>JACBWV010000610.1:16207311-16489569 GCA_013435795.1 Chlamydomonas sp. ICE-L | reverse complement strand
GAGGAGGGGTGGGGGGGTGGGGGGAGGGGGTGGGGGGGAGGGGGAGGCTTTGGTCTGTGTTTCTGTCTTTTTCTTTGTGTTCTGTGGGTGGATCGTAGGAGTGATCGCGGTAATGGGGATTGGTTGTCGTTCTTTCGTTTGGGGGGGTAGTATGTAGTGGGTGGAGTCGGGAGGTGGGGGTGCAAACCGCCATGTACCCCCTCACCTTGGCACTCTTACCCCCCCCCCACAACATATGACACACCGCCATTGTCCCCCTTCACCTTGGCATTCTTCCCCCCCTAAATGACAAAACACCGCCATTGTTCCCCCTCCACCTTGGCATCATCCCCCCCAAATGACAAACACCGCCTTGTCCCCTCACTGGCACTCATCCCCCTCCAAATGTAACACGCCATTGTCCACTCACCTTGGCATCTCCCCCTCAAAGACCAACACGCCTTGTCCCCATCACCTTGGCACTCCCCCCCCCTCCCCCCAAATGACAACACGCCATTGTCCCCCCTAACCTGCACCTCTTCCCCCCCAAATGCAACACTCCCCCCTCACTTGCCTACTACAACACCAACCCCAAATGACAAACACCGCCCCCAAACACCGCCATTGTCCCCCTCACCTTGGCACTCTTCCCACCCAAAATGAAAACACCGCCATTGTCCCCCCCTACTTGGCACTCTTACCCCCCCAATGACAACATACGCCATTGTCCCCCCTCACCTTGGCACTCTTCCCCCCCCACAAACTGCAACCCAACAACGATACATGTCCACCATAACACTGGCAAATCTTAACCAACCAAAATGAAACACGCCCATTTGTCCCCCCCCTAACCTTGGCACTCCCACCCCCAAAATGACAACACGCTATTGTCTCCACACACGCAAATCTTGGGCACTACTCACACCACAAATACAACATAACCAACTGAATTGTCACCCCTTTAAACTGCACTACTCCCACCCAAACAAAAAAAAATTGACAAAAACACCGCCATTGTCCCACCCCTATCATTGGGCATCCTCCCCCCAAAAATGACAACACGCCAATTGTCCCCCTCACTTGGCCACTCTTCCCCCAAATGAAACACCGCCATTTGTCCACCCCTCACCTTGGCACTCTTCCCCCAATGCAACACCGCCATGTCCCCCCTCCACCGTGGCACCTTCTCCCCCCCCCAATCGAACCACCACCGCCATGGTCCCCCATCCACCTGGCCTTTACCCCCAAAATGAACAACACCGCCATTGTCCCCCTCACCTTGGCTCTATTCCCCCCCACAATGACAACACCCGCCATTTGTCCCCCTCACATTGGCACTCTTCCCCGCCCCAAATGACAAAACACCGCCATGGCCCCCCCAACCTTGGCACTATTCCCACCCAAATGGAAAAACGCCATTGTCCCCTCACCTTGGCACTCTTCCCCCCCAAATGACAACACCGCCATTGTCCCCCCTCCACCTTGGCCACTCTTCCCCCAAAATGACAAACACCGCCATTGTTTTTTTTTTTTTTTGTCCCCCTCACCTTGGCCTCCTCCCCCCAAATGACAACACGCCATGTCCCCCCTCACCTTGGCACTCATCCCCACCAAATGCCAACACCGCCATTGTCCCCCTCACCTTGGACTCTTCCCCCCCAATGACAAACACAGCCATGTCCCCCATCACCTTGCGCACTCCTCCCCCCCAAATGACAACACCGCCATTGTCCCCCCTCACCTTGGCACTTTCCCCCCAAATGACAACACAGCAATTGTCCCCCCTCACCTTTGGGCACTCTTCACCCCCAAATGACAAACAACGCATTGTCCCCCCTCACCTTGGCACTCTTCCCCCCAAATGAAACACCGCCATTGTCCCCCCTCACCTTGGCACTCTTCCCCCCCAAATGACAACACCGCCATTGGCCCCCCTCACCTTGGCACTTCCCCCCCCAAATGACAACACCGCCATTGTCCCCCCTCACCTTGGCACTCTTCCCCCCCAAATGACAACACCGCCATTGTCCCCCCTCACCTGGGCACTCCTCCCCCCCAAAAAATGACAACACCGCCATGTTCCCCCTCACCGGCAACTCTCCCCCCCAAATGACAAGACCGCATTGTACCCCCTCACCTTGGCACTATTCCCCCAAATGACAAACACCGCCATGTCCCCCCTCACTGGACTCTCCCCC
Organism: Chlamydomonas sp. ICE-L; assembly: GCA_013435795.1. Taxonomy (NCBI): domain Eukaryota; kingdom Viridiplantae; phylum Chlorophyta; class Chlorophyceae; order Chlamydomonadales; family Chlamydomonadaceae; genus Chlamydomonas; species Chlamydomonas sp. ICE-L. Next base: position 16,487,392 of record JACBWV010000610.1, on the reverse strand, counting down.
CAAATGACAACACCGCCCTTGTCCCCCCATCACCTTGGCACTCTCCCCACCCAAATGACAAACACCGCCAGTGTCCCCCCCTCACCCTTTGGCACTCTTCCCCCCCCAAATGACAACACCGCCATTGTCCCCCTCACATTGGACTCTTCCCCCCCCCAAATGACAACATCCGCCATGCACCCCTACCGTGGCACTCTTACCCCCAAATGAAACACCGCATTGTCCCCCCTCACCTTGGCAATTTCCCCCCAAATGACAACACCGCCATTGTCCCCCCTCACCTTGGCACTACTCCCCCCCAACTGACACACCGCCATTGTCCCCCTCACCTTGGCACGCCTCCCCACCCAAATGACAACACCGCCATGGCCCCCCTCACCCTCTTGGCACTTCCTCCCCCAAATGACAAACACCGCATTGGCCCCCCCTACACATTGGCATCTTCCCCCACCAAAATGACAACACCGCCATTGTCCCCCCCACCTTGGCACTCCCTCCCCCCCAAATGACAAACCACCGCATTGTCCCCCATCACCTTGGACACTCCTCCCCCAAATGACAACACCGCCATTGTCCTCCCTCCCTGGAATATTCCCCCCCAAAACTGGACAACACGCGCCATTTGTCCCCCCTCACCTTGGACTCTTCCCCACCAAATGACAAAACCGCCATGTCCCCCCTACTGGCATTTCCCCCCAAAAGACAACACCGCCATTGTCCCCCCCTCACCTTGGCACTATTCCCCCCCAAAAAACAACCGCCAGCTGTCCCACCTCACCCCTCGCTTGGCACTCCTCCCCCCCAAATGACAACACCGCCATTGTCCCCCCTCACCTTGGCACTCTCCCCCCCAAATGACAACACCGCCATTGTCCCCCCTCACCTTGGCACTCCCCCCCCCCAAATGACAACACCGCCATTGTCCCCCCTCACCTTGGCACTCCTCCCCCCCAAATGACAACACCGCCATTGTCCCCCCTCACCTTGGCACTCTTCCCCCCCAAATGACAACACCGCCATTGTCCCCCCTCACCTTGGCACTCTTCCCCCCCAAATGACAACACCGCCATTGTCCCCCCTCACCTTGGCATCTCCCCCCAATGAAACACCGCCATTGTCCCCCCTCACCTTGTGCACTTGCCCCCAAATGCAACAACCGCCCTGTCCCCCCCACCTTGGCACTCCTCCCCCCCAAATGACAAAACCCGCCATTGTCCCCCCTCACCTGGCCCACTCCTGCCCCCAAATGACACACAACGCCAATGTCCCCCTCACCTTGGCACTCTTACCAACCAAAGACAACACCGCCATGTCCCCCATCCCCTTTGGCACTCCTCCACCCAAATTGGACAACACCGCCATTGTCCCCCCTCACCTTGGCACTCTTCTCCTCCAGCACCCTGTTCGTGTGCTCTAGATCAGCAGTGAGGGACTTCAACTCTTGCTGCAGGGCGTGAACTTCGCTGCTGCGCTCCTTCACACCGCTATCTGCGACACTCAACTCTTGGTTCAACTTGGACTTGCCGGCTTCCGCCTCGCTGAGCAAGGCCTACGTCAGGGTACAAGGGGTTAGGTGGGATATGTGTGGGTCGTGGTGGGGGGTAGATGGTGGGGGAGGGTGGGTATGCTGTCATGGTGTGTTGGTGTGTGTGTGTAGGGGAGGGGGGGAGGAGGGGGGGGGGGGGGGGGGGGGGGGGGGGGGGGGGGCGTCACTGTGTGGTGGTGTGTGTGTGGGTGTAGGGGGAGGGGGAGGAGGAGGGGGGGGGGGGGCGGGGGGGCGGGGGCCTGCGCACTGTGTGTTGTGGTGTGGTGTGTGGGGGAGGGGGAGGAGGGGGGGGGGGGGGGGGGGGGGGGGGGCCGGGGGGGGGGGGGCTGCTAAGTGTGTGTGGTGGGTGTGTAGGGGGAGGGGGAGGAGGGGGGGGGGACTGATCACTGTGTGTGGTGTGGTGTGTGTGTGTTAGGGGGAGGGGGAGGAGGGGGGGGGGGGGGGGGGGGGGGGGGGGGGGGGGGGGGGGCTGCTACTGTGTGTGTGGTGTGTGTGTGTAGGGGGAGGGGAGGAGGAGGGGGGGGGGGGGGGGGGGGGGGGGCGGCCTGCTCACTGTGTGTGTGGTGTGTGTGTGTAGGGGGAGGGGTGAGGAGGGGGGGGGGGGGGGGGGGGGGGGGCCTGCTCACTGTGTGTGTGGTGTGTGTGGTTGTGTGTGGTGTGTGTGGTGTGTGAGGGTTGGGGTGTGTGGTGGGGTGGGTGGGTCATGTGCAAGGCCTACATCAGGGCACAAGCCAGTTAGTGGGATATGGGCTACAAAAAAGCAAGTATAAAGCCTGGTGGGGCGTGAGCTCAAGAGCTGTACCCCAAATCTCAGCTGCACACGGTTAGGGTGAGCGTCAAATGGGGTGGAGACGTTGGGGTTGGTTTGATTGCATGGTCTATCAGCCTCCAGGCTGCTCACTGTCTGCGGGCAGAGTCAACATGGGGAGTATGAAAAGTGATGCTAACGCCTAGTGGGGCGTGGTATTGAGGGAGCCCCGTCTTACGGCGGTCGGGAACGGGCTGCTACTTTACCTGGACAAAGCTACCTTGGCGGTTGACAGCGACCGCGAACACTAAAGCAAACCTGTAGGGATTCGAACCCGGCACCTTCTTCGTCCAATCAGCTAAACCATTGAGCCATTCGTCCAAACGGGGATGGATATGGGATGATTACACATGGTCTTTGTTTTTTGTTCAAATCGGTGGTCTCAGAATTTCATTTGGAGGTCTGAGTAAAAAGTTAGCAAAAAAAAAAAACGGGGCTGACCCCCCCCCTCCCCCCTAAATGAGGTGCTCAGAATGACCTGATAAGTTACTTTTAATATCGCCTAGTTACAAGCCATTCCAGCCCCGTTCTCAGAAAAAATCGATCGGCCTGACTGAAAATTCTGTGGCCTGGGCTCCTCCTGTTCAAATTGAGATTTAAATAGCTCATGTGAATGCCCTTGAGCTCCTCTTTCACAATTCGCAATAAAATCAAACTTCTTGGGAGGTGGGGGGAGAAGTGAGCCTATAATTAAGTTGTGTGTGTGTGTGTGGGGGGGGGGGGGGGGGGGGGGGGGGGGGGGGGGGGGGGAGAAGTGAGCCTATAATTAAGGTGTGTGTGTGTGTGTGTGTGTGTGTGTGGGGGGGGAGAAGTGAGCCTATAATTAAGTTGTGTGTGTGTGTGTGTGGGGGGGGGGGGGGGGGGGGGGGGAGAAGTGAGCCTATAATTAAGTTGTGTGTGTGGGGGGGGGGGGGGGGGGGGGGGAGAAGTGAGCCTATAATTAAGTTGTGTGGGGGGGGGGGGGGGGGGAGAAGTGAGCCTATAATTAAGTTGTGTGTGTGGGGGGGGGGGGGGAGAAGTGAGCCTATAATTAAGTTGTGTGTGTGTGTGGGGGGGGGGGGGGGCTTTAGGCTTTAAGCTTTAGGCTTTAGTGGTTTAGGTTGTGATTCAAAGGTTTGGGGTTAAGGGGGGTTCAGGGTTGAGGGTTGAGGTGGATTTACGGTTTACTTAAGTGGAGGGTAACTTAAGTGGAGGCTTGCTTAAGTGGAGGCTGTTCCGGCATAAGCAGGGAGCAAAGGTGAGAGGATGAGCACGACTTCTTGTCCACTGATTTTTTTCTGATGCCGCCTTGCCACTTCTTTGCTGCATGGAGACATATGGGTCCGGCTAAACTAGTCAGAAATAGCCCCCCAAACCCCCCAGGCTCCACAATCCGGAGGATGAGCACGCCTTCAAGTCTACTAAGACCTTGACAAGTTGTTAAACTGTCGGTGTAGATACCTGGACGTATCTATAATCGGTCTGAGTTCCCCAACCCAGGCGCCCTCCCTGGTTTCCGTGGCTACTGCACGGGGGGGAGTATTGTATTCTGCAGACGGTTAGGCGCCGAATTGCAGGCGTACAGAACCTTATACCAATTCTTCTTCTTCTTTTTGTTGTTTACTAAAGTTGAATGTGACTGTCTCAAGTTCTAAGGTACAGGGTATGTTTAGGGTTTGGGTTTTTTAAGGTTTGGGTCAGGGTCTTAGGGTTTAGTAAGCTACAGGGCGTTCTCGAGTTAGCTACAGGGTATACTTGATTCAGCTACAAAGTAAACTTCACTCAGCTACAGGGTGTACTTGAGTCAGCTACAGGGTATAATTTAGTCACACACAGGGTATCTTGAATGAGCTACAGCGTATTATTAAGTGAGCTGTTTCAAGCTAAGTGCACACCTGAAGGTTAGTCAGCTACAGGGTGAAATTCACTCAGCTACAGGGTATGTCGGAGTCAGCTACAGGGTGTACTTGAGTCAGCTACAGGGTGATATTCACTCAGCTACAGGGTATTTTTGAATCAGCTGCTTTCAAGCCAAGCGCACACCTGAAGGTTAGTCAGCTACAGGGTGAACTTCACTCAGCTACAGGGTATGCCTGAGTCAGCTACAGGGGGTACTACAGTCAGCTACAGGGTATTTTTCAGTCAGCTGCTTTCAAGCCAAGTGCACACCTGAAGGTTAGTCAGCTACAGGGTGAACTTCACTCAGCTACAGGGTATACCTGAGTCAGCTACAGGGTGTACTAGAGTCAGCTACATGGTATTTTTGAGCCAGCTGCTTTCAAGCCAAGTGCACACCTGAAGGTTAGTCAGCTACAGGGTGGACGTCACTCAGCTACAGGTGAGGGTGTACTTGGGTTAGCTACAGGGTGTGCCTGAGTCAGCTACAGGGTGTACTTGGGTCACCCATAGGGTATTTTTGAGTCAGCTGATTTCAAGCTCGGTGCACACCTGAAGGTTAGTCAGCTACGGGGTGAACTTCACTCAGCTACAGGGTATGCCTGAGTCAGCTAAAGGGTGAACTTCACTCAGCTACAGGGTATTTTTGAGTCAGCTGATTTCAAGCCAAGAGCACACCTGAAGGTTATTCAGCTACGGGGTGAACTTCACTCAGCTACAGGGTGTACTTGGGTTAGCTACAGTTTTTTTTATTCAGCTACTTTCAAGCCAAGTGCCCACCTGAAGGTTAGTCAGCTGCGCCCCTAGGTCTTGCTCCTTTGCCTCCCAAGCTTGCTTCTGCTCTTCGGATGTCGCCTCCAGTTGCTCGCACGTGCTTTTCCATTGCCCACAATCAAGCTCAATGCGCTCTTTGATGCCGTGCAGGTGCCAGCCAACGGCCCTGGGGTTGGGTTGTTGGTGTTGGTGGGATGGGGTGGTGGTTGGTGTTGGTGGGTTGGAATGGTTGGTGTTGGTGTTGGTGGGTTGGGTGGTGGTTGGTGTTTAGGGTGTTGGTGGTTGTTTTTGGTGGGTTGGGGTGGTTGGTGTTGGTGGGTTGGGGTGGTTGGTGTTGGTGGGATGGGGTGGTGGTTGGTGTTTAGGGTGTTGGTGGTTGGTGTTGGTGGGTTGGGGTGGTTGGCGTTGGTGGGTGCTTTTCCATTGCCCACTATCAAGCTCAATGCGCTCGTTGATGCTGTGCAGGTGCCAGCCAACGGCCCTGGGGTTGGGGTGGTTGGTGTTGGTGGGTTGGGGTAGTTGGTGTTGGTGGGTTGGGGTGGTGGTTGGTGTTGGTGGATTGGGGTGGTTGGTGTTGGTGGGATGGGGTGGTGGTTGGTATTGGTGGGTTGGGGTGGTTGGTGTTGGTGGGTTGGGGTAGTTGGTGTTGGTGGGATGGGGTGGTGGTTGGTGTTGGTGGATTGGGGTGGTTGGTGTTGGTGGGATGGGGTGGTGGTTGGTGTTGGTGGGTTGGGGTGGTTGGTGTTGGTGGGTTGGGTGGTGGTTGGTGTTTAGGGTGTTGGTGGTTGGTTTTGGTGGGTTGGGGTGGGTGGCGTTGGTGGGTGCTTTTCCATTGCCCACAATCAAGCTCAATGCGCTCGTTGATGCTGTGCAGGTGCCAGCCAACGGTCCTGGGGTTGGGTTGGTTGGTGTTGGTGGGTTGGGGTGGTTGGTGTTGGTGGGATGGGGTGGTGGTTGGGGGTTAGGGTGGTGGTGGTTGGTGTTGGTGGGTTGGGTGGTGGTTGGTGTTTAGGGTGTTGGTGGTTGGTTTTGGTGGGTTGGGGTGGTTGGCGTTGGTGGGTGCTTTTCCATTGCCCACAATCAAGCTCAATGCGCTCGTTGATGCTGTGCAGGCGCCAGCCAACGGCCCTGGGGTTGGGTTGTTGGTGTTGGTGGGTTTGGGTTTGATGTTGGTGGGTTTGGGATGGTTGGTGTTGGTGGGTTTGGGTTTAATGTTGGTGGGTTTGGGGTGGGTGGGTTAGTGTTGGTGGGTCTGGGTTTGACGTTGGTGGGTTTGGGGTGGTTGGTGTTGGCGTTGGTGGGTTTGGGTTTGATGTTGGTGGGTTTGGGGTGGTTGATGTTGGTGTTGGTGGGCTTGGGTTTGATATTGGTGGGTTTGGGTGGGTGGTGTAGGTGAGTTTGGGTTTGATGTTGGTGGGTTTAGTGTGGTTGGTGTTGGTGTGAATTATTGTTGGTGTGGGTTGGGTTTGGGGTGGGTGGGTTAGTGTTGGTGTTGGTGTAGGTCTGTGCTGGTGTGGGTTGGTGTTGGTGTGGGTTGGTTTTTGGTGTCGGTGTTGGTCTGGTTTGGTGTTGGTGTGGGTTGGAGTTTGGTGTTGGTGTGGGTCAAGGTTGACCCTGAAGTCAGGCAATGGGGAGGGGAGGCTCACAAGTCTGATCTGGATGTGAATGGGGAGTTTTGGGTGCAGACGAATAGTAAAATGATTGGTCCCATGCTGGCGCCAGCTAACGGCCTTCAAGTCTGATTTGTCAGCCATATGTTCCTGGTCATCTTGAACCTACTGCATTTGGTAGATTGGTAGGGCTACGCTCTCAGCAAGCAAATGAGCATCCATGTGCTTCACCACCACCAACACACACCACCAGCACCACCAACACAAACCACCAGCGCCACCAACACACTCCACCAGCACCACCAACACACAACACCAGCGCCACCAACACACAATACCAACAACACACCACCACGACCAAACTGCATCCAATCCCATCACACCTTTGCTCCTTGCAATCATGGACACCATCCTGCCCACCTTCTTCTCCGCTCTCGTCCCCCTGCAGCTAATCTTGAACCTGCTGTCTATGGTTGCACCGGGCTCTTAGCGAGCAAATAGACATCTTTGTGCCCCACCAACACCAACACACACACACAACCAGAGTGCATCCCATCCCATCACACCTTTGCTCCTTGCAATCATGGACACCATCCTGTTCACCTTTTTCTTTGCTCTCGTCCCCATGCAGCTAATCTTGAACCTGCTGTCTATGGTTGCACCACGCTCTCAGCGAGCAAATGGGCATCTTTGTGCCCCACCAACACAAACACACAACCAGAGTGCATCCCATCCCATCCACCTTCTTCTTTGCCCCCGTTCCATGCAGCTAATCGTCCACCTGCTATCAATAGCCGTACCACGCTCTAAGCGAGTTAATGGGTATCTTTGTGCCCCACCGACACCAACACACACACCACGACCAGAGTGCATCCCATCCCATCAAACCTGAGCTCCTTGACCATGGGCACCATCCCGTCCAACCTCTTCTCCGCCTTTGTCCCATGCAGCTAACCGTCAACCTGCTATCTATGCTCGTACCACGCTCCCAGCGAGCAAATGGGTATCTTTGTGCCCCACCAACACTAACACACACCACTACGACCCGAGTGCAACCCATCCCATCAAACCTGAGCCCCTTGATAATGGGCACCATCCCGTCCAACCTCTTCTCCGCCTTTGTCACATGCAGCTAACCGTCAACCTGCCATCTAAGCTCGTACCACGCTCCCAGCGAGCAAATGGGTATCTTTGTGCCCCACCAACACTAACACACACCCACGACCAGAGTGCATCCCATCCCATCAAACCTGAGCTCCTTGACCATGGGCACCATCCCGTCCAACCTCTTCTCCGCCTTTGTCCCATGCAGCTAACCGTCAACCTGCTATCTAAGCTCGTACCACGCTCCCAGCGAGCAAATGGGTATCTTTGTGCCCCACCAACACTAACACACACCACTACGACCCGAGTGCAACCCATCCCATCAAACCTGAGCCCCTTGATAATGGGCACCATCCCGTCCACCTTCTTCACCGCCTTTGTCCCATGCAGCTAATCTTGAACCTGCTGCCTATGGTTGCACCACGCTCTCAGCAAGCAAATGGGTATCTTTGCGCCCCACCAACACACACACACACACAACCAGAGTGCATCCCATCTCATCACACCTGAGCTCCTTAATCATGGGCACCATATCGTCGACCTTCTTCTCCGCCCTAGTCCCCCTCTTGAACGCCAACTTCTTCCCCAACACGTCTGTGATCTTGGCGCCAGTCCTATCGGCAATGTCGTCCCAGCTCTCATCCCCAGTAGCAGGGCCACTGCTGGTGGCGGTAGCGGTAGCGGCAGGGGCAGGGGTAGAGGAGAAAGAAGGGGCAGCGGGGGGAGTGGAAGCGCGAGTTGGTCGGGAACTTCTCTTGTTTGCCTCGGAAATGGTGTCCATGCCGGCCTTACGCTTCCTGTCTACAGTGGTGTTGGACTACACGCAGGATTCAGAGGGAGGGTGAGGCAGTGTGTGTCAGAGGCAGCACAGAAAGATTATTGCGGGTGTATGGGTCAACCATACGCTTCCTTTCTGTCTTCAGTGGTGTTGGATTGTGTGCAGGTGTCCGAGGGAGGGTGAGGCTGTGTGTGTCAGAGGCAGCACAGAAAGATTATTGCGGGTTTATGGGTCAACCATACGCTTCCTTTCTGTCTTCAGTGGTGTTGGATTGTGTGCAGGAGTCCGAGGGAGGGTGAGGCAGTGTGTGTCAGAGGCAGCAAAGCAAAAGAATTGTGGGTTTATGATGGGTAGCTTCTCTTCAGCTAAGAGCAGCAGCTTCTTTTCAGCTAAGAGCGACAGCTTCTAGACTGTCCAGGGACTGGGTTAGACTTTGGCATATAGGGTTAATTCTAAATAGCAGCAGTTGAAACGCAGTTGGAATGCCATTACTGCAGGGTTTTTTGTGTGCGACGCGTCGCAAGTTGAGCGACTTGGTGAGACCCCAGTGCGACGCGCTGCCCCGTAACATTTATATATATATTGAAATGAGATTGGAGAAACTCTCTTAGATGGCTTAGGCTAAGAACGGCGGATTACAGGCTGTCCAGGGGCTGGGTTAGACCTTGGCACATGTTTATCTATATCTGTCTATATCTGTATATGCATACCGATAGATAGATAGATAGATAGATAGATAGATAGATAGATAGATAGATAGATAGATAAGTATATATATATGTGCCGCGTTCAACCTAAAGTGCTCCTTAATGATGATAGGTTATTTTGGCTGTTTACAGGCTGCAGGCAGATAGACAATAGTATGGAGAATCCTGAAGACACGCTCCCGATAATGAGAATGCTGAAAACTCACTCCTGTGAACAGAATGCTGAGAATGAGAATGAGAATGGGGATGAGAATGAGAATGCTGCGAATGCTGAGAACACACTCCCTTGGACAGAATGCTCAGAATGAGAATGAGAATGAGAATGAGAATGAGAATGCTGAGAACACAATCCTGTGAACAGAATGCTGAGAATGAGAATGAGAATGAGAATTCAGAGGGCACACCCTTATGAACAAAATGCAATAATGTGGGTGTGTACAGTTTGCGTGCTTTGTCATGTTACAGATGGAACGCAGTTGCTTGAACAACACACCTAAACATTGGTAGGTGAAGGTTGATCGGGTAGCACGCAAGGGCAGGTATAGGTAAGTATAGGTAGGTGTAGGTATGGTAGAGGTACAGGTATAGGTATAGGTATAGGTATAGGTATAGGTATAGGTATAGGTATAGGTATAGGTATAGGTATAGGTATTGTATTGGTATTGGTATTGGTATAGGTATAGGTATAGGTATAGGTATAGGTATAGGTATAGGTATAGGTATAGGTTTAGGTAAGGTATAGGTATAGGTTGGTACATGTAGGTGTAGGTAAATCGAGCAACATGCAAGATTGCCTGGGCATGGATGACTTCTGCACACACTAACGTCTAGCAACTGCTAGTGTCTGTCTAGAGAGCTACTGCCCCCCTTGACCAGGACCTGTCTTGAAGCTGAACACACCCATGTGATTATAGTCTGTATTCAGGAGTGTGGTGAAGTACTGTTTAAGCTACTCATGTGTACTCTGCCTGCAGAAGGTGATACGCCTGAAGGCTGATACCCATTGTAATCATAAGAAATAGAGAGCAATTGCCCCCTGGCTCGCCTAGGTGTCTAGACCTGAGCCAGTGTTGTTTGGGAATCGAGGCAAATGCGAAATCCGTGCTGCAGACGGCTGAAAAGTTGTATCGAGACATGCAAGCGCTAATTGGGAGCATATCGTCTTAAGTTCGGCAATAAATTATCGCAGCGACAACTTCAACCCCATCCGCGAGACGCGCATGAGGAATTTATAAAAACCAGCTCTCTTGCATCCTAGGCAACGCACTTTGTCCACAAGCGCCCTTCCCGGAGGAGGCGGTCGGGGGATCCTGCTTTCACGTCGCTCCTCTATCATGGCTTCCTGCAACTAGAAATGCCAAAAGCGTGGCTTCGCGAATTATTCAGATTTGTCTGTGGGTGCGGGAGAGGTCAGATGCCGTTCTACTTTGCTTGTTCTGTTTCGGTGCGACCACATGGTCTCTGAGACCTCCAAGTCCTGTAGCTGGTGTTTCGAAATTTGAACTCCATGTACTTCAAGCGGGCGCCACACGCACAGCCTGGCTCTGAGCGATAAGCAGGTGACAAGGTGTACTTCGGCAGTACACATCACCCACCACCCCTGACGGCAACCCCTTGTAACTTCCAACCTCCAACCTCGCGAGTTGTCGTCAGCTCAACTTCCAACCTCGCGAGTTGTCTTCAGCTGCGAGCAAGTGGGATCTCGAACATCAACGGCTGATGCGACAGACCAAAATATTCATCTGCAGGAAATGCACATAAGATGAAGAAACCCAACCAACAGGCGAAGAAACCTAACCAATGTACCGGTAACAAATATTCTTCTTCTTTCACTTTGCATGTTATTCTAGAGTCCCTTGCTTACAGCCTGTGTCAAATATGAACATATATAATCCCCATGGTCCATATGACTTGAAGTACCGCTTTTGGACACTGGATTGCCTACGTTCTACCGTGAGGACTCTATCTCCTGCGCTGCCTCGCCTACTGCTCAAACAAGAATCCATTGTCTCTGCCGCCGCGTTGAAGACGCCCCGCAGACGCAGTCTTGCCTGTCACCGTAGATCCCTAAAGTGAGTGGAGTTGCCTCATTTGATCCCACACAGCGTCGAACGATCCACTGAGATCGTTGTGCCTGGAGAATTGCCTCGCACATCAGCAGTAACTCCCGTTACTCCCCCTCTGCTACCAGCACCATTTCAGCTCAACTGGATCCCCATTCGCTGCCAACACTCCACCTCCACTACCTCAAAAACCATCCACCACCCCGATAATATAAACCCCATGGTCCATATGACTTCACTCGACTTTGATCAACTTATCTCTACAGAGAGTGGAACAAGTTCTATGCAGCGTCGCAAGCGACGCTAAAAATTGGCGGAGAGTGTTCGCGACGGAGCGACAGGTACCAACCAGATTGTAGTGTATTAGTTGAGTTGTTAGTCGAGAACCTTCCACGAGTTGTTAGTCGAGAAACTTCTCCGAGGCTTCGTGTGAGGTTCGTAGGTTTCTGTGAACCGTTCACTATAGGGTTTAGGTTTCGTTATGAACTTCTCGATTATTCTACCCCGAGATATAAGCTGATGTTCGGACATTTCTACAACTTCTGACGCTGTAACAATCACTGGCTTCTGCCTGATCTGTAACAAGTCTTTGGGTTCATTTCTTCTCGTTTTCCTCGTCTCTGATTCTCGCGCGTAACAATCGCTAGCAGTTGCCGGATCGTTACCCTACATTTGGTTTCGGAGCTGGTTCCTTCACGTCCTCTTCCCATGTCACACGAAACATCTACGTCTACATCTGCGTCTGCGTCTGATCAACGCATCGCAGCTTTGGAGGCGGAGCTAAAGGCCCTCAAGGCAGAGAAGCCGCAGTTCTTGCCCACAGGGGTAAAACCTCCGTTGCCCACTCGTCTCTCTGCGAAGAGAAGGTCTGACGTCCCCGATTGGATTGTCAATACGCGTGTGGCTCTCCAACTTGCGGGATTTAACCTCGACCACTCTGCATCTGTGGCCTATGCGTCTACGTTCTTGGAAGACAAGGCTAATGCGTGGTGGCGTACTTGCCTGGCCGCGCCCGCTAATCCTGCTTTCCAGAGCTCTGGTGGATTTGGAACCTTCGACAGCTTCGCGGCGGAACTGCAGAAGAAGCTGGGTTAGCCGTTTCCTGAGGCAACTGCCCGAGAGAAATTGGCGAAGCTACAGCAGACCAGATCTGTGCTGGACTATTCAGACGCGTTCACAAGGATCATCAAGGACCTCCCTGAGCGGCACTGGAAGGATCTTCGCTTTGACTATCTTCAAGGTTTGAAGCTTTCGATCCGAGAGATGCTCACCGGGAAGATATCTGAGGACACCAAGTGGGAGGAGATTTCCAGCCTTGCTCACCAGTGCGACCAAGTCTTGATGGCCCGTCCGAGTGGTGCTCGCCCTCAGTACATGGAGCGCGACAGACCCCTGCCGTCTCGCCCTGTAAATAGCTCGACACCCATGGAGCTGGGACACCTGGGCCACGGGGACGCGCCCAGGAAGGGTAGGCCCCAGACTCCACATCCACGCGCCAACTCTCCCCTGAGGACTGCAAGCCTTAACCGTTTGACTGATGAGGAGCGCGAACGTCTACGTCGCGCAGGCGCCTGTTTCCGCTGCCGCAAACCAGGACATTTTTCCAGAGAATGCACCCAGTATGACTCCTCCCCGACTGGCAGGTTCGCCTCGACTAGGAGCCCTTCCCCAGCACACCGAAAAAACTGAGTATCTCGGCTCGGGACGGAACAACCCGGGACGCCGAGTTTCAGTCGGCAGTTTGTTCGCTGCCCAAGACACCTGCGGAACAACGTATTATCCCTGGTACCAGATTTCCTCGGATCACCCACCGGACCAAGATTATCCCAGTTGCCCCAAGACGTTTTCGGCGTTCTTTATCCTCGGATCCCAAGGACTCAGATAATGCTTCTTCCCCAACTGTGGATTATTCCCAAGATACCCCTGATAATCCTTCACCTTCTACTCTGGATTCCCCTTCTATGCCATCTTCCCCTTTGAGTGATTATCCTCAACCCCCAAACTTGCCCAAGATCATCAACCTCTGTTCTGTTGCTGCCCGTAACCATGGCCATGATCTACTGGTCTTCCATGGCACCCTAGATGGACTACCTGTCAAGATTCTTTTGGACTCTGGAGCTCAGCGTGACTTCGTATCAAGGCGCTTTGTTCAAGCATGTCAGCTGGAAACTGCTAAGAGGGACACCATGCGGATTCGCCTTGCTAATGGAATGTTGCAGGCTACAGCCACTGAGCTACCAAAGGTAACACTCTGCATGGGCCCGCACACTTCAACCCGTTCTTTTGTGTGCACAGATATTCAAGAGTATGACATCATTCTAGGAATGCCTTGGTTGGCAGATGTGAACCCCAACATTGACTACCCTACTCGCACCATCATCTCTCCATTCTATCTTGAAGCCAACTCAACTGTGCAAGCAAACCCATGCATCAATTTGGTCAAGGTGAAGCGCATGCGTAAGGCATTACGCCAGCCTGGTAATCGTACGTTTCTAGGAATTCTCAAAGAAACGACAGACCAATCACAAGAACCAGACCCATTCAAGCCTGTAAACACAGCATTTCCCCCAGCCAAACAGTCTGAGTTGCACAGCCTATTAGCAAGGTTTCAGCCATATTTTGCTGCCCCTACCGGCCTGAACGAGACAGTACCGTTGCATCGTATACCCCTTCAGCCTGGATCTACCCCGCCGCAACAGCGTACATGGAGGATGTCTCCTGCTGAGCTTGAGGAGTTACAACGGCAGCTAGAGGACTACCTAGCTAAGGGATGGATTCGGCCTTCTAGGTCTGACTTTGGTGCCCCAGTTCTGTTTTCCCTAAAGGCTGATGGATCATGGAGGTTCTGCATTGACTACCGTGCCCTCAATGCTATCACTATCAAGGACAGATACCCCTTGCCTCGCATCGATGAACTTCTTGACCAGTTACATGGAGCCAAGTATTTCACATCCCTGGATTTGTGGAGTGGGTACCACCAAGTGAAGATGCATCCGGATGATATCCACAAGACAGCGTTCAAGACCCGCTACGGTCAGTTTGAGTTTTTGGTCATGCCTTTTGGGCTTACAAATGCTCCTGCCACCTTTATGCGACTTATGAACAATGAGCTAAGGGAGTATTTGGACAAGTTTGTCGTCGTCTACCTTGATGATATACTTATTTACTCCAAGACTGAGGAGGAACATTTGGAACACATTGAATTGGTATTGAAGAAGCTGGCAGCTGCCAATCTTCATGTCAAGATATCCAAGTGCACCTTCGCCCAGCCCAAGACTGTTTTCCTAGGCTTCCAAGTTTCATCTGACGGCCTCAGCGTGGACCCCAAGAAGATTGCTGCTGTTGCTGACTGGAGTCTTCCCCATGACTCACAGTCTACAAGATCCTTCCTTGGTTTCACTGGATTTTCTCGTCGCTTCATCAAGGACTATGCTAAGATAGCTGCACCTTTGACGGAGCTGACCAAGACCTCAAAGCCCTTCCCGCACCCACTTCCTCAGCCAGCTGTGGATGCATTTCATATTCTCAAAGCAGCATTGATTCAGGCTCCATTGCTTGTGATTCCCTTCACTGGGACGACTGCTACCTTAGAGCTTTACACGGATGCCTCTGGTTTAGGCGTGGGAGCTGTGTTGCTCCAAGATCAGGGCAAAGGCCCCCAGCCAGTTGCATATGAATCCAGGAAGTACAAGCCTGCTGAGAAGGACTACGCTGTGCATGAACAGGAGCTACTAGCAGTTGTACACGGTGTCAAAAAATTCCGTCACTACTTGGAGGGCTGCAAGCATTTCCATCTCTACACCGACCACCACTCCCTCAAGTATTTCTTCACTCAGCGTGATTTGTCCAAGCGGCAAGCGAGGTGGTCTCAAGATCTGGCTCCGTTCCAGCCGAACATGACCATTGTTTACAAGCCTGGACCCGAGAACCAAGCTGATGCGCTTTCACGTCTTTTTCTTGCCGAGATTGTGGACCTGCTGCCCCACCAGGTAATCATCTCTGACCCCATCCAGCATGATATCGCCCTTGGCTACTCTGATGATCCTTTGTATGCTCAGCCAGAAAATCCTAAGCGTCCTTCTTTCCTTGAGAAACGCAATGATCTCTGGTATTTCAAGGGTCGATTGTGCGTCCCCAATATACCTGAGCTACGACTCCGTATTTTGCATGAGTATCACGATGTACCTTCTGCTGGACACCCTGGATTTCACAAGACTCTGAATGCTGTTGCTGACAAGTTCTGGTGGCCGCGTATGACACGCACCGTGCGGTCCTATGTTGCTAGCTGTCCGACTTGCCAACGAACCAAGCCAAGCTCCATGTGCTCTCCTGGTCAACTACGCCCACATGACGTTCCTTCCCGCCCTTGGAGTCATGTATCTGTTGATTTAATCACTGATCTGCCCCGGAGCGTGTGCTATGACGGAGTTACATATGATGCCATTGCTACCTTTGTTTGCATGTTGACCAAACAGGCTATCTTTGTCCGCATTAAGACCATCACTGCTGCTCAGCTTGCCAATGTCTACCTCGATCATGTCTACGCTAAGCATGGGCTGTCTACATTTCTTGTGAGCGACCGAGACCCCAGGTTCAACAGTGAGTTCTGGCGTGCTTTGTTTGCTGCTCTTGGTACTACCCTGAACATGTCAACAGCACACCATCCCCAAACAGATGGTCAGACAGAGCGCACTCATCGCACCATTGAGCAGATTCTCCGAGCTTATACAGCCCCTATGCATGAAGATTGGACTACATGGCTTCCTTTGGCTGAGTTTGCGTACAACAACAGCCATCACCGCTCCATTGGCACCACCCCATTCTATGCCAACTATGGCTTCCATCCAGCTTCTCCAGCCGCCCTCATCGTTACCTCTGATGTGTCGTCTGAGGCTACTGATTATATTAGTCATCTCAAGGACGTCCAAGCGTCAGTCACCCGGGAGTTGGAGTTTTCAAAGGCTCAGCAAGCAGAATATGCTAACCGACACCGCCGTCCTCTACAATTCAGTGTCGGAGATCAGGTTCGCTTGTCCTCTGACTTCATCTCTCTATATGACCAGCCTTCAGCCAAGCTTCGACATCGGTTCCTTGGTCCCTTCACCGTGCTTGAGAGTATCCCGACAACGGATCCCACAGCCTATAAGTTGGACTTGCCTTCTTCTATGTCACGTGTGCACCCTGTGTTCCATGTTTCTCGTCTTCTTCCCTGGACCCCTAACAATGAGGATGAGTTTCCTGGCCGCCATATCCCAAATCAGCCTATTCCGGCTGCTAAGGACTATGTGTATGGTGACGCATATGAAGTGGATCGCATTCTGGATGTTAAGATTGCACAAGACCCTACATCCCGTGCTCGTCCCAAGGCCGACAATATCTTCTTTCTGGTGAAATGGGCCCCACCTTACCAAGACCCTTCTGAAGACACATGGGAACCTTACCGGAATCTGAATTCCTTAGATGCAATGAAGGTCTTTTTGCGTTCTCCTGAGTATCATACTTTTACTCTTACTCCTACTTTCCTGTCCTTTGCTCGCAAGCATAAAGCAAAGATCCCGAAAGTTGTTCGCTTCGATATTCCTTAGTTTTCCCCCATGTCCTCCTGTGTTGCGTAGCTAGCTATGAGGACATACCTGTCTATAAGAGGGGGAGTATATAGTGTATTAGTTGAGTTGTTAGTCGAGAACCTTCCACGAGTTGTTAGTCGAGAAACTTCTCCGAGGCTTCGTGTGAGGTTCGTAGGTTTCTGTGAACCGTTCACTATAGGGTTTAGGTTTCGTTATGAACTTCTCGATTATTCTACCCCGAGATATAAGCTGATGTTCGGACATTTCTACAACTTCTGACGCTGTAACAATCACTGGCTTCTGCCTGATCTGTAACAAGTCTTTGGGTTCATTTCTTCTCGTTTTCCTCGTCTCTGATTCTCGCGCTTAACAATCGCTGGCAGTCGCCGGATCGTTACCCTACACAGATACTTATCTCTGGTACCAACGGAAGCGAGTTAGTTACGAGACCGTTGGCTGACGTGTCAGCCTTCAATCTTTGGGGCAGCAGCGGCAAGATGCGTAATAAACGCTGAAATTAGCGTCTGAATTGCGAGAAAGTGCTGCACAGCGCATTTGCCACGTTGATCCATTTGTAGCGGACCTGGCCAGATACAAAAGACTGCTTAACTGGTGCAATGTTTCCAAACATCTTCCCGAAAGAAAGGCCCGGTTAGAGGTCGAGTTTATGATAAACCCTCCAAAACACAATCCTTCACCAGTTACCATAATATGAACAAGCTGTCTTTCAAGTAAGTATGATCAAGAACGATCGAAGAAACTTTGGTTCCGAAGGATAACAGTTCACGATAGACGGAGGTTGCCAGGGGGGCCTGGAGGTTGCTGTCCCGATCGAGCCCAGCGGCAGGTGTAGTGCCCTGGTGTAGTGCCCGGATCGTGTTCTGGATCCGGAATCGAGGACGCTTCCCTTTCAAAGGAGGGGGGGAGTGCAGCAAGATAGCCTGCTACTAGTCTAACTGAACATCTCGAGTCTGTCCTTTCGATATGTCCCATCGGTCTAGTTCCTTTTCATTGCTGCCAACTGTAGTTAAGCAGGACGACCTGACCTCTAAGGGTGTCATATCTATGCATGCCGCAAGTCAGCAACATATTCGAAATTCCCAATTTTAAATTTTACATTCCAAACGTCCAGGTGTCAATGCGTTCTTAACTTGCCCAGGGTTACTCTAAGTAAAATCCCAATGACTCTACATAGCATCATGATTTTCCTAGTAGTTTTCGGGTTGCTCCTAGCAGCTTTTCTGACCCGCCTAAGCAAGCCCCCAAAGTCTCTAACGTGTCGGCAAGTGCCTAAATCCTAAACCCTAAACCCTAAGCCCTAAACTTGGTGGCGTGTGCGCAAGATAACCTGAACACCTGGAGTGTGGGTATCCCAAGATTCGCCCTTTGAACAACCCTAGTCAGTACCAAGTTGGCATGCTCAACTAGTACATCTGTTTCTATGGCTACAGCCAAGGCGTTGCGAACTTGTGATGTGAGATCATATATAGCTCTTATCCTGTACTGGCATGTCTGCATATTCAATCTGTTTTACTCTATCTGCACTGTGAAGTGTAATATCTTACTGCACTGTTGGACTGGATAGAAACATGTGCTTCTCGACCTTGCCACCATTCAAAGGTAATCCATATTGTAATAGTGTTACCTAGTCACCTTTTTACCTTGCCATCACTAAAAGGCACTCCATCTTGTTCCAGGGTCCCAGTTACATTGCCACCATTCAAAGGTTATGTCATGTCACCATTCAAAGGTAATGCCATGCCACCAATCCACGATTCAAAGGTAATGTCATGATGAGGTAGAGCAGGATGGGGTGGGAAACTCAAGGCCAGGACGGATGAGCCCCATCAGCTTGCTCTAAACAGTCTGGCTGTTTCCTGCTTTACCACCACAACGCTTTGCAGATCCGCAGAAGCCAACAGCCCACCAATATGAGGTAGCTGGGCGTGTGGTAGCTGAGAATGCGGTGGCTGAGCATGTGGCTCATCCTCATTTACAATTTCACTACCCTCTAGTGGTATCCAGCCACTGATGCTCTCAAAGGCCATTGTGTCCAGCAGGCTAGGGCCAAGTTGGGTGTCCATGCTTGTAGGGAGGACTAAAGCAAGCTCTTGGGAAGATAATGCAGGAGACTGAGCGGGGAATATGAATGCCTGGGCAGAGAATACAAGGCCAGGATGAGCACCACCAGCTTGATCCCGACATTCTAGCTCCTCCTTCACTACAACAGCGCTTTGCAGATCCGCAGGAGCCATCAGCCCACGAGTATACAAAATCTGCTGCTGCTGATCACAAATCACCAGGGGGTCCCCAACCCCACCATGACCCCTGCTCCCAGCATGTACTTCCTGAGGGGGCTTGGCATCTTTTTCCCCCCTGATCCCTTCACCCCTCCTCGCCCTCTTCCCCCTCTTCCTGGGCCCTGAACTATCTTGCTGACTGCTGGCAGCAGCTAGACCCTGGCCCTGCACATCATCAGTACCCTCATCCTCCTGGATAGCTCCCTCATAGTCATCGTTGATACCACCGTCTACAGTTTCCGCGTCGCCATCATCGTGCATGGGTAGCTCCTCCTCACTACTCTCACTCATGTTCGCCTTCTTCTTTGAAACCCCTTGGTGCAAGCTTCTTCCTAGTCCTTCCTACCACACTGCCAGTGAGCTCATGGTCGTATTCACAGGTTTGGAAATGTTGGTTTGGGAGGATTTGGGGCTATTACATTACATTACTTGTTAAAGTCTACTTGACACCGCGAGGTTGTATGAGACTCTGTGCTTTAAACAAAAAGAAAAAACACCCACAGAGCAAAAACAACCATAACATCAGGGGTGTGTCGAGGATAAACAAATCAAACTCCCAACCACCGTTTTGGTGGCGCAGGGATTAAACCCCCTATATATGATTATATGATATATATATATATATATATATATATATATATCCCCTATATATATATGACAGATATGTACACAATTGCATATATGTAACGTCGCCAGTTAACTCATGGTACTTTTCACAAAATGATAAATGTTGTTTGGGGGAATATTACATTGCATTACATTACATTACATTACATGTTAAAGTCTACTTGACACCGCGAGGGTGTATGAGACTCTGTGCTTTAAACAAAAAGAAAAAGCACCCACAAAGCAAAAACCCCATTACGTCAGGGGTGTGTCGAGGACAAACAAACCAAACTCCCAACCACCGTTTTGGTGGCGTAGGTATTAAACCCCCTAGATCAGGACCCAGATCTCAACCACTTACAGTGGCGGAGGTATGAAGCTAACAAATGAGAAGTCACAAGAAGAAAAAAAGGGATAATAAATTACGGTGCCACTAAGCAGTCCAGGGCTTCCTGTCTTGCTCTTCTACAAGTAGAAAGATAGTCGGCTAGGTTGCTCCAAAAAGTCTTAGTGCCATTTCCATTCATAAAGGTTCTGAATGTGGAATCGCAGAATTCCACATTCCACACGTTTATAGTCGGTATCGGAATATAACTGCCGAAGTGTATTTTTCCGGTTTTGATTATTTTACTCTCATGCAGCCTCATGTATGTTTTTGTTAGGGTGTTGATAGAGCAAATGGGAAATTAATTTTTTTTGCAAGAGATTGATTTTTTTTATATATTTCTTCAAGATGCTATGCCTAGCTAAAACGAGAACCCCCCCCCCCCCCCTACATGATCTACCATATCTTATAGTGCTTGTTTATAGGCCTTCCATGTAATTGAGAATCATGTTGATTATCTGAGGTTGGGAAAGTGCCTTTAGCCTAACTGGCTACCCCTTTGGAATGTAAAATAAATACACATGGTTTATCAGGCTTGGGGCTGCTCACCGTCTGTGGAAGGAGTACAAATGGATAGTATAAACACTACTACACCACACTCCCAAATACAGAATATCAGGCTGACCTGGCAGGCCGGGAGAAGTTGCCTTTGTCTATCATTTATTATATGAAGAGATTGCATGAAGCATACTTGTATAAGCGCTATGTTTGGAGTTGGTGGTTGGCCCTTGCGCAAGCGAATGGGCTGGCCCCCTCAACCTCACGCCAAGTCTTAAGACGTAACATTTATTTTAATATTCATCTTTGCTTTAACTATTGATGTTTCTTTAAGACGGTGAGCAGCTTTACCAAGCTAGAGCCATGTAACCAAGTTCAAATTCAAGTTTGTTACAGACCCTGGGGTGGGCAGATAGGATCAAGGAACTTGCCCAACCTCGGGAAATCAAGTTTGAAATGATCGTGATTTGAATGTTGTCATCACTGCCAAAGTCGGCGAGCAGCCTGAACAGGCTGGATCCATGTTACCGAGTTCAAGTTCAAGTCATTCTAAACCCTTGGTGGCACTGGTTTTTGTGGGGCCTGCCTCCTGGGGTGAAAACCCTTTCAATCAAAATAAATAAAATACAGTCAAAGTTAACTTATCAAGAAGTGCTGATGAAAACAAATCTTTCATTGGCCTAAAAAAAAGCATTTGACTGAGGACGCGATTGCCATTGCCACTGAATTGTAAATTTGTAGGGTGCGGAAAATATAGATGTATGGCCACAACATATCTATATATATAAAGAAATCATGGTCGTGGTGGTCGCGGTGGTCGTGGTGGTGTCATCATCGCGTGCCCACGTGCGAAGTGTAACCGACTTGCAACCAACTTTTCGTTCACCCAACTAGCAACTCCCCGCCTAGCGGAATTTTCAAACACCAAAACTGCAGATTCGCTAAGCTAAGCGCGCGCGCTCACAGCAAGTCCACAATTGCCTCCGAAACTATGACGGCAAGACATTTAGAATCAGAAGATCCTCTCCTCGGAGGTCACCAGCCGACCCTCATATGGCTTGGCATGGCGCTCGGAATAATATATTTCAGTTCTTCACGGATAATGCGACCATGATGCATGGCAACGGTCATAATGGACAGGAGGGCCCGCAAAAACGCCAGCAAGCGCTCAAAGCTAGCTTGCCAGAGCAAGGAAGACAGGGAAATAGCCAACTAGCGTCGACGTGATGCCCGCGCTGCCCGATCCGAGGAGCTACGTCATGCTGGTAATCTCGCAAGGAGTCAGGAACGAGCTACCGTGCCTGAGGAGGAACACGAAGCTGGTAACCAATCCAGGCGCTAAGACGATGCTGCCCAGCCTGAGGAATTATGCCAGGATCATAATCAAGCCAGACCTTCATATCGTGATGCTTTTTTTCTCCGTCTGCGAGCGTTGCCACCATTCATCTCACGCATGCGCAATTTTGCCATGCCATCGCATCACATTCGTAGTGATTGGCATCCAGTTGCGATTAATTACCTTTGTTCAGATCGCCATGGCCATTCCGTCCCCCTGGACACTCTCGCGCTTGCCACGATCATCCCATCTTTGCAAGCTCTTTTCGTTGCATAGAATATGAAGTACGTTGCTGCGATTTTTGCTGTTCTGAGTTGATCGAGTCTCGACAGGGGCACTGTACGAGAAGACGAAGCTGCAGGTTTGTAGCCATGCAATTGCACCGGTCCGGTGTTCTCGGGGCGATCGGAATCTGAGCGACTGAGCGCTCGCAATGTTGGTAGGTTCGAAGCACAGCGGTTCCCTCTTTCTGCACGATTGAATCCCATAGGGTGAAGTGAAGGGTACGAGGTAGGGAGAAGAAGATTGTGTGTGCGTGTTGGTGGTGGGGGGAAGGGAGGGTGGTGGGGGGTAAGGTGAGAGAAAGAGAGTGCGTGTGGATGGGGTGGGTGAGGGGTAGGGAGAGGTCAGAATGGGGGGGAGGGTGGTGGTGGTATGTGTGTATGACAGGGTGGGAGGCCACACCTGAAGCAGAAGGGGAATAGGTAGGGAGAAGAAGTGTGTGTGCGGGGGGGGGAGGGGGGGGGGAGAGGCAGGGGAGCGTCGAGCAAGGGCTGAGATGGCTGATTTCTTGACTGTGTGTAAGGGAGGGGGGGGGGGGGGGGGAGGGGGGGCATACAAGGGCGTTACCCGTTATGTAACCCAAACCTGACTAAGACCCATGGCCTGGGTGGTGGGTGGCCACCGGCCACACGGGCTACCGTACTAGTATATATATATATATATATATATATATATATATATATATATATATATATATATATATATATATATATATATGTGTGTGTGTGTGGTATATCAGTAAATCAAGGAGGCCCTTGATTTTTTTTTAACATGTAGGCTGCATCATATTAATGTGCCCTGTGCAAAAACAAGTATACCTAAGTTCGCCTACTATTTTGTAGGAGGGGCATCGCCATTCAGAACTGAATCATAGGTTCCTGGTTTATGTCGGGAGACCCACCTCCTGGGGTGAAATTCATTTCACAACCGGTCACAACTAAAACAAAAATTACTCCCACGCCAGGGTTGGTTTAAGCATCGTGTTTCACGTCTGAAGCACAGATTTCAGAGGGTCCAATATGTTGTAAATGTAGATCACCAGACGTATATTTGGGCTTTTTATATTATTATTCAACATAGATTCATGATACGTAGATTTTGAAAACAGCGACATCTAAAAAACAATTTGGTACCCTCGAACAACACGTAGCGAGCTTGCTACTGAATTTAGATAACTTGATTACCGTGCTAATTGGATCAGATTGCTACATAGTTTTTTCAGCCAACGCTGGGGGTCAGGGCATCTAATTGTCTTCCAATTTCAAGTCCCCCAGTGTGATACCCACGGTTATGAAGTTATTCACAACACATTCATCCCCCAACCAATATCTCCCCCAACCTCAACTCAAACCCCAAGCCAAGCCATAACCCCCCTCCAGTCTCGCACCTCAGGCATTGGATTCAAGTTCCTGTTGAGAAGGACCTTATACTCTCCGCTCATTGCACTGCCACCGCAGTATAAGGCACTGCCTCCAGATGGATTGATGGATTGATTGACGGATTGATGGATGGATTGATGGATGGATGGATGGATTGATGGATTGATGGATTGCCATCATCTGTTTGATGTTGATCAACGAGCTCCTCGACCTTGTCCTTGTCAGTGGTCTTGACCAGCTTGAGGAGCAGCGCATCAGTGAGCTTGGCCTCCGACACTTTCTCGGGGAAATTAAGACCATCAGCATTCCTGTATGTGGAATGTGTGTGTGTGTATCAGGAAGGGCTGATCATAAGAACACTCTACGAACTGGAAACCAGCAAATCGCAAACAATCCTGGATGCGTGAAGGTGGCTTGCATTGAATTGGTAACTTGGTAGGATTAAAGGGAAATAATAGGACGACAGGTTCTGTCGCTCACCTCAACCGAATAATCAAGAGGCATCATCATACAAAAGCTTTCTTTGAATTTAATTCAATTTAATTGGAAGCAATTGAAGTATGCAATTTTGCATGGCTTGAGCCATGATGCTGCTTGCCAACTTTGGCGGTAGCAGTAATAAGAAAATACCTTCTTATGCATTTGAATCTAGTACATGAAGTATACGCTGACAGAGACACTACAAGGTGGTAGGTACTTTAATGTATGACGAGGAGAGGGTAGAGATTGGGGGAGGAAGTCACCCTAGAGCAATGTTTGATGAGGAGGGGTGAGAGAGGGTGGGGTGGGGTGGGGTGGGGAGGAGAGTAACCATGCCGTATGCGCAACATGTAATGGCAAATGATTTGGCAAACGACCATTTGCCAACGTCGTTTCAGCACGTAAGTGAGCCGGTCCCAGGTCACCGGCGTTTGCCAAGTTACACCAATCACGCTTTTAACCGCCTCAAGTGTACTCGGCAGCAGTACGCGGGATTCGAACATTCTCCACGCATAAATAGCTCACCGCACGGCCCACTGGCTTATCTACTCATCGTGGATGCTGCTTAAAAGTATCGTCTTTTCTCAGAACTAGCCGTAACTGAGAACGAGGAGCAGGTGGTCAACCGCAAGCGCCGGTGCACAGCTACTTGGCTGCAAGGAGTGTACCTTTGCACGCAGAGGATGCCTATCTTGCAAGAAATGATTTAAATTGTTCTGATTTAATTAATGTTTCTGGCATGACTACCGTGCTAACCTCTGCTCCTGATTTGCAGTTAATGCTTCCTTGATTTAATTGATTTTCATTGTTCCTGATTTAATTGGTACACCGTTAGCCAGGCAGAGCCCTGATTTGAATCATTTCTTTTCCAGACTATGACCAAGAGGAACTTTTTTTTAAAGCATTCCCAAGCAACCTACTTTTAAACATGGAAGAAGGAAATGTTACAAGCAAATTGGAGCTTTGCCAAAAGTTTCCAAGTCAAAATTTGAGGAAGTCCCAGACCCAAACCCTTTGCCAAATTAGTTTTGCCACACATTTGTGATCCATGAAATAAGGTTAAAAACCACATTTGCCAATGTTTATTCTTGCCATTACATGTTGCGCATACGGGTATAGCGATGGGGGATAAGGAGGAGAGAGAGAGAGAGAGAGAGAGAGAGAGAGAGAGAGAGAGAGAGAGAGAGAGAGAGAGAGAGAGAGAGAGGGAGGGGGGGACTTACCCGAGAGTAATGGCGACAGCATCATATGCTAGGGCGGCCTCTTCTTCATCAGTGTAGCAGCCAATAAATGTTTGGGTCCGTTCATTGAGGCGCACAGGGTAAACACACCATCTCTCTTTAGCTTTGATCCAGGAAATACCCATGCAGTGTAGTAGAAATGTCAAAACCTCAACATCCTACATGGGATCCACATCTCAATCCATCTTCAAAGTCTTCTGAAACACATTGATTCTGGTCAATGGAGTGTTTTGATTGTTGACAGCATCGTGCTCGGGTCAAGGGTGTAGGGTGTGGGGTGTTCACAGGTTGGTATCCACCCAACGCTCCCCCATACGCTCCATCCAACCCTCCACCCCCTCCACCACTCTCACCAATCCCATACCTGTATACAATAGTTCCCTGCATTGGTTGGGAGGCTCCTGTACCGCAGTAAATTCAAGGATCGCCCTCTGCAGAAGAAGGAGTAGTAGCAGTTGAGTAATACCTTTTGTTTTGGATGTGCCTGTTACAATGATGGGGATTGCTTGGTACTGTGCGTGTGATTGTCTGGATGTGCATGGTGCACCGATGGGGCGATGGGGATCGCATGGGACTGTGCATGTGTGTGGATGTGCCTAGTACATTGATGGGGATTGTGTGGTACTGCGTGTGCATGTGTGGAGACGTTCATAGTGCAGAAATGCGGATTACAAGGGACTGTGCATGCGTGCAGATGTGCCTGGCACAACGATGGGGATTGCATTGGACCATGTACGTGTGCAGATCTGCATGGGGCAATGCTTGGGCTAGCACGCACCAGCTCATGCCAGCACCCTGGTCAGTGGTCACTCTACCTGGATTCAGAGCCTTATCCTGTGGCTTGCAACTAGCTGCTGTCTTATTGTCAGATATCTGTACTCAACACTCTACTACGCAGTTCAATACCCTCTTTTAGCAAAATATTCGAACGCAACACACTAATATCCCCTATCTGGAGAGCAGATACTTGATAATCGCGAAATACGCTCAGGGCTTATCAGCTTAGACACTTCAAGAGTGGAGAGATACTCGCAGCGGTCAAACGCGCCAATCTTTTAACGCAAGATGAGAATAATTAAAGTGACTGGGGACACACATAAGACCCCAGTGGAGGGAAGGAAGCAAGCCCGGAACCTAACTAGGGTACAGGCTATACAGCACGTGTTAGGGGATCAGGGGACGCAGCCCACCAGGAGCTGTCACCGTGTCATGAAGGATGACACAGTCTACGGGAAGCTTGTTACTATCTACAGCTATAGTTCTAAGGAAGTACAGTAGAAGTCACCAAGACATAAAACGATCAAGTGAACCGCAATTGATGCTGATACTCCACCTATGACGCAGGTGACATACAATACTACTTCTCCACCTATGACACCAGGGTCAGAGAACGATAAACAGGTAGCAAACAAAAAATTAAGGAACGGCTGAAAAACAAGAAACCAGAAGAAAGCCTTGACTAAAATAAAAGGATGAGAAAGGATGTACAAAAAAACCACTGCAGTACTCCGAAATTGTAGCAGCAAAAAACTTGGATCATACCGAGCTGGGCTGAAAACAAAATGGATATGTAACCATCCATGGTAAGCGCAAAAATTCTATTTATCCAGAATAGTAGGCACCAAACCAGAAAAGCACAGGGAGGTCAAACAGAAATCAAACCTTATACCAAAGGAAGGGGAACAACGGTGACTGAAAGAACCGAGAACTTAACCCAAAGAGAAGACTGAAATATCGTGTGAGAGCAGCACACGAGAGAATCAAAGCCTAAAGGACGCAGACAAGAGGACGCAGACAAGGGGACACTAAAGTCTACTATGGAAAAATAAAGTCGATGGAAAAATCCACTACCTCAAAAACTATTCTTAGCATAGAATTCATGACTAGGTTGGGATGAAAAAACCATGATGAACTGGTTTCTTACTCAAAGATGGAAGTAAGAAAATTTATGAAAGTTAATTATCATAAATCCCCAGCTACGGCACTAACCAACAACATTCTAGGAGGTGGGTATCGCACCGCAAAGAACTTGTGCACTCAAGACAAACCAAGCGCCTAACCACAAGCAAACCAAACCTGCAGCAACTGAAAAAATCCAAAGGATGCGACGTTAAAATTCTCAAGAAACTTGTAACCAACAAAGGAAACACAGTTCAATGAACAATTTCGGATGTAACAATTTCAATTTCAATTTCAATGAACAATAGAAGGTTAGATGTACAGACACAGTACAGAAAACCTATTGTCCACCTGAAAATAGTAAACGCAGAAAAAAGGACTTCAAAGAATTGACTGCAAATAATAGATTGAAAAGGTGCTTGGAATACATTCGGAAGAACAAGAAAGAGGTGAGCGGCGGTACATCTGCAAGTACAACGGCAAGATTACCCAGCCCACCAATTCACAGTAAAATCCGAAGGGAAACAACTACTACACTCCACAAAAAGTTCTAATCACTTGAGGGGCTGGTGATCTAAAAACAGTGTGGAGTAAAAAGAAATAGCTAATCTATGATGAGCTCCACCGAATGAACCATCTGCCTATGGAACTAAGAGTCAGAAACCATCAAGACGCTATAACGGTGGTCTGAATTAATTACCACCTTCCACCAAAACCAAGAAAGACAGCTGAAAGGAAGCTGCCTAAACAAAGCGTCGTAACGCTCCACCAATCTAGACTACCCTATAAGACAGTCCAGGAGGTGCTGAGGAATAGGCACCCACACATAGGGCCATGTTAACCTACGTCTGAGAACCATCAGCACCATCAATTTGACAGCCCCAAGGGGGCTATCAGGTAGTACAACCCCCAGGACAGGCTGAGCACTGCCTGCAGGGTATGCATTCTTTGCCTCTAAATCAATGAATCCTGGGTTGACTGTAACACCCCAGCCATACGCAGTATCAGAGCCAGACTAGTGTTCAAGATCATCACTCACTCCACGTGACGGCTAAATCATCGCAATGCCTTGTCCGGTATAAACCACCAGGGACGACAGGAGGCGAAGGGATCAACAACGCCTGAAGCCATCCGAACAGGTGGACGGGGGGTGGCGACTATTAGACACTGGACCTATATCAGGCACCACTATGACCTGAGGCTGTCCTAATCCTAGAGCTTCGCCGACGGAATGTGGCGCAGAGGAGGGCCTGGCGACCCCCTGAGATTCGGCTAAATTAAAATTCGGAAATACAACTCCCACCCGCCCTAAAACTTCACACACAATACAGCATGATCAGTCGCTGACCTGGGATGCAATCTGGATACACCCCACCCAGGACAGCCATCAACAATTGGGGTTGCTAAAGGGCGTAGGGAATTACCGGCGACACGTAACATATCACCGTTTGATGACAGGAGGGATGCAAGCGAGCACGGGGACCCATACTAATGGGAGAGCCCAGGAAGACAGTCTAGACTTAACTGGATATAGAGAGTACATCACTACTCTCTACTACCTGGCGCAACATCGTAAACCCAAATATAATAAACCTCACTCACCAGGGAATACCCAACCAGTCTACCAAATAACGCCCTTTCGACTAGCTTGTTACGCAATATCCCATTTACTTCAAACGAGCAATGGCAACTATACACTCGTAACAACGACACATCAGGTAGAACCCCAAAGAACAACTCGTATAGAGTCTTGTCACCCTGATTGGGCAGCAGGTTACGTAGGTAACAAGCACGGAGGAAGGCATAGGGCCAGAAAGACTTAGCTAGCATAGACTCCAAGTGGATACTCCTTGCTATGTTCTGCAAGACCCCATTGTACCTCTCCACAGTTGCGTTCTGCTGAGCAGTGTATACCATCGATAATAATGCACAGCACCAAACGATTTCAACCATTACTCGATACCACTTAACTAAAAAATCCTAAGCCCTATCAGAACTCAAACACTTGAACACAAACCCATGTAGGTAAGGCATACACCTAAGGGGGGCACCCAGGGGAAGGACCAGGGGCACGGTAAGACAAAGAACGCGACCTCTGTCGAACCACGGAACGCACCCAGGGGTCCCAAGGATCCTAAGAGAGAAAAAATATCCACCAAGATATCATGCCAAAGAACCTCCACGGCCGCTGGACGGCCGCTGGACTAGGGCCAGGACGGCGTCCACTTCGGCCTTTAGCATGGGCGAAGTCCGGCGCTGCGAAACCTGGGATCACAGAAGGTAGGGAAGCGTTAGGGCTAAGTCGAGATTTGAGGTATGGGAAAATGGAGACGAGGATGAAAGTGCAGAAAGTCGCCAATCGCAAGGGCAGAAAATCGCAAATCGCAATGGCAGAATTCGAAAATTTATCGCTAGGATGCGAAGAGCAGAGCCGAGGCATGTAAAGGTCCTAATATCCCGCCGTCGATGATCAGTCAATCCCAAGTATCCCCCCCTCTATCGCTCGACTTACCCGCCAGATAGAGCTGATGATCCGCCAGATAGAGCAGATGATCCGCCAGCTTGATCGAAAAAATTCTCCAGAAGGTAGCACAGAGCCACTAGAGCGCAAGCTCATGCCAGTAGCCGACCGTCGGCTGGGCAGAGCAAAGGGGGCACAGACGACGTAGACATCAGCAGGGAGCTTGGTCGGCTTGGCAACCTCCGGTTCCGCAGGCAGAGCCGCAAACACCGGAGATATGATAGCGACGTCAAGGACGCGAGCAGACGAAGACAGGGTATCTCCACCGATGTCCAGGCTAGTCGCCGACTTGAGTCTGCACGTCACAGTCATCTACGACAGACGGGAGGAGGCGACAGACGGCAGGGGAGGAAAAGGAAGAGAAGATGGAGGAATGACTGGGGGGGGTTACTTCCACGATGGCGGAAGGATTCTCACCAATGCAAGCAGAGGCCGAAGGGGTGCGCACATCCACCAGCCGATTCGTCGTCATGTCAGGACTTCGGAAATTCCAGAATGAAGCTCGTTGAAGCCAAGTAGAGGACGACGTAGAAGATGCAGTAAGCAGTGGTACCATGATGAGCCCAATGACCTATCAGCTTAGACACATCAAGCGTGGAGAGATACTCTCAGTGGTCAAACGCGCCAATCTTTTAACGCAAGATGAGAATAATTAAAGTGACTGGGGACACACATAAGACCCCAGTGGAGGGAAGGAAGCAAGCCCGGAACCTAACTAGGGTACAGGCTATACAGCACGTGTTAGGGGATCAGGGGACGCAGCCCACCAGGAGCTGTCACCGTGTCATGAAGGATGACACAGTCTACGGGAAGCTTGTTACTATCTACAGCTATAGTTCTAAGGAAGTACAGTAGAAGTCACCGAGACATAAAACGATCAAGTGAACCGCAATTGATGCTGATAGGGCTATCAATGGAATTCGAGTTGTACGGCAGCGTCGACACCGATATTTGGAAGCTAGATCGGTAAGCTAGCGTTGGGTGTGCAAAGATATTCACGGCCGTGATATGCGGGAGCCAGAAAAAAATAATGAAAAGAACAATCACAGCTTGGGATGACTTCGACGTCGCTGGTGCCATATTTTACGTTTACGTAAGATGTACCTGTCAAAACTGTTGAAATCTCCATGGCGCGGGATAACGGTCGCGGTCGGCAACTTCGCGACATGTCCAGCCATGTGGGGATGTGGCCAGCCAGAAAGCACGCGCGCGGCACCTGAATGTTCTCCCCACGTTCGTCAGCGAAATTCGATCCCAGTCGATTCAGCAATCGCGTGGTCATTTGTTTTCAAACCAATGCGTTGCATATTCGAGCATGCAAACAAGGAAGTCGGCACTTAATCATCGAGCCCGACTCGTCATTTCAAATCGATTTTGAGGAATATATGAAGTGCTCAACCCAAGTTGTGTCATTGCCGATGGTGACTGTTAGAGGTTGCGGATTCGAGTCTCGCTGAGCTTATAATTACCAAACTGCGACCAATAGTATAGTTCGAATCTTGTGTGTACGTTGTACGACGTGTCTGAAGTCGCTAACCGTTTATTTCAGGGCCCCCTCACCTGGTTTATGTAGTGAATTGATGCGCAGAACCGAGCTTTTCCTTCTCTTCCGATTTGGCGTACTGCTTTCCTTCTTCCTTGTTTTACCTTTCTTTTTTTACTATAGCTGAAAAGCATAGGGAAACGGCTATCGTTGAGACAACTGTCAGCTGCAAACGATCGAGCTGATTACTTGTGTTGACGCAAACTGCACGTGCTTCTCGACCCCTTCAGCTCCCCCCTAGGGATTGAAAACGTGTTCGAAGAAGTTATAATGAATTGATTACCTAGACGCCCTTTACTGCTGCCTCTGAGCGTCCGAGCCACAGCAGTTCTCGCACGCCTAGCGGGCTGCAAGACCGTTCGGTAGCAGAGCACCCTGAAGCCATGTCGTCCGAGGCTGCTGAGCCTCCGAAGACATTAAAGCGGGTGAAGTCTGTGAATTTTGGTGTTCCTCAAGAGGATGGCGAAGACTGCGATGTGCCCAGGTCGACTACGATGTCATCAAGTATGCGCTCGAAACAATTATCGAAGGGAAAGCAGAGGAGCTTTGCCGCGGGCAACTTCGAAGCTGGGAGTGAGTGGCAGAATTGATGGACAGGGTGGGTGGGTGGGGTGGGTAGGCCGGTGGTAGGGTGGGTGGGTGGGTGGGTGGGGGGGCAAGCACGAGGCCCTTCTTCAGGGTAAGAAGAGGAAGGAAAATTGTGTGGTGGTGGTGGTGGTGGTGGTGGGGTGGGAGTGGCACACTTGATGGGGGATTGTGTTTGTGTGTGGTGGTGGTGGTGGTGGTGGTGGTGGTGGTGGTGGTGGTGGTGGTGGTGGTGGAAGGGGGGGGGGGGGGGGGGGGGGGGGGGGAGAGCAGTGTGTGTGTGTCGTGGTGGTCGGGTGGTGAGGGTATGTTTGTGTTTGGTGTGTGTGTGTGGTGGTGTGTGCTGGGTGTGTGCGTGTGTGTCGGTGGTGGTGGTGGTGGGGTAAGTTTGTGTGTGTTGCGTTTGTGTATGTATGGTATTGGTTGTGTAGGGGGTGGGCCTTAGGGGGTAGGTGTGTGGTGTTGGTGTGTGTGTGTGTGTCGGGGGGGGGGGGGGGGGGGGGGGGGGGGGGGGGGGGGGGGGGGGGGGGGGGGGGGGGGGGGGGTAGCATGGCTGTTTTCTCCTGTGTTCGGAGAGGAGGGGGAGGAAGAAATAATTGGGGGTGGGTGGGGTGGGATGGACGAGAGCAGGGGGGGTGGGGGTTGGAAGAGAGGAGTGGGAGATCAGATTCCCAGGACCTTAACCCGAAACCCGAACCCCAACCCCAAAACCTAACCCTAACCCCCACACCCAAACCTAACCCAACCCCTAACCCTAACTCCTAACCCCAACCCTCAGAGGACCCCAGCAAGTCAAGACGCGCTAGGAGAAGACGGAGATTCTGGCGCCGTGTTTTCACCGTCTGTGCTCCATCCTATTGGTTCCATGTGCTCGACAGAACCCTTCCCATCATCAACGAGTACAACCCCATCAGGCGTTGGTGGGACAGTCTCATGCTTGCCCTCGTCATCTGGGCCTGTTGCATCATTCCATATGAAGTCGGCTTTGGCTTTGTGGCTACTACGAGGTGAGAATGCAACCACGCACACACACACACACATCATCCCATGTGAAGTTGGATTTGGCTTTGTGGCTAGTACGAGTAGAGACACACACTTGCACACACACACACACACACACACACACACACACACACACACACACACACACACATACACACACACACACACGCCAAACCCCAGCCCCAATTTCTCACCCCCCTACTCCCCTGTCCCCCTCCGCTCATTGACATGTACCCGCTGAATGAGCCTGACGAGCCACGCCAATCTGTCGCCCCCATGCCCCCCCCACCCACAGGTACCCGCTGAGTGAGCCAGGCAAGCCACGCCACCATTTTGACTGTGGATACCTATCTCTCATCTTCTCCTTACTGTTGATTTCTCTTTTCAAACAAATCAACTAAGGTTACTAGTACTCACTGCCCGGAAAGAAGCTTTAATTTGTCAACCCAACCCAACCCAACCCAACCCAACCCAACCCAACCCAACCCAACCCAACCCAACCCAACCCAACCCAACCCAACCCAACCCAACCCAACCCAACCCAACCCAACCCAACCCACCCACCCCCACCCACACCCACCCCCAACCCAACCACCCACCCACCCCACACCCACCCACACCCACAGGTACCCACTGAGTGAGCCAGACGAGGAACGCCAACCGATCACACCCATGGACAACCCTCCAGATGATATCTCGCACGTGGAAGAAGGCCTGCAAGCTGTGGAATTCATAATGACTGCGCTGTTCGCCATCGACATCTGCGTAAACTTCCGCACCTCCTACACCGACAAAACAGCGTCAGTGGTCCGCGATGGAAGAAAGATATGCATTCACTACGGCCGCACGTGGTTCCCTTTGGACTTCATTGCAACTGTCCCATGGGACATGCTCATTCTGGCGTTTCTGTCCAACCCATCAGAAGTACGTAGTGCATAGTTGGCACCTAAATGTTATGTGGGTGTAGGGTGGGTTGTGGGTGGGTTGTGGGTGTAGGGTGTAGGGTGTGGGTGTAGGGTGGGTTGTGGGTGTAGGGTGTGGGTTGAGGGTGTAGGGTGGGTTGTGGGTGTAGGGTGGGTTATGGGTTATGGGTTATGGGTGTAGGGTGGGCTGTGGGTGTAGGGTGAGTTGTGGGTGTAGGGTGAGTTGTGGGTGTAGGGTGGGTTATGGGTGTAGGGTGTGGGTGTAGGGTGGGTTGTGGGTGTAGGGGGTGGGATATGGAGATACGATTGTTGCTCTTTGAAGAGTTTGAAAAGGGTTCAGAAGTGGGACCCACTGGACTTAGATGGGACTGTTTCATGGGATATGCTCATTCTGGTGTTTCTGTCCAACCCATCCATTGCGACCGGAAGCCTGACTTTCAACCAACTGTCTCATAACTAAGTGGCTTGGGCCAGCTCCGTTTCCATTGTCACCTTTCGTTCCGTTGCCAACACACTCTCCCCTCGCCCCCACAGACCACCGCCACCACCTCCTCACCACCACCTGACAATCCCCTCACCATGCCCCCCCTCGCCCCCACAGATCACCGCCACCACCACCTCACCACCACCTCACAATCCCCTCACCTCAATTTTCTGCGTCGCTTGCGACGCTGCATAGGACTTGTTACAGTCCAGGGATAGCCAAATAGGCTTAAGGGGCTTGCACAACCTTAAAAGCAGGAAAGACAGTTTTAAAGGACAAGCACTGGTGAAGTGAACCCCGACATATGTGTTGTACACCACCTCCTCACCACCTCCTCACCACCACACCACCACCACACTACCACCACCTCACCACCATCACCACCACCTCCACCTCACCACATCCACCTCACCACATCCACCTCACCACCACCACCTCCCAACCACATCCACCTCACCACCACCACCTCACCACCACCGCCACCACCTCACCACCATCACCTCCACCACATCCACCATCACCTCCTGCTCCGCCTCACCACCACCATCATCACCACCTCCACCACCACCACCTCCACCTCACCACCACCACCCCACCACCACCACCACCACCACCACCACCACCACCACCACCACCACCTCACAATCCCCTCACCACGCCCCCCTGCCCCCACAGACCACGACCAGTGCTCTGCTGCTCCTGCGCACGCCTCGGATCTTGCAATCTGTGTCCACCACCACCACCACCTCTAGCCCACCTCCACCGGTGTCCACCACCACCTCACCACCACCAAGCACCACCCTCACACCACCACCACCACTAGCCCCACCGCCACACCACAGCCACACCACCACCGCAACCCCCCCACCCCCAGGCAGCATCTCACCCCTACCGCAGCACCCCCCACGACCGCAACCCATCACCACACCACACCCACTCGCAACCCCGCACAACCCCCATCGGCACCCCCAGCACCCCCACCACCACCGCAAACCACCAGGCACAACCCCCACGAACACCAAGCACCACCACCCACCACCACCACCGCACCACCAGCACAACCACCACCGCACCACCCGCAGCACCACCCCCACCACCACCACCACCGAAACACCCGCACCACCACCCCGTCACACCAGCACCACCACCCCCCACCACCGCAACTACCAGCCACCACCACCCCACCACCACCGCAACACCAGCACACCACCACCACCACCGCAACACCGCACCACCACCACCACACCGCAACAGCAGCCCAC
The DNA here is from genome assembly GCA_013435795.1 of Chlamydomonas sp. ICE-L. Lineage (NCBI taxonomy): Eukaryota > Viridiplantae > Chlorophyta > Chlorophyceae > Chlamydomonadales > Chlamydomonadaceae > Chlamydomonas > Chlamydomonas sp. ICE-L. Next base: position 16,451,834 of record JACBWV010000610.1, on the reverse strand, counting down.
CACCACACCGCATACACCAGCACCACCACCCCATCCACCGCAACACATTACCACCACCCACCACCACCACCACCACCGCAACACCAGCACCACACCACCCCCACCTCACCACCACCACACCACCACCACCAGGGCAACACCAGCACACCACCTCACCACCACACACCACCACCTCAAACCACCACCACCACCACCCCCACCACCACCGCAACACAGCCACCCCCCCCCCACCACCACCACTACCACCACCTCACCACCACCTCACAAATCCCCTCCACCGCGCCCCCCCGCGCCCCCACAGATCACCGCAGCGCTCTGCTTGCTATGCGCACGCTTCGAATCTTGCGCCTTGGCCCGCCTCAACCACCACCACCACCTCCGTCCCACACCTCACCACCACCACCGACCCACTACCACCGCAGTCCCACCACAACCACCCTACACTGCCCCCGCACCAGCCCCCCTCGCCCCCACCGACCACCGCCACCAGCACCGCACCACCACCGCAAAATCCCCTCACCATCTCCCACCCCCTCGCCACAACCGCCACCGCCACCCCACTCTCACCACACCGTCACCACCTCCTCACAATCCCCTCCTCATGCGCCCCTCGTGCCCTCCACAGACCCCGCACCACCACCTCACCACACCTAACAAGCCCCCTCCCCATTCCCCCCCTTCGCCCCCACAGACCACCGCCACCACCGCCCCCACCACCGCACCACCACCTCACATCCCCTCACCAGGCCCCCCTCGCCCCACAGACCCACTGCCAGCACCGCCCCACCGACCGCACCACCACCGATACAAGCCCCCCCCCGGTGCTCCCCTACATGTAGCCCGGGAGGGGAGAGGAGGAGTGTGGGCTTTGTGTTCGTTTCACACGCCCCGCACCGGCCCCCGGGCCCCACAGGTACCACCGCCAGGGCGGGGGCGCGCCGGCGCACGCCGCGAAGCGGGCGCCGGGGCCCGTCCGCACGCCTCCCCGAACTCACCTACCACCGAATCCACCGCCCCCCCACCACCCACCCACCCCCACCGCCCACTCAACCATCCGAACCACACCACCACCACCACTGAACCTACCACATCGACCTACCAACCACCGGCCACCGCACCACCCCCCACCGCACCACCACCACTCCCGCACAAGCCCAGCCACCCGGCCGCCCCGGGGGGCCCCCACATGCCCACCGCAGCGCGCCGCGGCCGCCGGCGCACGCAGCGAAGCGGCCGGGCCCGCCGCATCCACCACCACAACACCGCACCACCACCACCGGACCTCACCCCTCCCCCGCACCCACCGCACCACCCCACTCGCCACACCGTCATCCACCACCGCACAAGCCCCGCACCCGGCCCCGCGGTGCCTCCCACCGACCACTCGCCCCCGCCGCAGCAGGGGCCGTGCGCGCCGGCGCACGCCGCGAAGCGGGCGGGGGCCCTCGGCGCGTGCACGGGGAGTAGTCGAGCCGGCGGCCAGGGGGGGTGTCAACGGCAGCCGGGCTTCCGCCACGAAGCTGCGCGTGCGGCAGGCAGCAGGGGGGTGGGGCGGTGCCCCGCGGAGGAACCGGCGGGGGGGCTGGCCTGGGGTGGAGGTGAGAAGGCACACACACAACCCACACACACACACACAAACCGCACACAACAAACCACACACACACCACACACACAAACACCACACGCAACAGCCACAACACACACAGACACACACAGACACCCACCCACACACTACCACACACACACACACACACAACACACACACACCACAACACACATCACACCCACAAACACACACACCCACACACACAGACAACCACACCACACACACGCACCCACACACACACACCACACACACCCACACTGCACACACACACACACACCCCCACCCACAGACCACACACTACACACAGACAAAACACCCACCACACACAAAACACCACACACACACACACACACAAACACCACAACACACAAACCCCTACATACACACACAGATAACACCACGACCAGACATCACACATACAAAACAACATACACACACACAAACACAACACATACCCACACATACAAAAACCCACACAACACACACCACCACATGCACACCACACCACACACACACAACACCACACACACACACACACACACACACACACACACACATCACACACCCACTCATGCACACCACATGCACACACACCACCACACACACAAAACCACCACACACACACCACACACAACACACACACACACACATACACAAACACACACACACACACACACACCACCACACCCACACATACAAACACCCACACACACGCACACCACCACACACCTTACACCACCCTCCACCGGGGGTTCTTTCTGTTTAGGGACATTCAGATTGCAGTGGGAAGTGCTGACTCCGTGGTTCGATGGAAGAAGATTGCAGCAGGCATGAACTCGACTATGGTCACGTACTACTTGAATGGGTGAGGCACACGAGTGTTCGTTGAGTGTGGCTGGCGGTGGCTGCGGGGTGTGGTGTTGGGGTGCCTTTGATGGGTTGTTTGGATGATTTTGTTGGCCAGGCTAAGTGCTACGTGTTAACTTGAATGGGTAAGTTCCATCCTTTGGGTGGATGGGTGGGTGGGGTAGGGAACGTGGGGGGGGTGGGGGATGGGTGTGTGGGGGCGTACGTATTAAGAGTAGGTGGGGGGTTGTGGAGTGGGGGGGTGTGGGAGGGTGGTGGGGGAGTAATTAGCGTAGGTGGGGGAGGGAGTGGAGGAGTGGGTGTGGTGTGTTGGGAGTGGGTGGAGGGTGGTTGGTGGGTTAGGTGGGTGTGGTGGGATGGGGGTAGGGTGGGGGCGTGGAGTGAGGGGGGGGAGTGATGGGGGGGTGGATGGTGGGTGGGGGGAGTAGTATAGGAGTAGAGTAGGCGGTGGGGGACGTTGATGGGTGGGTGGATGGAGTGGGTTGCGGGGCGGGTTGTGGTGGGGTGGGGTGGAGGGGTGGGTGGGGGATTGGGTGGGTGGGGGGATTAGAGTAGGTGTGGGAGTGGAGTGGTGGGGGCTGTGGAGGTGTGGAGTGGGTAGGGTGGGGGGGAGGAGTGGCGTGGGTGGGTGGATTGGAGTGGTTGGGTGGGTTGGGTGGGGGAGTGGAGTGGGGGGATGGATTGGGGGTGGGGGAGTGGAAGTGTGGGGGTGGATGGGTGGGTGGGGGGGGAGAGTTAGGTGGGGGCATTGGAAGTGGGGGGGTGGATGGGTGGTTGGGGGAAGTAGTAAGTAAGTACGGTTGTGGGAGGGGAAGGGGAGGTGCGGGGGGTTTGTGGAGGCCGTGGGGGGGGGGGGGGGGAGTGTAGGTGGGGGTGTTGTAGTGGGGGGTGGGTGCTTGAAGAGTCTGTGGGGGAATGAGAGTGGAGCAGTGGGAGTGGAGTGCGGGGGGTTGGATGGAGTGGGTGGCGGAGTGGATTTTTAGTGGATGGAGTGGGGGGGTAAGAGGTAGATGGGATTGGTGGGGGATTGGGTGGGTGGGTTGGGGAGAGTAGGTGGCAGTAATTATGGTGGGGGGAGTAGTGGAGTGGGGGGAGGAGGGGATGATGGGTGGTGGAGTGGGGGATGGAGGTGTGGGTGGGGGTGGCGTAGGTGGGGGGAGTGGGAGGGGAGGGAGTGGGGGGGTTGGATGGCGTGGGGGGTGGGTGGGTGGTGGGTTAGGTGGGGGAGTGGATTGGATGTGGGGGGGGTGGGGGGTGGATGGTATGGGTGGATGGTAAGAGCGTGGGTGGGTGGGTGGGTGGTGGATTGGTGGGTGGGGAGTGGAGTTGGGGGGGGGGTGGATGGGTGGGGTTGGGTGAGTAGGTGGGGTGAGTAGGTGGGGGAGAGGGGCGTGGAGTGGGGTGGTGGGATGATGGAAGAGTGGGGGAGTGGGGGGAGCGTGGGTTGGATTGCAGCGCTAGATATTGAAACTGTTCTTATGGTCACGCACTACTTGACTGGGTAAGTGTAACGTAGCTAGTGTAGCTGAGGCAGCTGAGGTAGCTGGTGTAGCTGAGGCAGCTGCTGTAGCTGATGCAGGTTGTGTAGCCGATGTTGTATGTAAGCTAATTGAGCTGATTGTAGCTACGTGTAGCTTGAGCCGCGAGGGCAGCTGAGGTTAGCTGAGTGGTGTGTGTGTGTGTGGTGCGGGTAGCTGGTGACGTGTGTTTTGTTGTTGTTGTAAATTGTAAACTAGTTGTAGCTGCTGGGCAGCTTGAGTAGAAGTGTAGCTGAGGTATCTAGGTAGTGAGGAGCTGGAGATCGCTGGTTGTAGCTGGTGTACTGGGGGTAGCGGTGTAGCTAGTGTAGTCTGAGGCAGCTTGGTTGAAGCTGGTTCGTTATCGATTGTTAGCTAGTGTAGCTAGTGAAGCTGAGGCAGCTGGTGTAGCTGATGTAGCTAGTGAAGCTGATGTAAGTGATGAAATTTGATGCTGCTTTCATCACAGGTCCTACAAGATATTCATGCTAATGATCAAAAACCCTAAACCCTAAACAGGTACTACAACACCTTCATGCTTATGATCGGAAATGACATCTTCCCCGGCAATGATATCGAGCGCATGTATTCCATCTTTGTCCAAGTCATCGGTGCATGCTTCTATGGTGAGTCGTATGGTGTGATGTTGAGTGAGGTTGAGAGATGCCATCTGTGTCCATGTCATCGGTGCATGCTTCTATGGTGAGTCATATTGTGTGATATTGAGAGGTGTTGAGTGATGTAGAGTGATATTGAGTGATAACATCTGCATCCATGTTATCGGTGCATGCTTCTATGGTGAGTCGTATGGTGTGATATTGAGTGATGTTGAGTGATGTTGAGTAATATTGAGTGATGTCACCTGTGTCCATGCCATCTGTGCATGCTTCTCTGATGAGTCGCATACTGTTTCTTTTTTGGCTACACGTCGTAGCTTCCACCAATCCACCGGGAGGAGAACAGAATAAAGATAGGTCACACCATGCCTAAAAACCTGGGGAGGGCCGACCCCTTCCCCCCCCCCCCTTAAATAGAAATAACCCCCTTTAAAAAAAAATAAGATATGGATTCTGGGGGGTTACAGTATGGCGCACATAATGGCATCCTCGGAAAACCTACATAGGGATTATGTGATGGTCAAAAATCAGTTCTGCACCCCCTCTGGGGTGGGGGGTGGGGTGGGGGGGCCCAGAGAGTAAAGCTGCATTGGATTGCCAGTCATCCCAGCTTGTAGAAACACTAGCTAGCTTCAGATTTGGCCCAAGGGGGGGGTTTAAGGAGCTTCCTAGAACCCCCACCTACCCCCACCCCCACCCTCAACCTCACCCCCACCCTCACCCCTACCCCCACCCCCACCCAAATCCCCACCCCCACTCTCACCCCCACCCCAATCCCTGCCTCCACCCCTACTCCCACCCCAACCCCCGCAGCTATCATCATCGGTAACATCTCCCTGCTCATCAAACAACATGAACCCGGACAATTCCGGCACAATGCACGAAGGATATCAATCAAACAACTCAGTCAGGTGGTTGTGTGGGTGGTGAGGAAGAGGAGGGTGGGGGGGTGGGGGGGGGGGGGGGGGCCTGCTCATGATCAACAAGAACCCATTCAAACTCGAGGCACAATGCCAAGAAGGACATCATCAACAACTCAGTCAGGTGGGTGGGTGGGTGGTAGAAGCGGAGGGGGGGGGGGGGGGCTGGTTCATCATCTCAACAAGAACCCGATCAACGCGACAACATTGCCAAGAAGGATATCAGCACCACTCAGTCGTTGGGTGGGTGGGTGGTGAAGAGGAGAGGAGGGGGGGGGGGGGGGGGGGGGGTGGTGGGTGTTGGGTGTTTGGGGGGGGGGGGGGGTTGCATGCTCTATCGCCAACCCGACACCCAATCAACTCCTTCACAATGCCCAAGAATGACAATCACAACAACTCCTCAGGTGGGTGGATGGGGTGGTGAGCCAGTCAGTTGTGTGGGTGGGTGTGTAAATAGGAGAGGATGGGGGGGGGGTGGGCGCTCACGACACAAGACACTGATTCAACTTCTAGTCACATATGCTCAAGAAGACATCATCAACAACTCAGTCAGGTGGGTTGGTGTGTGGCATAGAGGAGGGAGGGGGGGTGGGGTGGGGGCTGCTCATTGACACAGAACCCGATCAACTCGAGGCACAATGCCAGAAGACATCATCACACTCAGTCAGGTGGTGGGTGGGTGGTGAGAAGGATTAGAGAGGGGAGGGGGGGGCTTCTCATCGACAACAAGAACCGATCAACTCGAGGCCACCATGCCAGAAGATATCATCAACAACTCATTCAGGGTGTATGTGTCATTATGTGTGTGTGGGTATGTGGGTGTAGATGGGTGGGTGGGTTAGGTCAGTCCCGTGTGGTCTTGGGTGTGGGTATTGTATTTAGGTGTAGTTGGTGGGGGTATGTGGGTGTAGATGGGTGTGGGTATGTGGGTGTAGATGGGTGGTATGCTGGTGTAGATGGTGGGTATTGTGGTGTAGTGTGTGGTTCTGGTGGTGTCGCATTGGTGGGGTGGGTGGTCAGTAGTTTTTGTGTCGGGTGGTGTGTGTGGTCTGCTCCTCAACAACATGAACCCCCCACTTGAGGAAGCACAATTCCAAGAAGGTCAGTCATCAACAACTCTCAGGTTGTGTGGGTCAGCAGTGGTGGGTTGTGGTATGGTACTGGGTGGGGGGTGGGTCCGTAGTGTTGGTGTTGAGGGGGGGTTGGGGGGGGGGGGGGGGGGGGGGGGGGGGGGGGGGGTGGGGGGGGGGGGGGGGGGGGGGGGGGGGGGGGGGGGGGGGGGGGGGGGGGGGGGGGGGGGGGGGGGGGGGGGGGGGGTTTGTTGTTTTGCTTCTTGCTTTTTGTTTTTTTGGGGGGGTGGTTGGTCTTCACATCTGCTTCCTCCGTTTTTAGAGCAGCCCTTTCATGCTTGCCAAATGCCCTTATTTGTTTAGGATAAAGATAAGCCCACAACCTGACCCTTACCAACTGAGGCACAAAGCCAAGAGGATATTCGGTCCACACCTCAGTCCTTGTGTGTACGGTGTGGTCGGACGCGGGGGTCAGGTCTGTTGTGCTGTCCGTGGGTTGGTGTGGGGGTGGGTGGGGTTGTAGCTCATCAACACATAACCCCTGACCACCTTGATGCACACAGCCCCAGAGTGATAATCTTACACACTCATTCCAGAGTTAGTCTGGGTTGGTGTTAGACGGGTTTGGTGGGGGGTGGGTGGTGTGGGAAAGGCACATACACGTGCTTCTTTCCAGCTTTGAGTACTAGAGCTCACCAGTCAGCTATTACCATCACAACCACCCCACCACCCTCCACCCCAACCCCCTCCCCGGTACTAACGACCCCCTCACCACACACCACAGTCCACTACCACCACCACCACCACCACCACAGTCCACCACCACCACCACCACCACAACCACCACTACCACCACCACCACAACCGCAGTCCACTACCACCACCACCACCACCTGCCCAGCCCACACCCCCAACCATTAACACAGTCCTCCTCCACAACCACCACAACCGCCACCACCACAACCACAGTCCACTACCACCACCACCACCACCACCACTACCACCTGCCCAACCCACCCCCCAACCTTCAACACTGTCCATCACCACCTCCAACACCCCAACCACCACTACCACCACCAGCATCTGCCCAACCCACGCCCCAACCTTGAAAACAGTCCACCACCACACCCGCCACCACCACCACCACCTGCCCAACCTAAACCCCAACCATCACCCATGTTATGATGGCAGGTACCTTGGAACTCCCGGCCCTGTCAAACAAGGTTGGACAACTACTGTTGAGTCATTTGAACGAGTGAGTTTTTGTGCCAGCCCATTTTCGACCCCACCGCCCCCCCCCACCCCACCCACCCCGCACGCACGCACACACACACACACACACACGCACACGCAAATGTCTCCCCACCCCCCCGTTTAAAAAGGTGGGTTAAAGATGCGTCCTCGTGAAGATGATAATGTGTGGCTTTACTTAGTCTAGGCAAAGTCCCCAAGGCCACAAGGTTGACCACTACTTTGAGTACTTGGCCAGTGATTTTGTGGCAAACCCATTTTGATAAAAAGCAAGCCCCCCCCCCCGCCCCCCCCCCCCCCTCCCCCCCCTCCCCCATTTAAAAAGGTGTATTTATAGATACATCCTTATGTAGTTATAATCATGTGTGACTTTACTTAGTCTAGGTAAAGTCCCCAAGGCTACTAGGTTGACCACTACTTTGAGTTCTTGACAAGTGAGTTGTGTACAAAGCCCCTTTTTGCCGGATGGCTCAATGGTTGATCTCCTTGAACGATAAAGGTGCCGAATTCGCATCCACACGGCCGAAAGACGGGGATCCCTTAATACCACGCCCCACCAGGCGTTACCATTACTTTTTGATAACTAATTTGAGTCCTGGACAAGAGAGTTGTGTGCAAAGCCCATTTTGAATTGGTAAACAACAGTACCCCCACCCCCACCCCCACCCACCCCCACCCCACCCCCGACCCCCACCCTCCCCCACCCCCACCCCCCACCCCCACCCCCACCCACGCCCAAGGCTACAAGGTTGACACTACTTTTTGAGACTTGATTGGTAAACCCAGTACCCCCACCCCCACCCCCCCACCCCCCCCACCCCCACCACCCCACCCCCACGCCCCACCCCCCAACCCCCACCCACCACCTCACCCCCACCCCCCACCCCCACCCCCCCCCCACCCCGAATTGCTACAAGGTTTGACAAGGACAACTACTTTTGGAGTATCTTGATTGTGTAAACAACAGTACCCCCACCCCACCCCCAACCCCCCACCCCCACCCCCACCCCCGCACCCCACACCCACCCCCACCCCACCACCCACCCCCACCCACCCCAGGCTACCAGGTTGACACATACTTTGAGTAATTGATTGGTAAACACGTACACCCCCCCCCCCCGCGTCCCCCCCCCCCCCCCCCCAACACACCACCTTGCACCCTTCTCTTAAATGGTGGGTTTATAGGTATAGATCCTCATATAGGGAGAATTATAGGTTCACTGATTCTAGGCAGAGTCCATAGGGCTGCAAGGTTGACAACTACCTGGAGAACTTAACATATGTTGTATTTGTATTGAAAGGATTTTCAACATGAAGTGCGATCCTATGTACCATGTATATTTACACAAACAGCGCCCACAGAGGGTTCATAGTTGTATATATAGCTGTTTCGTGTATACACAGTGAAGCCCACAGCCCACAGAGGGCCCACAGAGGGTTCATAAAGAAAGGTGGAGAAATTAATCATAAGTAGACACAGTGACTTGTTGTGTGTTGTGTGTGAGTGCCTAGTTTGATAGCTTGTGAAGTGCTCAAAATACTACTCATGAGAGACAGTGACTTGTTGTGTGATGTGTGTGAGTGCCTAGTTTGATAGCTTGTGAAGTGCTCAAAATACTACTCATGAGAGACAGTGACTTGTTGTGTGAGATGTGTGAGTGCCTAGTTTGATAGCTTGTGAAGTGCTCAAAATACTACTCATGAGAGACAGTGACTTGTTGTGTGAGATGTGTGAGTGCCTAGTTTGATAGCTTGTGAAGTGCTCAAAATACTACTCATGAGAGACAGTGACTTGTTGTGTGAGGTGTGTGAGTGCCTAGTTTGATAGCTTGTGAAGTACTCAAAGTACTACTCATGAGAGACAGTGACTTGTTGTGTGAGGTGTGTTAGTATCTAGTTTCGACTGGATGGCAAGTCCTTGTGTAGCTAGTTGTGTGAGTTGTGTGAGTGGCAAGTTTGAGCCCTCGCCCATCTGCTTACATGCCCCCTCCCCCCCTCACCCATCTGCCCACCTGCCCCCTCACCCCCTCACCCACCTGCCCCCACCCGCCCTCCCCCCCCATCCCCCCCTCACCCGCCTGCCCCCTTACGCCCTCCCCCCTTCACTCATCTGCCCACCTGCCCCCTCACACCCATCTGCCCCCTCGCCCCCCTCCCCCCCCCCTCACCCCCCCACCTGCCCCCTCCCAACCCTCCAACCCTCACCCACCTGGCCCCCTCCCGCCCTCCCACCCTCACCCACCTGCCCCCCCCCCCCCCCCCCCCCCCCCCCCCCCCCCCCCCCTCCCCACCTGCCCCCTCCCCCCGCCCCCCCCCCCCCCCCCCCCTCCCCACCTGCCCCCTCCCGCCCCGCCCCCCCCCCCCCCCTCACCCACCTGGCCCCCTCCCGCCTCGCCCCTTACCCACCTGCCCCCCTCCCGCCCCCCCCCCCCCCCCCCCCCCTCACCCGGGGGGGGGGTAGCTTCCGGGCCCCCGGGCCAAAAACCGGTTCCTTCTTTTCCGATGTCTCAGTGAAGAGCAAAAGCAAACGCGAAGCAATTTCCGGAGTTTACATCGTAGTCTCACCTCCCGGCATGGCCTGTGGCGAAAGCTCCCCGAAAGTTCCGAGGGTACACAAATGTACATAAATGACTGTCGCGAGCTCCACAGTGCACAGATGCATTCAAGGAATTGATTGATCAATAGCATCTAAGCTAAACTACCGTATTGGGCCAAATTTTATCTACATCGTCGATATCGCTCACTTTTAGATCACTTTTAGATGTACGTGAAGTAGCTAATATCTATCCTCGAGTAGCGCGTTGGAGATGGAGTGCAGCTACTGCACACGAAAGTTCAGGAAAGACCGAGGATCAGCTCACCGAACAATCGACTGTGAACAGTTCTCCTCTTACCTCACCCATCATTCTAAGGAGGCCAAAGTTGCAGGGAATGGCAAATTCGTGCTTCATCTCTGTTCTCGGCCTGCCCATGGTGATTACATCTACTGTCCTGGCTACAAAACCCTGAATAATGAATTTATTAGCTGGAGAGATGCTCAGCTTTAAGGCTCACTGACTCGGATTGGCTCACTGACTCGGATTGATTATTTTGGTTTGATCACTTTGTCTTTTACTCTAGATTGATTAGAGGTTGAAGTTTAAGTTGGAAGGTGAGAAAAATAACCCTGGAGATAGTATAAATACATGTCTATATCTTAACGAATCTTTCCTCGAACTGATGTAACAATGATCATGCCGACTATCATAAAATCAGGTGTGAGCCTTTTTATACCTTGTGAAGCCAGAATTACTGCCCAGGCCCAGGCCTGGTTTTCGACTTTCGAGGTCAATGTTTCCATCATAGGTGACACCCCGACCTTCAAGGTCTTACCTACACTATAATCAACTTCATGTGCCTATGCCCGTTCCAACCAAATCCATATATTAGTTAGAAGGTAGGGTCGATTACTTCTGGCCCATTGTTTCGAATTTCGATTTGTTGATTTGTCTAGTTGGGGTGACCTCCTCATCTTCAAAATAAAATACAACTAGGCAGAATATGCTGGAAGAGTGGAAGGGTACAGCCTAGTGACCTACAACAGGGATTGTGTTTTTAACTTGTGTGAGGCTTCCGAAACATGAGATGTGTACCAATTTCTGCATATTTTGGGCCCAAATATTCGATATCTGCCTTTTCTCGTCTGTATTCCGAATACGGACCTTTCAAATTTCTTGCCAGGATAAAACATTTTGGTGATATGTGTTTCACGTCGAGAATAAAATTTTGGCGCGGAAAAAAGTGTAAAAAGAGTAACTTTTTTCGGATTTTCGGAATTTTTAGCCTTGTTGAGGCCAATATTTGGTCGTTTAGAACCAGCCATGACCGTGAGATTTTTTGCGATTACTTTCACACGAGGTTGTCAACTGACGATCTGCCGAAAAAATAATCGGGTCAGGGTGGTCTAAACCGGCTTAGAGACTGCCAAAAACGTGGGGAATGGAACCAGATCTGGCCCAAAGCTACCACCCCCCCCCGCCCTCACCCAACCTGCCCCATCCCGCCCTCACCCCCTCTCTTCACCCACCTGCCCCCGCCCGCCCCCCCCCACCCCCTCACCCACCCACCCCCCTCAAGAACTAAAAAACTAAACAAAGATGACAATACAGAAAACAAAAAAAAACAACTAAAAAAAACACATGAAGAAAGAAAAAAAAAAAAAAATAAAGAAAGAAAATAAACAACATAAAAAAACTGACAACAATACCGAATAAAGAACAAACCAACAAAAACAAAATCAAACACATGAACACATCACGAAAAAAAAAAAAAAAAAAAAAAAAAAAAATCAAACAAAAAAAACCAACAAACAAAAAAAAAACACAAAACACACTAACCCCCCCTCACCCACCTGCCCCTCCCCCTCCCGCCCCCCCCCCCCCCCCCCCCCCCCCTCACCCACCTGCCCCCTCCCGCCCTCACCCCCTCAACCACCTGCCACCCTCCCGCCCCACCCCCCCCCCCCCCTCACCCACCTGCCCCCCGCCCGCCCCCCCCCCCTCACCCACCTGCCCCCGTTCCCGACCCCCCCCCCCCTCAACCACCTGCCCCCGCCCGCCCTCACCACCCCCCCTCACCCATCTGGCTTCTGCCCACCTGGGCATCCTCCCGCCCCTCTCCCACCTGATCCTCTGGCCCACACTGACCTCCCTGCCCGCCCCCCCCTGCCCCCCCCCTGCCCCTCCTCACTTCACTGCCCCCTGCCCCCCGCCCCTTCTGGGCCCTTACCGCAGTCGCAACCACCCTGGCCCCAAGGGGAATGCTGCTCTTCAACCATCTTTCCGCCCTCTATGCACCACCTGCCCCCTCCCAGCCTTCCCCCCATACTCACCTGCTATACTCACCTGCTAACCTGCCCACCTGCCCCCCCCCCCCCCCCCCCCCTCCCCCCCCCCCCCCCCACAACACACCCCTCCCGCCCCTCACCGCAGCCTGCAACCACCCTGGCCCCAACAGAATGCTGCCATTCAACCAGCTTCTGCCCTCTACGCACCACCTGCCCCCTCCCATCATTCCCCCATACTCACCTGGCCACCTGCCCACCTGTCCCCCCCCCACCCCACCCCCTCCCGCCCTCGCCACAGCCCGCAGCCACCCTGGCCCCGACAGAAGGCTGCACTTTCACCAGCTTTCCTTCCTCCTCTATGCACTATTTGCCCCCTCCAGCCTTCCCCCCATACTCACCTGCCCCCCCCCTCCCCCCCCCCCCCCCCCCCCCCCCCCCCCCCTCTCCCGCCCTCACCGCAACCACACTGGCCCCGACAGAATGCTGCTCTACAATCAGCTTCTGCCCTCTATGCACCCCCTCCCATCCTCCCCCCCATACTCACCTGCTATCCTTCCCCCTGCCCCCCCTCCCCCCCCCTTCACCTCCCCCCCTCCCGCCCTCCCCGCCCTCACCGCAGCCCGCAACCACCCTGGCCCCGACGGAATGCTGCTCTTCAATCAGCTTCCCCCCTCTATGCACCACGACATCACGTATTTCATGTATGGAGACTTGGTAAAGAAGGTGCCCCTGTTCGAGGACTGCGAGGTCGCTTTCATCCTGCAGCTGGTGGTGCGGATGAAAATGACCGTCTACCAACCCGGCGAGGCTGTTTTCCAAATTGGAGATGTAGGACATGAGATGTACTTTATCTCCAAGGTGCGCAGTTCGTCGTCGTAGTACATCGTACATACTACAGTTGTTAGACCACCTCGGGGGGGCTGTTTCCCAAATTGGAGATGTAGGGCATAAGATGTACTTCATCCCCAAGGTGTGCAGTTAGTAGTTGCAGTACATATAATTAGGGTTGGGAAGCAAACATATATTTTTATTTTTATAAGCCGTATAAACGTAGGCATATAAACGTATAAAAACGTATATAAAAATTAGGCACTTCTTAAGAAAATACTTTTACATGGGTTTAAAGGTATTGCCGCGTAGCTAATTTCATTGGCATCGCATATCAACTCTCAGAAAAATAATCTGGCAGGTTTAGGTTGTCCAAATCTCAGAAAAGAAATCACGACCAGAAAGCGCGTTGGCCAAGAAGTGCGGCGGTGCCAATCTAAGGGAGCCATTAAATGCCAGTTGGTCTATTATATAACTGTATAAGTGTATAATAATATAAGTACATAACGGTATTGAAATATTGTCCGTGTTCACATTGCACTAGGCTTGCACCATCAATCCTTCAAGCCCACATAGGAGCACAGCTTGTGGAATGGAAGGCTAGGTGGTGCTCTGATATGTGTGCCATCCTGGCTATCTAGATCAACCTTTAGGCCAAATGTTTATAAAATAGTGCATGTGAACGGTGAATTTTATTGCATATTGTGATAGATGAGATCAAAAGCTTTCCATTGAGCTATCTAAATCAAAAATATAATGAAAACCAAGAAAGTGAAGTGCCGGAACGTGTGCTGTACTTTTCGAAGCACAGACTATACGTTTTGTATGCGACGTATATAAGGTCGATTTGAGAAAAACTTTACGGCGTATTTATACGTATAAACGTATAAACGTATATTATACGTTTATGTGTCGGCCCAACCCTACATGTAATTAGGCTTCGGCCTATAGGGCTACCGGTGGACATAATTAGCCCTAATAGGGCTATTAGCTAAGTTAGCCCTATTAGTGCACAACTAATTTAGCCAAAACTAGCCAAACTTAACCAAAAGAACCCAGAAAAAGTGCCATGTGTCAAGGAGAGTGTTGCCATGCATCATGCCAACCTTTTTTGGCAATTGTGTATGATCTGCCCATCATGAGTTCATGATGAAGTACCTCGTAACTGCGCGTGCCCCCCCCCCCCCCCCCCCCCCCCCCCCCCCCCCCCCCCCCTGCTTGTGATGGCATTGACTGCGCTGCTTGGCAATGCGTGGGCTACTCCTCAATGCCACCTTTTCCACCCCCACCAAATCCTCATCATCACTTTCAACATGCAGCAGCTCATTCAGTGCTGCAACTGCCTTCTTCTTGTCCTCAGCCTGAAGCCCTTGCATTACAATTTTTTTGTCGCGTCGGAATTTTGGTCGGAATGCGTATTGTAGGACGCCATGGGGTTTCAGGGCTGAATACCCGAGTGCACTTCGTGCAAGAGACGACACACTGCTCCGCGACCCCATCCGCGTCCAGCTCATCTTTAGAACCTTGCATCTAAGGTCGCACTGTCTTCTTCCACTTTCCCTTCACGCTATTCAGCCGTGAAAAAAGCTGGTTAGGCGTCAGCTGCGCACTCATGAACGTCTATTTACCGTTTTTCACGAACCAAGACTTGGGTGGACTGTAAACGGTTGTGGTTGCCTTTCGCGAATGATAATTACTGAACG
Source organism: Chlamydomonas sp. ICE-L (assembly GCA_013435795.1). NCBI lineage: Eukaryota > Viridiplantae > Chlorophyta > Chlorophyceae > Chlamydomonadales > Chlamydomonadaceae > Chlamydomonas > Chlamydomonas sp. ICE-L. The sequence goes on along the minus strand of JACBWV010000610.1, from coordinate 16,436,630 downwards.
ACGCCATGCGAAAATTAATTAACGCTTTATTCAGGGGCTTATACTACGACGGTAGCAGAGGACAGGAGATCACCTGTACTGCCACGTGTCACTGTCGGCGCACTGTCGGCGCACGGTTCCTGCCAGCCTGGCTGAGCCTGGGGGACCTGGTGCTCGTACCCTCATTCTGTGTGACCGTCGCGTTGTGTTTCCAGTCATGCCGACCAGCCACGACGACGTCCTCTTTCTCTTCTCTTCACCTTCACCTAGCGCTATTTTTCCGGGATTTATTTTAGCGTTAGTAAGCGCTAGTAGCGCTATTAGTGCGAAGCCACTATACCCCCCCCCCCCCCCCGGCCTAACCCTACATATAATGTACAAGTGTACTTCTTATACTTAACAAGTTGCGTGGTGTTTAGATGTAGTTCATGAGAAGTAAATATGTGTTTCATCTCGAACACATGTGCTATGTATTGGAATACATGAGATGTGCGTACATATACATACACACACATGCCCACACGCAGGTAACACAAATACGCACAAACACACACTCAAGCACACACACACGCTCAAACTCACAAAACACACACGCAAATACTGACACACACACACAAACACGCACACACACTCGAGCACACACACACACACGCACACACATACACACAAACACACACACAAACTGGTAACCCTAAAACTATATGTATTCCCACAACTATACATAAAGCTATGTCTACCACTACCACTATAACCATAACCATATGTGCGTGGGTGGGGATGGGGCGCTGTGTGGGTGGGTGGTGTGCTTGCGTGTGGGTGGGTGGGTGTGCGGGTGGTGTGCGTGGGTGTGGGTGGGTATTTGTGTGTGTGTGTGTGTGTGTGTGTGTGTGTGCGTGGGTGTAGCAGGGTGCTAGCTGGCAACTATAACCATAACCATAACTGTCACTCAAAGTTTGTTTGCAGCCATAACCATAACCATAACTATAACCATAACTATAACCAGGGGGGGAGGGCAGAAAGACAGATTTTGGACCGCACCTTCGATATGGTGTCCGATTCAGATGGGAGTTGGAATTGTGGACGTTTCATACAAAAAGAGGGGGGAAATAAAGTTGGCTAAAAGTTTTTTTACCCCCCCCCCCCCCACACCCCACCCCACCCCCCCTCCTAAAACCCAATTACCTCACCCTACCCCCCCTAAAATGGGGGTCATTCGAAAGATCTTTTAAAGCCCATTTCAGTTATGCTCTTATATCTTTCATGGGGTTACCCAAACGTGATTTATCGCGAAGTTAAGATTTGGGCCGCTTTGGTTGAAAAAAACTTTGGACCCCTCTAACTTTTGTACAACTTTATTTTTGGCTCAAAAATAAAACTTTTTTTTTTTTATATAGTTTGAAGATAGGCTCTATCCAAAGCGAAGGTGCGGTACGGCAGCTTTTTTCTTGCCCCCCCCCTCGACTATAACCATAACCATAACTATAACTGTTACTCAAAGTTTGTTTGCAGCCATAACTATAACCATAACCATAACTATAACCGTAACCATAACCATAACTATAACCATAACTATAACCATAACTATAACTGTTACTCAAAGTTTGTTTGCAGCCATAACCATAACTATAACCATAACTATAACTGTTACTCAAAGTTTGTTTGCAGCCATAACTATAACCATAACCATAACTGTTACTCAAAGTTTGTTTGCAGCCATAACTATAACCATAACCATAACCATAACTGATACTCAAAGTTTGTTTGCAGCCATAACTATAACCATAACCATAACCATAACTGTTACTCAAAGTTTGTTTGCAGCCATAACTATTACCATAACCATAACCATAACCATAACTGTTACTCAAAGTTTGTTTGCAGCCATAACTATAACCATAACCATAACCATAGCTGTTACTCAAATTTTGTTTGCAGCCATAACTATAACCATAACCATAACCATAACCATAACTGTTACTCAAAGTTTGTTTGCAGCCATAACTATAACCATAACCATAACCATAACTGTTACTCAAAGTTTGTTTGCAGCCAGTGTTTTTTATTTCAGAAATCTTCAGGCCCCTTTGGCGACCAAGGGCCCATTTCGCCTGATTTCCGCACACCTGAGGGTCGCACAGGGTGGCGACCGTGCGTCACAATATGCGACCGGGCGCACAAATAAAAAACACTGTTTTCAGCTATACTTGAATACATGTCTACAAAGACAATTAGGTCTACATCGGCATCTATATCTTAATTTACAAATATAACTATGACTTTGTCTACAAATATAACTATAACTTGTTTTACAAATATGACTATATCTTTGTTTACAAATATATTTATAGGCTTCAGAGTTTAGGGCTATCTTCGTACCAAATTAGCCCTAATAGGGCTTTTACCTCAATTAGCCCTAATAGTGCACAACTAATTGAGCGAAACTTAGCCAAAACGACCCAGAAATAGTGCCATATTAATAAACCCATAATAATAATAATAACCCATAATAATAATTATTATAATAATAATCAGTATAATAATAATCAGTATAATAATAACAATAATATAACCAGATGTAACCCATAATAATAAACCCAGAAATGGTGGCATAATAATAATTATGACTTTTCGTATCGCGATAGATTTCCTTTTTGGTGACAAGCAACAGCTTCTAGGCAGCTCCCCTGGCCGGCTATGCAACCAAACCTAACCTTCCCCAGTGCACCTTGCAGCTGACACAATCCTTTTCGGCGACAAGCAACAGCTTCTAGGCAGCTCCCCTGGCCAGCTATGCAACCAAACCTAATGCCCCCCCTTGCACCTTGCAGCCGACACCCACAATCAGCTGTCCAGAACTGCTGAAATATTTGGCTCTGGCGCAGTCTCTGACTCTGGGAGCTGCCTGGAAGCTGCAACCAATATCTAAAAAGAACAGCGATGACTAAAACTAAAACTGCCTACAACTCCCCATAGGGCACCATTGCCGTAAAGAACAAAGAACAGCCATGACTAAAACTAAAACTGCCCACAACTACCCATAGGGCACCATTGCCGTAAAGATCAAAGAACAGCCATGACTAAAACTAAAACTACCTACAACTCCCCATAGGGCACCATTGCTGTAAAGAACAAGATAAACGAAATGCTGGCATTGCTCACCGCGGGTGGCTTTTTCGGGGAGTTGGCCCTTTTGGCCACTTCTCGTCGTACTGCGGAGTGCGTGGCCATGTCGTACTGCGATTTGTCAATGCTTACTGCTCATGACCTGGTCACCCTCATGAGAGATTTCCCGGAGTCAGCCAGGAAGGTGGGTGGTGGGAGTGTGGGTGTGGTGTTGCGTGTTTTGTTGTGGTATGTTGTGATGGGTGTGGTGTTGCGTGGTGTGGTATGGTGTGGTGTATACCTGCACATGTGTACTGCTCATGACTTGGTCACCCTCATGAGAGACTTCCCGCAGTCAGCCAGGATGGTGGGTGGTGAAAGTGTGGGTGTGGTGTCGCATGTCGTGGTGTGGTGTGATGGGTGTGGTGTGGTGTTGCGTGGTGTGGTATATACCTGCACATGTGTACTGCTCAAGACCTGGTCACCCTCATGAGAGATTTTCCCGAGTCGGCCAGGAAGGTGGGTGGTGGGAGTGTGGGTGTGGTGTTCCGTGTTGTAGTGTGGTGTGATGGGTGTGGTGTGATGTTGCGTGGTGTGGTGTATACCTGCCCATGTGTACTGCTCATGACTTGGTCACCCTCATGAGAGATTTTCCGGAGTCAGCCAGGAAGATGGGTGATGAGAGTGCGGGTGTGGTGTTGCATGTTGTGGTGTGGTGTGATAGGTGTGGTGTGGTGTTGCGTGGTGTGGTGTGGTATGGTGTGGTGTATACCTGCCCATTTGTACTGCTCATGACTTGGTCACCCTCATGAGAGACTTCCCGTAGTCAGCCAGGAAGGTGGGTGGTGAGAATGCAGGTGAGGTGTTGCGTGTTGTGGTGTGGTGTGGTGTGGTGTTGCGTGGTGTGGTATGATGTGGTGTTGTACTGCAACTTGCTTAATGCTCATGACCTGGTCACCCTCATGAGAGACTTCCCGTAGTCAGCCAGGAAGGTGGTGGTGGGAGTGTGGGTGTGGTATGGTGGGTGGGGTGAAGTGGGTGTAGTGTGATGTGGTGGGTGGGGTGTGGAGTGGTGTGCGTGCAGTGTGGAGTGGTGTCGTACTGCAACTTGTCAATGGTTACTGCTTATGACCTGGTCACCCTCATCACTTCCCAGGGACAGCCAGGAAGGTAGGTTGTGATAATGAGGAGGAGAGTTGTGGTGGTGGTGGTGGTGGGGATGACGCGGAGGGGGGTTGTAGTGATGATGGTAATGATGATGACGGTGTAGGTGATGACGGTGACAATGATGGTGGTGACGATGATGGTGGTCTTGGTGGTGATGATGATGAGGAAATGGAACGAAGTGGATTGTTTAAGAGTTCAACAAAACAATCAACGCCAGGTGGATCAAATAAAAGTGACCCTATTGCTAAATTGTTTTACTTTGCGTAGCTTTCTTTACACTTGCAGAACGCCAAATTATGGCTTCTATGCAACGTCGTTTCGGTCCTCATGTTTCTGGTAGTGATGGTGATGGTGATGATAGTGATAATGATGATGATCACCTCTTGTTCCAGACGCAGCCACAATACAAACAACTCCGTTGGACACCAACAGCGTTATTTCTATTGTGGCTGGGACTGGAGCAAGAGGTGGTGATGATGATGATGATGATGATGATGATGATGATGATGATGATGGTCATGATGATGACAATGATGATGATGTTGAATGTGATGATAATGATGATCATGATCATGATGATGGTGGTGGTGGTCTTGGTACTGATGGTGGTGGTGGTGATGAATAGGGTAGTGGTAGTGGTGGTGATGATGTTGATTGTAATGATGACTATGATGATGGTGGTGGTGGTGATGGTGGTTATCTTGGTATTGGTGATGATGAGGGTAGTGATGATTGTGATGATGATGATCATCACCTCTTGTTCCAGACCCAGCCACAATATAAACAACGCCGTTGGACACTCATGTAGTCATGCCTATTGAAGACTTATGCACTCATATGACTCATGCACTCATACAAAGCATGCACTCATTCCTATTTAAGACTCGTGCACTTATATGACTCATGCACTCATTCCTATTGAAGACTCGTGCACTCATATTAGTCATATGACACATGCACTCATTCCTATTTAAAACTCGTGCACTCATATTAGTCATATGACACATGCACTCATTCCTATTTAAGACTCGTGCACTCATATTGGTCATATGACACATGCACTCATTCCTATTGAAGACTCGTGCACTCATATGACTCATGCACTCATTCCTATTTAAGACTCGTGCACTCATATTAGTCATATGACACATGCACTCATTCCTATTTAAGACTCGTGCACTCATATTAGTCATATGACACATGCACTCATTCCTATTCAAGACTCGTGCACTCATATTAGTCATATGACACACACACTCATTCCTATTGAAGACTCTAAGACTCGTGCACTCATGTGGCTCATGCACTCATTCCTATTCAAGACTCGTGCACTCATATTAGTCATATGACACATGCACTCATTCCTGTTTAAGACTCTAAGACTCGTGCACTCATGTGGCTCATGCACTCATTCCTATTCAAGACTCGTGCACTCATATTAGTCATATGACACATGCACTCATTCCTGTTTAAAACTCTAAGACTCGTGCACTCATGTTAGTCATTTGACACATGCACTCGTTCCTATTTAAGACTCGTGCACTCATGTGGCTCTTGCAGGTGGAAGCTCGAGCAGCCAAGCGCCTGCAAGATTTGCAAATCGCGGGGGCTGCTTCTCACAACACGGTTGTTGGTCAGTCGGTCCCTCACCATTTGCAGCAAGTTCACCAGCTAACACATCCTCAATCTGACTCGGACGATGACTACTCCGACAACTACTCGGGCGAGTCTGATCGCACTGATAACACTGACCGCCGCAGTCAAGGGGGGGCCGGGAGGGACGGTAAGCAGCGTGATAGAGAGCAGTTCCAGCGTGATCAGAACAGAGAGGTGGATGCGGATGAGGACGGGGATATGCATCCAGATGAAGTGGAGAGGCTACGGCAAGAGAGAGAGGGGTGGCAGCAAGATGGAAACGCTAACCATGGCAAGACGGGTAGTGCAACCGATGAGGCCGGCTCCCGGGAGCCAGTGGTGCTGGATGACGGCCTTGTCGGATCGGAAGGTGGCAACAGGGTCGAGGGCGAGCAAGCCGCAGGTCATGGCGGTGGGCAGAAGTCTCCTGAGTTGGGGGGGCGCGGTGGGCAAAAGTCTCCGGTCCGGGCCGGCGATGGTGGCGGCGGTGGCGGTGGTGGGCGGAGGTCTGTAGAATATATTAAAAGCGACAGCCTAAGGGCAAGACAGCCCAGGGTTACCATGGAGGATTTTAATAGAAGCGGCAGTGTAAGGGAAAGACAGACCAGGAGTAATGGAGACATCAAGGCGCCACTACCAAAGGATGACGGCAAGTTGTTCGACGTGATCAAGCGGGAGATGGCGAGGAACCGTTCTATGAAGCAAGTAGGGTCCATAAGGAGGAGGGCCCATGACAATGAGGCCAAGAAAAGCGGTAAAGAGTGAGTATAACCACTGTTTATATTTTTAGCTATGAGTACCAGCTTCTAGGCAGCTCCTTTCTCCCATCATTGGGCCAAACCCAATGCTTGCAGCTGCATTGGAATGCCTGTCATGTCAGATTTCAGACGCGCCAGCCAGCCTCAGGGTTGGCCCAAGGGTGGGTGGAGGGAGCTGCCTAGCAGCTGCTAATCGTATCGATGAGGCCAAGAAAAGCGCCAAATAGTGAGTATAAACAGCCCCCCCCCTCCCCACCCCCACCCACCCACCCACCAGTTCCTGGACCAGAAAAGCGGCAAGGAGTGAGTATAACCAGATTTGAATTTGAGTGTGTATTATTTGATTTGATTTTGAGCAATTTGATTGTGTAAGGTTATTCCCCACCCCACCCCACCCCACCCCCTGTATCTCGGCCCCCCCCATGGTGTATTGCCGCACCCTACTACTTGTATTGTATATGTTATGATTGTATTCTGTATACTAGTGTTTGTCCTGGGTTGCCGTGTATTACACGTTAATCGAGGCCCAGCGTACTACGCGTAATACACGCGTATTACCCGTAATACACGCCCAGGTGGAACACTAGGGTTGCATGATTTACAATATGCTGCTATTATATACGTACTGTACTTATATTCTATATACTGTGGTTACATTCCATGTATTATCGTCATCTTCCTTATACAGAATGTTAACGATGTACAGCATGGCAAAGTATTTGAACGCACTCCTACTTGCTCTACATATAGGGTTTGGCCGACATACAAACGTATAATATACATTTATACGTATATATACGCCGTATATTTTTTCTCGGATCAACCTTATATACGTCGTATAAAAAGTATATTCTGTACTTCAAAAAGTACATTATGCATCCCGACACCTACCGTTCTTGTTTTTGGCGGAGCCCCCCCTCCCGAGGGGCGGGAGCCCCCAGTGTTACCCATTTGTCCGGTCGACCGACCGACCATCCATCCATCCATCCATCTGACCGTGATGAAGCCCGGCACGTCAGCCAACGGTCTCGTAACTAACTCGCTTCCGTTGCCACCTGTCGCTCCCTCGCGATCACTCTCCGCCATTTTTTAGCGTCGCTTGCGACGCTGCATCGAACTTGTTCATTCAATTTATGGTTTAGATAGCTCATTGGAAGTCATTGACCTCCTCTATCACAATATGCAATAAAATCAACCTATCACATGCACCATTTTGTATACATATGGCCTAAAGTTTGATTTATACAGCCAAGCTGGCACACATATTAGAGCGCCACCAAGCCTTCCATTCCACAAGCTGTGCCCCTACGTGGGCTTGAAGGGTTGATGGTGCAAGCCTAGTGTGAACATGGACAATATTGAAATATAGTTGTGTACTTATATTATCATACACTTAGTTATTTACAGTCAACAGTTATTACAGTTATTACAGTTATTTACTTACAGTTTACAGTTATTACAGTTATTACTTACAGTTTAGAGTCATTACAGTTATTTACTTACAGTTTAGAGTCATTACAGTTAACAGTTATTTAATGGACCAACTGGCATTTAATGACTCCTTTAAAATTGGCATCGCGCTCCTTGGTCGAAGCGCTTTCTGGTTGGGATTTCTTTTTCTGAGAGTTGGACAACCTTAACTTGCCAGATTTGTTTTTCTGAGAGTTGATATTTGATGCCAATGAAATTACACAGCAATAACTTGAAACCCGTGTAAAAGTATTTTCTCCAGAAGTGCAAAACAATTACATACGTTATTACACATTAATATGCATATGTTATTACACATCAATATGCATACGTTATTACACATTCATATGCATACGTTATTACACATGCATATGCATACGTTATTACACATTCATATGCATACATTTATACGTTTATACGGCTTATACAAATAAAAATGTATGTTTGCTTTCCAATTCTATATATAAAAATATACTATACTTATATTATATAAATAGTATATATAAATATATATAAATAAGTATATATAAATAGTATACATAAATATACTATACTTATATTATATAAATAAGTATATATAAATAGTATATATAAATATACTATACTTATATAATATATACTTATATATACTTATATATACTTATATAATATATATAAATATACTATACTTATATTATAAATTGTGGTTACATTCTAAAAACCTTATGGTCATCTTCTTTTAAAATGATAACATTATGTAAAAATGGTTATATGGAGTATACTATGGTTATCAGATTATTTTGATAAAAAGCTTAAAGCGGCTAATTTCTCTAGACCTGTAATAAGGTGTCCCGTTTTGATGAATGGTTGAATGGTTGACCATTCTTCGAAATGACGCAGGTGTGGGATGAATGGTTGAATGGTTGATCATTCTTCAAAACGACGCAGGTGTGGGATTCGAATCCCTCCGCATGCGCCTGAGCGGTCGCGGTCCCTGTCAACCGCCATGGTAACCATGTCCAGGTCAGGTAGCAGCCCGCACCCTACCTCCGAACGACAGGCTCCCTTGATACCACTCCCCACCAGGAGTTGTCATTACTTGTATATAATAATGTGTATGGAGGTGCACCAGGCATGAAACGTTCTGTGCTCATCTTGTGTAGCCCAAACTATTCTGGTCATATTCTTTATACAATTATTTTATTATATACAAAACGGTTATTGTTCGTCCTGGGCGGGTATTACGGGTAATACCCGGGTATTACCGGTAGTACCCTGCGCGTCGATTAACATTTTGGGCGCGTCGACTCACAAACACCCCCTCGCACGCTGCGTAATGCTTAAGAAGTACGCCATCTTCGCCTCCGTAATCGGGCGGGGGTCGTCGCAGGTGCAAAATTTCGTCGACCACCCTTCCAAAGTTGGTGTATGGCGGGCCAATTAGCTAAAAACGACTGGAATCCTGGCAATCGTTGTGGGGTTCTTGCCGACGCTGTGCGCAAAGCTGTGCAGGATGGTTCACCAGCCGCACCCATAGCATCGACCTCGAGCGCCTTGACGTTTCCTGGCGTCATAAAGCAGCGTGGCAAAGGCCGCAGCTTCATTGTAACACTCGATATCGGGGTCGAGGTCCAGGCTGGTCTAAAGAGTCTTGTCCCGGCGAGCTCCCAGGTTGAACTGGAGGGTTTTGACGACGGTGGTATATCGGAGAATGAGTTATCTAGCGATGCTTCAGAGGAGGAGGACGAAGTAGTCGACACGAAAAAGATTTCCGAAGATGACTGGCGTGAGGTCCATGTGACAACTTGCCAGAGGATGGCTGCTGGCTACACTGAACCAGGGCCTGGAAGGCTGAGGCATGTTGAGCTCCTGGATGTGGACCCAGACAGTGTTCCACTGATGTTTTTCCCTCGGTTCCTTCCCAAGAAAGCTGTGCCTGACATAGTGAAGCTAACTGATGATAGGGGGAAACAGATGCACCGCCCTACATGGAGCATGGATTTGGGAGACTTCTACACATGTGCACGAGTACACGCGCGCACACACACACACTTGCATGCATGGGCATCATGCATCCTAGGTCCTAACACATTCACACACACACATACACATACACAGGTGCTTTGTCACACATGCAAACGCACCCACATGCATGGATACACACACAAGCATAGGCACATGCACACACATGCAAGGGCGCACACATACGCACACATGTATGTAGGTGCGTGTCCAGGTGTGTGTGTATATCACATTGACACCACCAACTTTCCTTACTCACACACCAACCACCCACAAACACCCACATACATGTAGGTGGGTGCCCATGCAGGTGGGTGTATGATACATTGACACCATTACCTTCCCACGCATACACACCAACCACCCACAAACACGTAAGCGCACATGCATGTAGGTGGTTTCCATGCAGGTGGGTGTCTTGTAATTTTGGGGAGGCTATCTGCTCCCCAAACAGTGGAAGAGGCTGTTTCTGCAAGGACACCATGTCCACGCGCGCGGGAGAGATCTTTGAACTCTCTCCTTCGAATAAAAGGAGGCAGTAGTCAGAACTTGACCAGATTGTGTGGACAACTTCTTAACCATGTCCGCAAGGGATTCTGAGAGTCTGAGGCTTATAGCTGGGGTCTCAAGACATCTACAGATGTTTAAATTTTGAATTTGATTTTTTTGAAAACATACCATTTTCAAATTCAAATTCAAACATGTGGATGTACCACTACGGCTTATTGCGCAATAAATATGTGTTCTACTAATCTTGAAGTTGACACTGTAAAAATTCCCATCCAATTTGAGAAACATGTGACCCTTTTATTCCACTTCTCCCTAATCAATTTTTGGGTATTACGGGTAATACCCGGCAACCCAGGACAAACATTATATGATGTATTTAGTGATGATTGAAGTATTTGAACGCACTCTTAATTGCTGTAAACCTTTAGTAAGGAGAATGGTATGAGACATAGTTTTTTTCAAATCTGAAAGAGGGTTTTCCCTACCTTCATGGTTTAAAGCCTCCTCAAGGGACAGCATTTAGTGCTTTTTACAGCTTTCTACAGCTTTTTAGGGGCATTTATGAGATAGGGCAAAACAAAAAATTTATAATGCTAGACATAATTTTGCTGAGACAGGGTCAAAACTAGCAAGCACTATCTATAGCGGGGGGGGGGGGGAAATCCCCTGGTATGAGACAGGCATGAGACGTTCTGTAGCCCTAATCCGAGCTCTTAACCCAAACTCATACTCTAGCTCTAACCCAAACCCTAACTATAGCCCAAGCCAAAACCCTAACTATAACCCAAGCCCAAATCCGAGCGCTTAACCCGAACCCTAACTATAGCCCAAGCCAAAACCCTAACTATAACCCAAGCCCAAACTTAAACCCTAACTATAACCCAAGCCCAAATCCAAACTCGTAGCCCAAACCCAAACTCAAGCTCTAACCCAAACCCTAACTAGAACCGAAGCCCAAACCCAAACCCTAACTAGAACCCAAAACCTAACTATAACCTAAGCCCAAACTCAAGCTCTAACCCAAACCCTAACTATAACCCAAGCCCAAACCTGCATGATATATGTCTTGTATATTTATTCTAGATCTCATATTTTGAGACTCCACCTTCCAAACCTACATGTTATATTTATTATACATTTATTCTATATTTATTCTAGATCTCGTATTTTGAGATTCAACTGTCCAAACCTAAATGGTCCTGGAAGCCAAGGGGGCAGAAGGAGGCAATCTAGAATGTGACATTCTCACTTTTTTGAAATTCCCTCATCCATCTTTCATCCAGTTAAATTCATTTTGTAATCGAATTTAATCCAGCGTAATCGAATTTAATCCATGTGTAATCCATTTTAATACAATTGAAACCATTTTGATACAATTTCAGGCATCCAGTTCAATTCATTTTTTCACTTATCCATTTTTACTCCCTTTTAAAAATTCCTCTAATTGAAATTGGAAATATTTCCCTCACTTTTTTGAAATTCAAAGGCACTCATCCATGCGGAGGGAGAAGGAAGAAACCGACATTCGAAAAGATCTCCAGGGAGTTGAAGTTGGCAGCAATTACATGCTTGAGCTGCTGAGAAAGGTGCGAGCGCATATGTATGTATGTGTGTGTGTCTATGTATGCATGTATGTATGTATGTATGTATGTATGTATGTATGTATGTATGTATGTATGTATGTATGTATGTATGTACTAGTACGGTAGCCCGTGTGGCCGGTGGCCACACAGACACACATCACCCCTACCCCAATCATAATAGGGTGCCCGTGGGGCTGGGTTACAGAATGGGCTACACATATGTCCTCACCTCCACCCCTCTCATAAACACAGTCATCATGTTTCCCCCACATCAAATGCTGACGCATCTGCCCCCCCCCTCCCTCCCCCCCCCCCCCGGCACCCACACACTAATCCCTCCCCATGCATCCCCCCCCCTCCACACACATCCCCCACTCTGCCCAAACCTCGATCCAGGACCAATCTCAAATTTGCCTCACCCCTTTACCCGCCAACACACACGCACTTCCCTGCTTCTCCGTTCCCATTAATCTGATCTTCTCTCGGCCACTTTAGCAGATGGGTTTAACAGAAGCGATTATGATGTTTCCAGCTGAGTTCGAAATCGCGCAGACGTTTGGACGTTTCGTCAGACGACGCGGAAATGCGAAGACTTTTGGAAATTGCAAACGAACGTCTGCGCAGATTTAGACTCAGCTTGAAAGATCGGAATAGCGCGAGAGCAAAGGGGCTTACCTGTAGCTTCCTCTTCGCGCATAGATACCTGGTTGGGCGTGCAAGCTGTTTCCCGAAAGGGCCTTCGCTCGGTCAACTCTGTCACGCACTCGCTACAGTTCAGTGCAAAAATAACCTTATCGTTGCAGGGTGTAAGTGGTGTGGGGTGGGGGGGAAGATCTTGAAGAGGTATTGCACGCGGTGCAAGGAGCACGCAGCAAGAAGGAAGTCGGACGTCGGAAGAACGTCACAGGGTTGCAGGGACTTAGATCGTGCAGAGATACCATGAGCCGCGCCAGTGTCTAAGCTCGCAGCAAGATGAATGTATCAATAGAGCCTGCAGAAAGGCTGGAGAATGGAAGTCAACTACCTCCAATCACGACTCAGGCTATGTGATAGCGACTCAGGCTATGTGATAGCATAATGCGATGACGAATGTAATGCTGAGATGAAGAAAGAAGTGCGCATGCGTGAGCCAAGTGAAAGTCAAGGACCAGCCGAAGCATGAGCCGAAGTGAAAGTTCTAGAGCATGAGCCGCAGGTCGCTCCCTGAAGCAATACACTGAAAACTATTATTCCAAGCGCCGTGCAAAGCGATCTGAGGGTCAGCAAATGACCTCCGAGGAGAGGATCTCCTCACTCATTTCATTGCAATTCATTGCAGTCACAGTATGGGAGGCAGTTGTGGACATGAAATGAGCGCGCGCGCATAGCTTAGCGCATCTGCTGTTTCGGCAATTGAAATCGCTGGGCGAAGACTTGGGTGTACGGAAAGTCGGTTGCAAGTCGGTTACACTTCGCACGCCCATGGCACGTGGGTACGCGATGATGACACCACCACGACCACGACCGCGACCACGACCATGATTTCTTTATATATACTAGCATCTGAGCCCGTCGTACCGACGGGCGGACCACCCCCGTGGCCACGTCAGCGACAGGTCTCGACCCCCGTGGCCACGTCAGCGACAGGTCTCGGAAAATCGAGATCCGAAAACGGGTAACTCTGAAACGGGTTATCCCGAAACCACTGCCCCTGGCCACGTCAGCGAATGGCAGTCAGTGAGCGGGCAAGAGTGAGAGCGCAGGAGAAGGAGATGGGAATGCTGTGACGGGGGGAGCTGCATGCGAAGTTATTATCAGTGGCAGCGAAAATTGTGGGAAAGAGTTTGGGCAGACAAAGAGAGGCTACACCGTTGAATATAACGGGACTCAGGCAGCGAGCACCGAAAATAGCTGAAGTGCGAAGGAAAATTCGCGAATCATAATGGCTAGGCTCAGGAAATGCAGTGCAAAGCAGCGCACCAAGCCGGGTAACCTTGGACGGGTGCGGGTGCAGGTGGGTGGTCGGTAGACAGGCAATCGTTCCCTGTCTCCGGAAAATCGAGATCCGAAACCACTGAAACCAAAAGCCCAACTGCCTGGGCCAAAAGGGCTAAACCATATCACGGCCGCTTTACTTAATAGAATAAGACTAGCATCTGAGCCAGTCGTACCGACGGGCGGACCACCCCCGTGGCCACGTCAGCGACAGGTCACGAAAAATCTAGATCCGAAACCACTGAAACCAAAAGCCTAACTGCCTGGGCCAAAAAGGCTAAACCATATCACGGCCGCTCTACTTTATATAATAAGATAGATGTATGTATGTACTAGTACGGTAGCCCGTGTAGCCGGTGGCCACACAGACACACATCACCCCCATCCCAATCATAATAGGGTGCCCGTGGGGCTGGGTTACAGAATGGGCTACACATATGTCCTCACCTCCATCCCTCTCATAAACACAGTCATCATGTTTCCCCCACTTCAAATGCTGACGCATCTGCCCCCCCCCCCCCAGCACCAACAACTACTCACACACTAATCCCTCCCCATGCATCCCCCCCCCCCCCCCCCCCCCCCCCCCCCCCCACACACACACACACAGTCCCCACTCTGCCCAAACCTCGACCCAGGCCCAATCTCAAATTTGCCTCACCCCTTTACCCGCCAAGACGCACGTACTTCCCTGCTTCTCCGTTCCCATTTATCTGATCTTCTCTCGGCCACTTAAGCAGATGGGTTTAACAGAAGCGATTATGATGTTTCCAGCTGAGTTCGAAATCGCGCAGACGTTTGGACGTTTTATCAGACGACACTGAAATGCGAAGACTTATGGAAATTGCAAACGAACGTCTGCCCAGTTTCAGACTCAGCTTGAAACATCGGAATTGCGCGAGAGCAAAGGGGCTTACCTGTAGCTTCCTCTTCGCGCATAGACACCAGGTTGGGCGTGCAAACTGTTTCCCGAAAGGGCCTTCGTTCGGTAAACTCTGTCACGCACTCGCTACAGCTCAGCGCGAAAATAACCTTATCGTTGCAGGGTTGCAGGGAGTGGTGTGGGGTGGGGGGGAAGATCCTGAAGAGGTATTGCACGCGGTGCAAGAAGCACGCAGCAAGAAGGAAGTCGGGAGTCGGAAGAACGCCACAGGGTTGCAGGGACTTCGATCGTGCAGAGATACCATGAGCCGTGCGAGTGTCTTAGCTCGCAGCAAGATGAATGTATCAATAGAGCCTGCAGAAAGGCTGGAGAATGCTCAGGCATGGCAGCTCGTTCCCTTCTCCTTGCGAGATTATGAGCATGACGTACCTCCTCTGGCTGGGCAGCATATATAGTCTTCACGCCGGGCTTGGTTAGTAGCTTCGCGTTCCTCCTCAGGCAAGGCAGCACGTTCCTGACGCCTTGCGAGATTATCAGCGTGACGTTGCTCCTCGGATCTGGCAGCGCAGGCATCACGTCGACGCTTGTTGGCTATGTCCCTGCCTTCCTTGCTCAGGCAAGCTCGCTTTGAGCGCTGGCTGGCGGTGTTGCGGGCCTTCCTGTCCATTAGGACCGTTGGCATGCATCATGGTCGCATGCTCCGAGAAGAAGCAATGAAATGAAACGATTATTCTGAGCGCCATACAAAGCGAGGGTCAGCAGATGACCTTCGAGGAGAGGATCTTCTGGATCTAAATTGCTTGTAGTCATAGTATGGGAGGCAAATGTGGGGATGGAATGAGCGCGCGCGCTTAGCTTTGCGCATCTGCAGTTTCGGTATTTGAAAATTCGCTGAGCGGGGTGTTGCGAGTTTTGACGGAAAGTCGGTTGCACTTCGCACGCCCATGGCAAGTGGGTACGCGATGATGACACCACCACGACCACCACGACCACGACCATGATTTCTTTATATATAAAAATGTATGTATGTATGTATGTATGTATACATATATAAAGATACATGCATGTATTTATGTATATGTGTGTGTTACAGGCCAGGGGTAGGCCAAATAGGCGATTGCGAGTTTGATCCTTAATTTATCTAATTGGCCTTCATCTCAAGGCCTCAGTGATATCCCTACGATTTGCTAGGGACCAGATCTAATAGTACTCGTTAATGTACGATTGTTTAATTGATCTAATTGGCCTTCATCTCAAGGCCTCCGTCGTATCACTGCGATTTGCTTGGGACCAGGGCAAAAGCAGAAGGAGGCAAAAGCAGGAGGAGGCAAGCCAAGTCAAGCCAGGCCAAGCCAAGCCAAGCCAAGCCAAGTACTTGTTTACAACCAAAAAATGGTTGTACTTGTGAAAGTTCCCTCCGGACAGTCAATACTCATCTTGGTTATTTAATAATTTGACATAGTTCACCTTTCAACCATTCATAAGCTTACCCTAACAAAAGCTGCCTAGCATACATGTCACAAGTACTGTTTCTTTTTTGGGCTACAAGTGGCAGCTTTCAAGCAGCTCCTTTCCCCTGCTCTTGGGCCAAACCTAAAGCTAGCCAGTGTGTATGAAAGGAACCATACCTTGCTGGGGACCAGATCTTACAGTACTTTTGAATTGCCCCTCCGGATAGTCAAGAATTATCTTGATTATTTGATGATGGTCTCTCTAGCGTAATATGCCACTCCCTGGACTAAAGCATACGTACACATCCTGGCCCTGCTAGTCTACACCTTGACACTACCCACCAACCCTTTTCAGCTCAGCCAAGCCACATAGTATACCTCCAACCACCCACCATATCATTACACACCACCATGCAAGCAACCGCTCTTGCCCCGCCAGTCCGCATCTTGGCTAATATTATCAAGCACCCTGTCTACTCCAACGCTTCTTTCAGGGGCTACGCATAGCAGCTTGGAGTAGACGTGAGAGAGATGGGGTGCGGGTTTTTGCTGCGGGTTTCAACCTGCCTACCTGCCTACCTGCCTACCTACCTACCTACCTACCTACCTACCTACCTACCTACCTACGGATTTCTACCAACCTTCAGCTGTCCTTGGACCAGACCGCAAGCTAGCTAGCTGGCTGGAAGCTGCCATGCATAGCTCGACAAGTTCTATGCAGAGTCGCAAGCGACATTAAAAATTGACGGAGAGGTGTTCGCGGCAGAGCAACAGGTGGCAAGGGAAGCGAACTAGTTACAAGACCGTTGGATGACGTGTCAGGCTTCAATATTACGGTCTGTTGGTTGGTCGGTCGGACGGACAAATGGGTAACCCTGGGGGCTGCTGCCCCCCATAAGGGGGGTGGGGACCAAAAATGAAACAATGGTCAGCTCTGTCAAACCACACAGTATACCTCCAACCACCCACAAATGTACTTTCACACATGCAGGCGACCGCTCTAGCCAACAAACTGGATCTGCTCGTACCACCACTCCAACCGCTCACCATATTATTCCACACATTCAGGCGACCGCCTATGACTCTCTGAAGGTAGCCAAATGCCTCGTCATCTAATAAGTGACGCGCATGAATGGATTAATGAGATTACCACTGTCTAACCGGCAAATTGGATCTGCGCGTGGAGGGTCTGTCAGGAACAATGACCAGTGGTGATGTATACCTACGACCACCCACCATATCATTCCACACGCAGGCGACCGCTCTAGCCAAAAAATTGGATCTGCGCGTGGAGGGTCTATCAGAAACAATGTGCGGCGTTAACATGCGCGTGGCCCAAGCTAACAATACTGCGTCTACTTCTCAGCTGCCAACCCTTGATCTCGAAGAACACAAGTCAATGGGTGTCTTTGGCTTCTAAGCTCAACAGAAGAAGTGGAGTAAGACAGGCAGCCTTTACCCTACCTGACTTGTGCGTGGCCAAAGCTAACAAGACTTCGTCTACTTCTCAGCTGCCAACCCTTGATCTCGAAGAACACAAGTCAATGGGTGTCTTTGGCTTCTAAGCTCAACAGAAGAAGTGGAGTAAGACAGGCAGCCTTTACCCTACCTGACTTGTGCGTGGCCAAAGCTAACAATACTGCGTCTACTTCTCAGCTGCCAGCCATTGATCCCGATGAGCATAAGTCGATGGGTGTCTTTGGCTTCTAAGCACAACAGAAGAAGTGGAGTAAAACAGGCAGCCTTTACCCTACCTGACTTGTGCGTGGCCAAAGCTAACAATACTGCGTCTACTTCTAAGCTGCCAACCCTTGATCTCGAAGAACACAAGTCAATGGGTGTCTTTGGCTTCTAAGCACAACAGAAGAAGTGGAGTAAAACAGGCAGCCTTTACCCTACTTGTCTATGAGGGCCATAGGTCAATGGGTGTCTTTGGCTTATAAGGACAGCATACGAAGTGGAGTAAGACAGGCAGCCTTTACCCTACCTGACTTGTGCGTGGCCAAAGCTAACAAGACTTTGTCTACTTCTCAGCTGCCAGCCATTGATCCCGATGAGCATAAATCGATGGGTGTCTTTGGCTTCTAAGCACAACAGAAGAAGTGGAGTAAAACAGGCAGCCTTTACCCTACCTGTCTATGAGGGCCATAGGTCAATGGGTGTCTTAGGCGTATAAATACAGCATACGAAGTGGAGTAAAACAGGCAGCCTTAACCCTACCTGACTTGTGCGTGGCCAAAGCTAGCAAGACTGCGTTCACCTCTGAGCTACCAGCCATTGACCCCGAAGAGCACAAGCCAATGAGTGTCTGTGGCTCTTAAGCACATCATATGCAGTGGAGTAAAACAGGCAGCCTTTACCCTACTTGTCTAGTTGTCTATGAGGGCCATAGGTCAATGGGTGTCTGTGGCTCCTAAGCAAATCATACGCAGTGGAGTAAAGCAGACAGCCTTACCTTACTGGGTAGTGGTAGGAGGGGTTAGAGGACTGCAGCACAGTTTATTTTTAGGCGTCACTATTCCATCGCTGCGTGCATCCCGAGGCAGGCTACACCTTTTCATACTACCGTCGCCTGATGCTGCTACTGTGTTTGCAAGCGCAGCCTGATGCTGCTGCTGCTGCTGTTATTGGTAGCACAGCCTTCTGCTACGACCACTTCTGTAGTTCTACCACCACTACGTAGTTGAGTCTCTCCTGCTCCCAAGCCAGGCTAGGCCTTCTAATACTACTGCCGCCTGATGCTGCTCTTGTGTTTGGTTCCACAGCCTGATGCTGCTATCGCCGCCTGATGCTGCTACTACTGTCGGTAGTGCAGCCTTCTGCTACTACCACTTATGTAGTTCTACTACCACCACGTAGTTGAGTCTCTTTTGCTCCCGAGCAGGGTACTACATTGCGCACACTATTGCGTGCTAGCGTGCAAGGTTTTGGTGCCCGACTGCGCGATTGACGAAATTCGTTTTTTAGCGCACAGATTTCCGTTTTCAGATGAGTCTAGAGCGCAACCGAAAAGAAGGCAGTTGCGTCAATAGCCCAACCCAAAATGACAAAATGTAGTGCCCTGCTCCCGAGCCAGCCTAGACCTTCTGCTACTACAGCCGCCTGCTGCTACTGCCTTATCTTAGCAGCTTCTAGGCAGCTCCTTGAGCCAGCCATTGTGCCAAGCCATGGGATTTTGGCAGTGCTTAAAAGCCAAGCCATGGGATTTTGGCAGTGCTTAGCAGCTTCTAGGCAGCTCCTTTAGCCAGCCATAGAGCCAAGCCATGGGATTTTGGCAGTGCTTAAAAGCCAAGCCATGGGATTTTGGCAGTGCTTAGCAGCTTCTAGGCAGCTCCTTGAGCCAGCCATAGAGCCAAGCCATGGGATTTTGGCAGTGCTTAGTAGCTCTTAGGCAGCTCCTTGAGCCAGCCATTGTGCCAAGCCATGGATTTTGGCAGTGCTTAAAAGCTTTTTATGTCAGCTTCCAGATGCACTAGGTTGTGCAAGGGTTGACTTGAGGGTTTAGGGTTTAGGGTTTAGGGTGGGAGCTGTCTAGAAGCTACTGGTTTGACTTGACAGGCAGCCAAGGGAGCTGTCTAGAAGCTGCTGGGTTGACTTGACAGGCAGCCAGGGGAGCTGTCTAGAAGCTGCTGGTCATAGCTGGAAACAGCTGTAATTAAAAGCTAAGTCCTTCATGGTCCAGGCTGTTTATACACTAGGTGTGCATTCACCAATTGATTGTTTAATTAGGTATTTTCTAACTGTGTCATTCCTAACTAGGGCATTCCTAAGTAGGTCATGCCTAACTAGGTCGTTCACTAGAATAGGTCATACAGTCACCAAGTGGTTGTTTAACTAGGTCATTCCTAACTGGGTCATTCCTAACTGGGTCATTCCTAAGTAGGGCATTCCTAACTAGGGCATTCCTAAGTAGTTCATGACTAACTAGGTCATGCTTAACTAGGTCGTTCACTAGAATAGGTCATACAGTCACCAAGTGGTTGTTTAACTAGGTCATTCCTAACTGGGTCATTCCTAACTTGGGCATTCCTAAGTAGGTCATGCCTAACTAGGTCGTTCACTAGAATAGGTCATACAGTCACCAAGTGGTTGTTTAACTAGGTCATTCCTAACTGGGTCATTCCTACCTGGGTCATTCCTAACTGGGTCATTCCTAACTGGGTCATTCCTAACTGGGTCATTCCTAACTGGGTCATTCCTAACTGGGTCATTCCTAACTGGGTCATTCCTAACTGGGTCATTCCTAACTGGGTCATTCCTAACTGGGTCATTCCTAACTGGGTCATTCCTAACTGGGTCATTCCTAACTGGGTCATTCCTAACTGGGTCATTCCTAACTAGGGCATTCCTAACTAGGGCATTCCTAAGTAGGTCATGACTAACTAGGTCATGCTTAACTAGGTCGTTCACTAGAATAGGTCATACATTCACCAAGAGGTTGTTTAACTAGGTCATTCCTAACTGGGTCATTCTTAACTTGGGCATTCCTAAGTAGGGCATTTCAAAGTAGGGAATTCC
This sequence comes from Chlamydomonas sp. ICE-L, assembly GCA_013435795.1. Lineage (NCBI taxonomy): Eukaryota > Viridiplantae > Chlorophyta > Chlorophyceae > Chlamydomonadales > Chlamydomonadaceae > Chlamydomonas > Chlamydomonas sp. ICE-L. The sequence goes on along the minus strand of JACBWV010000610.1, from coordinate 16,415,599 downwards.
TGACTAGGTCGTTCACTAGGTCATACATTCACCAAGTGGTTGTTTAACTAGGTTATTCCTAACTTGGGCATTCCTAACTAGGTCATGCTATCTAGGTCGTTCACTAGGTCATACATTCACCAAGTGATTGTTTAATTAGGTCATTCTTAACTAGGGCATTCCTAAGTAGGTCATGCCTGACAAGGTCATTCCTAACTAGGTCATACATTCACCAAAGGGTTGTTAAACTAGGACATTCCTAACTAGGTCATTCCTAACTTTGTCATTCCTAACTGGGTCATTCCTAACTAGGGCATTCCTATCTAGTCCATGCATTCACCAAAGGGTTGTTTAACTAGGACATTCCTAACTAGGTCATGCCTAACTGGGGCATTCACTAGGTTGTACATTGGCCAAGTAGTTGTTTAACTAGGTCCTTCCTAACTAGGTCATACTATGTCATACTAAGTCACTCCTAACTAGGTCATTCCTAACTAGGTCATACTAGGTCATACAAAGTCATTCCTAACTAGGTCCTTCTTAGCTAGGTCATTCATACGCATAGGTCGTACTAGGACATACTACTGTAGGTCATACTAGGACATTCCTAACTAGGTCATCCTTCACTAGGTCATACTAAGTCATTCCTAACTGGGTCCTTCCTAGCTAGGTCATTCACACGCATAGGTCGTACTAGGACATAGTACCGTAGGTCATACTAGGCCATGCCTAACTAGGTCATCCTTCACTAGGTCATACATTCACCAAGTGGCTGTTTAACTAGGCCTTCCTAACTGGGTCATTCCTAACTTGGGCATTCCTAGGTATTTCATTCCTAAATAGGTCATGCCTAACTAGGTCATCCTTCACTAGGTCATAGTGGATGTTTGACTAAAGCCTTCTGCCACAAGGTTTTAGTTGAACATGGTTGCCAAGCCTTTTTGATGTAGCGTTAATTGAACAGGAAGTCAATTGTCTTGGTTATTCATGGACTAGGTTGTTATTGAACCCTAAACCCTAGGTTTCACATCGACGTCATCCACAAGTTCTAGAAGGCGGCTCTTATTCTTAGCATGACAGCTGCAGGGCTTCCTGACAGTATCTGACAGTATCTGACAGTATCTGACTGCTGCTCCAGTATCAAATACCGAACACCAACCCCAACACCTTACACCTAACACCTAACACCAACACCTAACACCAACACCTAACACCAGCACCAGCCTATGTCACTACATAGTACCATGATTTCATGTTAAGAGTGCATGTACTGCTGGTGTACAACACTAGCAACAGGTAGCAACAGGATTTGGGAGTGTTGGTGGAGCAGGTTAGGTATGACCTTATTTGTTAAGAGTGCATGTACTGCTGATGTACAACCCTAGCAACAGGATTTTGGAGTGTTGGTGAAGCAGGTCAGGTGTGACCTTAAATGTGAAGAGTGCATGTACTGCTGATGTACAACCTAGCTGATGTACATCCTAGCAACATTAGTGTGTACTGCTGATGTACAACATAGCTGATGTACAACCTAGCAACAGGATGCGTGAGTGTTGGAGCAGCTTGACAACACCACTTGCACAAACATAGTATCCCTTTTCTTTGTATTTGTATGTATATCGTTACAGCCCAGGGGGAGGCTAAAGAGACTTGCCCAAGCGTGACAGGAGAGGCTAAAACGAAAAAGCACTGATGAACTAAACTGAACCCCAAACAATCATTTCACCGGCGGGGGGGCTGAGTTGCTACAGTGCCTGCGTCCTACAATGCAAATTTAATTATACGATTACTGCAGTATGCGATATCAGGTCCTCCGTCGCGTTCTTGTGATTGCTTGGGGACCAGGTAATGGAGTGCTTGTGTATTTCCCATCCTGATAATATAGTGGTGATCTTGCTTATTCGAGGTTGGGCAGGTCCCGTCGAGGTTTTGACTGTTTGGCTACCCCTGCAATGTTTATTTGGGGGGCTACGCGTAGCAGCTTCTAGGCAGCTTCTAGGCAGCTTCCTTTCCCTGTCCTTGGGCCGTACCTGGAATTAGCTAGTGTGTCAGTAAGCTGATATGACAAGCATTCCAATGCAGCTTCTAGCATTGGGTTTGACCCAGTGGCTGACTGCTGGAGCTGGCGGGAAGCTGCCATGCAGCTTCAAGCATTGGATTGACCCAGTGGCTGACTGCTGGAGCTGGAGGGAAGCTGCCATGCAGCTTCAAGCATTGGGTTTGACCCAGTGGCTGACTGTTGTAGCTGGCTGGAAGCTGCCATGCGTAGCCCAAAAAGAAACATTGAATATAATCACATGGTTGACAAGTTGTGACTGTGACTGTGCAGACTATGGATGTATGTTGTTACAGTCCAAGGGTAGACCAAATAGGCTAGAGGGACTTGCCCAACCACGGCAGGAGTGGCTAAATCGAAAAAGCACTGATGAACTGAACCCCAAACAACCGTTTTACCGACTGGGGCCCTGAGTTTGTGCTACAGTGATCATTTATGGGGTGTATTTGAATTTGAATGGTGGCATGGTTATTCAGCCAAATCTGGGCTGCTCGATGTCTGCCAAATGCAAGTCCCCTTGGTGTATTCCCTTCTGTGCGATACCCATGGAAACCAGGAAGCACACTAAGCGGATTGTGTCGTCTAAAGACTTGTTCACGTCACATATGTGGCCTATCGCACGCATCCCTGTGACCATTTTGGGGATTTCAAAAAGGTCTCATCATGTTTCAAAACAACGAAAAAGAGCGAAAATTATTTCATGAAATAACCAATATCGGGCACCTGGCTCATGTTCCTAAATTAGTCTAAAAACCTAGACATAATTTAATGTGTAGATTTCATTATTTTCTCAAGTTCAGCCATGTTATGAGCAAGTTTAGAAGGGCTGTCAAGGACAGGGTAATTCCAAGAGCGCGCTGGCACGCTGCCTTTTTGAGCCCCATTGCGCGTTTCGCGCAGTTTAGCAACCCCCTGAGGGCACATCATGCATTTTTTGCGTTTTTTGCACTTCAAAGCGCAGTTTTTCTGTTTTCAAGTGCGCCAAAGCGCTGGCCAATTTGGTCAATGGAAGTACTCGGGTTTAAGGACGCTGCTTCCTGTATTACAGACACAACGGCAAAAGGTCTGTTGCGTCGCCCTTGTGTTAAGTACTACTTGAACTTGAACTTGGTTACATGGCTCCAGCATTTGGCTGCACGCCGTCATCCGCTGTAAAATTCAATACCGGGAAAAATGTAATCGTTATCATCATCAAAAACAACTCAAATATAAGCATTCGAATCGAAATATAATTGATCCAATTTCTTCCTGCATTTATGGATAAACTGAGGTTACTTGGCACGCTTCAATTTTTCATTGCCAAAAATGCAGAGGAATCATTTTGCTCTCAGGTTATGATGTATTTTTCTCGTTGTCGGAACTCCCACCCCTCAGGGTGACCCCGTTGTCCATGTGAATATGGTGTTGTCGGCCCTAATTGGGCCCTAGCGCTGTCGTAAACCCTAGGTTCGGTGCCCTGCACTCGATAAGACTGGTGCTACTGGTAATCAGGGTTGTCTAGGACGCTGTGTCCTCCGTCGCAGACACAATGTCGAAGAGTCCATTGCGTTGCGGGACGCCTCGTGGGGAGGGTCCGTTGACCAGAAAGAAGGGTCTGTTGCGTCGCAGGACGTAGGCTATACAATTGGTTGCGTCTCAGACAGCAGAGCTGGGGGTCCTCCTAGAGAGCTGGAAATACCCTGGTTGCTACAATTAAAATGAAAAAGTGATTTGTTCGAGTTTGCATTTTCCTGGTTATCATTTTTAACTGCGAAAGACGGGGAGCAGCCAAATTACTGGCTGAAGCTATGTAACCAAGTTCAAGTTACCCTGGTTGCTACAATTACAATTACACCAGATGCATTCCTGCTGCGCCCACAAGGGGTTGCAAAAAACTGCGCTTAAAGCGCAGAGGGGGTCAAAAAGTCAGCGCTCAAAAGCTCGAATGCACGCGCTTTGAATTACCATGGTGAGTAGCGGTTCTACACGGATGTAACAATTTCAATTTCAATTGTTCAAGACAGCTGTGCTACTAGTTCACCAGATGCAGCCCTTCAAATAGCAAAACTGTATCGGGATTTACATTTACCAGCTTATAATATTAACAATTACCGTATTATTAATAATAATAATAATTACCGTATCAGGGACTACATTTTCCTGTTTTTGTTTTTACTGCCGATGACGGCGAGTAGCCAAATTGCTGGCTGAAGCTATGTAACCAACTTCAAGTTCAAGTTTTCCTGGTAATCTTTTTTGTACTGCCGAAGACGGCGAGCAGCTAAATTGCTGGCTGAAGCTACGTAACCAAGTCCAAGTTCAAGTATTGGGATCCAGGCTCTCCATAAAGAACAATTGGTCTATATGTACATCATTCGAAAGTAGTGGCAGATGGTGTTTTTTTTACTTCTCCAGTACTTAGTAAAAGCGAGCAAGATAGCAGTGCGGAAATCATTGAATTTAAAGCCCATCATTTACTAAGGGCGAGCTGTCAATTTGCTGGCTGAAGCTATGTAACCAAGTTCGAGTTTTACAAGGAACAGGGATTGGACCGTCTATAGGGTTAGGGGATTTGGAGGGGGTTGAGGGAAGGGAGAGGGAGAGAAAGGGCGGGAAAGAGAGGGAGGGAGAGAGGGTAAAAGATGGAAAGAGAGAGGACAAGGAAGGGGAGGAGGGGAGGATGGCAGAAACAGCTGGCAGGACATGGTCGTACCAGTCAGAGTTAACAAGTCCTATACCAGTTTTTCGTTTCAGTTAGAGGGCCTTCTGGTAGCAAGCAGGGATTTGGCGTCTTTTAAGGGTGGGCTCTAAGTACTTAATTGGGTAGGCGGCCCGAAGGGGGTCGGAATAGAGGAGTCTCAGGGTAGCGGCAGGTTTGGCCAAAACGGGGTCCTTGGTAGCGAGCGCTTTAGGCAGCGTGGAACATAAGGCCTATCCTAGACCTCAATCAATCATCCAGCAACCTGTGCACAAGCAAATAACATATTTAGGTACAGGTATTTGTAGGGATGTGAATGTCGTACTTGTCCCCAAGATTATTGTTCGATATCGTACAATATATTGATATAGCCAAAGATGGGGGAGAGGGCAGGGGGAGGGGAGGGGGGGGGGGGGGGGGGGGGGGGGGGGGGGGGGAAATACATGTCGGAAAGCATCAAAGTTGTTATTTTCACTCGCTGCCGAAGCGACAGGTTGCGAGACTTGATACCAAATCCAGGTTTTCTGCTATCTTTTTACTCAAACCTCCATTAGACATTCTGAGACCACCATTGAGCAAGTGTAGACATGGGCAGTTCTTTGGCTATATTATATTTGAAGCCATTTTTTATATTATATCTTGTTTATATATATATTTTTCATATTATATTTGAAGCCAATTGATGCCCCTTTTCATATCATATATATGTATATTATATTATATTATATATATATATATATATATACAGGGGGGGGGAAGCAGAGAGACAGATTTTGGACCGCATGTTCAATATGGTGTCCGATTCAGATGGGAGTTGGAATTGTGGAAGCTTCATACAAAACGAGGGGGGAAATAAAGTTGAAAAAAGTTTGTTTACCCCCCCCCCCCCTCCTAAAACCCGATTACCTCACCCTACCCCCCCTAAAATGGGGGTCACTCGAAAGATCTTTTCGTGCCCATTCCAGCTATGCTCTTACATCTTTCATAAGGTTGCCCAAACGTGATTTATCGCGAAGTTAAGATTTGGGCCGCTTTGGGTGAAAAAAACTTTGGACCCCTCTAACTTTTGTACAACTTTATTTTTGGCTTGGCAAAGTCTTTTTTTTTAGTTTGAGGATAAGCTCTATCCAAAGCGAAGATGCGGTACGGCAGCTTTTTTCTTGCCCCCCCCCCTTGTATATATATATATACATATATATATATATATATATATATATATATATATGTATATATATATTGCCCCCCCCCCCTTGTATATATATATATATTTATATATATATATATATATATATATATATATACAGGGGGGGGGAAGCAGAGAGACAGATTTTGGACCGCATGTTCAATATGGTGTCCGATTCAGATGGGAGTTGGAATTGTGGAAGCTTCATACAAAACGAGGGGGAAAATAAAGTTGAAAAAAGTTTGTTTACCCCCCCCCCCCCCCCCCCCTCCTAAAACCCGATTACCTCACCCTACCCCCCCTAAAATGGGGGTCATTCGAAAGATCTTTTCGTGCCCATTCCAGCTATGCTCTTACATCTTTCATAAGGTTGCCCAAACGTGATTTATCGCGAAGTTAAGATTTGGGCCGCTTTGGGTGAAAAAAACTTTGGACCCCTCTAACTTTTGTACAACTTTATTTTTGGCTCTAAGTCTTTTTTTTTAGTTTGAGGATAAGCTCTATCCAAAGCGAAGATGCGGTACGGCAGCTTTTTTCTTGCCCCCCCCCCTTGTATATATATATATATGTATATATATATATATATATATATATATATATATATATATATATATATATATATATATATATATAATATATATGTTTTTATTTTATATTTGAAGCCAGTTGATGCCCCTTTTTGTATCATGGTCGGGCAAATCCCTTTAGCCTATTTGGCCACCCCTGGAATGTAAGAACAGAACAGAGCACTCAAGTGAAGTGTCCTGCCCACCTCTGCTGGAGGAGGCTGGGGCTGGCTTACTGGTGGACGGGTAAAAGGAGCTGCCTGGAAGCTACGATGTGCAGCCCCAAAAATAAACAGTGCAGATCACTCACGTGAATTGCCCCTGACCTCCTGCTGGAGGAGGCTGGGGTTGGCTTACAGGTGGACGGGTAAAAGGAGCTGCCTAGAAGCTACGATGTGCAGCCCCAAAAATAAACAGTGCAGATCACTCACGTGAATTGCCCCTGACCCCCTGCTGGAGGAGGCTGGGGGTGGCTAACAGGCGGGCGGGCATTCGGCGGGGACACAGTTGCCACTGACATGGTGGGTGGGGGCGTAGGTGCTGTGCTGCTATAGTAGCCGGTGCTAGCTGTCTGGGGGCCCTGGCTGCTGTGGTAGCTCCCGGCGCTGGCTGTCTGGAGGCCCTGAGGCTGCTGAGAGCCTGGGCCAGAGCCCATGGGTACAGGCGTGTAGCTGAAGTGACTGTCGGCAGGGTCGTCCTGGATGCCTGGAACTGAGTAGGTATCATGCATAGCTGGGGTAGGACGAGTGGCTTCCGTAGTCATCTGACGAACACGCTCTCCAAACCATGAGAAGGCCGTTCCGGCTTGTAGCGACGGTAGACGGGGGGGGTCAGAGGCTAGGGAGGAGGGGGGGGCAGGGGGGGGTGAGGTGGGGGGCGAGGGTGGAGAGGTTGGGCGGAGAGGGGGGGAGGGGGGTGGGAGAGGGGGGGGGGGGGGGAGGGGGGGGGGGGGGAGGGAGGGTGAGGGGGGGGGGGGGGGGCCGGGGAGGGGGGGGGGAGAGGTGGGGGGAGGGAGTGGAGGGGGCGGGGGGATGAGGGTAGGGGGGGGGAGGGAGGGGTGGGGATAGGTAGGGTGAGAGGGGGGGAGTGGGGGTCAAGTGGGGATGCGGGTGGCGTGAGCTGGGGGGAGGGGGGTAGGGTCGGGGGGGGGTTACGGGGTGGGTGGAGCGGGGTAGGTGCGGGGAGGGAGGGTGAGGGGGGGTGGTCTAGGATGGTGGGAGGGTGGGGTGGGGTGGGAAGGGGGGAGGCGGGGGGGGTAGGTGGGGGTGGGGAGTGAGGGGTTGGGCACGGGGGGGGGGTGGGGGGGGGGGGGGGGGTAAGTGGGGATGGGGTGTGTTTTGGGGTATGGGGGGGTTGGGGTATGATGGGTTGGGATGGGTTGGGTTAGGGTGGGTTGGGGTAGGTTGGGGTTGGTTGGGGTAGGGTGAAACTATACTCACACCCAGACACAGGTAGAAGAACAACAAACAGACAACTGGGGCATGCCAAGGTAGGCAGATGCACTTTTCAACTCAGGCTGCAGCCAACTTGTAAGCCTATTCACCTACCACATATGAGCAATGCAGATTGCTAAAACAAACTAAATCAATATCCAATCAAATCAAATTAAGCTCATGATTAATAAGGAAATTTCATCCGGGACGCGCCTCCAGGCGCCCTTTATAGACTCATTGCGGAATTGACAACAGTTGTGGGTAGGACTCAGGTTGTTGAAGTTGGTCCATTGTGCCTGCAGCTCATTGCATCAGAAGGCTGCAAGGTAGACAGATGGACTCATTGCGGAATTGGATTGACAACAGTGGTGGGTAAGACGCAGGTTGCTAAGCTGGTCCATTGTGCCTGCAGCTCATTGCATCAGAATGTTGCAAGGTAGAGAGCTGGACCAATTGCTTAAATGTCCGAATTCAAGCAAACACCCCCATGCCATTCTTAGTAATCAGGTCATGCAATGCAGCTCATTGCATTAAAATGATGCAAGGTAGACAGCTGGACTCATTGCTTGAATGTTTGAATTCAAGCAAACACCCCCATGCCATTCTTAGTAAGCAGGTCATGCAAGGTAGACAGATGGTCTTATTGCGGATTTGGATTTGGACAAAAGTTGTGGGTTAGACTCGGGTTGTTCAAGTTGGTGCCTGCAGCTCATTGCATCAGAATGTTGCAAGGTAGGCAGCTGGACTCATTGCTTGAATGTTTGAATTCAAGCAAACACCCCCATGCCATTCTTAGTAATCAGGTCATGCAAGGTAGACAGATGGTCTTATTGCGGATTTGGATTTGGACAAAAGTTGTGGGTTAGACTTGGGTTGTTCAAGTTGGTGCCTGCAGCTCATTGCATCAGAATGTTGCAAGGTAGACAGCTGGACTCATTGCTTGAATGTTTGAATTCAAGCAAACACCCCCATGCCATTCTTAGTAATCAGGTCATTAAAGGTAGACAGATGGTCTTATTGCGGATTTGGATTTGGACAAAAGTTGTGGGTTAGACTCGGGTTGTTCAAGTTGGTGCCTGCAGCTCATTGCATCAGAATGTTGCAAGGTAGGCAGCTGGACTAATTGCTTGAATGTTTGAATTCAAGCAAACACCCCCATGCCATTCTTAGTAACCAGGTCATGCAAGGTAGACAGATGGTCTTATTGCGGATTTGGATTTGGACAAAAGTTGTGGGTTAGACTCAGGTTGTTCAAGTTGGTGCCTGCAGCTCATTGCATTAAAATGTTGCAAGGTAGACAGCTGGACTCATTGCTTGAATGTTTGAATTCAAGCAAACACCCCATGCCATTCTTAGTAATCAGGTCATGCAAGGTAGACAGATGGTCTTATTGCGGATTTGGATTTGGACAAAGTTGTGGGTTAGACTCGGGTTGTTCAAGTTGGTGCCTGCAGCTCATTGCATCAGAATGTTGCAAGGTAGACAGCTGGACTCATTGCTTGAATGTTTGAATTCAAGCAAACACCCCCATGCCATTCTTAGTAATCAGGTCATGCAAGGTAGACAGATGGTCTTATTGCAGATTTGGATTTGGACAAAAGTTGTGGGTTAGACTCGGGTTGTTCAAGTTGGTGCCTGCAGCTCATTGCATCAGAATGTTGCAAGGTAGACAGCTGGACTCATTGCTTGAATGTTTGAATTCAAGCAAACACTCCAATGCCATTCTTAGTTATCAGGTCATGCAAGGTAGACAGATGGTCTTATTGCGGATTCGGATTTGGACAAAAGTTGTGGGTTAGACTCGGGTTGTTCAAGTTGGTGCCTGCAGCTCATTGCATCAGAATGTTGCAAGGTAGACAGCTGGACTCATTGCTTGAATGTTTGAATTCAAGCAAACACCCCCATGCCATTCTTAGTAATCAGGTCATGCAAGGTAGACAGATGGTCTTATTGCGGATTTGGATTTGGACAAAAGTTGTGGGTTAGACTCGGGTTGTTCAAGTTGGTGCCTGCAGCTCATTGCATCAGAATGTTGCAAGGTAGGCAGCTGGACTCATTGCTTGAATGTTTGAATTCAAGCAAACACCCCCATGCCATTCTTAGTAATCAGGTCATGCAAGGTAGACAGATGGTCTTATTGCGGATTTGGATTTGGACAAAAGTTGTGGGTTAGACTCGGGTTGTTCAAGTTGGTGCCTGCAGCTCATTGCATCAGAATGTTGCAAGGTAGACAGCTGGACTCATTGCTTGAATGTTTGAATTCAAGCAAACACCCCCATGCCATTCTTAGTAATCAGGTCATGCAAGGTAGACAGATGGTCTTATTGCGGATTTGGATTTGGACAAAAGTTGTGGGTTAGACTCGGGTTGTTCAAGTTGGTGCCTGCAGCTCATTGCATCAGAATGTTGCAAGGTAGGACAGCTGGACTCATTGCTTGAATGTTTGAATTCAAGCAAACACCCCCATGCCATTCTTAGTAATCAGGTCATGCAAGGTAGACAGATGGTCTTATTGCGGATTTGGATTTGGACAAAAGTTGTGGGTTAGACTCGGGTTGTTCAAGTTGGTGCCTGCAGCTCATTGCATCAGAATGTTGCAAGGTAGACAGCTGGACTCATTGCTTGAATGTTTGAATTCAAGCAAACACCCCCATGCCATTCTTAGTAATCAGGTCATGCAAGGTAGACAGATGGTCTTATTGCGGATTTGGATTTGGACAAAAGTTGTGGGTTAGACTCGGGTTGTTCAAGTTGGTGCCTGCAGCTCATTGCATCAGAATGTTGCAAGGTAGACAGCTGGACTCATTGCTTGAATGTATTTGAATTCAAGCAAACACCCCATGCCATTCTTAGTAATCAGGTCATGCAAGGTAGACAGATGGTCTTATTGCGAGATTTGGATTTGGACAAAAGTTGTGGGTTAGACTCGGGTTGTTCAAGTGGTGCCTGCAGCTCATTGCATCAGAATGTTGCAAGGTAGACAGCTGGACTCATTGCTTGAATGTTTGAATTCAAGCAACACCCCCATGCCATTCTTAGTAATCAGGTCATGCAAGGTAGACAGAATGGTCTTCTTGCACGTGTCCTCGTCACTTTTTCCCCGTGCTTTCTCCGTTTGTCCCCCACTTTACCGCCAAGTTGTGGGTTAGCACGCGGCGTTGTTCAATTGGTGCTGCAGTTCATGCATCTCAGTAAGTGCAAGGTAGACAGCGGGAACTCATTGCTTGAATGTTTGACATTCAAGCAAACACCCACCATGCCCATTCTTAGTAATAATGGGCATGCAGGCTAGACAGACCCCCGTGACCTGGTCTTATTGCGGATGTTGGATTTTGGACAAAAATTGTGGTCTAGAATCCGGGTTGTTCAAGTAGTTGAGGTTTGCCTGCCAAGCTCAGTGCCATTCAGAATGTTGCGAAGGTAGACAGTTGGACTCATTGCTTGAAGGTTTGATTCAAGCAAACACCCCATGCCCATTTGTAATCCGGTTCATGAAAGGTAGACAGCATGGTCTTATTGCGGATTTGGAGTGGAGCCAAAGTTGTGGGTTAGACTCGGGTGTCAAGTTGGTGCCTGCAGCTCATTGCATCAGAATGTTGCAAGGTAGACAGCTGGACTCATTGCTTGAATGTTTGAATTCAAGCAAACACCCCCATGCCATTCTTAGTAATCAGGTCATGCAAGGTAGACAGATGGTCTTATTGCGGATTTGGATTTGGACAAAAGTTGTGGGTTAGACTCGGGTTGTTCAAGTTGGTGCCTGCAGCTCATTGCATCAGAATGTTGCAAGGTAGACAGCTGGACTCATTGCTTGAATGTTTGAATTCAAGCAAACACCCCCATGCCATCTTAGTAATCAGGTCATGCAAGGTAGACAGATGGTCTTATTGCGGATTTGGATTTGGACAAAAGTTGTGGGTTAGACTCGGGTTGTTCAAGTTGGTGCCTGCAGCTCATTGCATCAGAATGTTGCAAGGTAGCAGCTGGACTCATTGCTTGAATGTTTGAATTCAAGCAAACACCCCCATGCCATTCTTAGTAATCAGGTCATGCAAGGTAGACAGATGGTCTTATTGCGGATTTGGATTTGGACAAAAGTGTGGGTAGACTCGGGTTGTTCAAGTTGGTTGCAACTGCAGCTCATTGCATCAGAATGTGCAAGGTAGACAGCTGGACTCATGCTTGAATGTTTGAATTCAAGCAAACACCCCCATGCCATTCTAGTAATCAGGTCATGCAAGGTAGACAGATGGTCTTATTGCGGATTTGGATTTGGACAAAAGTTGTGGGTTAGACTCGGGTTGTTCAAGTTGGTGCCTGCAGCTCATTGCATCAGAATGTTGCAAGGTAGCAGCTGGGACTCATTGCTTGAATGTTTGAATTCAAGCAAAACACCCCCCATGCCCATTCTTAGTAATCAGGTCATGCAAGGTAGACAGACTGTCTTATTGCGGATTGGATTTGGACAAAAGTTGTGGGTTAGACTCGGGTTGTTCAAGTTGGTGCCTGCAGCTCATTGCATCAGAATGTTGCAAGGTAGACAGCTGGACTCATGCTTGAATGTTTGAATTCAAGCAAACACCCCCCATGCCATCCATTTTAGTAATCAGGTCATGCAAGGTAGACAGATGGTCTTATTGCGGATTTGGATTTGGACAAAGTTGTGGGTTAGACTCGGGTTGTTCAAGTTGGTGCCCTGCAGCTCATTGCATCAGAATGTTTGGCACGGTAGACAGCGCTGGGACTCATTGCTTTGAATGTTTGAATTCAAGCAAACACCCCATGCCATTCTTAGTAATCAGGTCATGCAAGGTAGACAGATGGTCTTATTGGGATTTGGATTTGGACAAAAGTTTGTGGGTTAGACTCGGGTTGTTCAAGTTGGTTGCCTGCAGCTCATTGCATCAGAATGTTGCAAGGTAGACAGCTGGACTCATTGCTTGAATGTTTGAATATTTCAAGCAAACACCCCCATGCCATTCTTAGTAATCAGGTCATGCACGGTAGACAGATGGTCTTATGCGGATTTGGATTTGGACAAAAGTTGTGGGTTAGACCTCGGGTTGTTCAAGTTGGTGCCTGCAGCTCATTGCATCAGAACTGTTGCAAGGTAGACAGCGGACTCATGCTTGAATGTTTGAATCAAGCAAACACCCCCATGCCATTCTTAGTATCAGGTCATGCAAGGTAGACAGATGGTCTTATTGCGGATTTGGATTTGGACAAAAGTTGTGGGTTAGACTCGGGTTGTTCAAGTTGGTGCCTGCAGCTCATTGCATCAGAATGTTGCAAGGTAGACAGCTGGACTCATGCTTGAATGTTTGAATTCAAGCAAACACCCCCATGCCATTCTTAGTAATCAGGTCATGAAGGTAGACAGATGGTCTATTGCGGATTTGGATTTGGACAAAAGTTGTGGGTTATAGACTCGGGTTGTTCAAGTTGGTTGCTGCAGCTCATTGCATCAGAATTTGCAAGGTAGGCAGCTGGACCTCATTGCTTGAAGTTTTGAATTCAAGCAAACACCCCCCATGCCATCTTAGTAATCAGGTCATGCAAGGTAGACAGATGGTCCTTATTGCGGATTTGGATTTTGGACAAAAGTTGGGGTTAGACTCGGGTTGTTCAAGTTGGTGCTGCAGCTCATTGCACAGAATGTTGCAAGGTAGACAGCTGGACTCATTGCTTGACTGTTTGAATCAAGCAATCACCCCCCCATGCCATTCTTAGTAATCAGGTCATGCAAGGTAGACAGATGGTCTTATTGCGGATTTGGATTTGGACAAAAGTTGTGGGTTAGACTCGGGTTGTTCAAGTTGGTGCCTGCAGCTCATTGCCATCAGCACATTCGCCAAGGGTACCGCTTGACCACTAGCCCCTGAGCCACACACTTGTTAACATGAATTTCGCTTCATGCATCGATACTATCGCCCCCACAAACCAACACCCCATGACCATTCTTAGAATATCATGGTCATGCAAGGTAGAAAGAGGGTTGTATTGCGGATTTGGATCTTGGACACAAACGTGTGGCCTAGACTAGGGCTTGTTCAAGTTGGTGCCTGCAGCTCATTGCATCAGAATGTTGCAAGGTAGACAGCTGGACTCATTGCTTGAATGTTTGAATTCAAGCAAACACCCCCATGCCATTCTTAGTAATCAGGTCATGCAAGGTAGACAGATGGTCTTATTGCGGATTTGGATTTGGACAAAAGTTGTGGGTTAGACTCGGGTTGTCAAGTTGGTGCCTGCAGCTCATTGCATCAGAATGTTGCAAGGTAGACAGCTGGACTCATTGCTTGAATGTTTGAATTCAAGCAAACCACCCCCATGCCATTCTTGAGTAATCAGGTCATGCAAGGTAGACAGATGGTCTTATTGCGGATTTCGGATTTGGACAAAAGTTGTGGGTTAGACTCGGGTTGTTCAAGTTGGTGCCTGCAGCTCATTGCATCAGAATGTTGCAAGGTAGGACAGCTGGACTCATTGCTTGAATGTTTGAATTCAAGCAAACACCCCCATGCCATTCTTAGTAATCAGGTCATGCAAGGTAGACAGATGGTCTTATTGCGGATTTGGATTTGGACAAAAGTTGTGGGTTAGACTCGGGTTGTTCAAGTTGGTGCCTGCAGCTCATTGCATCAGAATGTTGCAAGGTAGGCAGCTGGACTCATTGCTTGAATGTTTGAATTCAAGCAAACACCCCCATGCCATTCTTAGTAATCATGTCATGCAAGGTAGACAGATGGTCTTATTGCGGATTTGGATTTGGACAAAAGTTGTGGGTTAGACTCGGGTTGTTCAAGTTGGTGCCTGCAGCTCATTGCATCAGAATGTTGCAAGGTAGACAGCTGGACTCATTGCTTGAATGTTTGAATTCAAGCAAACACCCCCATGCCATTCTTAGTAATCAGGTCATGCAAGGTAGACAGATGGTCTTATTGCGGATTTGGATTTGGACAAAAGTTGTGGGTTAGACTCGGGTTGTTCAAGTTGGTGCCTGCAGCTCATTGCATCAGAATGTTTGCAAGGTAGACAGCTGGACTCATTGCTTGAATGTTTGAATTCAAGCAAACACCCCCATGCCATTCTTAGTAATCAGGTCATGCAAGGTAGACAGATGGTCTTATTGCGGATTTGGATTTGGACAAAAGTTGTGGGTTAGACTCGGGTTGTTCAAGTTGGTGCCTGCAGCTCATTGCATCAGAATGTTGCAAGGTAGGCAGCTGGACTCATTGCTTGAATGTTTGAATTCAAGCAAACACCCCCATGCCATTCTTAGTAATCAGGTCATGCAAGGTAGACAGATGGTCTTATTGCGGATTTGGATTTGGACAAAAGTTGTGGGTTAGACTCGGGTTGTTCAAGTTGGTGCCTGCAGCTCATTGCATCAGAATGTTGCAAGGTAGACAGCTGGACTCATTGCTTGAATGTTTGAATTCAAGCAAACACCCCCATGCCATTCTTAGTAATCAGGTCATGCAAGGTAGACAGATGGTCTTATTGCGGATTTGGATTTGGACAAAAGTTGTGGGTTAGACTCGGGTTGTTCAAGTTGGTGCCTGCAGCTCATTGCATCAGAATGTTGCAAGGTAGGCAGCTGGACTCATTGCTTGAATGTTTGAATTCAAGCAACACCCCCATGCCATTCTTAGTAATCAGGTCATGCAAGGTAGACAGATGGTCTTATTGCGGATTTGGATTTGGACAAAAGTTGTGGGTTAGACTCGGGTTGTTCAAGTTGGTGCCTGCAGCTCATTGCATCAGAATGTTGCAAGGTAGACAGCTGGACTCATTGCTTGAATGTTTGAATTCAAGCAAACACCCCCATGCCATTCTTAGTAATCAGGTCATGCAAGGTAGACAGATGGTCTTATTGCGGATTTGGATTTGGACAAAAGTTGTGGGTTAGACTCGGGTTGTTCAAGTTGGTGCCTGCAGCTCATTGCATCAGAATGTTGCAAGGTAGACAGCTGGACTCATTGCTTGAATGTTTGAATTCAAGCAAACACCCCCATGCCATTCTTAGTAATCAGGTCATGCAAGGTAGACAGATGGTCTTATTGCAGATTTGGATTTGGACAAAGTTGTGGGTTAGACTCGGGTTGTTCAAGTTGGTGCCTGCAGCTCATTGCATCAGAATGTTGCAAGGTAGGCAGCTGGACTCATTGCTTGAATGTTTGAATTCAAGCAAACACTCCCATGCCATTCTTAGTAATCAGGTCATGCAAGGTAGACAGATGGTCTTATTGCGGATTTGGATTTGGACAAAAGTTGTGGGTTAGACTCGGGTTGTTCAAGTTGGTGCCTGCAGCTCATTGCATCAGAATGTTGCAAGGTAGACAGCTGGACTCATTGCTTGAATGTTTGAATTCAAGCAAACAACCCCATGCCATTCTTAGTAATCAGGTCATGCAAGGTAGACAGATGGTCTTATTGCGGATTTGGATTTGGACAAAAGTTGTGGGTTAGACTCGGGTTGTTCAAGTTGGTGCCTGCAGCTCATTGCATCAGAATGTTGCAAGGTAGGCAGCTGGACTCATTGCTTGATTGTTTGAATTCAAGCAAACACCCCCATGCCATTCTTAGTAATCAGGTCATGCAAGGTAGACAGATGGTCTTATTGCGGATTTGGATTTGGACAAAAGTTGTGGGTAAGACTCGGCCTGTTCAAGTTGGTCCATTGTGCCTGCAGCTCATTGCATCAGAATGTTGCAAGGTAGAGAGCTGGACCAATCGCTTAAATGTCTGAATTCAAGCAAACACCCCATTCCATTCTTAGTAATCAGGTCATGCAATGCAGCTCATTGCATCAGAATGTTGCAAGGGAGAGAGCTGGACCAATCGCTTAAATGTCTGAATTCAAGCAAACACCCCATTCCA
The DNA here is from genome assembly GCA_013435795.1 of Chlamydomonas sp. ICE-L. Taxonomy (NCBI): domain Eukaryota; kingdom Viridiplantae; phylum Chlorophyta; class Chlorophyceae; order Chlamydomonadales; family Chlamydomonadaceae; genus Chlamydomonas; species Chlamydomonas sp. ICE-L. The sequence continues at coordinate 16,398,822 of JACBWV010000610.1, read as the reverse complement.
TTCTTAGTAAACAGGTCATGCAATGCAGCTCATTGCATCAGACTCAGGTTGTTCAAGTAGGGCCATTGTGCCTGCAGCTCATAGAATAAATGACCTGGTTGCTAATAATGGAATGGGGTGTTTGCTCACTGCATCAGACTCAGGTTGTTCAAGTAGGGCCATTGTGCCTGCAGCTCATAAAAGATATGACCTGGTTGCCAAGAATGGAATGAGGGTGTTTGCTTCTTGCGAGTAAGACTCAAGTTGGGCCATTGGTCAGTGGTACGGAGGTTGTAGGGTTTAGGGTTTAGACTAAACCCTAAACTAAACCCTAATGGTTGTACCGCTGCCATTAGTACGGGGGTTGTACTGCTGCCATTAGTACAGGGGTTGTACCGCTGCCATTCGTACGGGATTTTGCGCACGCTTTTTGAGCCCCACTGCGCGTTTCGCGCAGTTTTTCCAACCCCCTGTGGGCGCAGCGCGCAGTTTTTGCGCTTTTGACTGACGTCTCTGTTCGCTGATACAGTCAAACACTTACAAAACTTAATGCATAAATAAATAAAAACATGCCAGTGGCATACTTAGGTAACAAATACAATCTTCTTTTTGACGGAGCCCCCAGGGTTACCCATCTGTATGTCTGACCGAGACGAAGCCTGACACATCAGCCAACGGCCTTGTAACGAACTTGCTTCCGTTGCCACCTGTCGCTCCGTCGCGAATACCTCTCCGCCAATGTTTAACGTTGCTTGCGACGCTGCATAGAACTTGTCGGGTAGTGCGTACTAGGGATCGAAGTTGATTTTTAAAGAGAAAGCACAGGTCAGAGGTGATGAGGGACAGGGACGAATGATTACGAAAAGCAGCGACTAACACACCAGGGTTTAGGGCTTTACAGCGACTTACATGCCAGTGTTTAGGGTTTTAGGGTTTACAGCGACTTACACGCCAGTGTTGAGACTAGCCATAGCTAACGCCATGGTCTCACTCTCCAATGCCTCCTTGGCTTTGTTCTGAGCAGCGATGAATGCGTTCTCTGTAGCTGTCAATAGGTTGGTCCTCTCGTCAAACTGCTCAATCTGCATGCGTGCGCATATGGGGGGGGGGGGGGGGGGGTAATACAGGGGGGTGATGTGTGCGTTCTCTGTAGCTGTCAAGAGGTTGGTCCTCTCGTCAAACTGCTCAATCTGCATGCGTGCGCATATGGGTGGGGTGGGGTGGGGGGGGGGGGGGGGGTATAACAGGGGGGTGATGTGTGCGTTCTCTGTAGCTGCCAAGAGGTTGGTCCTCTCGCCAAACTGCTCAATCTGCATGCGTGCGCATATGGGGGGGGGGGGGGGGGGCGGGGGGGGGGGGGGTATGCGTTCTCTGTAGCTGTCAAGAGATCGGTCCTCTCGACAAAATGCTCAATCTGCATGCGTGTATAAAAGCAGGGTGATCCTTTAGGAACAGGGGATGGTAAAGGAGTAGGGTGGTGTTGTAGGAATAGGGGGTGGGGTGGGGTGTATAAAATCAGGGTGGTCTTATAGGAACAGGGGGTCGGTTTAGGAACAGGGGTGTTGAATGGGAGTAGGGGGGCTGTAATGATAACGCCTGGTAGGGCGTGGTATAAAGGGAGCCTAGTCTTCCGGTAGATAACGGGCTGCTATTTTCCCTGGATAAAGCTACCATGGCGGTTGACAGCGACCGCAAACACTAAAGCGCACCCGTAGGGATTCGAACCCCGCACCTTCTTGTTTCAACAAGCTCTACCATTTAGTAATTCGTCGAAACCGGATAGGGGGGTTGTATAGGATTAGGCGAGGGGGGGCAAGAAAAAAGCTGCTGTACCGCACCTTCGCTTTGAATAGAGCCTATCCTCAAACAATATAAAAAACAAAGTTTTTTTTATTAGCCAAAAATAAAGTTGTACAAAAGTTAGAGGGGTCCAAAGTTTTTTTCAACCAAAGCGGCCCAAATCTTAACTTCGCGATAAATCACGTTTGGGTAACCCCATGAAAGATGTAAGAGCATAACTGAAAAGGGCTTTAAAAGATCTTTCGAATGACCCCCATTTTAGGGGGGGTAGGGTGAGGTAATTGGGTTTTGGGAGGGGTGGGGGGGGTGGGGGTGGGGGTGGGGGTGGGGGGGGTAAAAAAACTTTTAGCCAACTTTATTTTCCCCCTCTTTTTGTATGAAACGTCCACAATTCCAACTCCCATCTGAATCGGACACCATATCGAAGGTGCGGTCAAAAATCTGTCTTTCTGCCCCCCCCCCCCCCTGGGATTAGGGATCTTAAGTTTGAACCTGTTGCTAGGTTCACGATTTCCGACCCGCTGCCTTGAAAGAGGCCAAGAACTTTCCTCCATGCTCATTATCCCCGTTCAACGATTGGCTCAATGGCAGAGCTCCTTGAACGATGTAGGTGCAGGGTCCGAATCCCTACGGGTGCGCTTAAGTGTTTGCAGTTGCTGTCAACCGCCATGCAGCTGTGTCTAGATAAAGTAGCAGCCTGTTCCCTACCGCCGAAAGACGGGGCTCCCTAAATACCACGCCCCACCAGGCGTTATCGTTACGTTTTCCTCAGTGCTGTCACCGATAGTCAGAGCTCAGTACAGTAGCAGTCTGCGAACGCAAAACCCACAGTTACCATTCCCCAGCGCACACAAACGGGAAGGTTCCTTCAAACTCACGCCCCGTGGCAAGGCGTTAAAAAAATCAATCCGTCAAATTGTAGGGTGCTCTGAAGGAACAGGGGGGTCGCAAAGAAATGGAAAATTAATGCTTCATTAGATCTGACGCTAATTTAGGGGGCATTTCATATACGGTATGCGCCTGAAGTAAAGGCAAACGGTTTGGCAAACGACCCTTGCCAAACCGTTCTATGCTCAAACCTGTGTCCACTCCAGCTGGTTAGCTGTTGCCAAGTTATGGTTGCTAAGGTACTTGGCAGTACACAGGTATTTTTTGCTCAGGTACTTGGCAGTACAGGTATTTTTTTACCTCGTACAAAACGAATAGTGATGGTGACGCCCACTTACTGGGATGCAAGAACTTTCGTTTTTTATCCCGAGGGTGTGCATTGTGCAAGAGGTTGTGCGATGTAGTGAACACGGCATAAACGCGCTCTTGCCAACTCATCTGCTCCTGCTTTTAATTTAATTTTTATATAGATTTACAGCAATGGATGGTCAGCCAGCCCACCTCTGCTCCTGATTTGAATTTAATTGTTAGATACCGGATGATCAGTCAGCCCACCTCTGCTTCTGATTTAATGTAATTGTTGCATATATATTTTAATTGTATTGTTAGATACCCGATAGTCAGGCAGCCCACCTCTGCTCCTGATTTTAATTTAATTGCTCTGCCCAGCCCAGACATGACTAGGGGTAGGCAATATGATATCATATGATGCTGGCAGTCTGACTAGGCCAAAGTTACCATTTAAATAATCATATGAAATGCCGGTCCTTAGATATGACTAGGGGTAGGCAATATGATATCATATGATGCTGGCAGTCTGACTAGGCCAAAGTTACCATTTAAATAATCATATGAAATGCCGGTCCTTAGATATGACCAGTCCACCTCTGCTCTTGATTTTAATTTAATTGTTACACACTGGAAAGTCAGCCACCCCATTTCAGCTCCTGATTTGAATTTTCACATGGTTTTACAGCAAGCTTGGGTAGACTACCTTGTGAACATGTAACAAGGAAATGTAAGGACGTGTATGCAAAACAACAATTTGACAACTGGATTTCATGTCTCAACTTGAGTTAGTCCAGGCCTCCTCCTCCTGGCGCACCCAGCCCAGTGAATGAGTCAGGGAGCTGCCTAGAAGGTGCTGCTTGTAGCTGAAAAGACAATTCCAACGCACGACGCGGAATATCGGCATGGCGGAATGGGAGAGGCGGAAGCCAGGGTTTAGGACATTGCTACAGGCAGGGTGACGAACAAGCGGACAAATTGGTAACCATGGGCTAAACTAGTCATAATTTCCCCCCTGACCCCATTGGGCTCCGCACTTATTACCCCGCGGGGTTTGAGGGGGGCAGCGCGGACCCCATTGGGCTCCGCACTTCTTACCCCGCGGGGTTTGGGGGGGGCAGCGCGGACCCCATTGGGCTCCGCACTTCTTACCCCGCGGGGTTTGGGGGGGGCAGCGCGGACCCCATTGGGCTCCGCACTTCTTACCCTGCGGGGTTTGGGGGGGGCAGCGCGTCGCACTGGGGTCGCACTGAGTGGCACTGAGTCGCTCAATTTGCGATGCGCAACATGGAATAAACAGTGCTTGGTCTCATCTATGCAGCAGTTTAAGGTTTAAACTATAAACCCATAAACAGGGGAAACAACAGTGCTTAGTCTCATCCATGCAGCAGTTAAGATTTTTAACCCTGAAACCCTAAAACCAAACCATGAACATGGAAAACAACAGTGCTTGGTCTCACCCATGCAGCAGTTTAGAGTTTTAACCCTAAAACCCTAAACCCTTTACGCAGATAAACAGTGCTTGGTCTCAGTTATGCAGCAGTTTAGGTTTTTAACCCTAAAACCCTATATACAAACCCCAAACACGAAAAACAACAGTGCTTGGTCTCACCTATGGAGCAGTTTAGGTTTTTAACCCTAAAACCCTAAACACTAAACACGAAGAAAACAGTGCTTAATTTTTTTCTTTTTTTTCGGTTTCGTAATGAAACTGTCCTCACCAGCTCACCTGTTTAGCAATGTTTGCCTGAGCCTTCACACTAGCTTCGTTGATGGAGCGCATGGTGTTCCTACTGCTGTCAGCAACCTGCAACACAGCAATATGGCAATACAACATAAATAAATACATAAATAATATGCCTCATTATGAGGCGTGAGGTTGAGGGGGCCAGCACGTTTGCTTGCACTGGGGCCAACCTCGCTGATGGAGTGTATTGTGTCCCTACTGCTGTCAGCAACCTGCAACACAGCAGCACAACATAAATAAATGCATAAATAGTCTGCCTTATTCAAGGCGTGAGGTTGAAGGGGCCAGCACATTTGCTTGCACTGGGGCCAACCTCGCTGATGGAGCGTACAGTGTTCCTACTGCTGTCTGCAACCTGCAACACAGCAATACAACATAAATAAATGCATAAACAGTATGCCTGATTACGAGGCGTGAGGTTGAGGGGGCCAACCCGCTTGCTTGCACTGAGGCCAACCTCGTTGATAGAGCGTATTGTGTTCCTACTGCTGTCTGCAACCTGCAACACAGCAATACAACATAAGTAAATGCATAAATAGTATGCCTGATTACGAGGCTTGAGGTAGAGGGGGCCAACCCGCTTGCTTGCACTGGGGCCAACCACCGAGCAACACACGTTATCAAATTGGATGCCATAGTTTTTCTTTTCAGCTACGAGCAGCAGCTTCTAGGCAGCTCCCTGGGCCAGCCACTTGGCTAAGCCCCAAGATATTGACACCTCTGGACAGCGCATTCTTTCAGCTTCCAGACACACTAGGTTGCATAAGCTCTGGCTGCATAGCCAGTCAGGGGAGTAACTACTCTGCCAAGAAACTGCTGCTTTTAGCTGAAAATAAAACTCTGTTGTATGCATAATCTACAAAGGCAAAGTAGGGGGTCGAGTAAGACAATATAAAACACTCAATTAAACATGCACAGAATCTGCATAAAATAGATAACTTAATTCTGGAAAAAGACAGTGCATGTTCCTTGTCTGGAACAGCCTAGAACATCTAGCACTGTTTCTTTTTTGTGCTACGCATAGTACCTTCCAGCCAGCTCCATTTGCCAGCCACTGGGTCAAGACGAAAGCTTTCAGCTGCTTTTAAATGCCTCTCATGTCAGCTTTCAGACACATTAGTTTGCTTTAATTTTGCCCCACGGACGGGGGAGCGGAGCTGCCTAGGAGCTGGTACGCGCTGACCAAAAAAGAAATAGTGGTGTTCGAGCAGGCGTTGTGGGTGTGAGGTAGTGGTTGTGCAGTGTATGTGTGAGGTAGTGGTTGTGCAGCACGCATGTGTGAAGTCGTGGGTGTACAGCACACACATGTGAGGTAGTGGGTGTACTGCACAGATGTGTGAGGTAGTGGGTGTACAGCACACATGTGCGAGATCGTGGGCGTACAGCACACACATGTGAGGTAGTGGGTGTACTGCACACATGTGTGAGGTAGTGGGTGTACAGCACACACATGTGAGGTAGTGGGTGTACTGCACACATGTGTGAGGTAGTGGGTGTACAGCACACACATGTGAGGTAGTGGGTCTACTGCACACATGTGTGAGGTAGTGGGTGTACAGCACACACATGTGTGAGGCAGTGGGTGTACAGCACACACCTATGAGGTAGTGGGTGTACTGCACACATGTGTAAGGTAGTGGGCGTACAGCACACATGTGCAAGATCGTCGGTGTACAGCACACACATGCGAGGTCGTGGGCGTACAGCACATACGTGAGAGATTGTGGGTGTACAGCACACATGTGTGAGATCGTGGGCGTATAGCACACACGTGCGAGGTTGTGGGCGTACTGCACACATGTGTGAGGTAGTGGGTGTACAGCACACATGTGTGAGGCAGTGGGTGTACAGCACAGACATGTGAGGTAGTGGGTGTACTGCACACATGTGTGAGGTAGTGGGTATACAGCACACATGTGGGAGGTAGTGGTTGTACAGCAAGGGCTATAAAGCCAAGGGCACACTACTTATTTATTTAGATACATGTAGCAGCTTCTAGGCAGCTCCCTTTCCCTGTCCTTGGGCCAAACAGAAACTAGCTAGTTGGTTTGAAAGCCCACATGACGGGTATTTCAATGCAGCTGAAAGCTTTTGTCTTCACCCAGTGTCTAGCTAATGGAGCTGGCTGGAAGCTGACATACGTAACACAAAAAAGAAAGAGTGCAAAGGCTTGAGTCCTTCCTCTAACTCCTACCTTCTCAGTAGCTTCTTGTAACTTTCAGGAATTTGGTACTTTCCAAGGCTGGGGTCCAGGTAACGATTCGGGTAGGGCAGCCCGAAGGGTGCCCCCCGGGGGTTGGGCGTTTGGGTATCAGGGTAGTGGAGGTTTGGGCCATAACATGGCGATTGATAAGGGTAGCGGTGTGTGTGTGTGTGTGTGTGTGGGGGGGGGGGGGGGGGGGGGGGGGGGGGGGGGGGACTGAGCACTTGATATACACTTGGATGTCAAATTCATATACAGTTAATTATGTGGGCTACACATAGCAGCTTCTAGGCAGCTTCATTTCACCATCCCTGGATCAAACCCAAAGCTATCTAGTGTGTCTGAAAGCTGACATGATGGGCATTCCTATGCAGCTGGTAGCTTTTTGCTTGACCCAGTGTCTAGCTAATGGAGCTAGCTATTCCTACCTTCTCTGCAGCTCGCACTCGTGCCAACTCCAGAGATAATCCAATTGAGAAGCCTTCTTCGACCTGTGGCAGCAGCAAGTGACGTGTGGCGTGTGGTGTGTGGTGTGTGTGTATGTGTATGTGGGTGTATGTGTGTGTGTGTGTGTGTGTGTGTGCGTGCGTGAGCCCTGTACTCAATACCTCACAGTGCAACCTTCCTCAACCTGTGGCAGCAGCTAGGAAGAGGTGCCATGAAGTGCCATGCAGTCTGAAGGTGAAAGGTTGCCTAATGCAGTGGCGATGGTGGTGGTTATGGACGAGATTGTGTGCCGCATTATGTCAGTGTGTGTTTGTTTGTGTATTTGTTTGTGTGTGTGTTTAAGTGTCTGCATGCTAATGTGTTAGCGTGTATATCAAGGTGTGTATGTGTGTTTATGTGTTTACGTGCTTGTGCGTGCGTGTCTGTGTCTATTTGTTTCTGAGTGTATCAAGGTGTGTTTGTGTGTTCATGTGTGTTCATGTGTGTATCAAGGTGTGTTTGTGTGTTTGTGTATTCATTTTTGTGTTTGTGAGTGTGTTTGTGAGTGTATAGCAAGGTGTGTTTGTGTGGAAAATCCCCTTGCACTCCATACAAACACACAAACTGTCCACACCTCCCACCTCATGGCAGGTGCTGGTGCATCCTGGATCCATGGGCACAATCTGAGCCTTCTTATTTCCTTGGGTATCCACTGCTATCACCCTACCTCACCCTCCTGTGCCCAACCCTCCCACCTCATGGCAGGTGCTGGTGCATCCTGCATCGTGGACACAATCTGAGCCTTGTGATTTCCTCGGGAATCTCATGCTATCACCCCACCCCCTGTCCACCCTCCTGTGTCCACCCGTCTTGTGAGGAGAGAGCTACGACATAAGGGGCTCTCCTTCAGGCCTTCTTTGGAGTTATCTACGTTCGAACTATAGTTGCATTCCTCACACCTCCTACCTCATGACAAGTGCTGGTGCATCCTGGATCCATAGACAGGTTTTCATCCAGCCAATCTTGAACCGCTTCACAGCTTGGCGCATCCCACATCGAAATGCAGACCTTTCCACTGGGCGCCATCACCCTCAGATGCAGATGCGGTGGCAGAGACCTCCTCTTGAAATGGTCGCTCAGCATAATCATGGCCAGAGGCACTCGAGCGGTTTCGACCTCCATCGTATGCACCGCCATCACGAAGGTATTTTTCACAGGGGCAGGCATCGCAGAGGAAGATGCGGAGGGGGCTTGGTGGAAGCTGGAATGAGGAGAAAAACCCTGTTCGACTCCAGGACCTTGCAAGGTTTGACTGTCCATGCTTGCGATAGAAACTGAGAATTCAGAGACTGCCCGGAGACTACCGTGGTTCAGAAAAGGATTGGTTTGATAGAATGGGAGAAGAGAGGGAGGAGTATGCAGGTGAAGGATGGTGTGTTGGAAACTGACGAGGCGAGACTGTGATGACCATATGTTGAGCTAAAGCGAAATTCCATCTTCTGACCAGCTACCAGCAGGGCTACCAACTCTGATCTTCGGATTTGGGGGGGGCCTATTGGGTTGGGGCAGGGGCCCGGGCAGGGGCAGGGGCAGGGGCAGGGGGGCAGGGGGGCGGGCATGCCCGCGGGCATCGGGCAGGGGCGGGCAGGGGGGCCAAGTTCCCACTTGGCCCCCTCCCCGCAAAGCAAAGCAGTTGCCAACCACCACCCTCCCCGCACCACTGTTGAGACATGCGGGCGGAGGCAACATTAACTTACACAATCGTCCATCCTGCGTGCGTGCTTATATTAGCTATTGCAGTCGAAGACACTTAAACACGTAAACACTTAAGGTGCCTTTATAATGATGCTCCCTGCGTGAACCAGGGTCTCCCAACTTCAGTTTCCATCCCGGTTCTGAATTAAGTCTGCTGGAAAGGCAAACCGCCTTTGAACAATTTTGCAGCCTCAATTTTGCAGCGTCAGCCTGCATATTAGGTAGTTTGAAGTCGTCTGAAGACCCCTCACGGACACCTTCCTCAAGCCACGCCGACTTGGCGTATTGCTTGCTTTCTATCTGCAGCCTGAGCCTGCTTATAGGGTAGCCAGAAGTCGTCGGAAGCCATGCCGAAGAAGAAAAGCTCCGCACGATCTAAAGGTGGGCCGGATAAGTCGGCGCCCACGCCAACAGCTGACCAGTTGTACCAGCAGGCTCAGCTCGCGCTGCAATACGACGACTATGACTCAGCTAAGGCATCGCTAAAGAAGGCTGTTAAGCTGGAGCCCCAGAATTTGGAGGTCCTGGAAGCCTATGGTTCTCTGTTGGCTGAAATTGGGGATGAGAAAGAGGCTGTTGCATCATTACAGTCTGCGGTGCAGTTGTGTCCTGATGCAGGGCATGAGAAGTACATGTACCTCGGGCAGCTGGTAGAGCCTGGGGAGGAGGCTGCTGGATATATCTCCAAGGGTATTGCGCTCCTCCAAAAACAGGTAGATGAGGCTACCTCAGCCACAGCTGCTGCAACTGCAAATGCTGCTGCACCACAGGCAGGGACTTCTGGTGGTGGCAAGAAGAAGACCTCTGCTGAGAGGGCAGTAGCGGCCAAGGCAGCCAGATCTGTGGAGGCAGTTTCCGAGGCGCAGGAGGCAGAGGAGGAGCTGAGGTCTGAGCTGTGTGGCGGATTGTGCGCCCTTGCTGAGATGAGGGTTCAGATGGCCCATGTAGCTGCGGTGGCAGCAGCAGTGGCAGCAGCTACCGCGCCAGGCCAAGATGGTTCGGATTTAGCTGTGTCTATCGATGCACACGCTGCTGGTGAGGTGGAGCAGCTGTTAGAGCGAGCCAAGTTGGTTAGTCCTATCAGCCCAGAGCCTGACCAGGCTCTTGCAAGCTTGCGGAATGAGCAAGGGAACCCCGATGCTGCTCTAGAAGCTCTAAGAAGGTCCATGGCGTTGTGGTTCAAGCCGTCTAATGATAGTGATGATGTTTCTATGGGCGATGATGATGATGGTGATGAGGGTGACAATGCTGATGGCATGGAGACTGGAAAGCAGAATAAAGGCGGTGGAATGGACGTGGATGATGATAGCGAGGGTGATGACCTTGACGGTCTCCCATCCTACGAGTTCCGCTTCGAGTGCGCCAAGTTGCTGCTGGAACTGGATGAGTCTGCAAAAAATGCAATCCAGGTGCTAGAAGGACTGATCGAGGAGGATGACAGCAACCCAGCGACTTGGCATCTCTTAGGGCTTGCCTTCTACAGTGCCGAGCTTTACGAGGAGGCGCAAGCTGTGTATGAGGGCGGCATGGATTTGTTGAAGAAGCTGCATATTTCTCCAGAGGAGGATATCTGCTCTGAGTTCGAAGATTTGCGATCAGCCATTGAAGAATTAGCTGGGCCTGCCGCTACGATGGGCGAATGAGTGTGCTGCCTAGGTGCCTACCAATGTTTCTGTTTAGGGCTTCTCGTGGCAGCTTCTCCATTCCTTGGCGCGTATATCTAACTTTAGGTTTGACTGGATAGACAGGCAGGGTAGACAGGCAACCACTGTTTATTTTTTGGGCTACGCGTAGCAGCTTCTTGGCAGCTCTCTTTCCCTGTCCTCGGGCCAAACCTGAAGCTTGCTAGTGAGTATGAAAGCTGACATGGCAGGCATTCCACTGCAGTGGCAAGCTTTGGGTTTGACCCAGTGGCTGGATAATGGGGCTGGCGGGAAGCTGCCATGAGTAGCCCCCAAAAAGTAGTGCTGGCAACACCGAATTCCAAATCAAGCTGTAGCAACTGTGTAGGCGAATAAGTGTGCTGCCTAGCACCTACTTCTAACACACTTTCTAGTAACAAGCTAGAACACTGTTTCTTATTTGGGCTACGAGTAGCAGCTTCCACCCAGCTCCATTAGCCAGCGACCGAGTGAAGCCCACAGATTGCAGCTGCATTGGAATGCTTGTCGTGCCAGCTTTCAGACACTCTAGCTAGCTTCAGGTCTGGCCAAAGGGTGGGTGAAAGGAGCTGCCAAGAAGCTGCTATGCATAGCCCCCAAAAGAAACAGTGTCAAGGCGCACTAAGTCGCATTTGGCTTGGCTCCAAAGCCAGGCAGGAGAGCTGGCAAGAAGCTGCTATGCATAGCCCCCAAAAGAAACAGTGTCAAGGCGCACTTAGTCGCATTTGGCTTGGCTCCAAAGCCAGGCAGGAGAGCTGGCAAGAAGCTGCTATGCTTAGTCCCAAAAAGAAACAGTGTCAAGGCGCACTAAGTCGCATTTGGCTTGGCTCCAAAGCCAGGCAGGAGAGCTGGCAAGAAGCTGCTATGCATAGCCCCAAAAAGAAACAGTGTCAAGGTGCACTAAGTCGCATTTGGCTTGGCTCCAAAGCCAGGCAGGAGAGCTGGCAAGAAGCTGCTATGCATAGCCCCAAAAAGAAACAGTGTCTATCGCACTTTCTAGTTACAAAGTAGAAAGCCTAGTTTATGACACAATAATGACACAATTACACATGCAGCATCTGATGTTATGTTTCAGATGCACATTAGATTACACAGTGCCCAAAATAACTACGATAACAATTCATTGTTGTGTATTTCGAGGGATATCAGGGTAGGATAAAATAAATAAAAATGGTTCTCATTAAAACCCTGAACAGTGTCCAGAGAAAACCCTAGTTTATATGGGCGAGTGAGAAAACGTAAAGTTGTTCCATTAATAGCATACTACAGTATTTCTGTATGGGTTATGTTTATGACAGCACTTTCAACCATTGAGGTGGGTCCCCTTGCACAAAGCGGTGTATGTTTCAGTCCAGAGGAAGCCGGATAGGCTGAAGGGACTTGCTTAACCGCCGAAAGCGCTTGTCCTCCTTTCACACCCACCCAAGTGAATACCGCACATTGTTGATGTTTTTGGTGGAAGTGCATAAAATGTTTGACTTCCTACAAATCCTATGGTAGTGAAATACCGTAGGATATAATCCTAGAATCCTAGGAATTATCCTATGGTAGTGACCAGGGTTGTTTCAGGGGTAGCAACATATGAGGAGGACACTGTTTTCAGTCTCCACCCACTCCTAGCATCTTCCGCAGGGCTTTCCTTTTCAGGTATGAGTAACAGCTTCTAGGCAGCTCCCCGAGCCATCCGCTCTGCTTCACCCCAAACCTTGGGGCACTTCTAGACAGCCGATTGTGTCAGCATCGAGGGGCACTAGATTGCGTTCTGCTTGGCTGAATAGCCAGTCTGGGGAGCTGCCTAGAAGTTGCTGCATATGAAAATAAAAGCTATGATCTGCTGGTGCATGTTTCTTCAACTTTTGTTGGATGAATTAGAGGAGGTAAATCTACCTGCACAATAGCAGTATAGCTATTCATTTCAGCTACCAGCAGCAGCTTCTAGGCAGCTCCCCTGGCTTGCTATCCAGCCTAATCAGTAAAAATGTAGTGCAGTTGCAAGCTTAGAATCCGTCCAGCTAATGATCATCCCAGCTAATAATCCTTCCATCAATGCTGAAATGGTGGGACTTAGCTCAGTGGCTGGTCCAGGGAGCTGCCTAGAAGCTGTTGCTCGTAGCTGAAAAGAAAAGCTACGAATACCAGATGGTGTGTGATGCTTGGGCAATCCCTGACTAGACAGCTTGCTGTGTTTTGATGTAAGGTTGGCTGATTGGTTCGAGGTGGCTGTCCAAGTTTTTCTCAGTTTTAACTAAGACTTTCATGTTTACTGGTACCGTGCGGCCGGACAGCAACTAAGTTTTGTAACACCACTACCACCACCACCACCATTAGCATGACCACCACCACCAGTACCGTGCGACTGGACAGCATCTCAGAAACTTAGTTTTGTAACACCTTTCACCAGTTTCTACCCAGACGATTGCTTCCCATCCTACTGAATGTGGTGTCAACGTGTTTCTACAGCCCACTGCCCAGTTTGGCTGCCCACACACGATTATCAGTTCGAAGGCTGGCATGCCATGTAAACAAACAATTAAACCAAGCAAACTCTGCCATGTAAACCGTGCAATTATGAAGTGATTAGATTAAGCATAAAATGGCACGTTGCATTGAACTTGGTTACATAGCTTCAGCCAGCAATTTTGGCTGCTTGCCGTCTTCGGCAGCAAAAAACATTAGTACCAGAAAAACGCAAACGCGAACAAATATTTTTTCATTTTTTCCTGTTCTTCTGAACGATAAACAACAGTACGAAAAAACTAGGGCTGTCAAGGGTGGCATCCCACAATATCGTTATCCTACGATATATCGTGTTACCTGAAAGCCAACTGAAATAACAAGAAATAACTAGGGCTATCAATATCGCGACCTAAATTACATTACATTACATTACATTACATTACATTACATGTTAAAGTCTACTTGACACCGCGAGGGTGTATGAGACTCTGTGCTTTAAACAAAAAGAAAAAGCACCCACAAAGCAAAAAACCCCATTACATCAGGGGTGTGTCGAGGACAAACAAACCAAACTCCCAACCACCGTTTTGGTGGCGTAGGTATTAAACCCCTTAGAGCAGGACCCAGATCTCAACCACTTACAGTGGCGGAGGTAAGAAGCTAACAAATGAGAAGTCACAAGAAGAAAAAAAGGGATAATAAATTACGGTGCCACTAAGCAGTCCAGGGCTTCCTGTCTTGCTCTTCTACAAGTAGAAAGATAGTCGGCTAGGTTGCTCCAAAAAGACTTAGTGCCATTTCCATTCATAAAGGTTCTGAATGTGGAATCGCAGAATTCCACATTCCATACGGTTAAGTCGGTATCCTCATGGACATGCCTATAAATATCTGTAAACAGATTCTGGTAGCGGAGGCGAATATCATTATAAAAAGGGCACTCAAACATATGCATTTCATCCTCAGGTTTTTGGAACCCACACATTTGACAGAGTCTCATTGAGCGAGGGATGTGTGCTCTATCCACCACCCTCATTCTTTCTGTGTTCAGCCAATGGGAACCCATTCTAAACTGTGCTATAGAATGAATCTGATCCTGCTTATGTAAGGCGGATGTAAAGGGAATCAAGCCATTCTCATCATTGCTGTTGGCTGCGAACCATTTTTGGTATCGGAGGCGTTTAAAGCCAACCCTTCTCTCATCAGGGATGTCTCTAACTGCATTGGTGTCACTTGGGTACTTAAACCTCCATGACTCAAAAACTTCAGACATAATACCTTCGACATCGACAGCCTCCAAAATGTTGATGTTTTTACTGGATCCTAGCTTGTGGAGAGCACAACGCAAGTCATGAACCCAGCCAGTGTTGGAGTCAAAAGATTCCTCAAGAGCCATTCTAATGAGATCCTCAGGTTCTTTATGTATGGTCTTGTTCCAGAAGCGCAAAGCTTGTTTAAGCCAAGCAAAACACAACGGGGTTCTACCCAGCTCTTCCATGATAATATTAGATGTAGTAGATTGGCAAACACCCAACATTTGTTTAAGTATACCTCTATGCCATTTCTCACAAGCATGGTCATTTGAGATAAGTGTGTTGTTCAGAATAGAAGGAGCCCACACCTCACAGCCAAAATTCAGGATAGGTTGTACAAGAGAATCAAACAGGTGGGTGAGAATATCAATATTGTATATCTCCATAGTATGGCATCGCCTACGAAGCATGTGGTGTGCCTTTTGGGCCTTAGTGAGCATCCTAGAAAAAGCAGCTTTTGCACGATTGCTTGAGTCACCATCCACAAAGAGGGATCCCAAGTAGATAAAAGATAACTTTGTAGAAAGTTGTGCTCCATCATAGACAAATTTGTAATCAGGATCCATGCGGGCCTCATCACAGAATTGTTTGTTGAAAACGACAATCTCAGTTTTCTTTATATTCACAGCCATCTGAGTAGCCTCGCAGAAATCTCTCAGGCAGTCAAGCATCGCTTGCATATCTGCCGGGGATTCTGCCATTATAGCTAGGTCATCAGCATAAAGTAACAGTTGCAGAATCTTTCCCCTAAGCTCAGCCCCTACATTTGGGAGCTTGGATTGGAGGAACGATTCAATTCTATCAATGAACAGACCGAATAGGAGTGGGGATAGGGGGTCTCCTTGTTTAACTCCTACAAGGGATGGAAAGGAGGATCCAATGTCCCCATGTAGGCGAACTTGGAAAACAACAAGATTATACATGGACTTCAGAATACTGAGATAGGGGTCCTTGACTCCTAGCCTTGCTAAGCAATCCCATAGCAAGTCTCTGTTGACCCAATCATAAGCCTTCTTGAAATCAACAAAAGCCACAAAGAGTGGTTTTTTCTTTTCTCTATATTTATCTACAATATGGTTAAGAATGAATGATGCATCTGCAGTACCCTTACCACTTCTAAATCCATATTGGCCAGCGGCTCTGAGGTTGAATTCTTCTGACCAATCATCTAGTCTACGTAGCATGCAAAGGGAGAAGATCTTTCCTATGGAGTTGCTCACCGCAAGACCTCGATAGTTGTCCTTGTCATACACACTGCCTTTGGATTTGGGTACGGGTACCAAGGCAGCTGCAGCCCATTGGCTAGGGTAAGAAGTCTTCCAGATGAGATTAAACAGGTTAGTCATAGCTTGTACAAATCGGGAGTTGGCCTCATGGGAAGCAAATCTGTACCATTCTGCAGGGATACCATCTTCCCCGGGGGAGGAGTTTTTCCGTAGGGATTGGAGAACAGAAAACACCTCCTGGGTGGTAAAGTCTTGACATAACCATGTTGGTGCGGCCTCTATCTGAGGTCCATCAGCTTGAGGGACAAAGTCCCTAGCATCCAGACTTGGATCAATACCTACTTGCACATCAAAGAGGTCTGCAAAATAATCAGTCCAATCATGAATTGTGATATCTGCCGTAGTGGCCTTGTTAGGCTCACGCACGTCTTTCCAAAAACTTTTCGGATTATGCCGAAGATTCGTATGAAGGTTCTCCATGCGTGTTTCTAGCCACTTCCTCTTCTTTCTTCTGAGAATCCTCTTGTACTCCTTGTGCATAGAACCAAAACTAAATAATACTGGATAAACTCGGCGCAAGACTGCCTTTCAAATTTGTATCTACCTGTGGTAGACGATAACATCGTACAACTCGGAATCTCGCCAGGAGCACTGGGTCTGGGCCGGGTAATTGAGATTAACGCACTTTATCGCATTTTGTCGTAGGATATTGTATGATATATCGTACGATAATAGACCACGATATTATCGTGTGTTTGCTATCTTCTTCAGGAATGGATCATTTGACCTGATTTTTTTGTGTATGGACATGTAAGGAGTGTTTCCTGTTATACCCCCTTGGTCTCATACTGATTTCCCCCAGAAAGAGGTGTACGATATTGTTATCCTACGATAATATCGTAGGATAACGCAGGGGATAACGTTATAAAATAAAATAAATCCTACGATACCGGTATTGACAGCCCTAGAAAAAAACGAATCATACCATTGATACCTATACAAAAAGACTTGATCCAGTCTCTTCGTACATTAATGGATAAACAGAGGAGGCTTCGCTCGACCTTCAACTTCTGGATTGCACATCAACTAATGAAGAGGAATAATTTTACTCTCAGATTGGGAAATCAGGTCCTGAAACTTTCTTCGCGAATTCAGTCAGGCTTCGTCAATACGTTCAAAGACCACGTGCTGTTCATCTTCAAAGTTCCAGAACCACACAAGTAACACACTCGATCCTTCCAAGTAACAATTGGACGTTTCCATATATCAGTTTTCAATTTGTGACTAATTAGCTGTTGCAATTAGGGCTAATTTAGCTATTAGCGCTAATTTTGATCGCCGTTAGCCCTAACCTCCGAAGCCTACAACTGACACACTCGATCCTTCCAAGTAACAATTGGACGTTTCCACTTGTAGGTAGTGGGAGGAAGCTCAAAAATCTACACATACTACGCACCACCTTGTGAGGTAGGACTCCCACTATCATCCCATGAGGAGGACATCCAAGTCTGGATGTCCGTTGCATTGAAGTGCTATGTTAGAATTCCGGCCCAGGACTGCGAGTAGCCAAATTTCTGGCTACAGCCGTATAAGCGTGCCCATTTGTCCGGTTTGTTTGTTTACTGCCGATGAGGGAGAGTAGCCAAATTTGTGGCTGAAGCTATGTAACTAAGTTCAAGTTAAGTACAAACAAAGCGAGCAGTGAGACCAAGTCAACCAAGACACTTATGTTTACACACCAGGGTACTTCCAAGCGCGCTGCCTTTTTGAGCCCCACTGCGCGTTTCGCGTAGGTTTCTGCAACCCCCTGAGGGCGCAGCCAGCAATTTTGCGCTATTTGCACTACAAAGCGCAGTTTTTTTGTTTTCAAGTCCGCTAAAGCGCTGGCCAATTTGATCAATGGAAGTAACCTGATTGAGACCAAGGCAACCAAGACCTTTCTGTTTACACACCTGAGTTCCTCAGGCACCCCATCACCCCATTGGCTGGGATCAAGCGTGTAACAGATATTGGTGAAGAGTATGCAGTTAAGGAGACCACACGCCATGCCGTGGCTGTTCCAGTCTTTTGCCCTTTCTGCTGGAATGTGTGGCTCTCAAATCTGGAGCGACCAAGACATCTCTGATTACACACCTGAGTTCCTCAAGCACCCCATTACCCCAAGCAATCATTACTTGGATGCAGCACAGAGGCTGGCACAAGGAGCCAGGGTAATAATATTTTGTACTGCCAAAGACGGCGAGCAGCCAAATTGCTGGCTGAAGCTATGTAACCAACTTCAAGTTCAAGGAGCTGCCTATAAGCTGATAAGGAAGGCTGAAAAGAAATGCCCTGTATATCACCTACGTGTTGGGGATTAGGGTTTAGGTTAATTCACCAGTGCTTGCGCTGTATACAGCCCTTCCCAATATTGAGGTTGGGCAAGTCTATTGGGCCTATTTGGCTACGCCTTAACCAGCTAGACTGTTTAAGCACACCTACCGCTAGGGTGCTACCCCGGCTGTAGGCGGTCAGACCAATCAGCTAAGATTCCTCTTCTGACTGGATCCCTGATCTATTTCTGTGTCTGCAGCTTCAGGGCAGCTACTGCTCCTGGGCAGTTCTTGTCTTCTGCAGCTTCAGGGCAGCTACTGCTTCTGGGCAGACCTTGTCTTCCTCTGTCTTGTCTTCCTTGGTCAGCTTTCATCAGATAAACCCTTTCCCGGTGCCCCCCCGAGTAAAAAAAACCAGCAGCCATTGACCCCATCAGCCGGAATAGCCTGGGCTAGGGAACTGCGCGGGACCCTCAGTACTAGATTGACCCCCCTTCTTCCGCCTGGGTTCCTTCTGCGGCTGCAGCTTCACGGCAGCTGCTGCTGCTGCTTCAGCCGCCGCACGCTTCCTTCGAGATGGCTTCACCTTGTTTCTCGAGCTCTTCATGCCAGCCATGCCATCAGAAGAGGCTGACGCCTCACCGTTGACCTCGCTACCTTTCAGCTTTTCTTCAGCTGCTCGCAACAGCACGGTGGGGTCCGCCAGCACCATGTCCTGTGTGGGTGGGTGGGGGTGAGGGTGGGGGTGAAATAATAAAATGTACTGAATAATAAAATAACATTAGATAAATTAGACGGCAATCGTCGGTCACTGATTAGTTTTTCGTGCGCGTCGCAAATTAAGCGACTCAGTGCGCCCCCGTGCAAGGCGCTGCCCCCAGTCCTTGCGGAGCGCGGGGGGTTCAGGGGGACATTTCTGCCTAGTTAAGCAAGACCCATGCAGCGACCGATTGGCGACGCGTTGCGCGAAAAAGGGGCATCGGTCACAAGGGTAGAAAATGACAAAAGGTCAAAAGGTGCCTGGCATCAGAGATTTCCCCCCCGCTTCCCGATCCTCAAACTCCGTTTTGGCACAAATATCCGCTATTTCACTCCCAAATCGTGATTCCAGAACTCAGACCAAAATCACCACCAAGAACCCAAATCGACAGAATTCGCGACTGAAGCTACCAGGACGCTCTTCCTGGAGGAGGCCTAAACCCATAAGCTCCCAGGTAAACCCCTTTCTGAACTGAAAAAAAACTTAGACGGGCATCCCTGTGCTAATTGCTTCCCCTGCAAAATCGCGGGATTCATGGCTCAAAGGTAGACGTCTCAAGAACAAAAACATTCGCTCAAGTGGTATTGGGTGTTGGTATTGGGTGTTGGTGTTGGTGTTGGGTGTTGGTGTTGTTGTTGTTGGGTGTTGTTTGTGGGTGGTGGTAGCGGTGGGTGGTGTTGGTGGGTGTGGGTGTTGGTGTTGGTGTTGGTGGTGTTGGTGGGTGTTGGTGGTGGATCCCACCACCCGCCAGTGAAGCTATGGCTTACCATTAGGGGCCGGTATATCATATGATGTTGACCAAAGGTGACTATGATATCATATGATATCACGCAAATTGCATCTTGAGACATTGTATATAAATGGTAACTTTAGCCTCGTCAGTCTGCCGGCATCATATGATATTCCCTAGTTAACACCGGCACATACAGAACTTACCATGGCATCTGCACACCCGAAGACGTAAAACCCGCCAAACAACTTGCCTAGGCCAGCTACATGTAATACATGTTATATAGCCTGGTCAGTCTGCCGGCATCACATGACTGTGATTTGTTTCAAAGCAAAAAGGGGAAATCTTATTCCTTTTTCTTTTTTTCTCCTTTTCCCCTCCCAAAACAGGATCTTTATTGCGATTTGGGTCGAGTTTTTGTCATTTTTAGTCAATTTCAGTAAAAAAAAAAAACTTTATTTTTTAGGTTTCTTATTCCGGCAATTTTTGCCAAAACGGGGTCTCGTAATCCGATCGGAATATATTACGGAAAAATATCCCTGTCCGGCCCTGTCACATAATATTCCCTAATTACCACCGGAACATACAAAACTTACCATGGCATCTGCACTCCCAAAGGAGTTCAACCCGCCGGACAGCTTGTCTAGGCCAGCCTGCAGCTTGGCCGCAGGCAGAAGCAGCAGCCTCGGCTCTTTCACCATCAGCTCGGCGACCACGCCCACAGGCAGGCCAAGCAGTAACTGCAGCGTGGACAGCTTCTCTTGCAGCTCCGCGCTCCCGTTGGCCAGCTGCAGCAGCACCGAAGGGTGGGCAGCAGCGATTTCACGCGCCTCCGAGGGAGAGACCCTCAGCTCGGTCTCGAGCAGCTTCAGGGCAGCTGCCACCTCCTCCGCGTCCATTAAGAGCAGCTCCGGTAGGTAGGAGATGAGCGTCTGGGAGGCAGGCCCTGCAGTGCCCACGCCACCTGCCATCGAGCTGGGCGCAGGGGATAATGAGGCTGAGGGTGAGGGTCCACCCTGGGCGGCCCCTGAAAGGACGGATGCGGGCAAGGCCCCCCCTGACAGCACCTGAGAGATGGCTTGGGCTCGGGACTCTAGCTCCTGGGCTGTGAGGCCCAAGAGGGAGGGGGCGGTAGTCGCCAACCTGCGAGCCTCGGGCACAGACACACCCAGCACCTTGGCCAAGGCATACACTTGGCGCCCCAAGCTTGATACAAAAGACAACCGCACTGAGGGTGAGGACAACAGGGACGATGAGGAAGAGCCCTTGCTGCTAGTGCTGTTGTTGCTTTGTTTGGCACTGGCGTTACCCTGGGCCGCCACCGCCTTCATCAAACCAACCAACTCTGACAAGGGGGCGTCTAGCTGTGAACTAATCTTGATCAGCCGGTCTACAACGGAGGTGCGCTTCTCTCTTACCGGGATGGTGGCGGTGGGCGTTACCTTACCCACCCCCGACCCTGAGGTGTTCCCAATCCAGGCCAAGCCACTATCAATGGAGCTCATGGAGTTCATACTGCCCATACTGCTCATACTGCGCTGCTGCTGCTGTTGCTGTTTGTATCCCCTAGCGTCCGGGTTGCCCCCGCCCACTGCACTCCTCCTGTACTGCCGCCCGCCCCGAGGTACAGAATCCATAGAGGTGTAACCGTCACTCCAATCCCTCTGCCCGGCGCTGCGGTACGGTTGATCCATTGAAGACATGGAGTTCATGGAGCCCTGAGAGCGCATAGAGCCGCCGCCGCCACTAAGCCAATCCATGGAGGCGGTAGCTGCCCCCTGGCCGGTACGGTTTAAGGCGGACCTGTCTGCATAGCCTTGCCAGTCGTCAAAGGAGTATAAGGAGCCGAGGCTGCTCATGGATGATGTGGTGGTGGGGTCCAGGGGCTGCGCATCCACTAGCACTCGCGGATCTACCAGAATCATGTCCACAACGTCGTCCTGGTTGTGGAGAGCAAGGAGGTGTGTGTGCGTGTGTGTGTGTGTGTGTGTGTGGCGTGTGGACAGGTCCAGGGGCTGCACCTCCACTAGCACTCGCGGATCTACCAGAATCATGTCCACAACGTCGTGCCGGTGGTGGAGAGCAAGGAGGTGTGTGTGTGTGTGTGTGTGTGTGTGGCGTGTGGACAGGTCCAGGGGCTGCACCTCCACTAGCATTCATGGATATACCAGAATCATGTCCACAATGTCGTCCTGGTTGTGGAGAGCAAGGAGGTGTGTGTGTGTGTGTGGCGTGTGGACAGGTCCAGGGGCTGCACCTCCACTAGCACTCGCGGATCTACCAGAATCATGTCCACAACGTTGTGCCGGTGGTGGAGAGCAAGGAGGTGTGTGTGTGTGTGTGTGTGGCGTGTGGACAGGTCCAGGGGCTGCACCTCCACTAGCACTCGCGGATCTACCAGAATCATGTCCACAACGTCGTGCCGGTGGTGGAGAGCGATGAGGCGTGTGTATGTGTGTAGAGCGCGTGTGTGTGGTGTGTGAACAGGTGCGGGTGCGGGTGTGTGGCAGTGTGTGTGAGTGCTTGTGATCGACCTTATGGTGAGGAACAACTAGACACACAGGGTGACGAACACCAGACCACCAGGGGGACCAGGGGGACGAACAACCAGACAGACAGGGTGACAAACACCAGACCACCAGGGGGACCAGGGAGACGAACACCAGACCACCAGGGGGACCAGGGTGACTAACACCAGACCACCAGAGAAACCAGGGTGACGGACACCAGACCACCAGGGGGACCAGGGTGACGACCACCAGACCACCAGGGGGACCAGGGTGACGACCACCAGACCACCAGGGGGACCAGGGTGACGAACACCAGACCACCAGGGGGACCAGGGTGACGAACACCAGACCACCAGGGGGACCAGGGTGACGAACACCAGACCACCAGGGGGACCAGGGTGACGAACACCAGACCACCAGGGGGACCAGGGTGACGAACACCAGACCACCAGGGGGACCAGGGTGACGAACACCAGACCACCAGGGGGACCAGGGTGACGACCACCAGACCACCAGGGGGACCAGGGGGACGAACAACCAGACAAACAGGGGGACGAACAACTAAACAAACAGGGTGACAGTTTTTTTTGTTTTTTAGCCTGTAAGTCTCGCGTCCCGTTACACACACAACCTCACCTGGAAGCTCCCGTACTTCCTCATCAAGGCCTCGAACTTTGCTTGCAAGGTTATCGGGCTGAAACACAGCACCTCGGGCTCCTGAGGGATTGTGGGATTTTAGCACTTGTGTGTGTTGAGGTTTGTGTGTGTGTGTTCGTGTGTGTGTGTGTGTGTGTGTGTGTGTGTGGTGGTGGTGTGGTGGTCGTGTGGAGGTGTTGTGTGTGTGGGGTGTGTGGAGGTTGTGTGGGGGGAGGTTGTGTGTGCGGCGGCGGGGGGGGGGGGGGGGGGGGGGGGGGGGGGAGGGGGGGGAGGAGGGTAGTGGGAGGGGTTGTTGTGTGCGCAGGGGGGGGAGGGGAGGGGGGGGGGGGGGGGGGGGGGGGAGTGGAGTGGGAGGGTGGGTGCGGTTGTGTGTGTTGGTGGTAGTTGTGGAGGGGGGTGTTGCGACAAGTAGCACCTTCAAGAACCCCCTAGTTTAAACTCCTACCTGGAAAATGAGCTCTTAAAGGAAGTTGCGCGTTAGCTTGCAGGGATTTGTTTCTTTCCAAGGGTGGGTCCAGGTAGTGATTTGGGTAGGGCTGCCCCGGGGGTTCGGGTTTCAAGGTGCAAGTTAGCTAATTTGGGGCCAAAACAGGGTTGCAATTGTTGACAGGTTGCAATTGGTGTATAGGTGGCTGGATGAACAAGCCCTACAAGCCTGCCTGGAAGATGAGTTTCAATAGGAAGTTGCGCGTTAGCTTCCAGGGATTTGGTACTTTCCAAGGGTGGGGTCCAGGTAGGGATTTGGGTACGGTAGCCTCTTGGGCCGCCCCGGGGGGTTGGGTTTTGGGGTGCAAGTTAGCGAATTTGGGGCCAAAACGGGTGACAGGTTGCAATTGATATATAGGTGGATGAACAAGCCCTACAGGCCTGCCTGGAAGATGAGTTCTAATAGGAAGTTGCGTGTTAGCTTTCAGGGATTTGGTACTTTCCAAGGGTGGGGTCCAGGTAGGGATTTGGGTAGGGAAAACGAAACGGGGTCACAGGTAGTGGTTGCTATGGGTAGCTGGAGAAAAAAAACAGGAAGCCTACTTGGAAGATGAGCTCTGAGAGAAAGTTGCGCGTTACCTTTCAGGGATTTGATACTTACCAAGGGTAAGGGGTCCAGGTAG
Organism: Chlamydomonas sp. ICE-L; assembly: GCA_013435795.1. Classification (NCBI taxonomy): domain Eukaryota; kingdom Viridiplantae; phylum Chlorophyta; class Chlorophyceae; order Chlamydomonadales; family Chlamydomonadaceae; genus Chlamydomonas; species Chlamydomonas sp. ICE-L. The sequence continues at coordinate 16,375,004 of JACBWV010000610.1, read as the reverse complement.
AGATTTGGGTAGGGAAAACGAAAAACAGGGTCACGATTGCTGTAGGTAGGTGGAGAAAAAAAATTGGAAGCCTACCTGGAAGATGAGCTCTGAGAGAAAGTTGCGCGGGAGATTGCATAGTTCCTTGATGAGCTGTACAGGAAGTACAAAAGGGGATATACGTTTGATGAGCTGTACATGAAGCACAACAGGGAATATAGGTTTGCACCAATTACATCCAGGAATATTGTGCCAATCGGAGTTGTAAAGGGCATGCATGCATACAAAATAAATGAATGTGCCATTTCTGCCTACTTCACCGACATACACATTGGAGGCTGCATAGTTCCTTGATGAGCTGTACAAGAAGCACAAAAGGGAATATAAGATTCATGAGCTGTACAAGAAGGACAAGAGGGAATATGAGATTCATGAGCTGTACAAGAAGCACAAAAGGGAATAAACGTTTGATGAGCTGTACAGGAAGTAAAACAGTGAATACAAGTTTGCACCAATTACGTACAGGAATGTTGTGCCAATCGGAGGTGAAAAGGGCATGCATGCATATAAATTAAATGAATGTGCCATTTCTGCCTACTTCACTGACAGATACATTAGAGGCTGCATAGTTCCTTGGTGAGCTGAACAGGAAGTACACAAGGGAATATAAGATTCATGAGCTGCACAGGAAGCACAGAAGGGAAAACAAGTTTGCACCAACCGCATACAAGAATATTGTGTCAGTCGGAGGGGAAAAGGGCAAACATGCATTCCTATAAAATCAATGTATGGGACATTTATGCCTACTTCACGACAGACGGGCACTGACAGAAACAAGCAGACAGAAAGACACAGACACACGGACAGACAGACACAGGCTGACACACAGACACAACCAGGCAGAGAGAAAGACACAGACACACAGGCAGAAAAGCGGACACAAAGACAGACACACAGATGGAATGACACAGACACACAGACAGAAAGACACAGACAGACACAGGCAGACACACACAGGCAAACTGAAAGACATAGGCAGACACACAGACAGACCCAAACAGGCAGACATAAAGACACAGGCAGGCACACAGACAGACACAGGCAGACCCACCCACCCACCCACCCACAAGCACCCACCAGGAGGAGCACACCCACCCACCCACAAGCCCCACTCACCCACCCACCTACCACCACCACCCACAAGCACCCACCAGGAAACGCTGTCTCAATGACAGGGTGGACCGTCTGAGTAGGCCTGGGTAGCGCGCCACGATGTCCATTGCATTGGCTGAAGACAGCTCCACAGCCGCGGGTAGAGAGTCAAGCTTGTGTCGCAAGCTACCCACATCTTGCAGCAACAGGTCGGGTTGTTGCATGGCCATGTCAGTGAGGTACAGGCCACGGCTCTTGAAGAGGGCGGAGATGTCGCGAATGGTGGTGCTGAGGGTGGTCTCCGTTCTGGGGGGGGGGGGGGGGGGGAGGATGGAGGATGGAGGGGGGGAGGAGGGAGGAGAGGGGGGGAAGAAGGGGGGAGGAGGGGGGGGGGGAGGATGGAGGGGGAGGAGGAGGGAGGGGAGAGAGGTGGGGGGGGGGGCATGAGGGGGGGATGAGTAGGGAAAGGAGGGGGAGGAGGGGGAGGGAAGCGGGGAAGAGGGGGGAGTGGCGGAGGGCGGAAGAGGGGGGGGGGAGGGAGCGGGTGTGAGTGGAGGGGGGAAGGGGAGGGGCATGGAACTGTGAGCGGAAGGAGGGAGGTGGCTGTGAGTGGAGGGGGGGAGGGAGGAGGGGGGAAGGAGGAAGGAGGGTGTGTGTATTTGTGGTGGGCAGACAGGTCATAGTTTGGATGACAAAATGAGTGTCGTGCTCTGTCAGGATGATGGAGTGAGTATCGTGCTCAGGGATTTACCCCGCTATATGTAGCGATCGCTAGTTTTGACCCCAGATTAGCGAAATTCCCGCTGTAAAAAGAAGAAGAAAATGCACTAAATGCACCTTGAAAGCTGCAAATAGCTGTAAAACTATAAAAAGCTATAGAAGCACTAAAACGCTATCCCCGAAGAAGGCCTGAAACCCAAAAGCTAGAAAAAACCACTTTCAGATTTGAAAACAAAACTAGATGATGGAGAACAAGTATGAAAGAGTCAGGGCTGATAAGTAAGGAAAGCCAATATGATATCATGTGATGTCGGCAGTCTGACTATGCCAAAGTGCAGTGTGAGTATTTGTGGTGGGTAGACAGAGATTGGATGACGGAGTGAGTGTCGTGCTCTGTCAGGATGATGGGAACAAGTTTCAAAGAGTCGACCCAAAGCATTCTCGCAAAACGATACATGCTTGACTAAGTGAGTGTCGTGCTCTGTCAGGATGATGCAGTGAGTGTCATGCACTGTCAGGATAATGGGAACAAGTTTCAAATAAACAGGGCAAATGAGTGTGCGTGGGGGGTCAAATAAAAGTACGTGTGTGTGTTGTGTCGTGTGTGTGTGTGTGGGGTGGGTGGGTGGGTGGGTGGGGGGGGTCAAATAAAAGTTTTAGTTTCCAGGCAGTGGGTGCAAGGGATCTAACTTGAACTTTTCAAGATATAAAATCACCAGCAAATAGGGAACGGCAATATGATATCATATGATATCATGTAATCGTATGATATCATATGCCGGCGGTCAGTTACCATTTACATACAATACAATATGATGCAATTTGTATGATATCATATGCTGGCGGTCAGTTACCATTTACATACAATACAACATGATGCAATTTGTATGATATCATATGATATCGTTCTCGCCTTTGGTCAACATCATATGATATGCCAGCCCCTACTAATGAGGAGGAAGGTCGACTGTCAGCAAAGTGAAGAAGCAGTGAACAAGTTCTATGCAGCATCGCAAGCGACGCTAATAATTGGCGGAGAGTGTTCGCAACAAAGCGACAGGTGGCGAGAAGCCAGTTAGTTATGAGACTGTTGGCTGACGTGTCAGGATTTTTCTCCATCAGATGGCCAGACAGACGAATGGGTAACCCTGGGGGCTCCCCCCCCTTGAAGAGGGGGCTCTGTCAATGAGAGGTTAGCTTAAGAGGCCATTGAAGGACTGAGGATTAGCGATTGGCATGAACGATAGAATTTGGAAAGAAAAGAGAAGAATAAAGCATGTTGGCGTGGTCGAACGATAGAATTTGGAAAGAAAAGAGAATAAAAAAAAATGTTGGCGTGGTCGATCGATAGAATCGGGAAAGGAAAGAGAATAAAAACGCACGTCGGCGTGGCAGAACGATAGAATTGAGAAAGAAAAGAGAAGACAAACGCACGTCGGCATGGCAGAACGATAGAATATGTGTACCACAGAAGATGTGCACTGTTTCATTTTGGGCGGAGCCCCCTCTTCAAGGGGGCGGGAGCCCCCATGTTTACCCATTTGTCCGTCCGTTCGTCAGTCCGTCCGACCGACCGACCGACCATCCTTCCATCCGACCATCCGTCTGACCGCGCTGAAGCCTGACTCGTCAGCCAACGGTCTCGTAACTAACTCGCTTCTGTTGCCACCTGTCGTTCCCTCAGGATCACTCTCCGCAATTTTTTAGCGTCGCAGGTGACGCTGCGTATAACTTGTTGGGCTACTCATGACAGCTTCTCACCAGCTCCAATAGCTAGCCACTGGGTCACCCCTAAGCTTGCAGCTGAATTGGAATGCCTGCCAAATCAGCTTTCAGACGCACTAGCCAGCTTCAGATTTCGCTCAAGGACAGGGAAAGGAAGCTGCCTCAAAGCTGCTCCATGTAGCCCCAAAAAGAAACAGTGGTAGGGACCAGGGTACTACAAAGCGCGCTCGGCAGCGCGGTTAAGCGCTACCTTTTTGAGCTCCACTGCGCGTTTTGCACAGTTTTTCAACCCCCTGTGGGCGCAGCACGCAGTTTTTGAACTTTTTGCACTACAAAGCGCCGACCAATGTGAAGTTTGTGCGCTTTAACCGCTGGCCAATTTGACAAAATGTAGTTCCCTGTTAGGGACTAACTCAGCCTTCCAACGAACTAAGGGCTACAGTTTCTTCTTCGTGGAAAGAAGAAATGCTACCAGGTAGCATTATCAGAAATACCAGTGCTTGCCCATGGATTTTATTTTTGACACGAGCTACTACATGTAGCCCAAAAAAGAAACGATGGTAGGGACTAGCTCAGCCTTCCAACTAACTAAGGGCCATTGTAACTTCTTCATGGATAGAAGAAATGCTACCAGGTAGCATTTTCAAAACTACGGGTTCTTGCCCATGGATTTGATTTTTGACACGAGCTGCTACATGTAGCCCAAAAAAGTAACAGTGCACATGTGAACATGTTAATACTTTATATTATATGTCTAAGCGACTAATTGTAGCAAAACAAAGCTACTAATTGTAGCAAAAAAAAGGAAACATGAACATGTGAACATGTTAATACCGTACATTATACGTCACACCTCATTTGGTGGCTGCCCCCAGTGCAAGCTACCGGGCTGGCCCCCTCAACCTCGAGCCTCCTAATAAGGTGTGGTATTTATTTATTTATTTCCGCACCCAGCCGCACCTCATCAAAAGCGTGGGGCACTTTTCTGGCCCCCTCAACCTTGAGCCTCATAATAAGGCGTAGTATTTTTTATTCTTTTATTTCCACACCCATATTTATTTATTAAACCCATATTTATTTATTTATTTATTTAACCCATATTTATTTATTTATTTAACCCATGTTAATTTGTTGAACCCAGCCGCACCTCATCAAAAGCATGGGGCACTTTTCTACCATAGCCAGTGCCTCATTTCGTGCTAGCCCTCCAAGAAGTGTCTCGAGAAGCTGCAGCTTGGAAAGCAGCATGGAGGGGGGCTCCAGCAACACATGACCCTCCAGGCGAGCTATTTGGGCGGCTTGGTCCATGTCAGTGCCCAGCGCACTGGCCATAGCTTCCAGCCGGTCCACAACTGAAGGGGGGGGGGGGGGGGGGGGGGGGGGGGGGGGGGGGTAAATTGAAAACAATCGGCTTGATCCATGTCAGTGCCCCGTGCGCTGGCCATAGCTTCCAGCCGGTCCACAACTAAGGTGTGTGTGTGTGTGTGTGTGTGTGTGTGTGGGGGGGGGGGGGGGGGGGGGGGGTAAATTGAAAAACAATCGGCTTGATCCATGTCAGTGCCCAGTGCGCTGGCCATAGCTTTCAGCCGGTCCACAACTAAGGTGTGTGTGTGTGTGTGGGGGGGGGGGGGGGGGGGGGGGGTAAATTGAAAAAACAATTGGCTTGATCCATGTCAGTGCCCAGTGCGCTGGCCATAGCTTCCAGCCGGTCCACAACTGAGGGGGCGTGTGTGTGTGTGTGTGTGTGTGTGTGTGTGTGTGTGTGTGGGGGGGGGGGGGGGGGGGGGATTGAAAATTCATACGCTTTGCAGCCCACAATTTGAATGTTGAATCAGATAGGAGTACCTCTACTTCTAGCAAAAATTTGCAGGTGACGTGATATGGTGGTTGACGGTAGATGAGTGGTAGAAGATGAAATGCATTTCATATTAGAATGTCCCAAATAGGCTGAAGATAAAACAATTATTTTTGAGGAACTGAAATTGAACCTGAATTGGTTGATATAGACTCCAGCATGAAGTTGGTCATGAATCCTGATTCCTTTAAAGGATGGAAATACCTAAAACACTTATTAAAAATGTGATAATAAACGCACAATTAAATTATCATCCCGTCTGAGATGATGATTTAAATATATTGTAGAATTAAATTATCACAGTAGCACGAACTCAGGCCCCCCATTAGTAAAACGAGTGTTTGAGGTGCAGTTTACCAATGCTTTTTCTTTATAGCCCTTCCTGTCACGGCTAGGCAAGAAATTTTAGCCTATTTGGCCCACCCCTGGACTGTAACATACATACATCCAACTAAGAAATACAAAACTGATATGCTCAGTACTTATTCTAAACTCCTCGGAAACAGTATTTCTGCTGCTAGTCAATATGTCAGCGTATGCTGTCATGTTGCCTAACTGTCCGAGATACAGAAGCGAAGACCACTGTTTATTGGGGGGCTACGCAGGGCAGCTTCCAGTCAGCTCCATTAGCCGGACACTGGGTCAAGCCCAAAGATTTCAGCTGCATTGGGAATGCACCTCAAGACAGCTTGAAGACGCACTAGCTAGCTTCAGATTTAGCCCAAGGACGGGGGGAAGGAGCTGCCTAGAAGCTGCTACACAAAGCACAGAACATAAACAGTGGCGAAGATGATACTTAAGATGCAGTACATGCCTTGAGCTATTACCCCTGCATACGGTTTCTTTTTGGGCCATGTATAGCAGCTTCTAGGCAGCTTCCTTCCCCTGTTCTTGAGCCAAGCATGAAGCTAGCTAGTGCATCTGAAAACTGATATGACAAGCATTCCAATGCAGCATCAAGTATTGGGGCTGATCCTGTGGCTGGCTATAGGAGCTGGCGGGAAGCTGCCAAAAATAAAATAGAGCCCATGCAGGATTGGAAGTTTGAAAATTATGGCCAGATATAACATGACCCACTATTCACATCACTTCCACATACTCACCATTTTGTTTTTGAGGTTAGGCCAGCTGCGTAAGAGATTCGGCCTATTATCTACCCTTGGACTGGCGCGTGCACACACGCACGCGCACACTCTCACTCAACCTACCACCTACAGGTATGCACTAACACAACCTACCACACGTATGCGCTTCCACAACCTACAATCTAACACACACACAACCTCACATACACTCACACAATCTACCCCCCTCACAAACACTTGTACCTAAGTAGAGAGGTGACAATTGTTTGACTAGCCCACCAGCTACCGCCTACCTACAGCTACCTTGGCTGCCCCATCATGGACCAATCCCTGGAGGTAAGCAGTATAGCTATGCATGGAGATATCCAAATAAAGCATAAGCATGCCTCAAATGCCCACTAATCATTTCATGAAGCATCGCTTTCTTACCAACATCTACTGACGTCAGATCGTCCTTCAGCGAGCGCTGCTTTTTCTTCAGGGTCCGATTCAGCATGACATGAAGAAGGATGTCGTCCTCCCATGATTGCGCCCTATCGCCTAGGGCGAGCTCGCCCTCCTCTGTCGGTGATGCACTTGCATTGCGACTTAATCGCCTCTCGAGGGTTTTGGCAACCCGGTCGTTGATCTTTCGCTGCTGTCGCAATTCTCGCGCAGCAACTTTGACCCAATTACGTGCCTGGGCTCTATTTTGCGCACGAGGGGTGCTTGTCGCGGAGGCAAGCGAGGTCTGAGCTGCTGCCGAGGAATCGTAATCCGCACTCAGCGGAATGGCCGAGACTCCCTCCCCCGCTGCGCATCGACAGCATCTCAAGGCGCGCAAGGAGGTCAGCAGCATTCTGGGCCTACTGCAGCCCGCACATGCACGCTGGGATAAAGTGAACTCTCAAATACCTCGAATTGTTCAAATCGAAGCGACTAGATAGGCACAGACAAGCAGAGCGAGGTTTGATAGTTGGACAGATGGGAGCACTCTTTAATGTGAGAATCGCTGGTAACAAGAGTGTGTGCGTCTGTTGTGTATCTTGGAGATCTATTTTGGTACTGCTATTTTTGGGGTCCTTGGTCCACGGCCCGGGCAAGGGTGTGTCACCAGCCAGGGGGTGCCACGGGGGCATTCTTCGCCAGTGACTAGCGAGATGGGAACTGGCCTGGTTAGTGGTTACCGTATATTCAGTTATAATCAGTTTATATTAATCGTATTTGTACCAGGGGAGCGTACCAAGGGCCCCCGTGCTTTAAACAGTACCGTACCTTCAACTGGTAAGTGTTCATTTGGTCTGTTGCAAAAAGATGGTGCCTGATCATTCAGTCTTTCTACCCCCCTGAAACCTCACGCTTGGGGGCGTGTGCGTGTGGGTGAGAGTGTGTGAAGGGATGGGGTGGGGGGAGCTGGAGGGGGGGCTGGAAAAATACCTCCACCAACTGCCTCTAAGCTGGAAATACAAACATTGGCAAATAATCGACCTGCGGGGTATTTGCTCTAATGGTTTCAGATTTGATACGTACTAGGGGAGTGAAATGATTACATAAATATCGTTAGGTTTCCATTGCCATCTAGTCGCTCTCCGTCCAAAGTACCATTCACAGCTCCTCGAGTTGCTATATGCAGTCTGGCCCTATGCAGATTCAATGTGGTAGCTGAACCGTCGGTCCAAGTCAAGTTCTTCTGCAAATCATCCAAAGGCTCCATAGTGGGCAAAATAATAGACAGTCTCTATTAGAGACCAACTAAATAAATAATACACCTCGTTACGAGGCGCGAGGTCGAGGAGGCAGCCCGTTTGCTTGTACTGAGGCCAACCCCCAGAGACGAAGTGGAGTTGGGCTTCTTCTACGGTAGACCTTCCAATCGAAGATCAATTCAGAGTTTGTTCCAACGCTGCAGGCCTTCTTCGTATTCAAGATCAAAAGGAAGTCCTCAACCCGCTCAGATGACACATGATGATTCCAACCGATTGGCGTCCCCACACCTGACTACGTCACCCGGCCTGGTTGTTCGAACCACCGTGTTCGAACCACCGTGTGTGTTCGAACTTTCAACCTCGGCTCCCTCTGTCCACGCCAATTTTGGTAAGTTTCTCGCTTCCTTCTTTGACTTCCGAAGCCTCATATCTCGATCTGAGGAGTTGCCCCAATTTCAGCAATTATGGCTAGCGATTCTCGGGATGCTGCGATCGCAGGTTACAGAAAGGCTCTGCTCAAGCACAAGGAAATCGATACAAAAGTTCGAACTCTGCGAGAGGGCGTCAAGGAGCTGAAGAAGGAATACGATAAAACTGAGGATGACTTGAAAGCGCTCCAGTCTGTTGGCCAGATCATTGGCGAAGTTCTGAGGCAGCTTGACGATGAAAGATGTAAGCAGATACGCACAACACGCAGGGCTCTCCATATTCCTGTTCCGCATAGATCTTCCCATACTTTGACCCAATACAGACCGCAGCATGGAATCCCAATTCCATGACTTACTCTCCACCTTCCTGCCCACCTTGCATCGGCCTGCACTACGTGTACTACGCAGCTGGCATCAGCCTTCACCTGAGCACACTACAGCTTGCTCTACACGTTGGTACACTGGCACACACCTGTTGTCAGCCTTATCCATCTGCACCCAACCTCACAACGCATCCGAATCAGTGTACACTACACCTTCCAGATCCACAGTGGGCATCAGTCAACTGCATAGATCACCAGAAGGCCATACACGTCCGCAGGTACATGCACACAAGCATAAGCACATGCATGCAGACACACACAAATACAAACACACAGGCATGCATGCACACACAAATTGACATACACACACACAGACCAACGCACGCACACACAGACAAACACACACAGGCCAACGCACACATACACACACGCACACACGCAAAACACCACCCATCTGATGAATAGTGTTCCGCAACTAAGTTGCAGTCCTGCCTTAACGCAAACGTTTGAAGTCTTCATGAAGAACTTGGCAGCTAGTCAACCCAGTGATAGAAACTGTAGAGTACATTAATCCTCATAATCAATACAACCCTTCTTGCCAAGCTCCAGTCCCTCCTCCATCTCACTTTCACATCCATGTGTGAGCAGGTATCGTTAAAGCCAGCTCACGCCCACGCTTCCTCAACCCTTCCTCACGCCCATGCTTCCTCACACCTTGTTACTTTAATGGCGTACACGTTCACTTGTAACTTTTTTTGTAATGCTCATGAATCCCCTTGTCTCTATCTGTGGGCACATTTGGAGTCCATTGGGGCAGCACGATAATGCAGGCACCATCATCATCATCATCATCATCATCATTCTGTCAACATCCGATCCCTCCTCCAACTCCAACCCTTTGCTTACTCCACCACCGCCACCACCACCACCACCACCGTCACCGTCACCGTCACCACCACCACCTCCAACCTCCAATCCCTCCTCCACCTCCAACCCTATACTTACTCCACCACCACCTCCAACCTCCAATCCCTCCACCTCCACCCCCCCACTTACTCCCCCCCACCCCCCCACCTCCACCTTCTAATCCCTCTCTATCACATACCTGTGTGAGCAGACATCGTAAAAGCCAGCTCAGGCCCCAGATATGTGGTTGGAGTTCGCACACACCCCACATGCACACCACCACCTCCAACCCTATACTTACTCCGCCACCACCACCACCTCCAATCGCCTGTGTGAGCAGACATCGTAAAGGCCAGCTCAGGCCCCAGATATGTGGTTGGAGTACGCACCAAGGTTGACAAGACCAAGCTGACTAATGGCACGCGCGTGTCCCTTGATATGACCACACTCACCATCATGAGGTATCTGCCTAGAGAGGTAAGCTGTCCGTGTGTTATGCGCTGCTGCTCGTGTGGTGGTCCTGTGGTGTTGCTATGGTATTCAATTAATGGTCCTGTGGTGATGCTATGGTATTTGTGTTCGAATTTTAAGCTGACTAGTGAGATGAATTTGTCCCTTGACATGAACACAATCACCTTCATGAGGTATTTGCATTGTGAGGAAAGGTAACATGCACACACGAACATGCACACAAACATGCACACACACAAATATACACGCACACACATAAACATGCACACAAACATGCCCACAAACATGCACACACACAAATATACACGCACATACATAAACATGCACACAAACATGCACACACACAAAAATACACGCACGCACAAAGACATGCACACAAACATACATACACACACAGACATGTATGCGGAAACAAACTAATGCATATAGATGCACCCACACACAGACATACACTCACACACAGATATATACACACACACACAAACATACACACACGCATACACACACACGCACATACACACACACACGCACACACACACACACACACACACACACACACACACATACATACATACACACAAATATACACAAGCACACACACACACACACACACAAACATCTTTTCACCAAGGCCGCGCTACCACAGTTACCAACCCAGCTGCTGCCCCCCCCCCCCCCCCCCCCCCCCCCCCCCCCCCTCCCCCCCAGGTGGACCCCATGGTGTTCAACATGATGGCCGAGGACCCAGGCAACGTTGACTACTCTTCTCACCAGGCCCCCCCACCCCCACCCCCACCCCCACCCCACCCCACCCCACCCCTCCCCGCCATACTTTACTTACCCACCACCATACGTTACTTACCCAGCTGCCCACCACCACCACCACACACACACACACATGCACACCTCCCTCCCTCCACCCCACCCCACCAAACCAAACCAAACCAAACCATACCAAACCTCAGGTTGACCCCATGGTGTTCAACATGATGGCCGAGGACCCAGGCAAAGTCGACTACTCCTCTATTGGCGGCCTGGGAGAGCAGATCAGGGAGCTGAGGGAGTCCATTGAGCTACCTCTTATGAACCCTGAGCTGTTCCTGCGGGTGGGCATCAAGCCGCCCAAGGGGGTGCTACTGTATGGACCCCCAGGTGAGGCTGTAACAGTGTTAAAGCATAGCGGTGATTAGGCGTGACACCCGCTTGGTGACGAAGGCTGGGTAGAGTCAGTGTGTAACCCTCAGAGTGGGCATCAAGCCGCCCAAGGGGGTGCTACTGTATGGACCCCCAGGTGAGGCTGTAACAGTGTTAAAGCATAGCGGTGATTAGGCGTGACACCCGCTTGGTGACGAAGGCTGGGTAGAGTCAGTGTGTAACCCTCAGAATGGGCATCAAGCCGCCCAAGGGGGTGCTACTGTATGGACCCCCAGGTGAGGCTGTAACAGTGTTAAAGCATAGCGGTGATTAGGCGTGACACCCGCTTGGTGACGAAGGCTGGGTAGAGTCAGTGTGTAACCCTCAGAGTGGGCATCAAGCCGCCCAAGGGGGTGCTACTGTATGGACCCCCAGGTGAGGCTGTAACAGTGTTAAAGCATAGCGGTGATTAGACGTGACACCCGCTTGGTGACGAAGGCTGGGTAGAGTCAGTGTGTAACCCTCAGAGTGGGCATCAAGCCGCCCAAGGGGGTGCTACTGTATGGACCCCCAGGTGAAGCTGTAACAGTGTTAAAGCATAGCGGTGATTAGGCGTGACACCCGCTTGGTGACGAAGGCTGGGTAGAGTCAGTGTGTAACCCTCAGAGTGGGCATCAAGCCGCCCAAGGGCGTGCTACTGTATGGACCCCCAGGTGAGGCTGTGACAAGGTTTCCATTCAGCGGATCTGAACCATTCAGCGGATCAGAACCGTTCAGCATATTAGAAGCATTCAGCGGACCAGAAGCATTCAGGGGATCAGAACCATTCAGCGAATCAGAACCATTTAGCGGATCAGAACCTTTGCCTTTGCCTCTGCCTTTGCATTTTCCTTTGTCTTTCCTTTGCCTTTGCCTCTGCCTTGGCCTCTGCCTTGGCATTTTCCTTAGCAATTTCCTTTGCATTTGCATTTGCCTCTGCCTTTGCATTTTCCTTTGCATTTTCCTTTGCCTTTGCTTCCCGTTAGCTCCAATAGCCAGCCATTGGGTATAACCCAATGCTTCAAGCTGCATTGAAATGCCCGCCATATCAGCTTTCAGAAGCACTAGCTAGCCTCGCGTTCCACCCGTGAGCAGGGGGTAAGGAGCTGCCTAGAAGCTGCTACGTGTAGCCCAAAAATGAAACAGTGCTTGTTTCAAATTCATCGAACCCTCATTATGTGTGTTGTAACAGTCCAGGGGTAGGCCCAATAGGCTAAAGAGACTTGCCCAACCATGTAGGAAGGGCTTAAAAAGAAAAAATACTGATGAACTGAACCCCCCAAATCGTACTGACAGGGGCTCTGAGTTTGTGCTACAGTGATCATTTAATTCTACAATATAGTTAAATCATCATCTCATCTGGGATGATAATTTAATTGTGTGATTCTTATCGCATTTTTTTTCGTTATGAGATTTTGCTAATCCTCATTATGTCGTGCAATACTTAGCAACGCCTCTGTAATGATAACGCCTGGTGGGGCGTGGTATTAAGGGAGCCCTGTCTTACGGCGGTAGGGGGCGGGCTGCTACTTAACCTGGACAAAGCTACCATGGCTGTTGACAGCGACCGGAGAACATCTAAGCGCACCGGGGTGTGATCGAACCCAGCCCACTTTCCGTCATTCAGAGAGCTCTGCCATTGGCCATTCGTTCGAACGGATACCCCGGCCTCTGAATTGAATAGTTCGAGCGCTCAAAGACGCTGTGATGATGCTGTGTGATCTGTATGAATGCTGTATGTAGTGCTGTTTTGCAAATGTAATGCTATGAATGCTGTATGATAGTTCAAGGAGCTCAAAAGCTGTATGATGCTGTATGATGCTGTTTGATGAATGAATGAATGCTGTATGATAGTTCAAGGAGCTCAAAAGCTGTATGATGCTGTGTGATGCTGTATGATGCTAAACGTAAATGTATGCTGTTATTTATGATAATGCTGTATGTGATCAGTTATGAGATAAGTGCTATATGCTGTGTGATGTGTAGAGGTCATATCGCTGTTATGCCGTGTATCATGTATATGCTCTTTTATTGAGATGCTGTAAATAATGAATTGAATGAATGTGTTATGATAGTTTTCAGTAGTCTCAAAGCTAATCTCCTTATAGTTTTGTTTGCTAACCAAGGGCACCCTGCGGGGTGTGTGGTGTGGTAGGGGGTTTGAGTGTTGTGCTCGGGGGGGGCTGTGGTGGAGTGGTGGTGGGGGCGGTTTCTTCCCCCTTTTCGGGCCTGACAGGGGGGGTGGAGGGGGGGTGTGGGGTTTAGGCAAGTGTTTGAGGTGTGACAGATGGAGTCGGCGGCGCAGGGGGGAGGGGTGGGTAGGCGAGAGGCTGTTTGGGTGGGTTGGGCACGAGGGGGGAGGCGGGGGGGGGGGGTGGGAAGTGTACTAAGAGAGCCTAAACAAAATAAGATCATCAGAGATATAAATGTGGTACAAATAAATACCCATAAAATCGGTACTCATGAATTGCTGACTGTACACAGGTACTGGAAAGACGCTGCTAGCTAGGGCCATTGCTTCTAATATTGATGCAAACTTCTTGAAGGTGAGTGATGACATGCATTTTAATTTCCGCTACAAGCAGCAGCTCCTATGAGCCTAGCATGTCTTCTCCTGCTTTGCGTGGCTAGCTACCGCTCATGCTATGTTAGTCTTTTTATGTTATGTGTTTCTGTTATGCTATTTTATTATGTTTATGTTATGTTATGCAATTATTTGTTTGAGTTATGTTATGTTATATCTTATGCTATGTTATTATTTGTTTATGTTATTCTATGCTTTGCGATATTTTTTAATTCAGATTTTTGTAGGTTTATTTACTTACTTGGGCAACTCAAGCCTGATTTAAGGATTGTTGCGAAGCCATGCTTGGAAGGTTGTGTGAAGCGCCATTGTGGACACGAACATGCAAAAGTCCCCAGCCCCCCCCCCCCCCCCCTCATCCCCCCCTACCCCTCCCCACACATGTACATTTGCCCTGCTTGCTGGGTCGTGTGAAGCGCCATTGTGGACACTAACATGCAAAATTCCCCAGCTCCCCCCTCATCCCCCCTCCCCCTCCCCACACATGTATGTTAGCTCTGCTTGGCAGGTTGTGTCAAGTGCCATTGTGGACACTAACATGCAAAATCCCCCCCCCCCCCGCCCCCCCCCTCATCCCCCCCTACACCACACACACACACGTACGTTTACTATGTAGCAGCTTGTGTCAGCGCTATCGTACGGGACACTAACATTGGAATTCCCAGCCCCCACCCCCCCCCCCCCCCCCCCCCCCGCCCCCCCATCCACGCCCCACACATGTACTTTTTTGTCTACTGGCAGGTTATGATCAAGCGCACTGTATGTAGGACACTAACGCGAAAGTCCCAAAGTCCCCCCTCATCCTCCCGACCACACTCACACACGCACGTTGGCTCTGCTTGGCAGGTCGTGTCAAGCGCCATCGTGGACACTAACATGCGAAAGTCCCCAGCTCCACACCCCCTCATCCCCCCCTACCCACACTCACACGTACGTTGGCTCTGCTTGACAGGGGCAGGTCGTGCCAAGCGCCATCGTGGAGACTAACATGCAAAATTTCCCAGCTCCACACCCCCTCATCCCCCCCTAACCACACTCACACACGTACGTTGGCTCTGCTTGGCAGGTCGTGTCAAGTGCCATCGTGGACAAGTACATTGGAGAGTCTGCCCGCGTGATTCGTGAAATGTTTGGGTGAGTTTCAGGATCTCGTTTCAGTCGTGAAGGGGGGGGGTGCCGTGTGTGTGTTTGATTCGTGAAGTGTTTGGGTGTGGTTGATGACCATGGTCAAGAATGAGGGTGGAGCTGTGTGTGTTTGATCCGTGAAGTGTTTGGATGAGTTTCAGGATCTCGTTTTGGTCGAGAAGTGGGGTGGGCCTGTCTGTGTGTATGATTCGTGAAGTGTTTGGGTGTGGTTCATGATCATCTCGGTCGAGAAGGGGGGTGGAGCTGTGTGTGTGTGATTCGTCAAGTGTTTGACTGAGGTTGATGATCATTTCGGCCGAAAAGGGGGGTGAAGCCGTGAATGTGTTTGTGTGTGTGTGTGTGTGCTCGTGTGTTTGTGGAGTCCACCTCTGCTCGGTGTTTTTAAAGGCTGTCTGATACGCTGACTTGACCTTGAGCCCGGCGCGCGTGTGTGTGTGCACGTGTGTGTGTATGAGCTTCGGGGTATTATCTCTGTGGCACTTATGAGGTAGGGGAAATGGAGCTGTGTTTGTTCAGGGACTGGGGCTGGATTGAGGTCGACAAACCAGGGGGTGTGAACGGTGTGGGGTGTGTGTGTGGGTGGGGGGGGGGGGGGGGGGGGACAAGCTAGGGTGGGTTGGGGCGAGGGGGGTGGTGGTGCGCTCGTACGCGCAATCGCTAAGCTTTCCCCACCCAGCAACCCCCACCCGACCACACAGGGCCACCCACACACCCCACCGGAACCAGCCCTCCACTCCACAGACAGGCCCGCCAACCCACGCAAATCCGGCCGCACCCTATCACCCCACGCAACCACTCGCTAACCCATACAGCACGCCAACCACAATCAACTCACTCTGACCCAAACTACCACCACCTGACCCAACCCCAGCACACAAACGTGACAAGCTTTGCCGAGCGAGGCACAAGCCTGTGTAATATTCAAGGACGAGATTGATTGGCCAATTGAGAGGGCGCCTGCCACTCCACCCACCACCCCACTCACAACCACAACTATACCACCCACTCAACACCCACTCCCACCCACCTAGACCCCACATCACCACCACCCCCCCCCACCCATTCCACTCACCTTTACCCGCCACTCCCCACTCCACCCACCTTTGCCCACCTCCACCCCAACCCCACTCCACCCATCAGAGACCCCCCTCACCCCCACCCCACTCCACCCATCTTAACCCACCGCACCCCACCCCCCACTCCACCTCACCTTACCCACCCCACCCACCAACCCCTTCACCCCCTCTAACCCACCACTCCACTCACACCACCCCCCTTTGCCCACCTCACACACCCACCACCCACGCCCACCCCCTTAACCCACCTCACCCACCACCCCATTCCACTCACCTTTACCCACCACTCCACTCCCTCCACCCACTTTGCCCGCCTCACCCCCCACCCCACTCACCTATATATAACCACCTCACCCCACCACCCCACTCCACTCACGTCCACCACACCTTTGCCCACCTCACCCACCCCCCCTCCCCGCACTCCACCCACCTTTGCTCCACCTTCACTGCACCACCCCACTGCCCACCCACCTTTCCCCACCTCACCCACCACCCCACTCCACCCATCTATACCCACCTCACCCACCACCCCACCCAACCAGCCCACCTTAACCCACCTCACCCACCACCCCCCATTCACTCCCCTGGAACCCCAACTCCACTTCCACCTTCCACCCACCTTTGCCCACCTCACCCACCCCACCCCCCACTCGCCCCGCCATATTACCCCCTCACACCCCCCACCCCACTCCCTCACCCAACCCACCGTGCCCACCTCACCCACCACCCCACTCCACCCACCTTTACCCACCTCACCCACCACCCCACACATGCCAATCCAACCACCTTTACCCACCACTCCACTCACTCCACCCACCTTTGCCCACCTCACCCACCACCCCACTCCACCCACCTTAACCCACCTCACCCCCCCCCACCTTTCATATAACCTTCCACTCAACCACCTTTACCCACCACTCCACTCACTCCACCCACCACCACCCACTCCACCCACCTCACCGCCCCCCACACTTGACAGCTATTCCAAGGAGCACCAGCCTTGTGTAATCTTCATGGACAAGATTGATGCAATTGGAGGGCGTCTTCCACTCACCCACTTCAACCCACCTCCCCCCCTTCACTCACTCACCACCTCCACAACCCCACCCCACTTCACCCACCTTACCACCACACCCACATCACCCACCACACCACCCAAACCTGCCCCCCCCCCCCCCCCCCCCTCCCCCCCCCCCCCCACGCACACTCACCACACCACCACCACCAATCACCTCTACCCCCCCCTACACCACGTTGAACAGCTATGCCAAGGAGCACCAGCCTTCTGTACATCTCATGACGAGATCGAAGCGATTTGGAGACGGCTCTTTAAGCGAAGCACGTCATCAGATGAGAGATGCCAGCGCACTCTGATGGAGTTCTAGCATTGGATGGCTTTGACGATGCGTCAGTACTCACCTCACTTCCCCATGAATGTGTTGATTAGTCATACAACCCCACTAAGTTGGCAGTCTTTGCCACAGCAGTAAACATTACCAACGACACAAACGCAGCGTTGGTCAGTTGGATGGCCTTGAGATGCCGGCAAGGTACGCACCTCCACTTCCTCACATGAATGGTTGATTAGTCATACACAACTAAGTTGCAGTCTTGCCACACAGTAAACATTACCACACGCAGCTTTGGTCAGTTGGATGGCTTTGACGATGCCGGCAAGGTATGCGCCTCCACTTCCTCACATGAATGGTTGATTTTCCCCTACACAACTAAGGTTACCGTCATGCCACACAGTAAACATGCCACACGCAGCTTTTGGTCAGTTGGATTGCTTTGAACGATGTCCGGCAATGTACGTACCTCCCACTTCCCTCACATGAATTTTTGATTAGTCAATACACACTAAGTTTGTGCAGTCCTTGCCACACATTAAACATTAACCACACACAGCTTGGTCAGTTGGATGGCTGTGACGATGCCGGGCAAGGTACGCATCTCCATTCCCACATGAATGGTTATTAGTCATACCCAACTAGTTTCAGCTTGCTACACAGTGAACATTACCACCCTGCAGCTTATGGTCAGTTGGATGGCTTTGACGATGCCGCAAGGTACGCACCTCCACTGCTCCAAGGAATGGTTGTTAGCTACACAACTAATTTGCAGTCTTGCCACCCAGTAAACATTACCACACCGCCCACTTTGGTCAGTTGGATTGCTTTTGAACTATGCCGGCAGGTATGCGCCTCCACTTCTCACATGAATGGTTGATAGTCAATAACACACTAAGTTGCAGTCCTTGCCACACAGTAAACAAAAAACACATTACCACCCACCCCGCAGCTGTTGTCCATTTGGATGGCTTTGACGATGCCGTCAAGGTACGCAACCTCCACTTCCCTCACATATGGTTTGTTAGTCAACACACTAAGTGCAGTCTTGCCACACAGTAAACACTACCAAAACCGCAGCTTTGGTCGTTTGGATGGCTTGCCGATGCCTGGCAAGTTACGGCTCACCGCTTTTGTCACTTCCTCAACCTGGAATAGTGGTGTTTGAGTAGTGGGTGGCATACACACTAAGTATTGTGTGGCAGTCTTGCAACACAGGAACCTTACCACACCGCATCTGTGGTCCGTTGGATGGCGGTGACGATGGCCGGCAAGGTACGCACCTCCACTTGCCTCACAGAAGGGGTTGATTAGTCATAAAGACCAACTCATTTGCAGTCTTGCACACCGTACACAATACCACACGCACTTGGTCAGTTGATGGCGGTACATGCCGGCAAGGGATGCGCTCCACTTCCTCCATGATGGTTTATTATTCATACAAACTAAGTTGCGTCCTTGCCACACCGTACAAACAATTACCACAAACACACCGCACTTTGGTCAGTTTGATGCTTTGGACGATGCGGCAAGGTACGTACCTCACTTCCTCAGCGATGAATGGTTGATTAGTCATACACAACTAATTTGCAGTCTTTTGCCACACAGTCAACATTACCAACACAGCGTTTGGGCATTGGATGCTTTTGACTGCCGCCGCAGTACCATCTCAATTCCTCACTTAATGGTTGAGTAGTCATATACACACTAAGTTGTCAGTGGGCTAACACATACATACCGTGCGAAGCTCATGCTTTGTCCAGCTTGGTGATGGCTTGACGATGCCGCAAGGTACGCACTCACTTCCTCCATGAATGGGTTGATTCAGTCATACACAACTAAGTTGCAGTCTTGCCACACATAACATTACACACTCAGCTTTTGGTCAGTTGATGGCTTGCGCATGCCCGCAAGTATGCGCCTCCACTTTCTCACAATGAATGGTTGATTAGTCTACACAACTAAGTTTGCCAGCAGTCCGTTGCCACACAGAAACATTACCCACACACTCACTTTGGTCATTTGGAGTGCTTTGACGATGCCGGCAAGGTACGCACCTCCCCCTTACTCACATGATGGTTGATTAGTCATACACACTAATTCAGTCTTGCCACACAGTACACATTACCACAACGGCAGCTTTGTCAGTTGGTGGCTTTGACGATGCCGGCATGTACGCACCTCCACTCCTCATCTCACATGATGGTTGATAGTCATCACAACCTAAGTTGCGTCTTGCCACCACACAGGGTAACGATTACCACACGCAGCTTTGGTCGTGTGGTATGGCTTTGACGTGCCGGCGAGTACGCACCTCCCACTCTCACATTGAATGGTTGATTAGTCCAATACACAACTAAGTGCAGTCTTGCCCACACAGTAAACATTACCACCGCGGTTTGGTCAGTTTGATGGCGTTTAACGCTGGCCGGCCAGGGACGCACCTCCCTTCCCTCACATGAGGTGATTTTCATACACAACTAAGGTTGGCCAGTCTTGCCAAAAAAACCAGTAAAAATTACCACAACGCGCTTGGTCAGGGGATGTCTTTGACGATGCGCAAGGTATTCGCATCCCACTTCCTCACATGAAGGGTTGATTAGTCAACACAACTAAGTTTCAGTCTGCGCACACATAAACATTACCACACGCAGCTTTGGTCAGTTGGATGGCTTTGACGATGCCGGCAAGGTACGCACCTCCACTTCCTCACATGAATGGTTGATTAGTCATACACAACTAAGTTGCAGTCTTGCCACACAGTAAACATTACCACACGCAGCTTTGGTCAGTTGGATGGCTTTGACGATGCCGGCAAGGTACGCACCTCCACTTCCTCACATGAATGGTTGATTAGTCATACACAACTAAGTTGCAGTCTGCGACAACATAACATTAACACCATCAGCTTTGGGTCAGTTGGATGGCTGTGTGACGATGCCGGCAAGGTACGCATCTCCACTTCCTCACATGAATGGTATTAGTCATACACACAAGTTGCAGTCCTTGCCACACAGTAACATTACCACACCACTGTGGTCAGTTTGGATGGCTTTGACGATGCCGGCAAGGTATGCGCCTCCACTTCCTCACATGAATGGTTGATTAGTCATACACCTAAGTTGCAGTCTTGCCACACAGTAAACATTACCACACGCAGCTTTGGTCAGTTGGATGGCCTTGACGATGCCGGCAAGGTACGCACCTCCACTTCCTCACACATGAATGGTTGATTAGTCATACACAACTAAGTTGCAGTCTTGCCACACAGTAAACATTACCACACGCAGCTTTGCATTTGGAGATGGCTTTGACGATGCCGGCAGGTACACCCCCTCCACTCCTCACATGAATGGTTGATTAGTCATACACAACTAAGTTGCAGTCTTGCCACACAGTAACATTACCTACCGCGCTTTGTCGTTGGATGGCTTTGACGATGCCGGCAAGTCACGCACCTCCACGTCCTCAGCTGAATGGTTGATTAGTCATACACAACTAAGTTGCAGTCTTGCCACACAGTAAACATTACCACACACAGCTTTGGTCAGTTGGATGGCTTTGACGATGCCGGCAAGGTACGCATCTCCACTTCCTCACATGAATGGTTGATTAGTCATACACAACTAAGTTGCAGTCTTGCTACACATAACCTTACCACACTCAGCTTGGTCATGGAGGCTTTGCACTGGCTGCGGCAACAAGGTACGCATTCTCCACTTCCCTCACATAATGGTTTGAATTACAGTCATCACCAACTTTAAATTTTTTTCTTGTTTTATCTTTTTGTCCCTCTCTCCTGGTCTTATCACGTTTGTTTTCACTACGCTCTTTCCGGTTTGTTAGTGATGTTCCTTCCGTTTTTTTTTTTTTCCTCTTTCCTCTTTTCTTTTCTGTTTCATTTGTAGTGGGTCTGTTGTTACGGTGAGTTTTTATCTTTTTTGTTGGTCATTTGGTGATGTTGGGTTTCTGCTCTTTGTCCACTTCGGCCGACATGATTGTTGATTAGTCCATACACGAACTAGGTGGCAGTCTGCCACACATTAAACATTACCCCACCCATCTTTGGTCCGTTTGGATGGCTTTGACGTGCCGGCAAGGTACGCCCTCCACTTCCTCCCAATGATGTTGATTAGTTCATACACCACTAAGTTGCCATTCTTGCACACATAAACATTACCCCACACGCGCTTTGGTCAGTTGGATGGCTTTGACGATGCCGGCAAGGTACGCACCTCCACTTCCTCACATGAATGGTTGATTAGTCATACACAACTAAGTTGCAGTCTTGCCACACAGTAAACATTACCACACACAGCTTTGGTCAGTTGGATGGCTTTGACGATGCCGGCAAGGTACGCATCTCCAATTCCTCACATGAATGGTTGATTACATACACAACTTAAGTTGCAGTCTTGCCACACCGTAAAAACATTACACACCAGCTTTTGGGGGGCAGTTGGAGGGCTTTGAGACTATGCCGGCAAGGTCGCACCTCCACTTCCATCACATGAATTTTGAATTTAGTCATACACACGACGTTGCAGTCTGCACACAGTAAACATTAACACACACAGCTTTGGTCAGTTGGATGGCTTTGACGATGCCGGCAAGGTATGCGCCTCCACTTCCTCACATGAATGGTTGATTAGTCATACACAACTAAGTTGCAGTCTTGCCACACAGTAAACATTACCACACGCAGCTTTGGTCAGTTGGATGGCTTTGACGATGCCGGCAAGGTACGCACCTCCACTTCCTCACATGAATGGTTGATTAGTCATACACAACTAAGTTGCAGTCTTGCCACACAGTAAACATTACCACACGCAGCTTTGGTCAGTTGGATGGCTTTACGAGCGGCAAGGTACCGCACCTCCACTTCTCACTGAATGGGTTGAGTAGTCCTACGACACTAAGTTCAGATCTTGCCACACAGTACACAGTAACACACGATCAGCTTTGTCAGTTGGAGGGCTTTGACGATGCCGGCAAGGTACGCATCTCCAATTCCTCACATGAATGGTTGATTAGTCATCCCACTAAGTTCAGTCCTTGCACCACAGAAACATTACCCACGACTCACTTTGGCCATTGGATGGCTTTGACGATGCCGGCAGTCCTTCACCTCCACTTCCTCACATATGGTTGATTATCACACACACTACGTTGCAGTCTTGGCCACACAGTAAACATTCCACACGCAGCATTTTGGTCATTGGATGGCTTTTGACGTGCCGCAAGGTACGCGACCTACCTCCACTTCCTCACATGAATTGTTGATTAGTCATACACAACGAGTTGCAGTCTTGCTCACACAGTAAACATTACCACACACGCCGGGAATCAGCTTTGGTCAGTTTGATGCTTTGACGATGCCCGGCAAGGTACGCCCCTCCACTCACTTCCTCACATGACTGGTTGATTAGTCCTCACTCTAAGGTTGCATCTTGCCCCACAGTAAACATAACACACAACGGGTCAGTTGGATGGCTTTGACGATGTCCGCAAGTACTCATCTCCCCCTTCCTTCACATGAAGTTTTGTTGATTAGTCTACACAACTAAGTTGCATTCTTGGCACACCGTAACATTACACACCCGCTTTGGTCAGTTGTATGGCTTTGACGATCCGGCAAGGTACGCACCTCCACGTCCCCTCACATGAGGTTTGAATATCATACACACTAAGTTTGTTTTTTGCAGTCTTTGCCACAACAGTAAAAATAACACACACAGCTTTGTCATTGGATCGCTGTGGACGATGCCGGCAAGGTATGCGCCTCCACTTCCTCACATGAATGGTTGATTAGTCATACACAACTAAGTTGCAGTCTTGCCACACAGTAAACATTACCACACACACCAGCCTTTGGTCCGTTGGTGCCTTTTGACGATGCCGGCAGGTCCGCACCCTCCACTTCCTCAGCATGAATGTTGATTAGTCTACACAACTAATTGCCAGTCTTGCCTACACAGTAACATTACCACCGCAGCTTTGGTCAGTTGATGGCTTGACTATGCCGGCAGGTACGCCCCTCCACTTCCTCACATAATGGTTGATTAGTCTACACATAAGTTGCAGTCTGCCGACACAGTAAAGCATTAACACACACATCTTTGGTCAGTTTGGATGCTTTGACGATTCCGGCAAGGTCGCATCTCTCCAATTCCTCAATGAAGGTTGATTAGTCATACCAACTAAGTTGCACCTTGCCACACCGTAAAATTACCACAGCAGCTTTGGTCATTGAGGCTTTGACATGCTCAATGTACGCACCTCCACTTCTCACATGAATGGTGGATTATCAACACACTAAGTTTGCAGTCTTGCCCACAGTAAACATGAACACACACCAGCCTTGGTCAGTTGGATGCGTTGACGATCCGCAAGGTATTCGCCCTTCCACTTCCTCACATATGGTTGAATTCGTCATACACAACTAAGTTGCAGCTGGCCACAACAGTACACATTACCACCACGCACTTTGTCGTTGGATGGCTTTGACTGCTGCCGGCAAGGTAACGCACCATCCACTTTCCCCATGAATGGTTGATTATCACACCACAACTAAGTTGCAGATGCCTTGCACCCAGTAACCTACCACAACGCAGCTTTGGGCATTGGAGCTTTGGACATGCCGGCACGGTACGCACCTCCACTTCCTCACATGAATGGTTGATGATATCCTACCCACTAAGTTTGCAGTCTTGCCACAAAACAGTAACATTACCACACGCGCTTGGTCAGTTGGATGCTTTGAACGATGCCGCAAGGTAACCACCCCACTTCCCTCACATGATGGTTGATAGCCATACCCAACTAGTTGCAGTCTTTGCCACACAGTAAACATTACCACACGCAGCTTTGGTCAGTTGGATGGCTTTGACGATGCCGGCAAGGTACGCACCTCCCCTTTCCTCAACATGAATGTTTGAATCTTCATACCCAACTAAGTTGCAAGTCCTTGCCACACAGTAAAACATGACCACACGCAGCTTTTGGCATTGGATTGTCTTTGGACGATGCCGGCAAGGTATGCACCTCCACTTCCTCACATGAATGGTTGATTCGTATACACCACTAAGTTGCAGTCTTTGCCACACCAGTAAACTTAACACACATCAGCTTTGGTCCTTGGAATGGCTTTGACGAGATGCCGGCAAGGTACGCAGCTCCACTTCCTCACATGACTGTTGATTATTCATACCAACTAATTGGCAGTCTTGTCCACACAGTAACATTACCACACGCACTTTGGTCGTGATGGCTTTGACGATGCCGGCAAGGGTACGCACCTCCACTGTCCTCACATGAATGGTTGCTTAGTCAACACAACTAATGGCCGTCTTGCCCCCCAGTACACTTACCCAACACGCAGCTTTGGTCATTTTGGACTGGCTTTGACATGCCCGGCAAGTATCGCCTCAACCCTTTTAAGAAATCTTTTAGGGGCTACAATGCTAACAGGGTCTAAAAAGCTACAGGAGGCGCTAATAGGTTTCTTGAAAACTTTTCCCTCGCATTAATGGAAAATCTGTCATACACAAGCAAGTTGCGGTCCTCCACACAGGAAACATGAACACACAATTAGCTTTAATAGTTAGTTGGCACCTCAGCAGATAGAGAGATCCAGAGAACCTTGATGGAGTTGCTGAGCCAGCTTTATGGTTTTGACAACGCTGGAAAGGTAGACTAGAGTGGATTTTGTAGGGGGGGGGGTGGGGGGTAGGGGGGGGGGGGGGCTTTAAAATATTACATATGGGTTTAAGTACAGTACAAAGGCCTGGGCTGTTACATATCACACATGGTTTTAAATACCATACTGTCACAATCAATGAAAGCTATGGATTGCTGTTTGCCTAGATGAAGTTGCTGAGCCAGCTTGTTGGTTTTGACGACGCTGGAAAGGTATTATTATGGCATCTTCCCACTAGTGCCGCACTGCAATTAACCGATTAGTTCTGCACTGCAGGAATATATTATTTCCTAGTATTGAAGTTTGCCCTGATGGAGTTGCTGAGCCAGCTTGATGTCTTTGACGACGCTGGAAAGTTAACCTTGTTAGATCAGTTACTATGCTCAGGTCAACATGATCATCCTAGCTTCATGGCTTTGACAACGCTGCAAAGTCAATCTTATTTGATTACTGCCACTGCTTAGGTTAACATGCTCATGGCCGCCAACCGTCCCGACACTCTGGACCTCGCATTGCTCCGTCCCAGCCGCCCGGACCGAAAGATAACCTTCTTTGATTAGATCGAACCTCATTTAATCGACTTCCGCTGCTCAGGTCAAGATGATCATGACCACCAACCGCCCCAATACTCCGGACCCCGCATTGCTGCGTCCCGGCCCCCTGGCTAATTTGATTAAATTTAACCTCATTTCATCAACTTCCACTTCTCAGGTGAAGATGATCATGGCCACCAACCGCCCCGATACTCTGGACCCCGCATTGCTGCGTCCCGGCCGCCTGGACCGTAAGATAGAGATCCCCCTCCCCAATGAGGTGTCTAGAATGGAGATCTTGAAGATCCATGCTTCCAAGCTGGCCAAGCACGGAGATATCGACTACGAGGCTATTGTAGGTGTCATACTCAGTTCGATTTTGTGTCCTAGTTTATATGTGAAGTTATTGTTTTAGTTATTTTGTCCTTGTTTTTTTTGTAGTTATATTTTATATATATAGTGCCCTACAAAGGCGCTAAAAAGAGTTGTAGGGCAGAAATGGTTTTTGATCATCCCTTTTTGTCCGGCTAATTATAGCTCAGTGTCCTACAAGGGTGTAAAAAAGGGGTCGTTTTTCGACTACAGGAACCGGCATATCATATGATGTAGACCAAGGGCCATTCTAGGTGTCATACTCAGTTATTAAATATGATATTGTATACAAATGGTAACCTAAGCCTAGTCAGACTGCCGGCATCATATGATGTCATATGATGAGATGATATCATATGATATCACATTCCCTTCCCTACTTACTGATGATTTTTGGCGGAGCCCCCTTTCAAGGGGGCGGGAGCCCCCAGGGTTACCCATTTATCCGTCTGTGCGACTGACCAACCGACCAAGACGAAGGCTGACACGTCAGCCAACGGTCTCGTAACTAACTCGCTTCCGTTGCCACCTGTCGCTCCGTCGCGAACACTCTCCGCCAATTTTTAACGTCTTTGTTTGTTTTGTTGTTCTTCTTGGCAAGTTCAACCCTTCTTTTGTCTTTGTTTGTTTTGTTGTTCTTCTTGACAAGTTCAACCCTTCTTTTGTCTTTGTTTGTTTTGTTGTTCTTCTTGACAACTTCAACCCAGATCCCTAGTACCCACTGCCTGGGAACTGAAGCTTTTGTTTGACCCCCCCCCCCCCCTCCACACACACACACATACGACCCCACACCCCTCACACAACCCACTTCCCCCCAATCAACCCAACCAAATGCACCCCAACCCAACCCAAATGAGTTGCAATTAAGAGGGGGTCCAGCGATGGTTGAGGTCCAGTGGTCCAGAGGTCCAGGGAGGTTGAATTTCTAGATGAACGGGAAAATGTAGCACCCTCGCCTGATACTCTCTCATACACACACAAACTCTCACACACACACAAACCTCCCCCACCACACACACACACGCAACATAGAGAAACACCTGTGTTTTTGTGTGTGTATGTATATTTTGGTATACATTCATGCTTGTGCACCGGGTTGCGCTGCACCTATACTCGCACACGTACACACTCCACCAACACCAACCATGAGAACACAGAGAAACATCCTGTGTAAAAAGCCGTAATATGTCAGGCGCTCCCCCACTGGTCCGCATGAAGTCAACACGGCTGAGGGCTTCATGGTGGAGCGGATTTTTTGGGAACATCGGGGACGACTGGGGCACGTGTTTTCCATTCGTTGGGGATGAGCGTTTGCACGAGATACAAATCTCTGTGTTGTGTGTTTTAGGTGTTCCTGTACAGGGAGAGATGAAGAAAGAAGAGTGGCGCCAGACAGCGCGACGGGGGTAACGGCGTGTGAGTGGTGTTTGTGGGGTTGTGGGTGTGTGGTGTGTGTGTTTGTTGTAAAAAAGAGGAAGGAGCGGGGGACTAGACACCCGACACCGTGAGGGCCAGTAGAGGGGGAGAAGAGGGGAAGGTATACAAAAAAAACGTAATGCTTATAATAGTAATGAATACATCGTGGTGAGCGTGACCACACGGTGAGTTCCAGTACATTTTGTATAATATATAAATAAATAATAATATATAATGATAATAATAATAATAAATAGGGATGAGCGTGACTATATTGTGAGTTCTTGTAAATATATATGAATAGATAAATAAATAATCATATGTAATCATAATAATGCTAATAAATATGGAGTACGTGTTACTACGAGGCGTGAGGTTTAGGGGGGCAGCACGTTTGCTTGCACTGGGGCCAACCAGCTATGAGTTCCCATCACTCCTATCCACGCTCTATTCACTTTTTCACCCCAGGGGGTGGGACCCAGAACACACACTCTCACACTCACACAAAAACAAGCACACACACACACACCACACGCACACACAAACAAACACACACTACACACACTCACACATAAACACACTACACACAAACACGACAGGCCGTGGGCTTGTTCCGGTCAACACAGGCCTGCCTATGATTGTAGCCGTTGCATGAATGTTACGCTATTTATGTTACCCATGTATGTTTTCAGTCCAGGGGGCAGCTAATTAGGCTAAAGGGACTTTCTCATTCTCAAATAACCAAAATGATTCAATCCAGTGATTCAAAACCAGAAAAGCACTGATGAGCTGAACCCAAAACAATCATTTTACAGATGGGGGCCCTGAGTTCTTGCTACATTTTGTTTACTCTGCATTGCTCATGTGTAGTCTAATGTCAAAATGATATCATGTCATCATATGATTTCATATGATGACGGCAGTCTGGCTAGTCTAAAGGTACCAGTTATATAAAATATAATATGATGCAGGTTGTATGATATCATATGTTATTACACTTGCCTTAGGTCAACGCCTTATGATATGCCGGTCTCTATTAATAGGACATGATGGTGTTTATGTGAAGCCCCTACTCATGTGTAGGGAACGGCAACTAATATTAATGTTTGAAAAACTAAAACTAGAGTGACCGCCCCGCTAGTTGTGTGTGTCGGAGTCTGTTGTGTCATCGGTTATGTGTGTATGACTGATTATTGTGCATGTGTGTATGTTGTTGTAATGATGATAATGCTTGTAACGATTCAAGCATATGTTAATGATCTTTGTTGTTTTGTATGTGGATGTAATGCTTAGTAATATGTTACTTGTACGAATTTCATGTGATCTGTATACTGATTTGGTTTGTGATCATTAAGTTATCGTGGCAATAGGAGTTGGAACTTTGGGTTCCGTGGAAGCTCATAGGGACCCCTAGGTGCGACGAACCACAGATTACACATACCACCAGGGACCCAAAGAACTGTGTGGTTCTGTCTGAGAATCGAACCAGACTCCTGTCCACGTCCCTCCAGGACGGCAGATCATTTAAGAAGCTTGCTGCCAACATGTGGTTGTCTGCTGGTGGTGCCTGGTGGGCCAGGGCTCTTTGTTGAGCCCTGGCTGTGTTTACTCGAGAAGCGTCTCTGTTGCTATATCACTGTAGCGTGGGTCGGTAAAATCCGGGGTAGGCATTGGGTTGGCCGTGTGTGGTGTGCGTTGTGTGGCTATGAAACGGGATCTAGCGCATTTTGGTAGCGCATGTACTTAGGGAGCATAGGGTCGCAGGCTCACGCAGGCGGAAGATAGCAGGCGGTATCTGTTCAGAGCATTCGTCAGCAGAGCAGTTTGGGATTCCATGAGCATTTATATGGAAGATGGAAGTTAAGGAAGGAGTTTGTGCGCACACATTACCAGTTTCCAGGGTGCAAGTATGCGCGTCTCGGGATGTGCAATATGCCCCTTCGAACAATTAGGTTGGTATTCGTAGGAAGTTTGTTGGGCACATTTGACGGTCGGAATTTCACGGCGTATCAATTGTGCAGTTCGAAGTTTAGCATATGCAGAATTTGCACGGTCGCAAGTAGCAGGGTCTAAGTTTGCGACAGCAATGGCAGGTGGCCATGTGGGTCGGGGAAACGCTCATTCGCAATCATCGTCAGGTGGCTTACGACGGATGCTTAGGTCGACGCGAACCCTTTAGGGTTAAATGTCTCTTCCAGTGTGACCGGTGTGACCGTTGAGCCTCTCCTACATTGAGGGCGGTAATTAAATCATATTATTACAGTGTCACAATAATATTAATTATTAAAATAGATTCGAAATTCAGGTGAGACGGCTCGTCCGACTAATATCATATCATATTACGTAATATTATTTATTCACTCATATGATATAACATAGCCGACCCCTACTCATGTGTCGGTTGCAAATTATGTGCGCAGGTCCATGATGATTTCATGAAGGCTGTGAGGAAACAGGCTGAGGCAAAGAAACTGGAGTCAGTATTGAGCTATGACTCTAGCTTTGGCGATGGCAAGTGATGAGATGTGGCGTGGCTTCAGTACATGCTTTACCAACCTCCGCCGAGGGATGATAAGAGGTGGCTTGGCTTGGCTTCAGTGCATGCTCGACCATCCTCCGCCGAGGGATGAGAGAGGTGGAGGAGGCCGCTTCTATTTATCCAAATAAACATTCCATGCCCCCTGGCAGGCATACCCTATCCCTTTAAAAGCATCCCATATTTCCCCTTGTACTTCACATCAAAGCGACTGCTGTACTGGCAGCTTAGTAGCTGCTGTAGTGCCGCAGACGATGCCACATCAGTGTTGAGCCCAAATACGAAGTGAGGGTTGGACTGGTTAACCAATTTGAGTCATCAAGGATAGCCTTTGTACATCAAGGGCAGCCTTAGTACATCAAGGGCAGCCTTTGTACATCAGGGGCAGCCTCTGTACATCAAGGGCAGCCTTTGTACATCAAGGGCAGCCTCTGTACATGGGGGCTTTTCTTTTTGGCTCTTAGGGGCAGCTTACAGACAGCTCCCTGAGCCAGCCACTGAGCTAAACCCACGACAATTTGCAGTTCTCGACAGCTAATCGTGTCAGCTGGCAGCTGATCGTGGCAGCTGCTAGCCGTCACGATAAGCCAGTCAGACAGCTGCCAGCTGACAGCTGACACGATAAGCCAGTCAGATTTCTGACTGCCAGCTGACACGATAAGTTAGGCAGACAGCTGACAGTTGGCAGCTTACTCGATCAGCTGGCAGCTAATCGTGTCAGCTGGCCGGTGCCCTTGGTTGCGTTAGCTTTGGCTGAACAGCTGGCCAGGGGATCTGCCTAGAAGCTGATCCTGGTAGCTGAACAGCTGGCTAGGGGATCTGCCTAGAAGCTGATCCTGGTAGCAAAACAGCTGGCCAGGGAATCTGCCTGGAAGCTGCTCCTGGTAGCTGAAGAAGAAAAACTGTGCTCTACATTAGTGGTACATCCTCTGGGTCGCTGGTTTGTGTTAGGATTCACCCACCGGGATGAAAATCCTTTCACCAGAAGCAAGCCTTCCAAATCCGCCCTAATGGATACTGGGGGCAGCACCCAATGTCAGCTATGGCTAACATGGTCATGCATATGCGAAAGATGGTGTAGGGGATGCTTCTGGCAGCATTGGGCACTGCCTAGAACTTTGCTAGCTTCAGCCAGCAATTTGGCTGCTCGCCGTCTTAGTGAGTAAAAACATTCTAACCAGGAAATGTAAACTCGAACAAATCACTTGTTTCATTTTTTTCTTTCTCAGGGCTTAGTCCAGTAGCTCTAGGAGGTGCCTAGAAGCTACTGAAGTTAGTCGAGAATACAAACAGTGTAAATAGGTTCCCTAGCTCCCAGCCCCTTTTAGTGATATACAATGGTCTAGTGGTAGACCAGATCGCTTGAGGATGAAGAGTCGGGGGTTCGACTCCCCCTTTGGTCGCTCTTGGCGTTGCAGGTCGTCGTCAACCACGATGGTAGCTTGTCCAGTTTAGGTAGGAAACCGCTCCCCACCCGCGTACGACGGGCTCCCTTAACACCACGCCCCACCAGGCGTTATCATTACCTTTTTCCCTAGCTCCCCATACATACGTTGAGGGACTTTTTCTAGGCTCCTTTTCTATCTATGTGGGCGGGTCTGCGGCAGGGTTGTTCAGGACGTTGTGTCCCCCGTTGCAGACGCAACATCAAAGAGACTGTTGTGTCGCAGGACGCAACGTGGGGAGGGTCCGTTGACTAGAAGGTAGGTTCCTTTGCGTCGCCGGACACAGGCTATACAATCGGTTGCGTCTCAGCAGCAGAGCTGGGGGTCCTCCTGATGTACCCTGATCTTGTACTCTCAATAGTGCATCCGAGATTCCGAGCATGGATGGTAACTGAAAGTGTCCCAATGTTATAGTTATGATGCAATGAGCTTTAGGTCTCATATTCCTGTAGTCACACATGTTGCAAAAACAAAAATTGGAATTGTAAAACGATGTCCCCCAAAGGCTCCCCAAAATGTCCCCAAAATGCCTTGAAGAAATCTCCTCAAAATGTCCCCAAGAGGCAGGATGGCTGAATGGTTCAAACCATCGCTTATGACAGCTTCAATTTGGTTTGATTTGTTCGTCACATTATTTCTCAGCTTCCAGGCTGATCATCGTTTGTGGGCTGGGTAAAAATTAGTATCTTGAATACAGAATATATACAGTTGTAAACTATTGCACCACCTGTGCTTGAACTTGAACTTGATCTTAGTTACATGGCATTATATTGTAGAGTTAAATATCTCTGTAGCACGAACTCAGGCCCCCCATAGGTAAGACGATCGTTTGGGGTTCAGTTCATCAGTGCTTTTTTCTTTTTAAGCCCTTCCTATACGGTTGGGCAAGTCCCTTTAGCCTATTTGGCCTACCCCTGGACTGTAACATACAAGCACTTACATGCATGGCTCCAGCAATTTGGGTGCTCAGCGATACAGCTGTACATTATCGCACCACATGTACACAATGCAATCACATGTGTGTCGACTCTTGATACCGTAGAAGGCTCGTTCAAAGCGTAACGCACCGCATCTCAACAGTAAATGTTGGATGGGCCCTTGGCTTGTTACTTTGGAAACGCAGTTTTTGGCGCATGACTTCACGAGACGTAGATTTGGGCTAACGAAATGTAGATTTGGGACAGGAAACGTAGCTTATGAAGTACCCTTCAACAACCCAGCTCGACAGAGTAAAGAACTTGAACTTGTCGACATCAATACATGGCTCCAGCAATTAGGGCTGCTCGACATCTTAGGCAGTAACATCGACTTGTGTGCAGGCAGTTACGAAATGGTCCGGGGCTAAGCTGAGCTCGGGCGAGTTTGTTGGTTAGTGCCATGCAGGGGGCGGGTTGGTGCGGGTTGGTGCCAGGGGTTGGTACACTTATGCTACCGCGGTCGCGGGGGAGTACAGCCCTTGCAGTACAGCTATAAGAAACATCAGATACATGCCATGTTCGCATTCAGACTACCCCAATTTGCCTCGCATCACCTTCTAGCACATAGCTAGTGCATTCCACCTCCTTCTTCTGAAAACATTGCACCTTGCACCTTTTCGCTCTTTGTTTGACCCCCCCCCCCCCCCCCCCCCCCCCAGTCTAGAGCCCCCCTCCTTCTGACTGGACCGCGTTCAGAGCTCTTGCAATCGATTCGTAGTTAATCCGCTTCCCGATCGCAACTGCCATCACTTTCTCGGACATCACCGTGTTCGCATCGCACCGAGCTCATGTCGTTTCAAATTGATATCACGAGCCTGAGCACATGGAAGATTGAAGTCCTCGAAGTGCCCGGGACACTGCAAGGTTAGTGCTGTACTGGGCTGCGATGCTTCGAGCCCGAGTTGTCCACACTGGTGCCTTGGACGCGTCAAATGTTGCGCGTATCAGGCTTCTAAGGAATTTTGGCTCGAGCCTCTGGCTTCGTCCCGCACACAACTTGTTTGATGGCCACCTGGTCGGTTAGTACCTGGCTGGCTAATCTGGCACTCCGTACTACAGGCAACCAAGGTGGAAGAAGGTGCAAGATAGGGCAGGT
The DNA here is from genome assembly GCA_013435795.1 of Chlamydomonas sp. ICE-L. NCBI lineage: Eukaryota > Viridiplantae > Chlorophyta > Chlorophyceae > Chlamydomonadales > Chlamydomonadaceae > Chlamydomonas > Chlamydomonas sp. ICE-L. Next base: position 16,341,273 of record JACBWV010000610.1, on the reverse strand, counting down.
GGAGTGGCTTCCCGAAAAAGTACCACTTTGGATGTCAGCACATCTCAGGAAGGGAAGCCTCCTGCTTGTTCTTCCACCTTCCTTGTCTCCCCCCCCCCCCCCCCCCCCCCCCCCCCCCCCCCCCCCACACACACACACACACACACACACACACACACACACACACGTACACACACACACACACACACACACACGCACCTACCCATATACACACTCACCTGCACCCACGCACACAAGCAGACAACCTACATGTCACTACCATCACCATCTATTATCACAATTTAGGGGCTTGTTCCCCCCTGCACCTGGTGTCCTTGTCACACTTGTAATGGATTGTGGGTTTGCCCCTGGCTAAAATTGCTGTATCATTGGGTGCTGTACAATTACTCTTATGAATTACAATGCATGCTTCATGCTGTTATGAAGTACAACGAAAACTTCATGCCGCTATGAAGTACAAAGCATATTCATGCTGTTATGAAGTACAACGTATTCTTCATGCTGTTATGAAGTACAACGCATGCTTCATGCTGTTATGTGGTACATTGTATTCTTCATGCTGTTATGAAGTACAATGTATCCTTTATGACGTTGTGAAGTACAACGCATTCTTCATGATGTTGTGAAGTACAACACATACTTCATGCTGTCATGAAGTACAATGCATATTCATGCTGTTATGAAGTACAATGTATTCTTCATGCTGTTATGAAGTACAACGCATTCTTCATGATGTTATGAAGTACAACGCATACTTCATGTTCTTCTGAAGTACAACGCATCACAGACATAAATCCTTAGAATACAGACAAACTAGTGAAACTCCGCCGCATCAAATTGCAAAAAATGCCAACAGAGGTGCCAGGTAAATAAATAAATGCATAAATACATACATGCATAAAATAATAAATGTCACCTGTAGATAACGACTCTCCATGCCAACCTTCTTTGGCCCTCCCCCCCTCCCCCCTCCCCCCTTCCCCCTTCCCCCCTACTCTCCATGCCAACCATCTTTGGCCCTCCCCCCCTCCCCCCTTTCCCCCTTCCCTCTCCTCCTTCCCCCCTACCTCCCTCCATGCCACCTCTTTTCTTTGGGCCCTCCCCCCCTCCCCCCTTCCTCCCCCTTCCCCCTACTTACTCTCATTCTGCCAACCTCTTTTGCCCTCCGCCCCCCTCACCCCCCCCCCTTCCCCCCCCTTCGCCCCCCACCTCACTCTTCCCTCTCCCATGCCAAAACCCACAACCTTCTTTTTCCCTCCCCCCCTCCCCCCTTCCCCCTTTTTCCCCCCCGCCTACTCTCCTCCTCCATGCCAACCTTCTTTTGGCCCTCCCCCCCCCTCCTCCCTCCCCCCCTCCCGCCCCCCCTTTTCCCCCCTACTCTCCATGCCCAAGCCCTTCTTTTTGGCCTGCCCTCCCCCTTCCCCCCTCCCCCTCCCCCCCTCCCCCTTCCCCCCCTACTCTCCATGCCAACCTTCTTTTGGCCCCTCCCCCCCCTCCCCCCCTCCCCCCCCTCCCCCCTTCCCCCCTACCCTCTCCAATGCCACCCTTACTTTTGGGGCCCTCCCCCCCTCCCCCCCTTCCCCCCTATCTCTCCATGCCCAACCTTCTTTTTTTGGCCCTCCCCCCCTCCCCCCCACTTCCCACCCACCCCCCTTTTTTTCCCTCCCCCCCCCCTTACTCTCCATTCAACCGTTTTGGGCCCTCCCCCCCCCCCCCCCCCCCCCCCCCCTCCCCCCCTCCCCCCACTCGTAATGCCAACCCTTCTTTGGCCGCTCCCCCCCCCCCCCCCCCCGCCCCCCCCCCTCCCCACCCCCTCCCCCTACCTCTCCATGCCCAACCTTTCCTTTGGCCCTCCCCCCTCCCCCCCCCCCTTCCCCCCCCTACTCTCCCAATGCCACGCCTTCCTTTGCCCTCCCCCCCCCCCCCCCCCCCCTCCCCCCCCCCTTCCCCCCCTACTCTCCAATGCCATGCCAACCCTTCTTTGCCCCCCCCCCCCCCCCCCCCCCCTCCCCCCCCTCCCCCCTACTCTCCATGCCAACCTTCTTTGGCCCTCCCTCCCTCCCCCCCTCCCCCCTTCCCCCCTACTCTCCCTATCGTGCAGTGATTGAGTTGTACCAGACATGGCGTGGCCCATTTCACACCCCAGCTCCCCCCCCCCTCATCCCCCAGCCCCCCCCCCCCCCCCCCCCCCCCCCCCCCCCCTCACCCCTCACCCCTCACCCCTCACCCCCTAATCTCCCTATTGTGCAGTGATTGAGTTGTACCAGACATGGTGTGGGCCATGCAAGGCCATCCAGAGTACCTGCAAGCGAATACACTTTGTCCATCCCCCCCCCCCACCCCCCCTCCACCCCTCATCCCCCAGCTCTCCCCCCCTCACCCTTATCCCCCGTCCCCCCGCCCCCTCCCCCACTCCTCACCCCCACCCCCTACTCTCCCTATTGCTCAGTGATTGAGTTGTACCAGACATGGTGTGGGCCATGCAATGCTATCCAGAGTACCTGCAAGCGAATACACTTTGCCCCTCTCCCCCCCCCCCCCACCCCTTATCCCCCAGCTCTCTCCCCCCCACACCCTTATCCCCCGCCCCCCCGCCCCCCCCCCAGTCCTCACCCCCACCCCCTACTCTCCCTATTGCTCAGTGATTGAGTTGTACCAGACATGGTGTGGGCCATGCAAGGCCATCCATAGTACAATCAAGCTGAAACACTTTGCCCCCCCCCCCCCCCCCCCCCCCCCCCATCCCCCAGCTCCCCCCCCTCATCCCCAGCTCCCCCCCCTACTCTCCCTACTGCGCAGTGATTGAGTTGTACCAGACATGGTGTGGGCCATGCAAGGCCATCCAGAGTACTTTCAAAGCGAATACACTTTGCCCTGCCCCCCCCCCCCTCCCCCAGCTCACCCCCCCTCATCCCCAGCCCCCCACCCCACCCACCCCCTCACTCCCCACCCCCTACTCTCCCTATTGCGCAGTGATTGAGTTGTACCAGACATGGTGTGGGCCATGCAAGGCCATCCAGAGTACTTTCAAGCTAAAACACTTTGCCCCCCCCCCATCCCCCAGCTCCTCCCCCCCTCATCCCCAGCTCCCCCCCCACCCCTCACCCCCCACCCCCTACTCTCCCTATTGCGCAGTGATTGAGTTGTACCAGACATGGTGTGGGCCATGCAAGGCCATCCAGAGTACTTTCAAGCGAATTTACTTTGATGCAGGAGACAGGCCGCTGAAGTTCTTCACGGTGAGATTAAATTGAATTGAATTTAATGAAATGATAGCAAACTAAACTAAACTGAATATACTTTGATGCTGGAGACAGGCCGCTTAAGTTGTTGATGGTGAGATTAGATGAAATATAATGAAATGAAAGCAAAGTAAACCAAACTAACCTGAATGTACTTTGATGCTGGAAACAGGCCTCTTAAGCTCTTCACGGTGAGATTAGATGAAATGAAAGCAAAGCAAACTAAACTAAACTAAACTGAATGTACTTCGATGCTGGAGACAGGCCGCTGAAGTTTTCCACAGTGAGCTTAACTGAAATGAAATGAAATGAAATGAAAGCAAAGTAAAGCAAACTAAACTAAGCTACACTGAATGTACTTGGATGCTGGAGACAGGCCGCTGAAGTTCTCCTCAGTGAGCTTAACTGAAATGAAATGAAAGCAAAGTAAAGTTAAGTAAGCTAAACTGAATATAATTTAATGCTGGAAGCAGGCCTCTTAACTTCTTCACGGTGAGCTTAAATTAAATGAAAGCAAACTAAAGCAAACTAAACTAAGCTACACTGAATGTACTTGGATGCTGGAGACAGGCCGCTGAAGTTCTCCTCAGTGAGATTAGATTAGATGAAATGAAATGAAAGCAAAGTAAATGAAAGCAAAGTAAAGTAAACTAAACTGAGTTTACTTTGATGCTGGAGACAGGCCCCTTCACTTCTTCACGGTGAGCTTAACTGAAATGAAATGAAAGCAAAGTAAAGTAAGCGTACCTGAATAAACTTAAATGCTGGAGACTGGCTGCTTAAGTTCTTCACCGTGAGATTAAATGAAATGAAAGCAAAGTAAACTAAAGTAAGCTAAACTGAATATATTTTGATGCTGGAGACAGGCCTCTTAACTTCTTCAGTGTGAAATTAAATGAAATGGAATGAAATCAAAGTAAAGTAAAGTAAACTAAACTAAACTGAGTATTCTTTGATGCTGGGGACAGGCCTCTTAACTTCTTCATGGTGAGATTGAATGAAATGGAATGAAACGAAAGCAAAGTAAAGTAAAGTAAAGTAAACTGAGTATACTTTGATGCTCGGGACAGGCCTCTTGACTTCTTCACGGTGAGATAAACTGAAATTAAATAAAACAAAAGTAAAGTAAACTAAACTGAGTATACTTTGATCCTGGGGACAGGCCTCTTAACTTCTTCACGGTGAGATGAACTGAACTGAACTGAAAGCAAACTAAATTAAGCTACACTGAATATACTTTGATGCTGGGGACAGGCCTCTTAACTTCTTCAGTGTGTGATGAAATGAAATCAAATCAAAGTAAACTGAACTTGACTGAATATACTTTGATGCTGGGGACAGGCCTCTTGACTTCTTCACGGTGAGATTACATGAAATGGGGGCAAAGTAAATTGAAGGGCAGTGAGTGCAGGCGAGGTAGCTGGGGAGGGTTGGGGTATCAGTGGTGGTCATGGTGGTGGTGGGTGGAGAATAGGGAGGCAGGGGGACTTTGGTAGTAACCGAATCTGGAATTAGAGGCAATGCCATGGTTGGGGGCCTCTCCAATGCACACACATCTGCCAGGGAGTGTATGTGTGAGTGTGTGTGTGGGGTGTATGTGTGGGTGGGTGGGTGGGTGTGTGGGGGGGAGGATAGGGAGGATAGGGAGGCAGGGGAACTTCAGTAGTTACCGAATCTGGAATTAGAGGCAATGCCATGGTTGGGGGCCTCTCCAATGCACACACATCTGCCAGGGAGTGTGTGTGTGAGTGTGTGTGGGGGGTGTGTGTGGGTGGGTGTGGGGGGGGGAGGATAGGGAGGCAGGGGAACTTCAGTAGTTACCGAATCTGGAATTAGAGGCAATGCCATGGATGGGGGCCTCTCCAATGCACACGCATCTGCCAGGGAGGGTATGGATGGGTGGGTGGGTGTGAATGTGTGTGGGTGTGTGTGTGTGGTGTGGGGGGGTGGGGGTGGGGTCCCCTACCTCCTCTAAGGTGACTCTGTCACTGATTAGGACATCTGCCAGGAAGTGTGGGTGTGTGTGGGTAGTGATGGCGGGGGTGGTTGGGTGGGTGGGTGGGTGGGTGGGGGGGGGGGCTGATGAGAGGAAGGAATCAATTGAGGGGGATTTCAATGAGACTTCTGTATGACTTCTCAATAGGAAGTGCACAAGGGTTATTGGGGGGGGGGAGAGGTCTAATGTTCAACCCGGGTGTGTGTTACGGTTAATACACTTGTAGGAACCGGCATATCATATGATATTGTACATAAATGGTAACTTAAGCCTAGTCATACTGTCGGCATCATATGGTGTCATATGATATCATATTAATTACTCTTCTGTGTCCCTCTGAAAAGTAGTCTTTGATTCGGAAATAGTGCCGATCCTTCCCCCCCACCCCACCCCACCCCCCACCCACAAACACACATGCACATACACACACACACACACACGAAAACACACATAGACACACACATACATACACATACACACACATACACGCATACATACACACATACATACACACACATGCACACACACATACATACAAACACACACATACACACATACATACACACATACACACACACTTACATACGCACACATACACACATACATACACACATGCATACATACATACACACACATACATACGCACACATACACACATACATACATACATACACACATGCATACATACACATACACACACACATACACAAACATGCATACACACACACTCACTCAGATACACACACATACACACATACATACACACATATACACACACACATACTCATACATACATACACACACATACACGCACACACATACACATACACATACATACACATACATAAACACATACACACACATACACACACACACATACACACACACATACACACACATACATACACACACATACACACATACACACATACACACATACACACCAGACCTGTCGTGTTAGTTAGGTACACCACGAATAAAAAAAGCTTTCATTGCTCTCCTATGTCCCTCTCAATAGCAGCCTTTTAGTTGAAACTAGTGCACATCCTTATTACCCCCCCCCCCCACACACACACCCACCCACCCCCCACACACACTTACACACGCACCAGACCTTTCATGGTCGCTAGGTACACCACGCATAAAAAGTCAGTTTCTCTCCTATGTCCCTCTCAATAGCAGCCTTTGAGTCGGATACAGTGTCCATCCTTATAACCCCCCATGAGCGTCCAAAGCTGACCTGTCCATTTTTGTTGACCCCTACTGCAGTTTGATGTAGAGAAGATGGAGGGTTTTGAGAAGTATTGTGCAAACCCTAAACCCTAAATCCTGAAAGCCTAAACCCTAAACCAGCCCCTCAAGCCGATCTGGCCACTTTTGTAGATCCGTTCTGCAGCTTGATGTTGAGAAGTTGGAGAGATTCGAGAAGTATAGAGGAATCTTAAACCCTGAACCCGGACCCCAAAGCTGACCTGTCCATTTTTGTTGACCCCTTCTACAGCTTCATGTCGAGAAGGTGGAGGGATTCGAGAAGAATCGTAGAAATCTTAAACCTAAACCGGACCCCAAAGCTAACCTGTCCCTTTTTGTTGACCCCTTCTGCAGCTTCATGTTGAGAAGGTGGAGGGATTTGAGGAGTATCGTAAAAACCCTTAATCCTGAAAGCCGAAATCCTAAACCCGGCCCCCAAAGCTGACCTGTCAATTTTTGTTGACCCCTTCTGCAGCTTGATGTTGAGAAGGTGGAGGGATTTGAGGAGTATCATAGAAATCTTAAACCCTTAACCCGGCCCCCAAAGCTGAAATGTCCACTTTTGTTGATCCCTTCCGCAGCTTGATGTTGAGAAGGTGGAGGGATTTGAGAAGTATCGCGGATCCTGCAAGCCTGTCTTCATGTTTTACAAGGACGGCACCCTCTTGGAAGAGGTGCAGGGCGTAGAGGCACCCCAGCTCCAAAAGCTACTCAACACTCTGGGATAGAGCATGTTGGTTGGTTGGGTTGGGTTACATCTGTTACCACACTGAGAAACCTGCAACTCAACACTCTGGGATAGACAAGTCCTAGACGCGTCGCAAGCGATGCGGAAAACTGGCGGAAGGTGTTGGCTATGGGGGCGCCAGGTGGCGCCGGAATAGAATGCAGCAGACCGAAGCCAGGCTTTACGACAGGGCCAGGGTTTCTGTGGTCGGTCTGTGGTCGAATGGCAGGCTCCTCAACCCTCTTGGCTAGGGCTAATGTTTGAATCCCTGTCCCCGCTCTTGCTCTTGCTTGTATCCTGATGTGTTATGTTCAGGGTAGGACAATGGCGGTGCATACAGGAAGGGGCTCGCAGGGAGTTCCGGCCAAACCGACGGTAGGATTTTTGGGCTCCGGTATACCGACCTGAAAATACCCCAATACTGGAATACCGTACCGGTATGTTCTACCCTGGTTTGGTATGCTTCTCTGCAGTAAGCCCGTTTCGGTGAAACGATTGGTCTAGTGGTACACCAAATCGCTTCAACGAAGCAGGGTTGGGGGTTTGCTCTCCCCTAAGGTCACCCTGAGCGTTGCAGGTCGTTGTCAACCGCAATGGTAGCTTGTCCAGTCGAGGTGGTAGACTGTTCTCTGCCCGCGTACGACGGGTTCCCTTAATACCCCGCCCCACCAGGCGTTATCATTACTTTTTTCCCTGCAGTAGGCTACTCTGATGCTCAGGCTCCTCAACCCTCTGGGGCAGGGCTAATGTTTGAATTCGTCCCTTTTGTGATTGCTTTTACCCTGGTGTGGTATGTTTCTCTGCTGTAGGCTACTCCGATGCTAGGGCTCCTCAACCCTCAGGCCTAGGGCTAATGCACGAATCTTTGTCTAATGTCTTGTGGCTGCATCCTGGTCCAGTAATGAAAAAAGTGATGATAACGCCTGGTATGGTATTAAGGGAGCCCCATCTTACGACGGTAGGGAACAGGCTGCTACTTTACCTGGAGAAAGCTACCATGGCAGTTGACAGCAACCGCGAACACTAAAGCACACCCATAGGGAGTCGAACCTCGCACCTTCTTATTTCAATGTACTCTACCATTGAGCCAGTCCGCAAAACAGGATTCCTGGTCCTGTGTGTTTAAGCTACTCATGGCTCTGGGATAGAGCATGTTAGTTGGTTGGGTTGGGTTGGTGCATGCCTGGGTGGGTGGCAGTTGCAACATCCACCTGCTGTGTTGGGTTGGTTCGGGTTGGGTTGGTTCGGGTTGGGTTGGGTTGGGTTGGTTCGGGTTGGATTTGGGTTGGTTCGGGTTGGGTTGGGTTGGGTTGGGTGGGTGTATGCCTGGGTAGGTGGCAGTTGCAACCTCCACCTGATGGGTTGGGTTGGGCTGGGCTAGGAAAGAGCGTGTTTGTTGGTTCTTTGCCCCAGTGCAAGCAAATAGGCTGGCCCCCTCAACCTCACACCTCGTAACAAGGCGTAGTACGTTACTTATTTATGTATCGTTTGTTTGAATCCTGGTGTGGTATGTTTCTCTGAAGGAGGCACCCCAGCCCCAAAAGCCACTCAACGCTCTGGGATAGACAAGTCCTAGGCTCATCGCAAGCGATGTGGGAAACTGGCGGAAAATGTTGGCTAATGTGGAAAGACTGGCGGAAAGTGTTGGTTGGGAACGCCAGGTGGCGCCGGCGGTAACTGGCGGAAAGTTTTGGCTGGGAGCGCCAGGTGGCGCCAGATCGGATCGGATTGGATCCTGATGTGGTATGTTTCTCTGCAGTAGGCGACTCTGATGCTAGGGGTCAACTAATGTTTATATTTTGGGCTATGCGTAGCAGCTTCTAGGCAGCTTTTTCCCCTGTCCTTGAGCCAAACTTGAAGCTAGCTATTGAGTCTGAAAGCTGATATGACAGGTATTCAAATGCAGCTGAAAGCTTTGGGCTTGCCCCAGTGACAGGCTCATGGAGCTGGCTGGAAGCTGCCATGTGTAGCCCCAAAAAGAAACAGTGGGGTAAACCTCAACACCATAGCTTTTATTTTCAGCTACAAGCAGCAGCTTCTAGGCAGCTCCCTGAGCCAGCCACTAGTCTAAGCCCCAATATGTCAACACTTCTAGAAAGCTGATTCTGCTAGCTTCTATATGCACTACGTTTAGGGATAGGCAAACCATATGATGTTGGGCAAACGTGAGTATGATATCATATGATATCATGCAAACTGCATCATATGATATTGTATTTAAATGTTAACTTCGGCCTAGTCAGACTGCCGGCATCGTATCTATTATATGAAGTTGCATGTCAAGGGTTTAGCCGCTTTTGGCCCAGGCAGTTGGGCTTTTGGTTTCAGTGGTTTCGGATCTCGATTTTCCGAGACCTGTCGCTGACGTGGCCACGGGGGTCCTCCCGTCGGAACGACGGGCTCAGATGCTATGATATCATATTGCCGTTCCCTAACTATGTTGCTCTAGCTTTGGTTGCCTAGCAAGCCAGGGAAGCTGCCTAGAAGCTGCTGATCGTAGCCAAAAAGAAAAGAGATAATGCTCAACACACTAATATAAGGAAAGCGTGAATCCTTAGCTCCACTGTTTCATTTGGGAGCTACTCGTGGCAGCTTCCCGCCAGCTCCAATAGCCAGCCACTGGGTCTAACCCAAAGCTAGCGGCTGCATTGCTGGCCATCTCAGCTTTCAGGCGCACTAGCTAGCTTCAGGTCTTGCCCAAGCACAGGGGGAAAGGAGCTGTCTAGAAGCTGCTACGCGCAGCCAACAAATGGAACAGTGTCGCACCCTGGTGTGGTATGTTTCTTTTGAGGAGGACAACCTGCTGCACAGGCTACTCTTTCTCCCACCGACCCTAAGTGCGCCTACTCTTTTGTACGAGTGGCAACGCCATTCTAACTGAATCCCTGGTGTTGCTGGTTTGTGTCGGAGAACCACCTCCTGGAGTGAAAATCCTTTCAGAACTAAAAAAACATAAGTACACATTGTATGTACCGGTATGTATTGTTTCAGTCCAGGGGTAGGCCAAATAGGCTAAAGGGACTTGCCCAACCGTTGCGGAAGGGCATTGATATGATATGGATAAATGATTTATGGATGGAATTGTGTTGTCTATCACAAATGGGTTGCTGTCAGGGTACTACATTTTTTCATTTTGGGTTGCGCTTTTGGCTCAACTGAAACGGAAATCTGCGCGCTGCGCCCAGAGGGAGTTTAAAAAATTATGTCAATCGCGCAGTCAGGCTCCAAAACATTGCGCGGTGGCGCGCAATAGCAAGCGTCATGTTGTACCCTCGTGGCTATCTGTTCATCTTTCACACCCTACGATTTGGGAATATATGTCAGTGGTAGCTGTCTTATACCTACTGACCTATTTCTGGGGTCTTGTAAGTCTTGGAAGTGGCATATTAACTGTAACAGATATACACAAGTAAATATAAAAGTATGAGGACCTGTTGAGTGGAGTTGTCAGGAGATGAGAAGAGGAAGAAAATCTTATGATCTCGTCATAGAGTACCCCGCCATAAACACAGGCAAAGATAACGGATGCAGTGGCATGTATATATATATATATATATATATATATATACATACTAGTACGGTAGCCCGTGTGGCCGGTGGCCACACCTACTCTCACGAAGACCCCCCCCCCCCCCCCCCCACACACACACACACCCCAATCATAGTACGGTAGCCCGTGTGGCCGGTGGCCACACCTACTCTCACGAAGACCCCCCCCCCACACACACACACCCCAATCATAGTACGGTGCCCGTTTGGCCTTTGGCCACACCTATTGGGAGCTGGTTACATAATGGTTTACACTTGAAGCCCCCCCCCCATTCACACACCACCACCACCAAACCATTATCCACCCCCTCCCCCCTTCCCTCCCGTTGGCCACACCTGTTTTGGGCTGGGTTGCAAAACGGTTTTCTCTGCAGTGCATGCAACTTAAAACATTGACGGTTTGCGATGGTCTCCCTTGTGCACCCACAAGCACACAAACACCACCGCCCTCCCCCCCTCCCCCCCCCCCAGTTATCTCCACCCCCACCCAACCATGTACCCCCGCCCACAAACATACTCCCTAACTCTTCCTGACATATTTCCTGACTCCATCCCTTCCCCTACCCCAGCCATCCCACCATCCCCACCCTCTCCCCACTCTCATCCCTCCCCTCCCTCCTACACGCACCCACCAGCACACACACTCCATATCTGCCTCCCTCCACTTCAGCTGTGGGCTTTGCCATAGCTGAAAGGCAAACGGGACGAAGAGCATCGACAACGTTTGCGCATGATCCGACTCCGCTAAAAGCATCGGACCTGCTTCCCTGCCACCTTAGCTGTGATCGATAGTCGACCCCACTGAAAAAGCTGAACCTGCGCAATCGCAACCTTTACATAACTAAAGCATATTTTTAGCGAGCATGTATTCAGTTCGGCCGAAGAACAATCCTGTTCACCGCAACTGCTCCCGAAGTCAACTCGATCTGAGACTTGGAAACATCGCTAGGTTCATCCATTCAACTTTGCCGCGTGCTCGCTATAGCACAATGCACAGCGACGACATGTTTCTCGATGCAGTGGGAAGAAGTTGCAGTCAAGTTGCTGATTTGAGATGTTCGGTCAAGTTAGGGCGAGAATGCTCAGCGAGATTTTTCATTCGGTCAACTTTGATGCGTACGTGCTATGGCACAATGCGGAGCGACATGTTTCTCAATGCAGTGGGAAGAATTTGCAGTCAAGTTTGTGACATGGGATGGCTGCGATTCGGACATTTCTGACAGGTTGGCTGACTCACCACGTCACCTCCCGTTGTGCGCAGCGACAGGTCTCTTGACGCAAGGGAAAGGTCTTGCAGAGATGCAGGGGGAAAAGCTTGTAGGAAGACGAACTGTAGCGCTACCGAAATCAGGTGGGTGAACTCAGGCGGGAAAAGGAGAAATCGGGCAGGATGCGCAACAGGTAGAATACGCAGGAGGCGAAGGTTGCATAAGGCAGAATTTGCAGGAGGCCAATCAGGCAGAAGTTGAAGCAGGAGGGATTAAAAGCGGGAATTGGCTGGGCGGGAAATGGCTGGGCGGGAAGTCGGTTAAGTCGGTTACGCGATGACACCACCACGACCATGATTTCTTTATATATATATATATACATGTAGTATGGTCTTCCACGTTTGTGGAATATGTTTCCTTGCACTCATTCAAATTCCATCAGCCCATCTTTAGATTTTATTTGGTTTAACTTGAACTTGAACTTGGTTATATAGCTTCAGCCAGCAATTTGGCTGCTTGCCTTCTTCGGCAGTGAAACCAAATCACGAAAATGTTGGTTTTATTTGGTTTGATTTGGTTTGGTTACCGTATGCGCCTACGAAAATGGCAATGAATAGGGTTGGCGGATAATCCCCAAAACGACTGAAATAATTTTACGCCATTAAAGTTGGCGGGTTTTTCGAAACTGGGGGGGGCCCATAAATTGGCTCTAGTTACATATTGGCGGAATACTTTTAAATCGGTTTCTTTCCATTCAAACCAGATTCATGTGTGAGTCAAAAGGAAATACAGAGCAGACCAGAGTTGGATGAAAATAAATGTAACAATCGAATTCGGAGTCAGGAACTCAGGAGCGGTAGATTTTTTTACGGCACCTACCGTAGGTATACCGGTATTATGCCAGCAAACACTAACCCTCAAGGCCGATCGACCAAGCGATTGAAACCAGATTCAGATGTAAAACCATAGTTGGATGAACTTAAATGTTGCAAAGGTGTTCGATGGTCTGATGGTCGTTTCACTATAATTTGAACCTTGAGGGTATTACAGCAGTACACTGTATTGAAGTGATCCCCGTCACAATGTTGACGGACGGCCCTAGTTCCAGGGGCTCCCTATTTGGGCCCAGGCGCCAAGCCCCACCAGAATTGGCGGGAGCCATCCACCAAATCATACGCCATTTTCTTAGGCGCATACGGTACATGGCCAGGCTGCAGGTTACTCGCCCACAGACGGCCGACAGTCCAACACTACTACACCCACTAGTGTTTGAAGTGACGAGTGCAATTCCATATCTGTAAAATTATCACCGATTCACTGTAGCACAAATTCTGGGATCCCGTCGGTAAAACGATTGCTTGGGTTCAATTCATCAGTACATTTTCTTGTTAGCCCCTCCTAATATCAAGGTTGGGCAATTCCCTTCACCGTACTTGGCTACCCATGGACTGTAAACCTACAAACATAATAAACATAATAAACATACATAATGACTACCCCACTATCTGGCTACCCATGGGCTGTTAACATACACATTTAACAAATAAATAAACATACCGGTAAATAAATGATCACCCCGCTATTTGGCTACTCTTGGGCTGTGACATACATTCAATTACGACCGCCCTTTCACAACACGCTTGGGAAGGTTGAAGGAGGACAATCTACGTCCATCTTCGCACGCCTTAGTTCGGTACTCTTTTGCTGTAGGGCACCGTGTGAATATGCATGTTGTTACAGTCTAGGGGTGGCCAAACAGGCTAAAGAGACTTGCACAACCATGATATCAGGAAGGGCTAAACATAAAAAGCACCTCAGAAAAAGCCAAGAGGCTGAGTACCGCATCTCCCAACAGTTCAGACTTACTCAGTCAGCATCAGATCTAAGCGCAACCTCCCAAACCACCCCGAAGATCAGCATTCCACTCCACTGCTCTATCGGGCAGTTCGCCGATGTACTGCAAAGTACAGCCCTGTTTTTTTATCCTCGCTCAGTTTCTTTCACTGTAAAAAGAATCGGACCGATTTTCTGTTCACCCCGAGCGAGCTTACGTTTTCCCTTCACAAAAAAGGCGCTAGCTGCTTGTCGGTTGAGGCGCCTTCCGCTTGCAGTCGGACTCTGTCTTCTCAGTTCCCACTCGTAAATCTGTTGCCATGGGCAAGGGAGCCGACAGGTGAGCCTGACTCCCCAATCCGCATTTAGCTTTGGGTGCCGCCAGTACCAGGGTTGTTCAGGACTCTGCGTCCTCCATCGCAGTCGAAACGTCGAAGGGCCCGTTGCGTCGCAGGACGCAGCGTGGGGAGGGTACGTTGACCAGAAGGAAGGGTCCATTGAGTCGCAGGACGCAGGCTATACAATCGCGGCTCGGGCAGCAGAGCTGGGGGTCCTCCTGAAGTACCCTGGTAGTCAACTAGGCCTTGGCCAACAAGGCCTTAGCCATTACTGTCTAATCCTCTGTATCTAGGGCAAGAAAGCGTCTGGTGACCCATCCTTCTGGGTGACAATTCCTAGGCAGCGTCGCAAATCCTCTGTCGCAAACGACGCGGAAATTGGCAGGTGAACGACAGGTGGCAGCGGGATAGAGCGGACCGAAGCCAGTTAGTTACGAAACAGTTGGCTGACGTGTCAGGCTTCGTTTTTCGGCCGGTCGGTCGCTGTCGGTTGGTCGGACGCACATGTGCGTCCACAGACGGACAACGAGGTGAATCCCTGCCCTGGGGTCAGTCCCTGCACAGGGGTGAATGCCTGCCTTGGGGTGAATCCCTGCCCAGGAGGGGGGGCTCAGCCAAAAATCAATTCTTTCCAAAAGCAAATAATGAATGAAGCTTGAAGAGCTTGGGATGAGTGAAGCACTTGTGTGCAGTGGCTTGCTTCTAGAATCTAGAATATGGCACGGTAACAGGATAAAACTATATCTTCAGTTCCGCTTCCATGTTTTATTATGCAAATATTGCCTCTTGTAATCTTGTCGCTGTAGGTGCTTGCTTTTATGCGAAATATTCTCGTATTTACCTTTTAATCTTATTTTTTATTATTGTGAGCGGGTGAGATTATTAGTGTGAGATCTCGACTCATAAATTTATGTCACAATTTAGGGGGCAGCCAATGAGTCTAAAGGGACTTGGAACTTGCCCGACCTCGAAATTCGAATTCAAAATGATTATTACCCTTTTCACATCCCCTAAGTGCTGACCCACGAATCAGACCTAAACGATTATTAATGTTCAGTCCCAAAACCTTAGGAAAAACACTGCCTCAAATAAGCAAGACAGTTATAGATTATCAGGAGGGGCTAGATAAAAAAGCACTTCAACATCTGGTACCGGTATTCTGGCCCCCAGCAAATCTCAAGGATACGACAGAATTGGAGGACCTGAGATCAATTATGGTACAACTAGATAATGTTTATCTGATCTGATTCAACTATACTGCGGTATTTATCTCCCATGTTTTTGGCGGAGCCCCCTCTGCAAGGGGGCGGGAGCCCCCAGTGTTACCCTGTTGTCCGACCACCGACCGACCAACCGACCGACCGACCAACCGACCGACCGAAAATGTGAAGCCTGATACGTCAGCCAACGGTCTCGTAACTAACTCGCTTCCGTTTCCACCTGTCGCTCCGTTGCGAACACTCCCCGCCATTTTTTAGCGACGCATGCGACGCTGCATAGAACTTGTTTTGATCAAGGATGGGGCCAAACGCCCCGCCTCATATATGGGGACCGGCATATCATATGAAGTTGACCAAAGGCGAGTATGATATCATACAAATTGTATCATATGATGTTGTATATAAATGGTAACTTTGGCTAAGTCAGACTACCAGCATCATATGATATCATATGATGACATGATTTCATATGATATCATATTGCCGTTCCCTACTCATGTAGCATGAGACACTAAATTGTAACTTCCAACTTGATTTCAGGAAACGAAATTGGAGGCTCAATAAGCGAGCTGATGGAACTTTGGGTATGTACCCCCGGTACTGTGGACCCACTGAGGTGCCCAACTGGGGAGTGCCTGGCATACCTGGCACACAAAGAGGGGAGTTTATGACCACTTTTATCGTCATCATTATCATTACCGTACTGGTTGCAAAAAATTCCAGTTTATTTTGACGGGAGCACCTGTCATATCGTGGCGTATCATGAGACGAAAAAGCCGTCAACCTGTTATCAGGGGCGATATTACTTAAGTAGGGCTGTGACTCCACATAGGGCTTACTAGCGACCCTAGGTGGAACAAAGTGCAGCAGTGCTCGGCGGTGCCGCCTTTTCCAGATTTCATGGCTCAGCCCCTCAACAGATCCCCTGATGAGGGACGTTTGCGCCCTCTTTTAGCTAGTTACTTGACTGTCATTGAGAACCACTGGTCGAACATGGAGACCACGTTTCCATGTTTTGACAATATCAGGGTACTACATTTTGTCAAATTGGTCAGCGCTTAGAGCGCGCAAACGTCAAATTGGTCAGCGCTTTCTAGTGCAAAAAGCACAAAAATTGCGTGGTATGACCACAGGAGGTTGAAAAAGGCTCTTAAGGCAGTACGTAAATGAGCTTTGTAGTACCCTGGACAAGATGGTTATACGGTACTATAAGGAGGAGGAGGAGGAGAGGCTGGGCCTTCCACAGGAGCACCCAGCAGTCCTACTCTTGGATGCTGATGCGAGCTGCCAATGTCCCCCCGGAGGATATGCTGATGGATCTTCGCTTGTCCGTGATTAGACCCCTGGACCCTGGTGCCTCTCTTCCTTGAAGCTGGTTGGTCCAAGTTGACAGATGATAAATTACAATCTAAGTGTTTTACAACGGTATAGACTCAATGGGAGAAGATAGCTATTAGGCGCGATAGAGCGATTTCTTAGAAAGATCGGAGGCGTACTGCAGGGCACTGCAGGTACGTGCAGGTCATAGCTAGCCTATGGCCTGGCGGCAGGCAACACGGGTCCAGGAGGGAACGGTGACCAGTGTGCAACTGTGCACTTTGCCTACTCAGTAGCCGATGTGGAAGTCGGTCAATAACAATAAAGACCTTGTCAAATGATCCTGGTCAAAAGCCGGCATTGATGCTTGTGTGTGTGTGCGTGGCGGTGGGTGGGTGATGGCGGATTGGCGGCCGTGGGAGTATTTGTGTGTGATTTCTGGGGCCGATGATCACCAAGACCATAAAGCTGTTCCTTGAGAAGAAGCTTTCCCCGAGGATGAGGTCGTGGGCATGGCCGTGGTCGTGGGCACGCACGTGGCCTAGGCAGAGGACAAGTGGATTGATCCGGATGTTAGCAATGAGGACGACCCGCCCTTGCTCCTTCTAGGTTGTTGAGGTATACAAACACACTTTGTGCTCTTGTTTATGAGATGCCTTACTTACACAGGTTCTGGAACTCAGGTTAACTGAGCAATAGATGTAGTGATGATTTCATGAGATAATGTTTACGATTGAATGTTTCACCATAGTTCTTTCAAAGAACATACATCCGGTAGTGTTATGCTGAACAAGATAATGGGATGGCTTCAATGCAGAATACTCTCTACCCTACTTGCAGATTCTAAAACTGCGTACCCTAATATTGTACCATGAACCATGAACCATGAACCAGTAACATGATCAAGTATAAACGTTCAGTTGCATAAATGGATTTTATTATAATTAAACCGTCAAATGTGTGACGTCAAAACTATATTCCTTTAAAAACAACCGTCAAAGTGCATCCTCCACACTTGTATGTGCAGGTATCGCAAGCACTCTTACATTTAGGCTATAATTGTTTTACTGCTGAAGACGTCGAGCAGCCAAATTGCTAGCTGAAGCTATGTAATCAAGTTCAAGTTCAAGTTACATTTACAAATGCCCACCGTTTAAACTTTGATGACACTTAGAAGAGCTGCAGCCCTGATTACAATAATGTGTGTGCAATTACCACTGGTCTTGCCCCACGTCGCATGGAGGAGTCCCTACCGCTTGGAGGGTGACACTTACTATGTCTGCCATGGTGACTTTCCCCAGCTGCAGCGTACGGGAGGGTGCCCTTAACACCACGCCCCTCCAGGCGTTCTCTTTTTTTTTACCACTGCATCTTTTGGGGGCTACCCAGGATAGCTTCTGACAAGCTCCAATAGCCAGCCACTGGTTTGAGCCCAATGCTTTCAGCTGCATTGGCATGCCTGTT
This sequence comes from Chlamydomonas sp. ICE-L, assembly GCA_013435795.1. NCBI lineage: Eukaryota > Viridiplantae > Chlorophyta > Chlorophyceae > Chlamydomonadales > Chlamydomonadaceae > Chlamydomonas > Chlamydomonas sp. ICE-L. The sequence goes on along the minus strand of JACBWV010000610.1, from coordinate 16,323,128 downwards.
GTGTCAGCTTTCAGGCGCACTAGCTAACTTCAGGTTAAGCCAAAAGAAGGGAACAAGGAGCTGACTAAAAGCTGCTAAACGTAGCAAAAAAAAAGAAAAAGTGACAATTACTGATGCGGCTAGTGCACCCAGATTTTTGCACAATCCCTTTCATACCGACAAATCATACATAAATCGAAACTCCGCTGTTGATGTTTGTTTGGTTTGATTGACTATGAACACTTTTTATCCTCTAGGCCATCATGAGCTGTGCTAGTCCATTTACTCAACATGATCATGGGTTTTATTTTCAGCTGCGAGCTGCAGCTTCTAGGCAGCTCCCTGAGCCAAGCACTGGGCGAAGCCCCAAGATTTCAACAGTACTGGAAAGATGACTCTGTCAGCTTCCAGATGCACCACCTTGCTTTAGGTTTGGCTGGGTAGCAAGCCAGAGGAGCTACCTAGAAGCTGCTGCTCGTAGCCGAAAAAATAAATCTATGAATATGACATTCTTAAACAAAAAGCTTAGGTTGATGTCTTACACCTATATGTAGGGATGATGACATGATATCATATGATGCCTTCTCGACGTTCCTTACATACATTGACTCATAGGGCCCTAACTTCACACCCATGCCACTGCCTCCTTCCAGTCCATTGTCGTGTATAGACGACACATGGAACATGCCCCAAACCCTCCTCCAGGGGGATGATAGCCCCCCCCCCCCCCCCTACTGGTGGTTGGCCCCAGTGAAAGCAAACGGGCTGGACCCCTCAACCTCACGCCTCGCCATAAAGCGTACTTTTGTTTTCTTTTATCGACTCGTGGGGCGAAAAACATTAAGTCACCAACCTAGACCACAACTTCCTGAGAGATTTTGCCATGTCCAAATATCCTATCCTATTTTGGTAGGATGCTACGAAACACTGTTTCTACTTAGGGCTACGTATGGGAGCTTCCAGCCAGCTCCATAAGCCATCCACATGGTCCATCCCAAAGGTTTCAGCTGCCAAGTAATGATAACACCTGGTGGGGCGTGGTATTAGGGAGTCCCGTCTTACGACGGTAGGGGACGGGCTGCTACTTTACCTGGACAAAGCTACCATGGCAATTGGCAGCGACCGCATGCACTTCAGCGCACCCGTGGGGATTTGAACCCGGCACCTAAGTCGCTCAAGGAGCTCTGCCATTGTGCCATTAGTTAAACGGGGAGACTTTCATCAGCAATGTAATGCCCGGCGTGGTGGATTTTAGACGCATAGCCATAGTTTTCTTTTCAGCTACGAGCAGCAGCTTCTAGGCAGCTCCCTAAGCCAGCCACTGGGCTAAGCCCCAAGATTTCGACATTTCTGGCCAGTAGATTCTGTCAGCTTCCAGACACACTAGGTTGCATTAGCTTTGGCTGAATAGCCAGTCAGGGGAGCTGCCTAGAAGCTGCTGCTTTTAGCTGAAAAGAAAACCACTGCGCATAGCCATTGTCAGGTCGATTTGGTCCAAAGACGGGGAAAGGGAGCTTCCCAGAAGCTGGTACGCTTAGCCCCCCCAAATAAACAATGACTAGGATGGGGCACCAAGCTTGTGGGTCAAGGATCTGAATCCTCAGATCGTGGTTCAAGGATCTGAATCCTCCGTGTCGCTAGTTTGTGTCGGGAGACCCACCTCCTGGGGTGAAAGTCCTTTCACAACTAAAAAAAGGAGCGGGTTAGCGAGGCCAAAGCTTTTATTTGGGGCTACGTGCATTAGCTTCTAGGCAGCTCCCCTGACTGGCTATTCAGCCAATCCGACCACAACCTAGTACACCTGAAGCTAACACAATTAGCTGGACAGAACTGCTGAAATATTCAGCATTAGCACAGTGGCCGGCTCAGGGAGGTGCCTAGAAGCTGCTGAAAAGGTCGTTAAGAAAATCCCTGAGCCAGGCCAGCCTGTTAGTTGTATCAAAATAGCCTCCTAGCAGTAGTTTTCTTTTCAGCCAAAAGCAGCAGCTTCTAGGCAGCTCCCCTGACTGGCTATTCAGCCAAAGCTAATGCAACCTAGTGTGTCTGTAAGCTGACAGAATCTGCAGGCCAGAACTGTCGAAATCTTGGGGCTTAGCCCAGTGGCTGGTTCATGGAGCTGCCTAGAAGCTGCTGCTCGTAGCTGAAAAGAAAAACTACGTCTCCTAGTAATTAAAGGCACGTGCAATACCAAACCACTGTTTCTTTTTGGGGGCTACACAGGATAGCTTCCGGCCAGCTCCATAAGCCCTTACTTTTGCGACAAGATTTATTGTACGAGCACAATCACTCTCCGATATACCATATGGAAAACAAAACTTGTATGTTGATGCTTGTTTGATTCGATTGGCTATGAACAGTTATCCTCCTCCTCCATCCTCCTCCCCCTCCTACTTCTATCCTCTTTCTAGGCCATCTTGAGGTATGCTTGTCCATTAACTCAAAATAGGCTAGGTTATAGGCTTAGCACTGTTTCTTGTTTGAGCTACACAGGACAGCTTCCGGCTAGCTCCATGAGCCAGACATTGGTTTGAGCCCAATGCTTTCAGCTGCATCGGCATGCCTGTCGTGTCAGCTTTCAGGCGCACTAGCTAGCTTCAGGTTTAGCCAAAGGAAGGGGAAAGGGAGCTGCCTAGAAGCTGCGACAAGTAGCCCCCAAAAGAAACAGAGTAGCTACCGCGAACTAACCACAAACCATACGGCCACAATGAGCACAGAGAGGGTGACAAATCCCGTTGCCAAGAGGGAAGAAGATGGCCATCGGCTCGGCCATTCTTTTGAGAAATCAGTCCACCATGTGCCTTGACTTTGCTTGCCTGGCTGCCCGGGAATTCCCAAGTTGGGCACTTCGGTAGGTCCCTTGTACATGGGATATAAACCCAAAGTTCCTTGAGCTCGCTTTCTTGCCTTCCACTTTTTCTTCCTGAAATGGCAAAAAAAGAGCAAGGCGCAATGTATGTACCGGTATGTTACAGTTGGAAGTCCCCCCCCCTCCCCCCCCCCCCCCCCTCGGGTGTTGTGGAGTGGGCTTGTCTTTGCCCTTGTACAAGGGATATACACCCAGAGTGCCTTCAGCACGCTTTCTCGCCTTCCACTTTTTCTTCCTGAAATGGCAAAAAAAAAAATTAAGGCGCAATGCATGTACCGGTATGTTGCAGTTGGAAGGCCCCCCCCCTGGGTGTTGTGGAGTGGGTTTGTCTTTGTCCTTGTACATGGGATATAGACCCAAAGTGCCTTCAGCTCGCTTTCTCGCCTTTCACTTTTTCTTCCTGCAATGGAAAAAAAAGATAAAGGCACGATGTATGTCTGTTACAATTAGAAGAACCCCCTTCCCCCCTCCCCCCCGCCCCGGATGTTGTGGAGTGGGCTTGTCTTGAATCAACACTGGCCTGCCTATGACAATGTAATGTAATGTAAGTCCAGGAGGTGGCCAAGTAGGCACACCAAGGGAAGAGTGCAACTGCAATACAAGAGGTCGTTCAATTCCTAGTTTCTTGCTCAACTACGCCCATGTAATGCCCGACGAATGGCTCAGTGGCAGAGCTCCCAGAACGACGTAGGTGCCGGGTTCGAATCCCCACGGGTGCGCTTAAGTGTTCGCGGTCGCTGTCAACCGCCATGGTAGCTTTGTCCAGGTGAAGTAGCAGCCCGTCCCCTACCGCAGTAAGACGGGGTTCCCTTAATACCACGCCCCACCAGGCATTATCATTACGCCCATGTATCAACAAAATCATGGTTAGAAGACTACCCCGGATGTGTGGAGCGGGCTTGTCTTGGGTCAAAAATGGCCTGCCTATGACGATGTAACGTAATCACGGTACAAACTAAAACAACATCTTTGCTGAATTCAGACTGAAATCTTTTGCAGAACTGTTTTGCTGAATTGACTTTTGCTGAATTTAAACTGAATTGCCTATGATGGTAAATTTTATCGTAAATACGGCACACATTAAAACATTTTTTTTTTTTAATCAAACAATCTGTTTTATAATCAAACAGGCTGTTTTAATATCAAACAATCTGTTATATTTAAAATCAAACAACCTGTTTGATTTAAATCAATTGTTTCCCCCCACTCTTATTCTATATCCTAGAAGCCAGCCAGCGCACTTCAGCGCTTTCTTATCCCAAGCACTGTTTATTTTTGGGGCTACACATGGTAGCTTCCAGCCAGCTCCATGAGCCTGTCACAGGGGCAAGCCCAAAGCTTTCAGCTGCATTTGAATACCTGCCATATCAGCTTTCAGACTCACTAGCTCGCTTCAGGTTTGGCTCAAGGGCAGGGAAAGGGAGCTGCCTAGAAGCTGCTACGCATAGCCCAAAATAGAAACAGTGATCTCAGGGTCTACAAATTTCATTCTTCTAGGTATCTTTTAAGTGCATTACGATAATTCATAAATACCAATTGTTTTCCTTTCCGTTTATAAATAGCAATTCCTTTTTATTTCTAAATAACAATTGGTTTCCTTTAACCGTGCACTTCCATAGATTTTCTTTTCAGCTACGGGCAGCAGCTTCTAGGCAGCTCCCTTAGCCAGGCACTGGGCTAAGCCCCAAGATTTCAGTACTGGAACAGTACTGGAAAGATGACTCTGCCAGCTTCCAGATGCACCACCTTTCTTTAGTTTTGGCTGGGTAGCAAGCTATGGCAGCTACCTAGAAGCTGCTGCTCGTGGCTGAAAAGGAAATCTATATAATGGAGGCAGATATTGTAACTTGCAGCAGGGCTAGCACAAACTCAGGGCCCCCGTCCGTAAAACAATGGTTTGGGGTTCAGTTCATCAATGCTTTTTCTTTGTAGCCCTTCCTGTCAGCGTTTGGCAAGTCCCCCTAAAGCATATTTGGCACCCCCCTGGGCTGTAACATACACATAGTGTTGCAGCCTTGTTTGTCACTGCTTTTTCGATGGCGCAACGCCATTCCGTTGCATTGAATTCAATTGAATCGCTACACAGTTTTCCAGCCAACTCTGGGCTGCTCACCGCATTCCAATAATAACTCTCAAACTCAGGTCTACGAAGGCTTGCAATTCGTCGGAGCCTTGGGGATCAGCACTGTTTCATTTTTGGGCTCTGCATGGCAGCTCCCAGCCAGCTCCAACAGCTAGCCACTGGGTCTGGCCCAAAGCTTTCAGTTGCATTGAAATGACCGCTGTGTCAAATTTCAGACAAACTAGCTAGCTTTTGATTGGCTCAAGGACAAGGGAGAGGAGCAGCATAGAAGCTGCTACGCTTAGTCCAAAAATGAAACAGTGGGGATCAGTGTATCAAGTGTTAATTTCAATTCTCCTTTCCATAGCTTTTCTTTTTAGCGACGAGTAACAGCTTCTAGGCAGCTCCCCTGACAGGGAAGTGAGGCTAACCAAAAACGACCTAGTGCACCTTGAAGCAGACACAATCAGCTGGCCAGACCTGCTGAAATATTTGGGTTCAGCTCAGTGGCTGGCTCAAGGAGCTGCTTAGAAGCTACTGCTTCTTTCCTGGTTACCTGGAGCTGATCTTGATGATTTGAGGTAAGGCCACAGTGCCTGCAGCCTCTTAGTAAAGTATACAAAGCTTTTCTTTTCGGCTACGAGCAGCAGCTTGTAGGCAGCTCCCTGAGCCAGCCACTGGGCTACCCCCCACGATTTCAACAGTTATTGTCAGCTAATTCTGGCAGCTTCCAGATGCACTAGGTTGTGTTTGATCTGGCTCAATAGCCAGTCAGGGGTGCTACCTAGAAGCTGCTGCTCGTAGCTGAAAAGAAAAACGCTGATGACAGTGTAATGTAACACCCCAAGATAAAGGTGCATTTGGGACCAATTCTCACTTTTCTGCTCCCTTCCCGAATGTGACTACAGATTTGCGAGTTGGGGGAGATGGTCCAACTGCAAGTGGATGATACCTTAAAACCAAGTGGCAGTTCATGCTCGATTCGATCAAGCCAACAATTAATGCGGGTTCAACATACAGATAGTGCTGTTAGCGGAAAAACGGGAGACCAAGTTTGCAGAATGCGAACCGAGGATGTGGCAATTGCTGTAGTGAATGATTGTTACAACGTTGCGATCTGAACGCTTTAGGTTGAACGCTTCGCAAGGTTGTATTTGTCGCAACTGTTTGGTTCGAGGCTCGATGTGGTCGATGAAATGCGTCCAACTCAGCTACTGTCGACTTCAGATCTGACGGTATCAACTTGTGTGATTTTTGCGGGCCAGAAGCGTGTCGTTGATCGTCGATTGTTGGCTGGTTGCCTACCTACAAACAAGTGCGCAACAAGTATAAATAATTATATAACCTGACGCAGACAAGTCCTAGGCGGCGTGGTAGTAGTAGTAGTAGTAGTAGTAGTGGTAGTAGCACCCAGCACCCTATGGTTCCATCGCTAGTTCCAATAGCAATGGCACCGTTCTGCTAAGTACTACACTACTAATATGATCATGGCGAGTGCCGGGTTCTTTCCGATAACTTCATTTTACCCCAAAAAACCAGTAGGGGTCTTTCCGATAGTCCCTCCGCACGAATTATATCTCGGGGGGTGTCCGTTAGATTTTCCCGTGCAATACCGTGGTAGTACCGTGGGCGGCTTGTACCGTGGGCGGGTGCAGTACCGTGATTTGCCCCAACAATTCGCCTAAGATTCGGGAGGTTACACGAATGGATAAGAAAAATAATGATTAGCCTTAGGCTAATGGATGCGAAGCATCTATCGAAATAATGACTCACGTGGTTCGGCCTGTCGGGAGGCTACACAACAATCTGAGCGGAGTCTGCGACAGCGCGGCTGAGAGGAAGTCAAGAGGGAGTCGCGTCAGCCCCCGTCACGTGGTGATGACACACGCTTTGCGTATGAGACTGAAGGCGAATCGCGACATACTTCGTTACACTTTGTTACACTTTTCTACTCTGCGCAGGAGGCGACTGTCTACCGGTTACCGTTCCGCCCCCGCTACTCGCAGGAGAAGGAATGGAGGAAGTCAAGAGGAAGTCATAAGCGAAGCGAATGACTGTTGGTTAGCGGAACGCCGCTGTTACTCAGCAAACCGTTTGGGCTTTCGCACGGTTCTTTTGGCTTTTGGTTCGTCCTTCTTATCAATAGCAGTAACAATCTCGTCATAGGAATTAAATGCCTTTGACCTTTGCATCCTTCTGATTTGATTGCCTTCTTTTTCTGGCTCCAGTCTATCTTTCACGTTTGTAACAACGTTCAATTCGCTTGGTCTATACAGACGTTTTACTCCTCTCAGCTTGAATCTGTATGCTATGTGTTCTTCAATGGTGTAAATCTCTGTAGAAAACCTGGCTTTCTCCTTTTCAAAGGTCTTCTTCTGTAACATTACACGCACTCTGTCTCCTACTTTCAGGGTCACTTTGTCGTTCATCTTTTGATTTTTTTTTAATTGAGCTTCATATAGCTTTTGAGAATAATCGAGATCGTCATACACCTCGTTGGGCGAAGCATCTTTCAACCCAGAATGAGGGGAGTCGTTATACAGCTCAACAATTTCTCCAAGTGCGTCTACCCATTTTTTAGTCTTGTTTTCTAGTGAGTATTTCTTTATCAGACCCTTCAGTGTCCTAGTAAATCTGTCAACGATTCCCAGCTTGTTCCCCATCGGAGTAATGTGGTCTTCTTTTGCAACGTCCGTATATACCTCTATATTTAGTTCTTTATTGAAAGATTCAAATATTGAAGATGCAAAAAAATTATCTCCTGATACACTGTTGATATCTTCGTCTACATCGCCTATAAATTCCTGATAGGCATCTAAAACGTCATCCATCTTACCGCTTTTCAGTGGGTAACAATAAGCCTTTCTAGAAATGATATCAATACACATAAGAATTTGATTGATGTTGTTATTTATCCTCTTGCTCGACAATGGCATAATTGCTACATCGATTTGGAAAGATCTTGGAGGGGCGGTTATTTTGAATTTGAATTTGGTATTTTGTGGTTTTTGATATATTTGTGTTAGCTCTCGTGGATTGAAGTAATCTTCAATATCTCGTTTGGTAATCCCGTCGTCTTTTAATCTAGTAAATAGCTTTGCCTTGGACAGCAATTTTAGATTTGGATTAGCTTTCAAAATGGATTCAAGATTCATTATATATATTATGAATGTTTATGGAGGGGGAGGATCAATCAGTCTTTTTTTGGTTCGCTCTGTTGCAGTTCAAACAACACAGATGGCAATTCGATTTGATATGATTCAGGGTGTTGTCCTCTCTGTCTACAGTACATTGGGTTTTTGAATGTTTTTCTACTCCCATGTACTGTTGGCATTTCCTGCAAATTCTATTATTTTCCTTTTTGTAACGCTCTATGCACCTATCAGAAGTGATGTAATTTTTGCAAGGCATGAAGTTCTTGTCTCGTTTCCTGTCTTGTTTCTTGTAGCCGCAAATCTTCCCGTTGAAGAACTCTATCTAGTTCAATTCCTTCAAGTCAAAGTCCAAGAAATACACGTCAGATAGCCTGACACACCTTGAGACAGCACAGTAGGCCCAGCGGATGTCTGTTATAATGCTCATGTCGCAAATGACAAATTTCTCATCAATACAAGCACGTTGTTCTGAATGGCAAGTGTTAGCGTGTGATAGTTTGAAATGTTCGACAATCATGTCATGGGGGATATCGACTCTAAGTTCTTCGTCTTGAACATCTTGCAGCGTGAAATGTTTATTGGTTTGTCCAACAATAATGTATCTGTAGTTGGGACGCATTTTTATCTTCTTGCTCTTGGTTTTAGGAGAATCCTTGGAAGCGCTTTGCGCATGATCCTTTGCCACTCTGTTTATTGTTGTTTTGCAGATCAATTCCTGTTTGTAATGATATTTGATTCCATTGTCCAGTGTCTTGAGTTTATCAGCTTTCTCTATCTTTTTCTTGTCAATCAGACTGTCTAGATATTTGTTGACACTATTCGAACTAGTACCTCGATGAGTGATCGCTTTATTAATACCCAGTTCTTTGAGGTCTTCCAAAGATTTCAATATCTTTTTTGGGAAATGCTTCAAGATTGTTTTATAAACACCCAAATCAGAATGAAATAGGTCATTGAAAAATTCAATCATTTTCAATTTATCTTCATCTGTTTCCAATCGATGATTCTCTGTTAACGTCATTGTCCAATTGAACATTTTTGTGATATATGTCGTTTACGTCATCACCTATGGATTCCAGTTGGTGAGAGTCGCCGTTAGCCAATATGAATGTATCATCATTATTCTGCATAAACTTGTATACGTCAACCAGATTTCTTCTTGTGAGCAACATTATTTCCTCAAAGATAACGCATTCAATTCCTTCCATTGAATTACAACCTAGTGTTTTATTCCCATCATGATCAAATCCCATGAGGCTGTGAAATGTACATGCGTTGATACCAGTGTTCTTCTTGAGAGCTTCTCTAACTTGTGAATTCCAGGGAGCCACTACCAATATCTGGTGTGGTTTAAACCTTTTTAATGCATATACAATTGTAGCGTAAGATTTGCCACAACCAGCTAGACCGTTAACAAATGTCTTATTTTTTACCTTTTTTGTACTTGGTGGTTCTACATATGGTTTTAATATATATTCGTCTAGATTGGTTTGAATATATTGTTTGATTTTCTTGGGATGTGTAGGATTAGGTTTTTCATCCTCCCCTAAGACTGGTAATGGGATCTCCACGCACTCTGGGCGATGTTCAATATGATTATTTGGTGGCATTGATTTCTTCTCCCATTTCAATTGACCCAGTTCGTTTCCAATAAGGTGTTCGATGCAACTGAAATCGTTTCCTTCTTTCAAAGCATATTTAGCATCTGTTTTGACGGCCTTAACCTCGATGTTTGATTTAGACAATGTTTCTATCAATTGGTTTAGTTGGAATCTTGCTCTGTTGACAATAGCTATTCTCATTGTTAAAAACCCGCTTGTTAGTTCTGTTTTTTTTGTTGTATTTACGATATATAAATTTTCCTTTAATTTGATTACGAAAGATGAATTACCTTCTCTTCGCGAGTAAATGCAAGCGTTATCATATTTTGTAAATACAGCCGAGTGTCTTACGGTGTTGTATTTCTTTCCCAATAATCCAGAAATTTTATTTGGGATTCCCTTTCTAAGTTTTAGTGGGATATCTTCATATTTTTCATCAAAACACGAGGACACTACATCTCCCAGCTCTTCACACTTAACCCATAAAACTACTAAATATGATAATACGCTATATTCGACGTTCATTGATTTTAGTTGTAACACTTCGTAACCGTATAGTAACATACGTTCTTTGTTGTATATACTGTGTTTTTTAGTTATTTTCACAACATACAAGAACTCATTGTTGATAGGTCTGTTTTCATTAGCTTGGAATGTATCCCATGGGTGAACAATTGGAAAACCCATTGTTTTCAAAATATGTATCAAACATGAAGCATAGTGTTTGTTAAAATCTAATCCTATATATTCATCAACAGTGCGAAGAGATAGATCTTCATCGACAAGTTTACCATTAGGGACAGACTCTGAATACCAGTTAAATACCTTTGCAACTAGAGGGTGGTACGTGGAAATGGTCTTTTTGTTGAGGATAGATTTCGTGACAAATGATTCTAGTGTTTGAAACCTTTTATAACTATCTATGTTCTCTAAATCACAATCGATACATCCATCTATCTTAACAGCGGATTGGATAGAAATATTAACCGATTCTAAGTGATTCAAATATATTCCAGTAATTGTTGACCCCCCTCGTGTGCTAAATGCTGGGGTAACTCCTTCAATATTCACGAAATGTTCTAGAATAAATGCCAGATTGCCATTATAAATTATTTTAATGTTTTTATTTTCAGCAAGGATTTGTTCCTTGATGATTGGAAATATCTCTTCTGGATTGCTTGCTATTGCAATAGGGTGTGTCTGTTTTTCTTTCTCACTGGGCAACTTGAATTCAGATGATGGAGCTACCAATACGGGTTTATGAGACGACTTATTGAATGACTTTTTTTTGTCAATGAGAGAGATATGTCCGTTCCAGTATATCACTTTAGTTATGGTTTTAATAATAGAATGTAATTTTTCTGGTGTACATCCTGTCAGATATTGATTCTCATTGTCGTATACCATGCATCCAAAATTGTGGGTTTCAAACCATTTGAGAAATAGTTCGATCGTGACTACGTCTTCATCGGTATGTTGTGTATAGTCTTTGTTGAAAAAATCTCTGTACAATGACTCGTAGGTCATTGGTGGTCTGGGGATACAAAGGTTTGTGTAATATTTGTCATATGATTCCTTTAAAGATTGTAGAATAACCTGAAATGCACATGTGTGTGGAGGGAGATCAAATAGACCAGGTTGTGTAATTAAATCTCGTAGTGTGTCTTTCCCTTCAACGTTAATTTCCCGTGTCAAATATTTGTTGTCGCAACATAAGTTTGCATTGTTTTGTATGATTCTGAATTTAAAGGGAATTATGGCGTCTTGGGCGCTTGATTCGTTTGAAATAATTTGAATAAAATTTGTATTGTAAAGGATTTTTAGCATGTATGCTGCTGCATCTGGGTCATCCTCCCCGATTTTGTTAATAAAATCAATATAACCAGGAAACAATTCGTAATCTGTTCCTTGTAGATTTGTGAGCAGTTCATAGTATCTTGATGTTTTAGGAATTATGAAGCCGTCAAGCCCTTCAATGTGCAACGTTTTGCCTGATGGAAAGTCTCTGACTGGATTCCAAGCTTTTGAAAATGATGTTATTTCATGGCCATACATATGGTGTGTTATGCCGGCTTCTTGTTGTTTTTTTGAAGCTACATCAAAGCTATAACACATAATTCGTACAACACGTTTCTCGTACTTACTCTCCTCTAACTCCCTCTCCCTTTTTTCCTTTTTCTGCAAATAGCGTTCCCTATCATACTGCGTCTTCTTTTGCCTACTAGCCTTCTTTTCCTTTGCTTCATGATGTTCCTTCTCGACTCCAACAGCATCATAGAAATCCTCTAGTGATTCGTAGCCCTCTGCTATCACATATTTTTTTGTAATACTGCGTGGAGCTTCCCCTGTTACCATGTGCTTCTTGTAAAATGTTACCAAAGTTTGTTGTGATGCCATTATAATTCTGTAATATATTAATATGTGAACAATCTCTTAAGCGTTTTACTTAAAATACTCAAAGAAAAAATGTGCATTTCAATTTTTAAATGAAACACTATACTCCGACAGTTTCTGCCAATAATAAAGCTTTTTTTTTTTTTTTTTTGCATGATATAGTCTTGCACGTTCATTTCGTTTTTCGCGAAATTCAGGATCATTTTGGTACCTGTTCCTGGTATATGCTTGTTGCCTCTCACGATATGCCTCATCTGTTTGATACCGTTTTACAGTTGCAAGTCTGGCGAGATTATTTACATAAGCACGATATTCAGGGTCTTCTTTCATTTTCGTCTTGTGGATTTCACTAGAATAAGTGTGAACTTTGATGCAAGATTCGCTCATCTTATTATACTTGTAGTATATAATATGCTCAAGATTCTTAAGTATGATTCAATTTTATTTTTAATTCACTTACACAGACTCTGCCTTCAACATAGCCTTCCGTTCCTTCAATTTTGCATTATAAATCCGCGAACGTTCATTTCGTTGTGCACGGTATTCTGGGTCATTCTTATACCGTTCATTCTTCAATTGTTTCTTTAGGTCATCAACCTCGACTGATAAAGCCCTTATTGCACCAATTAGATGTGGTACAAGGGAGTTGTAATTGAGACCCAATCTCTCTTTTTCTGAGTCTAGGAATCTCACAGCTTCTGGACAAACGCCTATCACTTCTTGGGCATACAGCCCAATTTCCACTGCATTTTTAGCATCTCCCTTGAACGTGTATTTTGCCGGCTGCAAAGATTTGATCGCCTTCAATGACTCCTCAGGGTTGAGGTATTCAATATGATTTTTATATGACTTGTCAGAAAGGTTAATGTATGATCCCGTCTGGTCAATCCTAGCTTTGGTCATGAATTCGAAGAGGAAATTGAATGATTCACTACCCCCATCGCTCAAGAAAGATATGCTCCCATTAATCTCCGACCCTGTGTCTGCAAAGTGAATCAAACCAGGCCCATTGGCTCCAGTCTGCGTTGGTAGTTCAAGACGACTCACCTTCACTCCGGGACCAATAGCAACAAAAGCGTTTTGTACATTCAATTGGTCTGTAAGATCATTGTAAGACCCTGAAAATAAGGGGGGCTTGTTTATAAGTGCGTTATAGTCTCCTGAAAAACTGTTGGTGATCTTTTTGGTGTCTCTGGGCTGAGCAAATATATACTGAAAGGTGTTGTACATTAATTTATAACATAATTTAAACCATGAGGTCCAGAAAAAATGTGGGGAAAACAAAAACAAAAACAAAAACAAAAACAAATACAATCAAACAAAGAGGGAATACTACAAACCAAAGAGCAACAACAATTAATGTTAAATTACCTGCTGATAGGACACTCCCTCGAATGATGGGATTCAACCCTTATGCATATGTAATAGAGATCCCAAAACAACCCCATCAAAATATGATAGCTCAGGCTGTAAATGGGGTATCTGCTGTAGAACAGCTTGCTAGATCTGCGAGGGCTGCCATGACTCAACAAAACACTGCACCACAAAATGTGTTTCAAGGAACTAGGACGTATATAGACCACTTACCTAGACCACCTTCCTCTCGACCATCTCCGTCTAATGCCAATTATGCAGCACCTAAAAAACGGTATGATTTGAGGCGGTCACTAGATAGATTTGACTTCAGGCACGCATCACCAGATTCAAGTGGCCAATCTAAGAGGGAGGTGCTTGCAATTGCAACCGAATACCAAGAACGTTCTAATGAGCCTGGATTACAAAGACTACTTGACAAACGGAGAACCAACAATCATTATATAGATATCTATAATTATCTGAAAAATAAACTTTGATTATTATCAAAATATAGAAAGTATACCGGTATAAGCTACATGTCTGCATACCCAAAAAACCTCCAGTACATTACAAAACGGATCTCTAACTATAGTCGAGCAACTAAACGGCTGTCCACCCTTAATAGTACTTCTGCAACCAACAATGGTGTGATTACAGTCGACATGCCTTCCAACACTTTGATAGATACTGATAGCCTGATAATGAGTTTCAAAGCAATCACAGATACTGGGGGCATGCCAAGGAACATTGAATCAATCATACAAAGGTGCGACTTGGAATTGAATGGGCAAGTGATAGGAGGGTTCTCCAATTATAATCAGCTTTTTAATATTATTGCTGATACATCCTTTGGTGCAGATTGCCACAACAGACGTAAGATTGTCCAATCGGGAGGTGATGGTTCAGCTATTCCCATTGGTATTCCAAAAGATTATTGCATTTGTAATTGGCTGACTCTCAATAGCTTTCAGCCCAGCATATTGGATACCAAACTCCTAGGGCAGGTTCGCCTTAGGATACAGCTAGATGGATCCAATTGTCTAATTGGGGGAGGACAATTTATTCTATCAGACATTTCATTCAGTGTTGATACTATCTCAATAGATGATGGGCTCTTTGATGCCGCACACAATGCCTTTCTGCAAAATGGAGGTGTGTATGAAATCATGTTCAAGAACTATTTTTCATTTTCATCAGCTGCATCAAGTTACAGCCAGTCCACCAAATTTAGTGTGTCGTCCCAGTCGGTTAATCGATCTTGGGGAATATTTTTAGACTAATCACCTACTGGAGCATTGGATGCAGTGACCAAAAACTGTAACACGTTCGTCAGGAAAGCGACTGGGATGGAAAGTGCTCAGTTCACTATCAATGGGACTTATTATCCAGATTTTAGGGCCAATGTTGGACAGTGTTTTTCGTTAACACAAAGTTCTTACAACCAATTGCAGGACACCCTAGGAGGGTCAAGTCCCCTTTGTGATTCATTTGCAAGCTGGCGTGATACATTCTTTGTTCTCTCATGCAAGTTCTGCCACAATGATGATGAGTTCATGTCGGGCATTGACACAAGAGGGAACAGTTCGATTGGAGCATTCGAGTCTCAAGCCGTTAGTGGAGCAGCAGGCTCAGCCAACTTGACTGCAATGGTGTTTATTGAGTGTAGTAGCATGATCCGTGTGGAAGCGGGGAGGATGCTCGAATTAGTTCTATAAATACAAATAATTATAAATGTAACAATAATATAAATGAGTGCACTTCCTCAAAACATTACTAAAATCCATAGAATTGAGCCAATAGGAACAAAAACAGGTTTCCCCCAAACACAGACCGTGTTTGAAATGACTGATGGCATTTGGGATTTATCTTGTGTCAAGCTTTTGTTCACTTTTAATTCGGATGGTGTTGCACCCAGGTATCAGCATGAATTGCGTTGCTCTCACGCGTTTTATGACTTGGTGACTACTTCTGTACTCCCTTAGAACTATCGGTCCTGACAGTACTGTGACAGCTTCCCGTACTGACAGCTTCCCGCAGACTGTGTCATCCTTTGAGTGACTCAGTGGTGACAGCTTCCTGTCAGCTAGGTTACCGTTGCATCTCTATGTGGATATACCTGACTTAGGTTCTAGTTAGGTTATAGTCAACGGTCTCTTCCACCACTGGTGCCCCTTGATGGGTCTCCAGTGCTTGTAAAGCTATTCTCGTCTCTGTGTATAGATTGGCGCGTCTGTCTCCGCTGCATACATCTCTGTCCACTCTTAGAAGTGATTATAGCTGATAGGTTACGGGCTTCATCTCTTTCTACCACTGCTTTATAATGCAACTTCCTCGTGGGCCTCCTGCCGGCTTCGAGAAGCTTACCCCACAGAATGGTTTGTCTTGGTCGCGTGGTATGGAGAGCGTCATTATCTCTAATGGCTGCGACCGGATTCTTCCTTTCAAGATCCGTGTTCCCACGGATTGGCTTGATGATTGTGCGCCAGCGGCCTCTGCTGCCTTAGATGAGTCTCCTTCCGCCATCATGGAAGCCATCCCCCCCAGCCATCCCACCATTTCTCTCCCTCCTTCTCCTCTTATCCAACGCCTCCGTCCTGAGGTAGAGGATATTCTGATGCGTCTATGCTGTGTCTCGACACAGATCATCAAGTACAGGAGTTCTCCTCCGCCTGCTGATGCTCGCTTCTCCTATGACCATGCTGATCTTGCTCGTCATAAGCATGGAGATGGTTACTACACTGACAACACTGAGGATGACGACGAAGAGGCAGATCTACCGAGTAGTGACTTCGGTGGAGTTTCTCCCTCCTCTGCCACTCGTGTCTTTGATTCTCCAGTGTTTGAGCATCCACTGGCGCCTCCTCCTCCTGTCTTGAGGCCTCCGTCTGCTCCTCCTGTTCCACCGTCTGGTGGCTACAACACTCGGTCTCGCGAGACTGCTGCTGCGAGTGTCTCCAGCGCTGCTGCTGACCCCTCCCTGGAGCCACCTCCACTTCCACCAGTGGATCTGCCCCCTTCCCCTTCTCCTTTTCCTCCCCCCTTGCCGCTTTACCCTACTCGCTCACTGGGATGCTTATCCTGGGAGCACCTGCTTGATGGCTCCCGTCCTATGACCATGGATGTGCGGATGTCCCGCCTTGTTCGCCAGGAGCAGAATGCTGGTGACTCTTTGGACCGCACTTTGTACGGTAGGATGGATCAGGCGGCCACTAGGGCTAATGTAAATCAGAAGGGGGATCCGCGGGTGATGATTTTCTCTGAGTTGGGCCATGCTAGCCGTGCTTTTCTCGGGCCTGTGCAGGCGGGTATTTCCTACCCTCGTCCTGGTGGTGCAACCTTTGGTGGATCTGGTGTTAGAAATGCGAATCTTCGCAAGTACCAGTTTGTTTCAGTCCCTCTCAGCTTTGTTCCTCCTAGGCCAGATTTCGAGCTACTTGTGCGTGTTGCGAGTTCCTTGGGTGAGATTAGAAACCTTGATGACCAGCGTGCGTATGATGCTGGCATCGCTGCTGAGTACTTTCTGGCTGTTCGCGCGATGTATGATGTTTCGCCGGCTTCCCCTGCTGCATCACCACCGGCCTCTCCTAGTCAGTCTCGTGTAGATCCTGCCCTGTTAGGATTTAGTACCCTGCCCCTTGCGCGCCAGGAGTTCATGTGTCTCACGATGATGCTAGCAAACATGACGGAACCGATGGTACAGGTCTATCAGGATTTTGCTACACCTCGCGATATCTTTGTGCATATCAAGAGGCAGCATTCTGATACCCTTGCTGCTCGTGTCCCCCTCATGCTTGTTGAGCTTCGTAGTGTAACTATGAACAATTCTGAACCTGTAGACGTGTTCTTCCGCAGGGTGCGGCAGTTGTGTACTGACCTTCGCAGTGCGGGATACCCGCAACCGCAACGTCACGCGATGCACACGATTATCAATGGCATCACTCACCCTCGCTTCGATTCGCTGCGCCTACAATTTGGTTTCGAGCTGTACCAGAACAAAACTGTTGATTACTGGACCTGTCTTGCAGCATATAGATCATTAGATTTTTTGAATGTGTCTCTCCCCAGGTCTGATCCAAGGCATCCTGGTTGGTCCCGTGACTCTCCCCCAGTCCCTGCCCATGCTGCCATCCAGCGTGGCCGGGGGTCTGGTTCTCAGAGTTCCGGGGCTCCCAAGAGGCACTTGGATTGCACTTGGGGCCCCTGTCCTTCCAAAACGACCCACTCGGAGGACCGTTGCTGGACGAAGCATCCGCACCTGAAAAGGTCCAAGCCTGGTGTACCGGGCGGTGAACCCGTGCCCATTGCCTTGGCACTTCCAGGTTCGTTGACTCGCCGGCAGTTGTCCTCCTTGCAGGCTCAGATTGATGGGTATGCCATGTCCAAGAACTAGGAGGTACGCTCTGTCCTATTCTCTTGCACAACTAAGTTCTCTAACGTGTGTAGCCCGAGTCTTTCTGAGGGTGTCTGGCATGTGGACTCTGGAGCTGGAATGTCTATCACAGGTGATAAATCTTTGTTCACTATGTATATGGCTTCTGCTGTTGGGCCAGCAGTTCGATTTGGTGATGGGGTGGTTCAACGGTCTGAGGGTAAGGGATCCATTGTGTTATGTAGTGATTGGTTACCAACATCCATCACTCTTACCAATGTTCTCTACATCCCTCACTGTCCAGTGAACCTCCTGTCAGTAAATGCTGTGGCTCATTCTCTCCACTGCCAGGTTTCTTTTGATAGTCTTAGTTGCACTGCCACTCAGGGCTCTTCTGTTCTCTGGTCTTTTCCTGCATCTAGTGATGGTGTGTACAAGTTTGCCTGTAGACCTTGTAACACCAGTCGGGACTGTTTGAGGGTTGCTGACGATTATCCTGCTTTTGCACTTGATGTTGATGAGGACGGTGGAGTTGTTATCCCTACCACTCCTGCATGGTTGTGGCATAGGCGGTTGGGTCACCCCGGCTATCATGCCTTACACAGACTTGTTGATAAGGGTATGGTTAAGAACTTACCCCTCAGTCTTCGTCAGGTGGAAAGGATGGCTAAGATCCCTTGTGATGCTTGTCAGAAGGCAAAGGGCAAACGTCTCCCTTTTCCTAAAGAAAGCAAAACTGAGATCCGTGCACCTCTCCAACGGCTTCACTTAGATATTATGGGACCTGTTCACATTAGGGGCCTGCGTGGGGAGTTTTATATTCTGTGTCTCACAGATCAGTACTCTGGCTATGCTGAAGTACTGTGCTTGAGAACCAGGGATGAGGCTCCCTTAGCAGTCCAAACTATCATCCTCAGATGGATGAATCAACTACTTGGGTTTGCCTTTAAATGTCTGAGATCTGACAGGGCCAAGGAGTTTATTGTTACATGGTTCGAGGACTGGCTTATTTCGGTTGGGGCAGTACATGAGTTATCGTTGGCATACACTGCGCAGCAGAATGCAACTGTGGAACGGTATAATGGGGTCTTACAGTCTGTCGCTAGGAGCATCCACCTGGAGTCTAAACTAGCTAAGTCTTTCTGGCCCTATGCCTTCCTAGCTGCTTGTTACCTTCGTAATCGGCTGCCCAATCAGGGAGACAAAACACCCTATGAGTTGTTTTATGGGATCGTGCCTGATGTGTCGTTGTTGCGTGTGTTTGGTTGCCCCTGCTACGTTACGTTAGTCAATGGGAAGAAACGTAACAAGCTGGACGAAAGGGCGTTATCTGGTAGACTGGTTGGGTACTCTCTGGTGAGTAAGGGTTATTTTGTTTGGGTTCCAAAGTTGCGCCAGGTCGTAGAGAGTCGTGATGTACTCTTCTATGAGCAGTTTGATCATAACTGCATTCCTGGGCTTCCTCCCTATGATGGGTCACCGTATGTCTCTAGCATCCCTGCCGCTATCATCGGACACATGCCTGAGGCTGCAGTGAGTTCCCTAGATCCTTTGCTTTCCCCACTTGTTGACCACTGTCCTGGCCATAGGATGACTCTGCGAACTAGGTCAGGGGCCAGTGGTACTGTATTGCGTGAGAAAGCACTGGGCGGGCGAGTTTCTGCGGTTCCTACGGACAAAATCTTAGCCGAATCTCAGGGGGTCGCCAGGCCCTCCTCTGCGCCACGTTCCGTCGGTGAAGCTCTAGGATTAAGGCAGCCTCAGATCATGGTGGAGCCTCTTACAGGTCCATCGCCTAATAGTCACCAACCTCCGCCCGCCTTGGATGGCTCGGTGTTGTTGAACACCTCGCCGTCTGCCGTTCCTGGTGGAACAATCGGGTATAGCCCATGTGACGATGTAGCCTTTGCTGACGACGCAAGTGATGATCTTGAACACTGGTCTGGTTCCGATACTGCGTATGGCTGGGGTGTTCCGGTCGACCCAGGCTTCGTTGATTTAGAGGCAAATAAGGCCGGCCCTGTTCAACCGGGCAGTAGTTCTGCGCTGGGGGCTTTACTAATGGTTACTGCTGATACTGCTGATACCCCCGCTGCCCGTGTACAAGTAAACTGCTTGTACGTGGGAGCATCTGCTGCACCCACCACTGAACTGTCCTATAAAGCTGCCATGCTTCCTACCAATCCTGACAGGGACCAATGGCTTCTTGCTATGAAGGATGAGATGGCTTCCCTTCATGCCCATGGCACTTGGGCTCTCACTCCACAGCCTCACAAGCAGAAGATCCTGTCTGGCAGGTGGTTGTTTGTGAGGAAGTTTGGAGTTGATGGTTCAATCCGCTTCAAGGCACGTTTTGTGGTTCGTGGTTTTTTGCAGCGTCCTGGGCTGGACTTTCATGATGTATATGCCCCTGTCTCCTCTAAAGCAGGTCTAAGAGTGCTCCTGGCTGCTATCACTCATAGGAAGATGTTTGTTAGGCAGCTGGACATCAAGACTGCATTCCTAAATGCTAAGCTGGAACCTGGTCTGGACCTGTACTGCCACCAGCCTGATGGCTTTAAAGTACTTGGTCCTCACGGTGTTCCCCTTGTGTGCAAGCTGCTCAAGTCCCTTTATGGTTTGAAACAGGCACCCAGGGCTTGGAATAGGGATGTCAAACGGGTTCTGATTGCACATGGCTTTACTATGTGCAAGGCTGAACCTGCTCTGTATTTTAGGAAGGATTCTGATGGTGGGTGGAGCTATGTCCTGACCTATGTAGATGATTTCATCTGTGCTTTTAGTGAGCTAGATAGGTATGTGTTGCTGATCCAAGCTATGGAAGAAGCTGGATGGGAGGTCAAAGAGATGGGTGTTCCTGTTCAGTTCCTCTCTTTAGACATGGCTTGTACACTTGACTCTGAGGGCAGGTGTGTTCAGATCAACCTGTCTCAGCACACCTACATTGTTGATCTGGTGGAGCAGTTTGGTCTCACTTCTGCTGCCCCACCCAAGTTTGCTGCTCCCATGTCCAAGTCCACTGTTTCTGATGAACCTGGTGTACCCCTGCCGTCTAATAGCCAGTACCTCTCCCTTGTGGGTGCTTTGCTATACCTGGCTACTTGCACCAGGCCTGATATTTCTTTTGCTGTGAGCTACTTGTCCAGGTTTTCTGCTCAACCTACAGTCTCTCTCTGGAATGCTGCCAAGAGATTGCTGTTGTATTTGAGAACACATTCCCACCTGGGTCTCACTTACACCCACAGCCCTGAGTTCTCTTTTACTGTCTTTAGTGATTCCTCTTTTGCTGATGATGGGTCTGACAGAAGGTCTCAGACTGGCTTTGCTGTGCTAGCTGGGGGGTGCATAGTAAACTGGATGAGCAAGCGGCAGCCTACCGTTGCTATTAGCTCTAGTGAGGCTGAGTATCAGGCCCTGTCCCAAGCTGCCAGGGAGGTACAATGGTTGAAGAAATTGAGAGTGGATCTAGGCCTGCCTTGTGATTTGGTTACCATTCAGGGTGATAACTTAGGATCCCTGAGCTGGGCCAAAGACTGGCAGCTTCTCCCTCGCAGCAAGCACATTGATGTTATTCATCACTACATCAAGGAGCTGGTGGAGGATGGCTCCCTTGCTGTTGCCTATGTGAACACAGTTGATAACTGTGCTGACCCATTCACCAAGCCCCTTGATCCTGCGGTGTTCTGGCGGTTCATTCGCATGTTTGGAATGACTGCTTCTCCTTAGACCAATTTTTTTTTGGTTCCATGTATTCTTGACTTTTGCTTACATGTGTTCTGGAATTTTTTTTTTGGTTCATTTTAGAGTTTCTCTCGTTATCTTTGATTGGCATTAGGTTCCTATTCCCGGATCGGGTTTTCTATACCGTTGTTACCCGACTTAGATATTTAGTTTCTCCACTAGGCAAACTTTGGTTTTTTGCCTTGTTACATTCCTTCATTTACACCCTTTGGGTTCCATTCATGGTTCTCTCGTTTTCGGAGTTCTTTGATTTTTTTTTTTAATTGTTACATATAGTTCTATGTCCCCAGTGCCATAGGTGGAGTACTAGTATTGTATGTCACCTGTGTCATAGGTGGAGTATCAGCATGAATTGCGTTGCTCTCACGCGTTTTATGACTTGGTGACTACTTCTGTACTCCCTTAGAACTATCGGTCCTGACAGTACTGTGACAGCTTCCCGTACTGACAGCTTCCCGCAGACTGTGTCATCCTTTGAGTGACTCAGTGGTGACAGCTTCCTGTCAGCTAGGTTACCGTTGCATCTCTATGTGGATATACCTGACTTAGGTTCTAGTTAGGTTATAGTCAACGGTCTCTTCCACCACTGGTGCCCCTTGATGGGTCTCCAGTGCTTGTAAAGCTATTCTCGTCTCTGTGTATAGATTGGCGCGTCTGTCTCCGCTGCATACATCTCTGTCCACTCTTAGAAGTGATTATAGCTGATACCAGGGGAATAGATTGCTTAACCAGTTCATTATCAGTTTCGTTTGATGACGTTGAGGTCCAGTCCATCAACAATTATCATCACCTCACAAGACTAATGGCTGTTCATAACACCCCTGCGACTTCCTCCAATATGTTGGGTAATGCTCAGGCTGTGGATTTAATTTCCATGTCAGATAATGAGCCATATGTTATTGACCGTTTCCATGGTATCTTAGGTACCAAGGACTGTGTAATCAAAGGCAGGGTTCGAATCTGTATTGTTTGGGCAGATGCTGCAGTATTGTTGAGAGACAATGATTCAACAAGCTATGAGATTTCCGATCTACACCTTATTGTTCGAAGTGAAATTCAAGACAATGTCACAGAACGTGTTGAATTTGACAACTTCTCATCCATGTTTCAACTCAATGAAAACGAAAACCAACAAACTAATATATACATTGCTTCCAGGGATATTGAGTATGCTATTGCAACGTTCATGACAGAAGATTTTCACTCCAAGACTTCAACCCAAGACTATAACGGGACAAGCTACTATTTTTCACAAGGCATTCCAAGTATTATAACAAATGATGCTCCAGTTTATGTTGGTATTAGTGTCAACAATATACCTGTTGCAGACCACCCAATAAACTATTTCAGGGCAAATGAATACTTGGACATGATTTTTGACAATGACAACAGATCAATGGAACACATGACTACATTGACAAAGGATGGTACCCTATTAATACGAAGTGCAAGTACTCTAGCAACTCGTCAGTGGGCCCTGGGTCTACCAATAGATGTAATGGATGAAGACATACCCTATAACATCACATTTCACAGCACTGGTAATATCAACACGAGGAACTATTCACTTTTATTCGTCACGTACAACTCTCTTTTGGAGATAGAAACTGGTGAAAACGGCTCGAAATACTTTTTCACAAGGTGATATATAAAATGGATAAATATTTGCTACCTCTCTGTCTAGAAACATGGCCTAATAGAGCCATTCAATATGCCCAACCAGCTACAAACTATGTAGGTAGGAGAATGATCCGACAACCGTTACATGAGACTGAGTTGCTGTGGGGTCGTCCTTTACCCAACAAGCCCAAAGCCATACACATCCTGAGGACATCTCCTGTGGTTCCAAAATTCCAGTGATCATTTGTAAATTCCAGTAATTTTTTCTATTATTTTCTAACTTGAAATTATATATGGAGGATATTGAACAACTCAGTAACAATTTGGAGGATGTGGAAGTGATTCAACCCAAAGCAAAGAGGGTCATGTCTCAGAAGCAGAAAGAGGTACTAGCAAGAGCACGGGAAAAAGCTTGGGCCAAGAGAAAAGAATTAGGAGAAATCAGTAGACAAGAAAAACAGCTCCAGAAACAGGAGAAACAAGTAAAGCAACAAGAAAAGGCTACTGAGATGAAACTTCGTAAGAAGGCAGTCAATAAGAAACTGAAGACAACTATTGTTGTTAGTGATGATGACTCTGACGAAGACGAACAGGTAATAACAGATGATTCCCAGCCAGAATCAGAAGAAGTTGAAGTGAAACAGATGTCAAGACAAATTAAAAAACGCTTGAACGTTACAAAAGTTCCAAAATAAGCCAGGAGGAAACTGTTGAACTGTTTAGACAGAAAATAATGAATGATGGGAAACGACTGGCTTATCAATCACTCTTCCCTGGGTCACAATGCCCTTTTTAGTAAAATATTATGTCCTGTAAAAATAGATGAATATCACAGAAAACGCGGTCAGTTATTGTATTCATAAAAACTCGTTTATAAGCCAAACACTTACCCACAATGTTTAAACACGTCCCTGCCACGCAACTATTTTGTAGCCCTTTTCATTGGGAGCCGAGGGACTGGTAAAACATATTCTGTTTGCCAATTATTGAAACAATATGAGCTTGCGGGTTTTGATAAAAACCAAGCTATGAGAGTTATTGTTTTTAGCCCCACGCATGATGCAAATCCAGTATTCAATTGTCTGAAGATTGATCCTTCTGATATTGTAAATGGTTACAGTGACTCCAAGCTTTTAGAAGTTATAGAAGACATCAAACAAGAAAAACAAAACACTGCAGAATACAAGAAAGATTTGCAAGTTTGGTCAAAGTTTTTCAATGGAAAAATAGATGCATTGACATTTGATGAGGTAGATTTTCTTGAGAGAACTGCATACCAAAAGCCTACTTGTAGATACCCAAACGGTGCAATAAACTATTTTGTATTGGATGATCTGGTGGGTAGTAGTGCATTCAAAAGTGTGGGTAAATCAGCATTGACAAACTTGGTTTTGAAGAACAGGCATTTGGGTACAAACATCATGATTTGCTCACAGAATTTGAAAGCTATACCCAAGAGCATCAGAACTAATACTTCATTGTTCGTTTTATTCAAGTTTGCAACAACCAAAATATTGGTAGATCTTCATGATGAAGTCAGCTCTACTCTCACCTTGAAGAAGTTTGAGAGGCTGTATATACATGCAACACAGGATGAGCATGACTCTCTTGTTATAGATTTCACAGGAGACAAACTAAGTAGGTTCAAGAAAAACTTTGATATTGTTCTGAACCTGCAATAAGACATTTTATTTTTTCTAACTGATTGTTAAAGAATGGCCTCTTTGACACAAGAATACGAGCAAACGAATGAATACAAAAACTTCAGAGCTGCAATTTTAGACATGTCTCCTGGTCTTCCTGAATACTTGGTAGATGTAGCTATTTCTGTACATATCAATAAACCATTGTTGTATAGGGACAAGAAAGCTATCAGGAAAGACTTGCTGAATAAAATTAAACCTGTTTCTGGTACTGAGGTTTTATATGGCTTGGTTACAATACGAAATGTTACAGTATAATATATCCCATATTATAAAATGTCTCCACCTGTCTTGAAAACACAATTGTTGTACATATCAAGCACGTTTCGAACAAGTGGAACGCCTGACAATTTCACAACATCATTGCCTGCAGGAGTCCTGCAAAATCCCTATGGAGGGAGGACGAAAGTCACAGTTGCAGATGTCATCATCAACAGGTGTTTTTATTCGATTAGAGCAAGTAACAATGACTTTATTGTTAACAACAATGGTACCAAGACATCAATCAGAATTCCAATTGGGAACTATACCCTTGATTCTTGGCTGGCAGAATTGGGTGTGTTGCTTACGGGATGGACACTAGCCCATAATGAAACAAACGGGCTTTGTATATTCAACCCTCCTGGGCCAGGGTATTCATTCGAATTCAAAGATAGAAGTAGTTATTTGTTTGGGTTTCTGCCTCACGAAACACCTGGTGGTGCTCCCATTGTTAGCTCCTTTCCATTGCGTTTAAATCTTGAAAGTTTCCTGACAATCCATCACAATTTACCCAAGGTAACTAACAGTGCTGTCAACAATTTTCGTCAAAACAATATGCAAGAGAGTGATGTATTGATCCGCCTACTAGTTAATGTTGAAAGTTTTGCCAACATCATTTATCAGAATACAGCAGACGACTTTTCTTTCTATACAAGCGCCTCACATGTGTCAGAATTGAGTTTGAGCATTAAAGATGAACATAAAGACTCTATAGGGCCTTTTCCCTACGACTGGAGCATCACTCTCAGAATAGATTATGAATCTGATACTGATCCTATGAATTCTATTTTATCAATTTTGAAATCCATAGACCAGAAATTGCTTTTACTTTCCATCAAATAATATCAAAGAGTATATTAATGGGATTCTTTAATACTCTCAAATCTGGCGTTGGTAAGGCTGTGGGCACTTTCGGGAATGTGGTTAGGAAGGTAGCTGATTTCGGTGGAGGCGTAGCTCGGAAGGTGGGACAATTTGCGGGACCAGTGTCCAATGCGGCAGCCTCCATCGCTGACTTGTTGGGACAGGGAGGGGTAGCGGACGGAATAAGGGGCGTAGGAAGCGCGTTACAGCAGTTCAGTCCAGAAGTTGAAAAAATACTAAAGTAGTGAGTAGCAGCAGCTCCCGTCACGTAGTGATGACTCGCGGGCTGAACGGGAACCTGGAGACAGTCGGGTCCTGCCGCGGCTCCTGACTTCCTCTTGACTTCCTCGGCTTCGTCTCACGGCTGAATCGGCAGACGGTTGCAGTTGGTTCCTGTCGGGGTTCCTGTCGGGGAGAGTAGAAATGTGTAACGAAGTGTAATCAAGTATGCCGCGAGTCATCACTACGTGACGGGAGCTGACGCGACTCCCTCTTGACTCTCAGCCACGCTGTCCTTTGGGGGTCGTAGTTGGCATGCCCCCGAATCTTCATTTTTGAGTCGCGCGGAAGTCATTCATTCGTCATTCATTCGTCATTCTTATGTCATTATTTTCTTCCTTCTGGCGGGACTCGCGTCAGCTCCCTCAGACAATTCCAACGACTACTGCAGGGGCAACCACGACTAATGCAGGGACAACCACGGTACCTCCTGTTCCTGGACGGAGCAGGATGCACGAAGGGCCTACGCGAAGCAGTACTGCAGTACTGCAGGGGCAACCACGATCCTGTGGGGCAACCACTCCTCCTCCTGCGAGTAGCGGGGGCGGAACGGTAACCGGTAGACAGTCGCATCCTGCGCGGAGAGTAGAAAGGTGTAACAAAGTATAACGAAGTCTGGCTAATCGTATTTTGTCGTATTTTGTCGTATTGTTTCTTATCTATTCGCGGGACACACGTCAGCTCTCGAATCTATAAGGCGAATCGCGTCAGCTCCCGAATCTTAGGCGAATCATGGACGGAAACACCCCGCACAGATGGATGCTTCGCATCCATGAGCCTACGGCTAATCAACAAGCCGCCCACGGTACTACCACGGTATTGCACGGGAAAATCTAACGGACACCCCCCGAGATATAATTCGTGCGGAGGGACTATCGGAAAGACCCCTACTGGTTTTTTGGGGTAAAATGAAGTTATCGAAAAAAATCCGGCACCCGCCATGATCACATTAGTAGTTACTACCTTCTAGAATGTCGACTACTCTGCAGGTGTCGGGCAGCCCGCCGATTTTCCTCTAGATACCTAGTAGTTCCTAGCAGACCTCGACTCACCTACCCGGCCAAGGGGTAGTTGAACCGTCATACTGCTATGTTCTACCCCTGCTCCCCTCAAGGTACCCAGTAATCCCCGACCCCACTGCTCCATCGGGCAGCTCGCCGATGTATTGCCACAACTAGTTTGTTCGATAAGCTACCCCCAAATTTAGTAGTTATGAAATTCTACCCACAAATTTAGTAGTTATGAAATCGCAAAACAATTTGGTGGGCAGGGCACCTCGACCAGCGACCACCCACAAATTTAGTGGGTAGAAACCCTTCACCAGCAACCAACAACTAATTTAGAGGGTAGTTACCCCCCAACAGCAACCAACAACTAATTTAGGGGCTAGTGACCCCCCACCAGCAACCACCCACTAATTTAGGGGGTAGTGACCCCTCACCAGCAACCACCCACTAATTCAGGGGGTAGTTACCCCCCACCAACAAGCACCCACTAATTTAGGGGGTACTTACCCCCCACCAGCAAGCAACAACTAATTTAGGGGGTAGTTACCCCCCACCAGCAACCACCCCTAATTTAGGGGGTAGTGACCCTCCACCTACACCACCCACTAATTTAGGGGGTAGTTAACCCCCACCAACAACCACCAACTAATTTAGGGGGTAGTTACCCACCACCAGCAACCACCCACTAATTTAGGGGGCAGTGACCCCTCACCAGCAAGCACCCACTAATTTAGGGGGCAATGACCCCTCACCAGCAAGCACCCACTAATTTAGGGGGTAGTTACCCCCCACCATCAAGCACCCACTAATTTAGGGGGTAATGACCCTCCACCTACACCACCCACTAATTTAGGGGGTAGTTACCCCCCACCAACAACCACCAACTAATTTAGGGGGTAGTTACCCCTCACCAGCAACCACCCACTAATTTAGGGGGTAGTGACCCCTCACCAGCAACCACCCACTAATTTAGGGGGTAGTTACCCCCCACCAGCAACCACCCACTAATTTAGCGGGCAATGACCCCTCACCAGCAAGCTCCCACTAATTTAGGGGGTAGTTACCCCCCACCAGCAAGCACCCAATAATTTAGGGGGTAGTCACCCCCCACCAACAACCAGCAACTAATTTAGTGGGTAGTTACCCCCCGCCAGCAAGCACCTACTAATTTAGGGGGTAGTGACCCCCCACCAGCAAGGACCCCCTAATTTAGGGAAGTAGAGCTCCTCGCGAGGGGCTCTACTTCTCTTCTATGCGTATTGCCCACGAGGGCCCTCGGCAGACAGACAGAGGGCAGTACGCATCAAATGTAACGCTATCGTAGTGCGCCCCCTCACCTGTACAGGTTCGACAGTTTTCGTTTCCGCTTTTCGAATTCGCTTTCATATTTCTTTTCCTCCGAACTACCTTTTCTGTTTCTTCGCGAAAATATGTTCTTCCTGCTGTATGCTGTGTTCCTTGTTCCCTTTCTGGGAGTTTGGGTATCCATGGCTTGGGAGAACCTTCCAGACCCGCCATCGCTCGTTCGCCAGGGGGCAGCGTCCGCTACGTCTGCTGCACGTACGCGTCGCAGGAACAGAGGATCGTTCTCCGAGTCATCTTTTCAATTCCAAGATGAACAGGGTGGCGCGGAATCGTTCTTCGCATGTGATACTGAATATGAGCCCTGGTGATCACACTGCCCCCAAAGCATCAAATGTTGCTCCCCATCGACACGCATGCACATGGACATCTCCTCCCCATGCTGCTACCCCTTCGACACGCATGCACATGGACATCTCCTCCCCATGCTGCTCCCCATCGACACGCATGCACATCGACATCTCCTCCCCATGCTGCTCCCCATGCTGCTCCCCATCGACACGCATGCACATTGACATCTCCTCCCCATGCTGCTCCCCATGCTGCTCCCCATCGATACACATGCACATTGATATCTCCTCCCCATGCTGCTCCCCATGCTGCTCCCCATCGACACACATGCACATTGACATTTCCTCCCCATGCTGCGCCCCATAACACAAACACTGGCACATCAACCCTCCCCCCCCCCTTTCTGCTCTCCCCTGCTGCTCACCAACTACCACATGCCACAGGAAACACACATACACACAGAACAAACATCGCACAACACGCACAACACACACACTACCAATCACACAACCACACACATAACACACCTCCCCACATAGACACATACACACCACCGTACCACAACCTCACACACACAAACACGACACACGCAAACACGATTCACCCAGACACCCACCATCAACAATCAGACACACACATACACACATACGCACACATGCACTCAGCATACACAGACAACGGAGGAAGGAAACACACTCATACACTGCACTCAACCAATAAATACACACATACACAAAAGCACACACACAAACCGACACGCACAGACACACACACCAATGACCACGCACAACAAACGCTCACTAACACCACGCATACTCACACCAACGCGTGGCAACACAACTACTCAGACAACACGCACCGACACAACGCAGACACAAACAGACACCACTACACATAAACACACATAACAACACACTCACACACAAACAATTTCGCACAACAACACACATACCCACATCACACACGCACGTGCACAAAATACACTCACCACCAACGCCGCGCACCATGCAGCACCGACACATACGACACACATACCAACACAGCAACGCCCATACACACCACACACGTACACACACACGCACACCTGCACTAGACACCCACACGTCACCACGCACACAAACATAACACACCTCACACACACACAAACACACATACCCACACTCACGAATACTCACTCAAAATTCATACATGCATGCGCACAACCACCCTAACACACATCATACATACCAAGCACACACACAGACACAATCACAGACAACACACACACAGCAACACACAGGAACAGACACACGCTCACACACACAAACCACCACACATGACACACATAAACAAACGCTGCTGCACACACATGCATACGCACACTTTCACACACTCACTCCAGAACACACACAGACAGAAACACCACAGCGCACAGACACAACACACAAGTACACTTCGCACGCTCACAAACCACATGCACACCACACCACACATTGCACGCCGACACATATATACCCTACACAGTAAACAATAGCTTTCGTACCACACATCACACCTTCGAGCACACACACGGCACATACAAACACACAGAATCAACAGACACACACACACACGTACACACCTGCAAAATCCTACAAACCACGCACACACCCACACACCCACATACACGCACACATGGCACACCAATACAACACCACACACAAGCTAACACACATGCACAGACACACACACACACAAACATTCCCAGCACCACACACACATACACACGCACACATACACACACGCACACGCGGACAAACAACACACACACGCATCTACAACGTGCGTTGTTGCAGGGCCTGCTTTGTTTGGCAACCTGCCTCTTTCTCTTGGCCCACCACACCTGTATACACACCAACAACCTACCCACCAACACCCACAAAAACACACACAGTGGGAGAAAACACAACAAAATGGTTTGGTTACTAATCTGTGTTGTTACTGTAGGCGGACGGTGCAGGTAGTAACACCGACATGAATCCATGGAGAAGGTCTCAACACTGGAGTACACTACTGCCGACTACAAGCATTCAGAGGACGTCCCTCAAAGGCTTCCCTACCTATCCATTAGTAGTGCAGGTGTTATTTTTTAGTTGGTATGGATGAACTTTGTGGGGGATCGCTGCCTTGCTGGCCTGCCTTTCTGTGAACTTTATGTATTTCCACCAACGGAGATGTGCCAGCCTTGACATATATATTTAGGCTGGATGGTATGCGTAACTACATGTTGCGCGAGGATTGTCGCTTTGATTTCTTACATTAAGGTAGGAATTCCACCCGACGAGGTGGGTCACCTTTTACCAACACTAAAATGTCGTTGCTAAGGACTAATTACAACCCGATCTAAGGCAGTTTCAATCTTCCTTAAATGTCTTTGAACATAGGCAGTTGGCTCGTAGAAAGTACTGTATAATCTGATAGCCCCTTGCAGGTTTAATAATTTATTGGACCGCCCCCCCAACCCCCCCACCTCCCACCCCACCAAGTCATCAGTGTCTTTTACCCCCTCCCACCCCACCCGCCACCCCACACACCCCCTCAGATCTCCTATTTTTAAATGCTACAGATTTTCTCTTTTTTTATTTATTAAATTCTTGATGCTTTTTTGCAATCCTATTTGTCTAAATTACTTTGATAGTTAATGGAAGCGATGATGGCCGTTTACCCACTCGGACGGTAGTTGACGGAGGAAGTAAAGGCGTGGGGAGGGGTGGAAAAACGTCCGACCCGAGAGACCAGGCCCCAGGGTGGTGCCTGGAGCCAAGATAGGAGGGTCCTTCCCGAAAAACCATCGTCTAAAACCAACGGGAACTCCCATGTTTTTTTAACAACATTTATTCAATGACGGAGATTCATGTAACCTATATTTTAAACACGGGAACTCGTGTTATCTAATCAATGACGGAGACTCCTAGAACATATGATTACATTATGGGGACTGGTGTTATGGAAGCGATGCAGGTGACTCCTGCAACATATGTTTAAATTACGCGGGGACTGGTGTAATGGAAGCGATGCCGGTGACTCCTGCAACCCTTGTTTAAATAACGGGACTCATGTAATGGAATAAATGCTGCTGACTCCTGCAAACCCATGTTTAAATTACGGGGGCTCATATAATGCACTTAATGCTGGTGACTCCTGTACCTACGTCTTAAAAACGGGAACTGATATAATTGAATCAATGCTGCTGACTCCTGTTAACAACGTATAAATTAAGGGGACTCATATTATGCATTCAATGCTGGTGACTTCTGCAACTATGTCTAAAATACGGGAACTGATGTAATGGAATCGGTGCTGCGGACTCCTGCAAACCATGTTTAAATTACGGGATGGTCAAATATATGAAGCACTTCCTTATTGTTACATGTTTTTCAACTAGCTCTGGTTTTCCAGTCCGCTGGTTCTGATTTGAATTTAATTGTAGCATGGCTTTAAAGGAAGCCCTGGGCAGACTATATGACCCAATTACCACACGCTCTGAACATGTAACCACTGCTAATCAATACATGGAAGCTCAGGGCCAATCCAAGCAAGCACTTCTCAGTGCTAATTTAGTAAGGAAGTGCTAATCCAAGCTAGCACACAACCCCGTGCTATCAAGACATG
This sequence comes from Chlamydomonas sp. ICE-L, assembly GCA_013435795.1. Classification (NCBI taxonomy): domain Eukaryota; kingdom Viridiplantae; phylum Chlorophyta; class Chlorophyceae; order Chlamydomonadales; family Chlamydomonadaceae; genus Chlamydomonas; species Chlamydomonas sp. ICE-L. Next base: position 16,290,588 of record JACBWV010000610.1, on the reverse strand, counting down.
CGCACTCAGTTCAAGCAAGCACTCTCATTGCTATCGAAGCAAAACAAAGCAGTCTCTTGGTGCTAATCCAAGAAAGCACGCTTAATGATAATCAAGGAAAGCGCACCCAATGCTAATCATGAGCTGCAGTAACAGAGGTAATCAAAGCTAACACAATCCGGGCTCATTTAAGCAAGCACTCTCATTGCTAAACAAGTCTAGCAACCCCATTGAAAATCAAAGCAAACACACTCAGCGCTAATAAAAGAGATCACACGCAATGCCGAATTAGGCTTACACTGAGTCATGCTGAACCAGTCTAGCACACTCCGTGCAAATCAATTCCAGCACACCTTGTAGCACATAAAACAAAAAGTTCTGGACTTGGACGTACCATGTGCCCCACACCAGGCTGCACCAGGAGGCTATACACAGGGCTGCACTAGCCCCCACCAAGTTGCACTAGTCTGTATATTCATACATATACGCCCATCGCCAACCCAATAAAGAACATGCCTAACTAGTCACAAGTTGGTCTTGGAGTGCGTTGCAGCCAAGCTCCTGCCTAGAGGAGCGCTCTCTTTGCCAAGCTAAGGTGATGCGCTAGTGCAGCTTGTACTCCGCCAGTGAGGCCTTCCGTGTTGTCAAGAAATGCCTGAATACCTCATCACCTTGCAACACCAACATCCTGAGGTCTCCTATTGCCTGAAGGGCTAAATTGTCCCCCCCAGGCAGTGCCTGCAGGGCAGCCTCTATCTGGGTTACACAAATGGACAGCCTGCGGGTGAACCGTGCCTTCTCAATTCTGAGCAAACGCTCCTCCTCAAAAAACCTCTGCCGATCGGCCAGAGCCATAAGGTATAGCCTACCATGAAACAATGCGTTCTCCTTCTAACTCTGAGTCTACTTCATGCGTGGACCAGGGAGGGGGGACAACCAAACAACATCCTCTTACTTTATCTTCAATGATAGGGGTTGCTAGATCAGGGGTGGTTCATAAACGTTCCACATAAAACTTCAACCACAAAGAGATAAGATTCGTGAGGTTTGGAAGCTTGCTCTGTGTGTGTGTATGTGTGTGTCTGAGTGCATGGTGTGCGGTTGTGTATGCGTGGGTGTGTGCGTGATTGTGTGTGTATGTGTGTATGTGTGCATGTGCGTGTATGTGTGTGTGTGTGTGTGTGAGAGAGTGTGCGTGTGGGTGTGTCTATGTGGGGGCCGGGGTAGGGTGTGTGGTGTGCTTGTGTGTGTGTGCGTGTGGGAGTGCCCGTGTGTATATGAGTGTGTAGTGTGGTGTGCTTATTGCCGGTGTGTGTGTATGTGTGTGTGGTGCGTGTGTTTTGTGGTGCATGTGTGGTGTACATTGTTTTGTATGTGTGTGTATGAGTGCATGTGTATGTGTGTGCATGTGTTGTGTGTCTGTGTGCATGTGGTTCGTGTGTGTGCGTGTCTGAGTGTGTGGTGGTGCGTGTGTGTGTGTGTGTCTTTGTGCATGTGGGTGCGTGCGTGTGTGTGTAGATGTATGTTGTGTGCGTGTTGTTTTGTTGTTTGTTTGTTTGTTTTGGTTTGTTTTTGTTTGTGTGTTGTGTGTGTGTGTGTCATGTGTGTGTGTTGTATGTGTTGATTGTGCCTGAGTGCATGTGTGCGTGTGTGTGAGTGTTTGTGTGGTGGTGGTGGGCGTGCGTGTGTGTATGTGTATGTGTATATGTGTTTGTGTGTGCAGGTTATGGGCATGTGTATGTGTGTGTGTGTGTTGTGTGTGGGAGTGTGTGTGTATGTGTGGGTTTGTATGGTGTGGGTGTTGCCTGAGTGCAATGTGTGCGATGGCTTTGTATGTGTGGTGGCGTGCGTGTGGTGTTTGCCTGTGCCCCCGTGTTTGCGTGTGTTTGTATGTGTCTGTGGTATCTTGGTTGTGTGGGTGTGTGTACGAGTATTTGTATGTGTATGTGTGTGTGTGTGTGTGTGTTTGTTTGTGGCCGTGTGTGCCAGTGTGTATGCTGTTTTGCGTGTTGTATGTGGGTGTGTAGTTGTTGTGTGTATGTATGTATTTGGTGTGTTTGCGTGTGTGGTGCGTGTGTGTAATACCGTTGTGGTGTTTTGGCGTTTTTGTTGGTGTGTGTATGTGGGTGTGTCCCTGAGTGTGTTGTGTGTGTATGTGTTGCTTTTGTGTATTTGTGCGTTTTGTGTGTGTTTTGTGTGTGCCGTTGTTGAGTGCCGTCCTGTGTTGAGGTGTGGCCATGTGGTATATGTGTGTGTGGTTGTGTTGTTCAATGTGCATGTGTTCGATTGGGGAGCAGCATGGGGGCAGCATGGGGAAGGGATGTCCATGTGCATGCGTGTGTCGATGGGGAGCAGCATGGGGAGCAGCATTCGATGCTGTGGGGCCAGTGTGATCACCAGGGCTCATATCACACGAGAAGAACGATTCCGCGCCACCCTATTCATCTTGGAATTGAAAAGTTGGCTCAGAGAACGATCCTCTGATCCTTGCGACGTGTACGTGCATCAGACGTAGCGGACGCTGCCCCCCTGGCGAACGGGCGATGGCGGGTCTGGAAGGTTCTCCCAAGCCATGGATACCCAAACTCCCAGCAAGGGAACAAGGAACACAGCATACAGCAGGAAGAACATATTTTCGCGAAGAAACAGAAAAGGTAGTTCGGAGGAAAAGAAATATGAAAGCGAATTCGAAAAGCGGAAACAAAAACGGTCGAACCTGTACAGGTGAGGGGGAGCACTACGATAGCGTTACATTTGATGCGTACTGCCCTCTGTCTGTCTGCCGAGGGCCCTCGTGGGCAGTACGCATAGAAGAGAAGTAGAGCCCCTCGCGAAGGGCTCTACTTCCCTAAATTAGGGGGTCCTTGCTGGTGGGGGCTCACTACCCCCTAAATTAGTAGGTGCTTGCTGGTGGGTGGTAACTACCCGCTAAATTAGTTGTTGGTTGTTGGTGGGGGGTGACTACCCCCTAAATTATTGGGTGCTTGCTGGTGGGAGGTAACTACCCCCTAAATTAGTGGGTGCTTGCTGGTGAGGGGTCATTGCCCCCTAAATTAGTGGGTGGTTGCTGGTGGGGGGTAACTACCCCCTAAATTAGTGGGTGGTTCCTGGTGGGGGGTAACTACCCCCTAAATTAGTGGGTGCTTGCTGGTGAGGGGTAACTACCCCCTAAATTAGTGGGTGGTGGCTGGTGAGGGTCACTGCCCCCTAAATTAGTGGGTGGTGTAGGTGGATGGTCACTTCCCAATAATTTTGTGGGTGGTTGCTGGTGGGGGGTAACTACCCCCTAAATTAGTGGGTGGTTGCTGGTGAGGGGTCACTACCCCCTAAATTAGTGGGTGCTCGCTGGTGGGGGGTCACTACACCCTAAATTAGTGGGTGGTGTAGGTGGAGGGTAACTACCCCTTAAATTAGTGGGTGCTTGCTGGTGGGGGGTAACTACCCCCTAAATTAGTGGGTGGTTGCTAGTGAGGGGTCACTACCCCCAAATTTAGTGGGTGCTTGCTGGTGGGGGGTCACTACCCCCTAAATTAGTGGGTGCTTGTTGGTGGGGGGTCACTACCCCCTAAATTAGTTGTTGGTTGTTGGTTGGGGGTTACTACCCCCTAAATTAGTGGGTGGTTGCTGGTGGGGGGTCTCTAGCCCCTAAATTAGTTGTTGGTTGTTGGTGGGGGGTAACTACCCCCTGAATTAGTGGGTGGTGTTGGTGGAGGGTCACTACCCACTAAATTAGTTGTTGGTTGCTGGTGGGGGTCACTAGCCCCTAAATTAGTTGTTGGTTTTTGGTGGTGGGTAACTATCCCCTGAATTAGTGGGTGGTGTTGGTGGAGGGTCACTACCCACTAAATTAGTTGTTAGTAGGTCGCTGGTTGAGGTGCTCTGCCCACCAAATTGTCCTGCGATTTCATAACTACTAAATTTGTAGGTAGAATGTCATAACTACTAAATTTGGGGGTAGCTTATCGAACAACCTAGTTGATTGCCACGTACCTTTTGTTTATTTTCATTGTTTCTTCCTTCCTCCTCTCATTGTAACAATTCTACGACTAGTCCTAGGCGGCGTCGCAAGCGACGCGGAAAATTGGCGGAGAGTGTTATCGGAGCGAAAGGTGGCAAAGGAATCGAGCGGACCGAAGCCAGTTAGTTGCGAGACAGTTGGCTGACGTGTCGGTCGCGACCGCAGTCGCAGTCGTCGGTCGCACAACGGGGTGACCCGGGGGGGCTGGGGCGGCCTGGGGGCTCCCTGGGGGGCTCCCTCCCCCCCAGAAGGGGGGGCTCCGCCAAAAAGCACAAATGTTGCATAACAGGACAGTTAGTGTCTGACAGCCTGACCTGTGCAGTAGCAGACATAATTGCTGATAGACTCCTTGTTCTTACACTATGCACCCAGTCTGCTACTCTGCTCCACAATGCAATCAGGTTCAGATATAAACCCGTGCGATTGCATTCTGCATGCTTGTGGTTTAGCAGTGTTCATGCTACCCATGTTTACTGTGCCCGCAAACGGTGAGCAGCCACTCAGCCAGAATGGCTATTAGACCATGCAATCAAGCCAAACCAATCCATCCAATCAGGTCCAGCACTGATGAATGAGCGGTTACCTAGAATTCTCGATTTTCCTTGGCAGTCAGCCTAACTAGATTTTCTATGGCAAGCAAGCTGTCCAATTGTAAGCTTTTAGTACTGAGTTGAACGGACGACCTGTACCGGCATCTACCGTACGCGTCTTAGTTACCGTATTGGCAAACGGTTTGGCAAACGACTCTTTGCCAAACCGGATTAGGGATCCAGCTTGAGACCTCTCCAGGTGGTTAGCTGTTGCCAAGTTACGGGTACCATGGTAATCTGTCTTCTAAGCCCTAGCAAGTTAAATGTTCCTGATTTGAATTGCTACATGTTTTTTATTTTCAGCAAGCTTGGGCACTGGGCAGACTACTTAGTGAACATGTACTTGACCATGAACTTGGTTACATGGCTCCAGCCAGCTATTTGGCTGGCTGGAGCCATATACCGGTCTGGCTACTAAGCCCTAGCAAATTTAATGCTCCTGATTTGAATTGCTACATGGTTTTACAGAAAGCTTGGGCAGACTACTTGGTGAACAAGTAAGTATGTAATAATGAAATGTAACAATAACATAAGACCCTTTGCCAAGTAGCGTGTATAAGATAGTACCAGAGGGTTCCTATCCATGGTAACCCTGCCAGGCAGTAAATGATAGGACTCGTTAGTCATATTACCGGTATAACATGTCCTACACAACTACACATGTGTTATCCTCAAATTTTGAATTGGCAGACGGCAAGCACTCCAGAGTTGGCCGAAGAACCACGTAACAATTCAAATTCATGTGTTATCCCTAAGCTAGAGGCAGAACCTTAAATTGTCAGAAATAATGCGTTTTTGCTAATTTTACAGTTTTTGTTTCTTACAGTACTGCTAAGTTGAACCACAACCACAACCAGGGTAGTTCAAAACGTACATGTTTGCGTGGCAAAGCTCAAAATCACGTGTGTCACGCAAATTATTAGAGGGCTTTAAACAACCCTGACCACAATCACAACTACAGCGGCTAAAAAATAGTTATTTTTATTATGACAGGAATTTAGCCCATGATTTACGACATATAACAGTGAATCACGTAACAATATATGTCACATCCAGGGTACTTCAAACTGACCCCAGGGGTTGCGTCCTGGGACGCACCCTAAATCGGTAGGTTGCGTCCTGGGACACAGTCAAATCTCTAGGCTGCGTTCCACTATCAACAGAACCCGTAGCCCACGGAAATGGAGTGGTGGTGGGCCAATCAACTGATGGGTGAGACGCAACCAACAACTTGAACCTGCGCCTGGGACGCAACGGACCCTCCCCATGTTGCGTCCTGCACTACCCTGGTCACAACACACAGTACCACAGCGTGTCTGAATGTTTCAGCCCACGGATAGCCAACTAGGCTGTAGGGACTTGCCCAACGTTATCGATATCGAATAATCGATATCGACTCTGGATTACCAAGAGGGAAAGAGACACACCTAGACCTGCACCATGTATGCTTCAGTTCAGGGGTGGCCATATAGGCTACAGGGACTCACCCAAACTCGAATGTATGAGTGTTTCTTTCGAAGGAGTGGCAACGCCATTCAAACTGAGTCCTTGGTGTCACTGGCTAGTGTCGGGAGACCCACCTCCTGGGTTGAAATACCTCTCGCAACTTAAAAAAAAAAATGATCGAGACAATTGTAGACAATTGTAGACAATTGATTAGTGTGAGGATCAGACGGTCTGAGCTTCGAGCCCTGGCCAGGTTCATAAAAATCTCAGATTCGCCACCTTGGAAGAGGTAGAGAACTTCCCTCTGTGCTGTTACGCGTTAGTCCAAGCTCAGGCACAGAGGGTCTGCAAAACCAAATAAACCCAATATGGTAGCCATTCTACAGTATGTACACATGCATGTAAGCGGGAGGGTTCCCTCAATCTCACGCCTGTGGTACGGCGTACTAAATTTCAAATTTCAATTAGTGTGAGGATGGTTGGAAACCCCCGGAAGTTGGGGAGTGGGCTTGTCTTCGGTCAAAACTGGCCTGCAGGCCTATGACATTGTAATGAAATGTAACACTCAGGATGGGCAGGAATGAGAATCATTTTATGACCTGGTAAGCGAAGCAGCTTTATGCCTCCAAACCATTCTGCCGCAGCCCAACCAACTCCACTCGCCCTGTGGGTGGGTGTGGGTGTGTGGGGTGTGTGCGTGTGTGAGAGGGGGGGGGGGGGGACTCACTCATGTCCCCCCTTCTTCAGCAAGATAGCTCTATGCCTCCAATCTGAAGCCGTTCGGCCGTGGCCCTACCAAATCCACAAAGTCTGCTCACCGTGTGTGTGTGTGTGTGTGTGGGCTCACTAATGCCCCCCCTTTTCAGCAAGATAGCCCTATGCCTCCAATCTGAAACCATTCGGCCGCAGCCCCACCAGCTCCACCAAGTCCACTAGCCGTGTGGTGTGTGGGTGTGTGTGTGTGTGTGGGGGGGGGGGGATGGTGTGTGTGTATGTAAGTGTGTGTGGGGGGGCTCACAAGTGTCCCCCCTTCTTCAGCAAGATAGCTCTATACCTCCAATCTGAAGCCATTTGGCCGTGGCCCTACCAACTCCACCAAGTCTGCTCGCCCAGGGTGGACTGACTGCACCACCCGCCCCTCTGCAGCGTGCACAGTCCCCCCCTGGTTATAGTAACTGATGATACCACCACAGAGGTTGTCGACGGGAATGCCAAGTGCCTCGGTCAGCATGGTTGCCACCCCCCCGGAGCGACCGCCTATTGAGCAGTAGGCTACTACTGCTGGGGGGACACCCGCACCGGCCTCGGCTTGCGCTATGGCATCACGCACCTTGATCATGTCCTCCTCACTGATGGACCTGCACGTGGTTGGTTGGTTGGTTGGTCGGTTGGTTGGTTGGTGGTGATAGCGGTGGTAAGTTGAAAGGTTGAGGGCATTGGTTGTGGGTGATGGTGGTGGTGGACCAGCAGAAGTTTGGTTGGTTGTCTGGCTGGTTGGTTGTTGGTGGTGATGGCAGTGGTTAATCGGTAGGATGGGGGTAGTGCTTGTGGGTGGCAGTGATGGTGGTGGTGGACCAGCAGGTGTTTGGTTGGCTGGCTGGTTGGTTGTTGATGGTGATGGCAGTGGTTAGTCGATAGGATGAGGGCATTGGTTGTGGGTGATGGTGGTGGTGGACCTGTACATGTTTGTTTGTTTGTTTGGGTGGGTGATTGGTTGTGTGTGTGAGAGAGAGGGGGTAAAATTAGCAATGCACATAATAGTGATGTTTCCTTTCTTTCAAGAGGGTATTTGACCGAAGGCGAGTATGATATCATATGCACCATAAGGTATTGTATATAAAGGGTAACTTTGACCTAGTCAGACTACCGGCATCATATGATATCATATGATGACGTGATATAATATTGATGTTCCCTTATCATCCTTCCATCCACTTATCAGCCACCAGGCTTTGCCTCATGCTTGATTGGCGCAACATGGAGTGCAACAGGAATGATTGAAACGTCAGTCTAATCTAGCCTACGGGAATCCAGGAGGATGACAGCCCCCCCCCCCCCCCCCCCCCCCCCCCAACCCAACCCAACCCCCCCCCCCCCACCCAACCCCCCCCCCCACCCACCCACCCACCTTTCACCCCCCCCTCCTGACCCACAAACACCCCCCCTCCTGACCCTCCCACTTAGCCTTTGGGTATGAAGAGGATGACAGCCCCCCCACCCCCACCTCTCACCTCCTGACCCACCCCCCACCCCCCCCTCCTCCTCCTCCCACTTAGCAGCCACCAGGCTTTGCCTCATCCTTGATTGGCGCAACATGGAGTGCGCCAGGAATCATTGAAACCTCAGGCTCATCTAGCATACAGGAATCCAGGAGGATAACAGCCTCCCCACCCCCACCCCTCACCTCCTGACCCCACAAACACCTCCCCTCCTCCTCCTCCATCCACTTACCAGCCACCAGGCTTTGCCTCATCCTTGACTGGTGCAACATGGAGTGCGCCAGGAATCATTGAAACCTCAGTCTCATCTAGTCTACGGGTATCCAGGAGGATGACAGGCGGGAGAAGGCGCCCCTGTATGCTCTCTAGCTCCGAGAATCCAACCTGCAAGTAACACGGCAGCCAGATCAGCACCAACACAGCAGCCAGGTCAGCAGTAACACAGCCTCTAGCTCGGAGAATCCAATCTGCAAGTAACACGGCAGCCAGGTCAGCAGTAACACAGCAGCCAGGTCAGCAGGAACACAGCCTCTAGCTCTGAGAATCCAACCTGCAAGTTATTCGGCAGCCCGGTCAGCAGTAAAACGGCAGCCAGGACAGCAGTAACACGGCAGCCAGGACAGCAGTAACACGGCAGCCAGGTCAGCAGTAACACGGCAGCCAGGACAGCAGTAACACAGCAGCCAGGTCAGCAGTAACACGGCAGCCAGGACAGCAGTAACACGGCAGCCAGGACAGCAGTAACACGGCAGCCAGGACAGCAGTAACACGGCAGCCAGGACAGCAGTAACACGGCAGCCAGGTCAGCAGTAACACGGCAGCCAGGTCAGCAGTAATCACCTGCACCACTGGCCCTACACTGACCAACCTGCAAGAAAGAAACCTCTCTCTCTCTCTCTCTCTCTCTCTCTACACTGACCAACCTGTAAGGAAGACTGAGGCCAGGTCAGAATCTCCATACATTCCTCAGTCCTTTGGTGCACTAGAGTTTAGGGTTTAGGGTTTAGGGTCTCCATTTGTGCCTCAGTCCTTTGATGCACTAGAGTTCTGGGTTTAGGGTCTCCATTCGTGCCTCTGTCCTTTGGTGCACTATTCGTAGGGGATGGCAATATGACATCGTATGATGCCGCCAGTCTGACTAGGCTGAAGGTGCCATTTATATACAATATTATATGAAGCAATTTTTATGATATCCTACGAAGGGGGGCCCTCAGGAAGTTGCTCGTGTATCGCATGCCAGAATCGGGGCCAAAAGAGGTTGTAAGCCCCGGAACCATCGAAACAAGTCGAAAAATGTGTCGGGGTGGGGTAGATATCGACCCCTAAAAAAGAGGGGGGGGGGGGGGGGGGGGGGGGGGGTCCGACGGCTTTCAGAAATTTCCTCTGGTGAAGACTGTTAGAGGCCAAAACTTCCTCAGTACTCGGTCTCTGATAAAATTAAGCAGACCTATGACACAAGCTTGACGAGCTCTATCCATTTGTGGTCTTACATTTGGATTTGATCAAAGTTTGACAACATGGTCAAGCAAACACCCTTTCCTAGTCCTGATTCTGAGCTGAGCTAGCTAGTGTTGGTGTTTGAGAATTTGAAGGTGGTGTAAAGCCTAAGTTGCATGCCCAAGAACCCTCCTTATACCCAGAAAGTTTGTGGAGGAAAGATTGGGTTTCTGGTCTGACCCAACCTTCTCACTTGGTGTACTTAGAACCTGTGGAGGTCACTACTCAAGCACTACCACGACACATTTACTCATTCTCGAAAACATTCGCGGAGTCGGAATGCTCTCGTCTTACCAGTTTCGTGGGTATACTTAACTTCGTCAGATTCCGTCTGGTGAGGAAGTTACGAAGATACTTCCGAAATCGGCTCGACTCCTGAACGAGGATCTGCCAGACTGGCAGGTGCCTCAACTTGGATCTAGACAGGATCTAGAGGATCGCGCCTCCATATTTACTCGGTGTCGGAAATAAGAGTGGATTCGGGGGGGGGGGTAAGGGTAAGGCTGATTACAAAAAGGTAAGGATAAGGCTTTGGGGGGGGGGGGGGGGGGGGGGGGGGGGGGGGGGGGTAAGGCTGATTACAAAAACTTCCGGCATAGGTATATGAAAAAAACTTCCTGAGGGCCCCCTGTCCTACGATATCATATTTTCCTTTGGTTGGAACATCATATGATATACCGGTCCCTAACTATTTGTCATGGCAAGCATGACAAAGGAACACAATCCCATTCAAGATCTTTTCAACCGGACATCCGTACTTCTTCTCTCCCGTCCTCTCTCCTCCCCTTTCCCCCTCCCTCCTCCCCCCTTACTTCCTCTCCCCTACAATTGCCCCCGTCCTTTCCTCCCCTTTTCCCCTTCACCTCCCTTCCTCCTTCCCTCCCCCCCCTCCTTCCTCCCTCCTCCCCCTTCCCCTCTCCTCCCCCTTTTCCCCTCTCTGCTCCTCCCTCCCTCCTCCTCCCCTTCTCCCCTCCCCCTCCCTTCCTCCCTCTCGCTCTCTCCCCCCCCCTCCATTCCTCCCTCCTCCCCCTCCCTTCCTCCCTCCCTCCCCCCCCATTCCTCCCTCTCTCCCCCCCCCCCTCCTTCCTCCCTCCTCCCCCTCCCTTCTTCCCTCCTCCCCCTCCCTTCTCCCCTCCTCCCCCTCCCATCTTCCATCCTCCCCATCCCACACTCCCCTCCCATTCCCTTTTTCCCTCCCCCCTCTGCCTTCTTCCCTCCTCCCCTTCCCTTTCTACCTCCTCTCCCATCTCCTATAAACCCTGATCCCTAAGTGGTAAGCCCTGACCCTCACCTGCTTGACCGTTGAGAATGAAGGAAGCTCCCGCACCATCCACCTAACTCCTGCACTTGAATCCACAAATCCTAAGCTCTCAGTGATAAGCCCTGATCCTTACCCCCACTCTTGAAGGTCTACACCCTGAACCCTAAACCCCAAGCCCAACACCCTAAACCCCTAGTGGTTAGCCCTGGCCCTCACCTGCTTAGCCGTTGAGAATGAAGGAAGCTCCCTGACCATGTCAGCCAGTTCTGTGGGCTCCACCTCGCTGGTTGGATCGTATGCAGTGGTGAGGTCACCCCCACCCTCATCCCCACTCTCACCCCACCCTCACCCCCACCCTCACCTGCTTGGCCGTTGAGAATGAAGGGAGCTCCCTGACCATGTCAGCCAGTTCTGTGGGCTCTACCTCGCTGGTTGGATCGTATGCAGTGGTGAGGGAGGTGCAGAGGAGGGGACGTTCTATTAGGATCTGCATCATTTGGTCCAAGGAGCCGCTCTCTTCAGACACACAGTCAAGCACACAGCTCATGGCAGCAACAAACTCGTCCAGCGACACCTGAATGGAAACAGTCGGGAATAGCGCTTTGTACGGGCTGGGCTAACGGTGTTGACTGTATGACTTATGACATATATACATATACGTGTACGTACCTTATGCCTTATGCTTTATGCCTTATGTATATGACTTACGACTTATATACATGCCTTGTTGTGTCGACTATACATATAGATGCCTTATGTTGTTGACTACATGACTTATGGATACATATGAGTACATGATACCTGGGCGGAAACAATCGAGAATCATTGTTTCTTTTTTGGGCTATATGCACAGCAGCCTCTTGCCAGCTCCACGAGCCAGACACTGGTTCAAGACCAAAGCTTGCAGCTGCATCTGAATGCCTGCCATGTCAGCTTTCGGATGCACTACCTAGCTTCTGGTTTGGCTAAGAATGGGAAAAGGATGCTGCCTAGAAGCTGATATGCATACCCACCCCCCCCCCCCCCCCCCCCCCCCCCCCCCCCCCCCCCCCCACCCCACACACACTCACACCCACACAAACAACAACGTGATGTTCACAAGTCCCCCTTGACTCGGCCAAGACGCGTGCAGGCACATTTGGAGTCCAGTAGGGCACCAAGAAGAATGTAATGATGATGATGATCATCAACAACCCATCTGCAACCCAACCCAACGCACCTTCCCCTCAGCTTCCTTGCCAGTTCCCTCCAGTGCTGTTGCCACCTTATTAGGGTTAGCCCATGTAGCACGAGCTTTAAATTTTCCAATGTGAGCAAAGCACTCTCCTGGGGGGGGGGGGGGGGGGGAGGTTGGGTTGGGTTGGGTTGGGTTGGGTTGGGTTGGGTTGGGTCGGGTTGGGTTGGGTTGGGTGGGGTTGGGTTGGGTTGGGTTGGGTTGGGTTGGGTTGGGTTGGGTTGGGTTGGGTTGGGTTGGGTTGGGTTGGGTGGGTTTGGGATGCATTGGGTTGGGTTGGTTGGGGTGGAATGGTGTGGTGTATATGTGGTGTGTGTGTGTGTGAGAGGGGGGTGAGGGGGGGGGGATAAAGACTTCAGTTTCCAGGCAGTGGGTACTAGGGATCTAATTCGAACTTTTCGAGAAGAAAAATCAACAGTAAGAGTAGACGCGACAAAGGGGCAGATGATTGACACACCACCTCCCCAACACAGTAGGTGTGTAGGTGGAGGGAGGGGGGGGGGGGGGGGGGGAGGGAGGGAGGTGTGTAGTGGAGGGGGGGGGTAAGGGAGGTATGGAGGTAGGTGGAGGGGGGGGGGGAGGTGTGTAGGTGGAAGGGGGGGGGGGTAGGGAGAGAGGTGTGTAGGGGGAGGGAGGGAGGAGGGTGGGTGGGTAGGGAGGTGGGTGCGGGTGGGTAGGGAGGTGGGTGAGGGTGGGTAGGGAGGGAGGCCGTCTGCCGCAAAATCAGCAGTAAGTGTAGACGCGAAAAATGCGCAAATGATTGACTCACCACCTCCCAGACATTTGCAGCCTCAGCAGCCCGGGAGGCAGGCATTGGATTGGGGTACATTGGGGTGGAGTGGGGCGTGTGTATGTGTGTGTGTATGTGTGTGTGTGTGTGTGTGTGTGTGTGGGGGGGGGGGGTCAAATAAAAGCTCCAGTCCCCTACAAGTGATTGACTCTTCACCTTCACCGACCAGCTGCTCTGCCCCCTCCTCTCTTACCTTAGCAGCCTCGACAGCCCGGGGGCAGGCATTGGGGTGGGATGCATCGGGGTGGGTTGGGTGGGGTGGAGTGGGGCGGAGTGGGGTGGAGTGATATGTGTTGGGGGTGTGGGTGGGGCTTTGGGCTTGGTGTTGTGTTGGATTAGGGCGGATTTATGTGTTTGGGTGTGGGTTGTGTTTGGATGGTGTTGTGTGTTTTGTGGTTTGATGGTTTTTTTCATTTTGTTTGGTTATTTTGTGTTTTTTTTTTTTTTTGTATGTTTTTTGTTGTTTGGTGGTTGGTCTTTTTGTTGTTTTTTTTTTTTTTATTGTTTTTTGTGTGTTTTTTTTGATTTTTTTTTTTTTTTTTGTGTTATTTTTTTTTTTTTGTTTTTGTTTTATGTTTTTGTTGTGTTTTTTTGTTATTGTTTGTGTGTTGTTGTTTGTGCTGAGTTTTGTGTCGTCGTGGTGGGTGGTTCTGGGTGTGTGTGTTGTGGTGGTGGGCTGGTGTGTGCTGTGGTGGGTGTGGCTTGGTGTGCTGTGTGCTTGTTGTTGGCTGAGCTGTTGTGTGTGGTGGGTGGGCCTGGTGTGTGTCGTGTGGTTGGGTGGGCTGGTGTGGTCGGTGTGGTGGGTGGGTGGTGTGTGTGTGTGGTGGTTGGGCTGGTGCTTGTGTGTGTGGTGGGCTGGTGTTGTGTGTGTGGGTGGGCTGGTGTGGTTTGTGTGGTGGTGTGGCTGGTGTTTGTGTGTGGGTGGGTGGGTCTTTTGTTTTATGTTTGGTTTGGTGGGCTATTTTTGTGTTTGTTGTTGGTGTGTCTTTTGTGGTGCTGCTGTGTTTGTTTTGCTGGTTTTTTGGTTGTTTTTGTGTTTTCTTTTTTGTTGATCTTTTTGTTTTTGGTGTCTTTTGTTTGTTTCGGTTGTTTTTTTGTTTTCTTTTTTTTTTTTTTTGTTTTTTTTCTTTTTTTTTTTTTTTTTTTGTTTTTTTCTTTTTTGTTTTTTTTTTTTTTTTTGCTTTGTTTTTGTTTTTTTTTGTTTTCCTTTTTTTTTTTTTTTTTTTTGTTTTTGTTTTTTTTTTTGTTGTTTTTGTTCCTTGTTTTTTTTTTTTTTTTTTTTTTCTGTTTTGTTTTTTTTTTTTTTTTTTATTGTTTTTTTTTTTTTTTTTTTTTTATTTTTTTTTTTTGTTTTTTGTTTTGTTCTTTTTTTTTTTTTGTTTTTGTTTTTATTGTTTTTTTTGTTTTTTTTTTTTTATTTTTTTTTTTTTTTTTTTTTTTGATTTGTTTGTTTTTTTTTTTTTGTCTTTGAGTTTTTTTTTTTTTTTTTTTTCTTTTTTTTTTTTTTTTTTTTGTTTTGCTTTTTTTTTTTTTTTTTTTATTTTTTTTTTTTTTTTTTTTTTCTTTTTTTTTTTTTTTTGTTTTTATTTTTTTTTTTTTTTTTTTTTTTTGCTTTTTTTTTTTTTTTTTTTTTTTTTGCTTTTTTTGTTGTTTTTTGTTTTTTTTTATTTTTTTTTTTTTTTTTTTTTTTATTTTTTTTTTTTTTTTTTTTTTTTAACTTTTTTTTTTTTTTTTTTTTTTTATTTTTTTTTTTTTTTTTTTTTTTCTTTTTTTTTTTTTTTTTTTTGTCTGTTTTTTTTAGTGTGGTGCGGTGGGCTGGTGTTGGTGTGTGGATGGGTGGGCATGGATGTTTGTGTGTAGGTGGGTGGGCATGGTGTGTTAGCGTTTGTGGGTGCAGGCTGTTGTGTTGTGTTTTGTTGTTTTTTCTTGTTTTTGTGTGTGGAGTGGGGTGGGCTGGTTTTTGTGTGTGGTTGTTTTTCTTAGGTTGTGTGGTCGTTCTCGGTGGGTGGGGGCTGTGTGGGTGTGGTGATGTATCGGGGGGCTGGGTTGTGTGCTGTGGTGGTTGGCCTGGTGCTGGTCGCTGTTGGTGGTTGGGCTGGTTCGGTGTTGGTGGTGGTGGGTGGTCTGGTTGGTGTGTGTGTGGTGTGGTGGGCTGGTGTGTGTGTGTGGTGGGGTGGGCTGGTGTGTTGTGTGGATTGGGTGGTCTTTGGTTTGCTTGGTGGATTGGGCTGGTTTGGTTGTTTGTTTAGTGTGTGTGCTGGTGTGTCGCTGGTTGGTGAGGTGGGCTTTGGTTTGTTGTGGTGGGTGGCTGCGGTCCTGTGTAGTGTGGTGGTGGGCTGGTGCTGTGTGTGTGGTGGGTGCGTGGGCTCGGTGTGTGTTGTGGTGGGTCGGGTTAGGTGGTGTGTGTGAGTTCGGTGGGCTGGGTGTGTGTGTGGTGGTGGCGTGCTGGTTTGTGTGTGTTGTGGGGTGGGCTTGGTGTATGCTGTGGTTGGTGGCGTGGTGCTGGTGATTTGGTGGTGTGCCGGTGGGTGGGCTGGTGTGTGTGTTGTGGTGTGGGTGGGCCTGGTGTGATGTAGTGGTGGTGTGGCTGGGGCTGGTGTGCTGTGTGTGTGGGTTAGGACTGTGTGTTTGGTGTTTGGGTTGGGCATGGTGTGTGTGTTTGGTGGGTGGGCCTGGTTGTGTGTGTGTGGTAGAGGTGGTCTAGGTTTGCTGTAGTGGGTTGGGTGGCTGGTGTTGTGTTGTGTGGTGGGTGTGCCTTGTTGTGTGTTTTTGGTGGTGTTCTTGATTTGTTTTTCGTGGGATGACAGCTGGCGCTGTTGTTGTGTGGGTGGTGGGTGGGCTCGGTAGTGTGTGTGTGGATGGGTGGGCTGGTGATTGTGGTGTGTGTGTGGTGCGGTGCTTGCTGTTGTGTCTGTGGTGGGTGGGCTGTTGTTGTGGTGTGGTGGGTGGGCTGGTTGTGTGTGTTTGTTGGGTTGCTGGTTTGTGTTCGTGTGTGTTTTTTTGCTGCTGTGTGTTTGTGTGTTTGTGTCTGTTGGTGTGTTTTTTATGTTGTCTTTTGTGTTTTTGGGTTGTTTGCTGGTGTGTGTGTGTGGTGGGTGGGATGGTGTGTGGTGTGTGGTGGGTTGGGCTGGTTCCTGGTTTGGTGGTGGGTGGGCTGGTTTTGTGTCTGTGGTGGGTTGGCTGTGTGTGTGTGCTGGGTGGGTGGGCTGGTGTGTGTGTTGGGTGGGTGGGCTGGTGTTGTCATGTGTGCGTGGGTTGGCTGGTGTGTTGTGTGTGGTGGCGTGGTCTAGTTTGTGTGTTGGTTGTGGGCTGTTGTGTTTTGTGTGGTTCGGTGAGCTGAGTGTGGTGTGTGGTGGGGGTGGGCTGGTGTCTTTAGTTTGGTGGAGTGGTGGCTGGTGTGTGTGTGTGGTGGGTGGGATGGTGTGTGTGTGTGGTGGGTGGGATGGTGTGTGTGTGTGGTGGGTGGGATGGTGTGTGTGTGTGGTGGGTGGGCTGAACTAGTGTGTGTCTGGTGGGTGGGACTGGTGTCTTGTCGTGTGGGTTGCTTGTGCTGCGTGTGTCGTAGTTGTGGTGGTTTGGCTGCTGTGTGCTCGTGTGGGTCGGGGGGCGCTGGTGTGTGCCTGTGGTTGTCGGTGGCTGGCGTTGTGTTGCGTGGGTGGGCTGGTGTGTGTGTGTGGTGGGTGGGCCTGGCGTGTTGTGTGCTGGTGCGGTGAGGCTGGTGGTAGTGTGCTGGTTGGGTGGCTGGTGTGGTGGGTGTGTGGTGGTGGGGCTTGTGTGTTTGTGTGTGCGGTGCCTCTGGTGTGTTTTTGGTGGTTTTTCTTGGTGTTGTTTGTGTTTGGTTTTGCTTTGTTTTGTGTTTCCATTGTTTGTTTTTCTTTTTTTTTTTTTTTTTGTTTTGTTCTTTTTTTTGTTTTTTTTTTTTGGTGGTGTGTGTGTGTGTGGGTTGGTTGGTCTGGTGTGTATTTTGGTGGGTGCGGCTAGGTGTTGTGTGTGATGTGCGTGGTTGGCTGGTGTGTTTGTGTGGTGGGTCTGGCTGGTGGTGTGTGTGTGGGTGGAGTAGGGCTGCGTGGTGTTAGTGTGTGGGTGAGGTGTGCTGGTGTGTGTGTGTGGTGGGTTGGGCTGGTTGTGTGTGTGGCTTGGGTGGGCTAGGTGTGTGCTGTTGGTGGGTGGGCTGGTTGTGGTGTGTTGGTGTTTTTCCCCCTGCTTGCCTCCCCCCCTCCCTGCCCCGGCTGCTCCGCCCCCTCCTCTCCAACCCTTCGCGCCCCTCCTCCTCTTGTCGTCCTTCCTTTTTTTTTTTTTACCTTATTTTTTTGTTTTTCTTTTTTCTTCTTTTCTTTGCTCTTTTCTTTTTATTTTTTTTGTTTGTTTTTTTTTTTTTTTTTCTTTTTTTGTTTTTTTTTTGTTTTTTTTCCTCCCCGACCCTCCCCAGCCTCCTGCTCTGCCCTGTCCTCTCCAACCTTCACATCCTCGGTAGCCCGGGAGGCAGGGGAGGGCGGCTGCTCCTGCTGCTGCTGCAGGTGAACGTCTTGTTGAGCGAGCAACAGAATCAGGAAGAGCAAAGTGAATCGCGCCTCTCTGCTTTCGGAGAACTTGGGCAGTAGAGCCATGCCTGCGGCATCCTTTCCACCCAATGTGACAGCTAGGGCACGCACCAGAGCCAGGTCAAAGGATGAGTCACTTGCAGCGCCAGCCTGGAAGGGAGGTTGGGGGTCATACACATTTGTTAGTGTCATATAATCAAGCGCCAGCCTGGAAGAGAGGTTGGGGGTCATACACATTTGTTAGTGTCATATAATCAAGCGCCAGCCTGGAAGGGAGGTTGCGGGTCATACACACTTGTTAGTGTCATATAATCAAGATATAATAGGAAAAACTTATGGTACCCATACAACTTCACCCCCATCGTGTGGAGGTGTTAATGCTGAACGCCCCCCCACCCCCCCCACCCCCACCCGCCGACCCCCCGCCCCCCACACACACACAACCCACCCCCCCCCACCACCCCCCAAAACACCAAGGCACCAAAACAAAACAACCACAACCACAAAAGAAAAAAACACACAAAAGACAAAAACCCAACAAAAAATCACCATCTTTCACAATATATATACTCTTCTTACTTTTCGCACCAACCCCACCGCACTCCCCCCCCCACCCCCCCCCCACCCCACCCCCCCCTCCCCCCCTACCCCCCCCCCCCCCCCCCCAACCCCCACCCCCCCCAGCCCAAACACGCACTCACCCAGCTTTCAGATTGAGACTGTGTTGTACTGTCCATATCAACAGCCTCCGCCCTCATATCATGCCAGCTACCTCAACAGTGCGTGGCTTGCTTCCGCGTGGCGACTCACATTCTCAGGTTGACAATCGCAAAGCAAAAGTTGCAACTGCAAGAAAGAGATGGAGTTTGTGTTTGTGTTTGTGTGTGTGTGTGTGTGTGTGTTTGTGGTGTTGTTAGGGGTGGGTGGAGAGGGGGAGGGGCATGGTGTGGGTGTAACATCCAAATCAAAAGTTGCACTGCAGAAAAGGAGATGGGAGTTTGTGTGTGTGTGTGAGTGTGTGGTCATAATTGGCACTACAGAACGGAGACGGGCCTGGGTGGGTGGGGTGGGTGTGATTGTTATTAGGGTGGATTGGGTTTTGGGTGTCAATAGAGTGGCACTGCAGAAATGTTGTTGTGCTGTGTTTGTGGTGGTAGTGGTGGTGGTGGGGGGCTCATAAGTGGCACTGCAGAAATGTGTGTGTGTGTGTGTGTGGTGGTAGTGGTGGTGGTGGGGGGGTCATAAGTGGCACGCAGAAAATGTGCTCGGCTATGTGGGTGTTGTCTGGTCGGTAGTACGCCGTATTCTCCCGGTGTTGGTTGGCGCCCGTTTATTGGGGTCATAAGTGCACGCAGAAATGTGTCAGTATGCGCTTTCCTTATGTTGTGTGTGTGTGTGTGTGCTGTGTGTGGGTGGTAGGGTGTGTTGTGTTGTGTGTGGGGGGGGGGGGGGTCGGTCAATAAGTGGGCACTGTGACAGAACGTGTGTTGTGCCCCCTGTGCCTGCCTGGGTGGTCTTCTCGGTAGTGTGGTCGGGGCTGGTGGGCGGTGTTAGACTTAGTGCCCACCTTAGCAGTAGGAAGAGGAGCATTGTTCGGGGTGTTTTTGTCGGTGATCTGGTTGCTTACACAAACCCCCCCCCCTTTTTTTTCCCCCCACTCTCTTTGGAACAAATTGCCGTATTACCGACCTTCTCTGCAGGTTATGCACCTGCTTGCCCCATACAGTGAGCACCCTTTTGTCATTGGTGGGTATGTGTACCACATGTTTTTCATATCGTGAGTTTTGAGCCCTATATTATGTCTTCGCCGGAATGTTGGGGCTAGGTTGTAGTACTAGACTAATGGTTACTTTTCTGTACAATTAGAGGCTTGAAAACGTTGCTACCAACCAGTGTTACATATGTCATCCATGTGCAAAATGCATGTTTTTGAAGCCCCTCCCCCCCCCCCCCCCCCCCCCATAAAAAAAACACAAAATCCCTGGTGGCTACTTATCTTTTCTGAAATCAGGCTTGAGTAGTCCAACTAGCTACACAACCTTGCCTAGAGAAATCTGAAATAAACAAGCCCTATGCAGCGTTGCAAGCGACGCGGAAAAATAGCGGAGTGTGTTGGCAACGGAACGAAAGGTGGCAACGGAAGCGAGTTAGTTATGAGACCGTTGGCTGACATGACAGTCTTCATCTCGGTCAGCCGGTCACACAAACAAATAGGTACCCTGGGGTTCCCGCCCCCTTGAAGAGAGGGCTTCGCCAAAAAAAGCTTGATCTTGTTCCCAAACTGTGAGCTCACCCAAATCGAAGTATTAATATGTTGAACTGATGTGTTTAAGCAACTTTGTAGCATATTTTGTTTTCCACTAGACTGGATTTCATAGGTTTAAAACATCTGTCCCCAAAGCCCCATGATTAGGCGCCTATGGAGATACATTATTTAGATAATTAGGCAGCTATGGAGGCATATATATATATATATATATATATATATATATATATATATAGGAAACAGCAATATGATATTATATGATATCTTGTCATCATATGACATCATATGATGCTGGCAGTCTGACTCGGCCAAAGTTACCATTTATATACAATATCTTCTGATGCAATTTGTATGATATCATATGATATCATACTCGCATTTGGTCAACATCATATGATTTGCCAGTCCCTACTTATATATTATTTTATCACATTTAGTACAATTTTTTTATTAATATGACTAAACAAGAGCCTACCTCGGAAGCTTATATAATATTTTATTAACTGTATTAAGAACACATGTTTTAATCAACTTAAACGAGAGCCTGCATTAGAGGCATACTTCATTTTTTGTATTAAACAAGAGCCTACCTTCCAGGCTCATATAATATTTTATTAACAGCATTAAAAGAACATGTTTTAGTTGACTTACACGAGAGCCTGTATTAGAGGCTCATAATACTTTCTTTTTATATAAAATTAAACAAGAACCTACCTTACAGGCTTATATAATATTTTACAAGCTGTAGTAAAAACACCTTTTAATCAACTTAAATGAGAGCCTGCATTAGAGGCTTCTATCATTTTCTTGTTTTTATAAAATTAAACAAGAGCCTAGCTTAGAGCCTGTAGAGGCTTATATCATTTTCTTTGTTCTATAAAAAAAAAATATTAAACAAGAGCCTACCTTAGAGGCTCTCCCGCATGAGACTCCAACACGCTGTACACAACAGCCACCTTGTCCTGCCTGCTGCCACTTACAAATGTAGCTCTTGTGGGGTCAACTGGGGGAGGAGGCAGACGTGCCATGATCCACTCTGCAAGCCACCTGTGCAAGAGTAAAATAAAATAAATCAATGTGGTAAAATCAATCAATAAATAATTAAATAAATAAATGAATTAATAAACAAATAAATAAATGCAGGCGAGCCATGATCCACTCTGCAAGCCACCTGTGCAACATTAAAATAAATAAATACATGTGGTCGATGAATAAATAAACAAACAAATAAATAAGCAAATACATAAATAATAAATAAATAAGCAAATAAATAAATAAATAACACATCTATATATATAAATAAATCATGGTCGTGGTGGTGGTGGTGGTCGTGGTGGTGTCATCGCGTAACCGACTTAACCGACTTCCCGCCCAGCCAATTCCCGCTCAGCCAATTCACGCTTTTATATAATCCCCCCTGCTTCAACTTCTGCCTGATCGGCCTCCTGCGAATTCGCCTATTGCAACCTTCGCCTCCTGCGTATTCTACCTGTTGCGCATCCCGCCCGATTTGTCCTTTTCCCGCCTGAGTTCATCCACCTGATTTCGGTAGCGCTACAGTTCGTCTTCCTACAAGCTTTTCCCCCTGCATCTCTGCAAGACCTTTCCCTTGCGTCAAGAGACCTGTCCCTGCGCACAACGGGAGGTCACGTGGTGAGTCAGCCGACCTGTCAGAAATGTCCGAATCGCATCCATCCCATGTCACAAACTTCGACTGCAAATTGTTCCCACTGCATTGAGAAACATGTCGCTCCGCATGGTGCCATAGCAAGTACGCATCAAAGTTGACCGAATGAAAAATCTCGCTGAGCATTCTCGCCCTTACTTGACCGAACATCTCAAATCAGCAACTTGACTGCAACTTCTTCCCACAGCATCGAGAAACATGTCGACGCTGTGCATTGTGCTATAGCGAGCACGCGGCAAAGTTGAATGGATGAACCTAGCGATGTTTCCAAGTCTCAGATCGAGTTGACTTCGGGAGCAGTTGCGGTGAACAGGATTGTTCTTCGGCCGAACTGAATACATGCTCGCTAAGAAGAAGCTTTAGTTATATACAGTTGCGATTGCGCAGGTTCAGCTTTTTCAGTGGGGTCGACTATCGATCACAGCTGAGGTGGCAGGGAAGCAGGTCCGATGCTTTTAGCGGAGTCGGATGATACGCAAACGTTGTCGATGCTCATCGTCCCGTTTGCCTTTCAGCTATGGCAAAGCCCACAGCTGAAGTGGAGGGAGGCAGATATGGAGTATGTGTGTGCTGGTGGGTGCGTGTAGAAGGGAGGGGAGGGATGAGAGTGGGGAGAGGGTGGGGGCTGGTGGGGTGGCTGGGGTGGGGAAGGGATGGAGTCAGGAAAATGTCAGGAGAGTAAGTAGTAGTTTGTGAGCGGGGGGTACATGGTTGGGTGGGGGGGGTAGGGGTGGAGATAAATGGGTGGGTGGGTGGGGGGGGGGGGGGGAGGGAGGTACGGTGGTGTTTGTGTTGCTTGTGGGTGCACAAGATGAGATCCATCGCAATTGGGATATGCGTCATCCGTCAATGTTTTTTTTTTTTTAAGTTGCCTGCACTGCAGAGAGAAAACCGTTTTGAACAACGCCCAGCCCAAGAACAGGTGTGGCAACGGGAGGAAGGGGGGACAGTGGGAGGGGGCGGATAATGGTTTTTGGTGCGTGGGCTGGTGTTGAATGTGTGTGTGTGGGGGGAGGGGCTCTCAAGTGTAAAACATTATGTAACCAGCCCCAAATAGGTGTGGCCAAAGGCCAAACGGGCAATGTACTATGATTGGTGTGTGTGTGTGGGGGGGGGGGGGGGGGGGTCCTGTGAGGAGTAGGGTGGCCCACCGCCACACGGGCTACCGTACTAGTAAATAAATAAATAAATAAACAAATAAATAAATAAATGCAGACGTGCTATGATCCACTCTGCAAGCCACCTGTGCAAGAGAAGGGGAAAAAATACATGTGGTCGATAGATAAATAAGTTAATCGATCAAATGCAGGCGTGCCATATGATTCACTCTGCAAGCCACCTGTGCAAGAGTAAAATCAAATAAAATGTGGTTGATAAATAAATAAAGAAATAAAATACAGTGTATGGAAAAATGCAGGTGTGCCATGATTCACACTGCAAGCCACCTGTGCAAGAAAGAAAGTAAATTAATGTGGTCAATAAAATAAATACTATGTAGTGAATTCCAGAGGCAAAATCGACTTTCTCCGATTGGACCCAAATTAACTAGGAATGATGGTTGAGAGAAAATTAAATGTTGGGACATGCTCTCGGAATTAATTTTTGGCTTTTGGAGCCACATTTATTTTTTGCAGTGATCTTTCGCCAAAATTGCTTTTAAATTCGTGGCTGACTCTCACAACCGCTTTGCAAAAAATCTGAAGGGCCCATGGTTATCAAAGGATTTACGGGAAAATTTCAACAAAGTTTTAATAAAGGGGATATAGCCAAAAATAGTGTGATTTAGCAGGGGGGGGGCAAAAAAAAAGTGAAATACACCATCACAAAAAAGTGCCGAGGTGCCCTTCTGCAGACCCCCCCCCCCCCCCCCGGCTCCGGAACCCACTGTACAGCCACTATCTCAGCCACCACTTCGTGTTATGGTATCTCATTAGGCTCATTTACAGGGTTTTAAAGGGCTATCCATTGAGGTTGGTCTAGAGACCATTGAGAATGTTTGAAACATAGACAATCGGCATTATCATTGTTACATTGTTTGGGTGGAGCTTGGGGGTCAGTCAGTCAGTCAGTCAATAAAAAAGTCAGTAAAAAAAGCCAGTCATAAAAGTCAGTAAAAAAAGAAGGAGCAGTGAACTACCATGAGGTCTCGCTCTGTATGTCGTTGTACACATGTTGGTTAGGGCGATGTGCGTGTGTGTGGAGAGAGAGAGAGAGAGAGAGAGAGAGAGAGAGAGAGAGAGAGAGAGAGAGAGAGAGAGAGAGAGAGAGAGACCATGGACCCCCCCCCCCCCTCCCTCCTCTGCCCTGGGCATAATATTTGGGTGGATCTCTACCCCAATAGCATAAATGGACTGGTATTAAGTAGAGGAACACTTGGAGGAACACCCTACTTCCACTCCCATGTCATTCTGAGGGCTAAAAAAAAGTGCCTGGAAAGTACCTAATTTTTTGAAAATTCCAGATTTTTCCCTCGACCCCCCCCCCCCCCCCCCCCCCCCCCCCGCCTCCGCGGCCCCAAACTTTGGAGGACCAGCACTTTTTCTACTGGGCCAAATTAGAGATAAAACCGGATTCTTCATCCTCTTAGTGATAACTACAAAGTTGGGTGATGGTGTCATTTTGGTTCGAAGTTGCCCCCCCCTTGTGATTTGGCCAAAAATAGGTTACATGCAGTTTTTGCACATAAACACCCCACTTGGAATGCCGATTAAATTTGATTTGCCCAATGTTTTCACCCATAGCCTCGGCCACATAGTGACTTAGTCCAGGACCCCCACAGAGCCAATGGACAACTCCTACGCCCATCTGGGCAACTTTGGGAGGACCCAAGGCTTTTCACCTGTAAGTCCAGGCTCAAACACTCTCAGTAAGGGCCACGCATAGTCAGTTGATTTATGATAACCCCCTTGTGGATTATGCTGTACCCTTTTTGTAAGGGTCTATTCAGCCAAGACTCCAAGCCCGTCGAGCGACTGGCGCCGAGCGCCAGGCGCTTAACTTCCGCCGATAAGTGAAGTAGTGCCAATAAAGTAGGGCTAGTTTACGCTAGCCAACTCCGACCGTCGAATGCTGTTGGACATACATACATACATAGGGGCATTATGCATCGTCTCTGATTACAACGCTCCGAGCAGTGCTACAAAGTTAACACAAGTTTCTGGCTCCTGACCCTGCCCCGAGTCGGGTACTACAAAGCGCGCGGCAGCGAGATTCCGCGCACGCTTTTTGAGCCCCACTGCGCGTTTCGCGCAGTATTTTCAACCCCATGTGGACGCAGCGCGCATTTTTTGCGCTTTTTGCTCTACAAAGCGCTGACCAATTTGACGTTTGTGCGCTTGAAGTGCTGACCAATTTGACAAAGTGTAGTACCCTGCCCCCGACCCTGCAACCGAAATTATAATTACAGCAGAATGAAGCCTGCTCTGGAGGACAAACCATCTCGCACTAACCTTATAAGACTACCAATCTGCTGCTCCGCTCCTCGGGGGCCTCCTCGCTGCAGCTCGTGGGTGGCACTCAGTCACTCCCAATTTAGGCCAGGGGGGAAGATAAAGAGATGCTTCGATGACTTCTGCGGCCTCAACAACTGGATATTAGCTAATGGAATAGCACTGCAACAAAGAAGCTGCGGAAACCTTCGCGCACGCGGATTTTTCGGCGGTTTTAACTTTCAGGGTTGCCTCAAATGCGAGGCATGACAGGATCCAATCAACACCAGTCTCGAAAGCAACACATCTCCTCGAAAACTGCGCTGCTCGAGAAATTAGATAGTTGCATGTGTTCGTATTCGCACGCGCTTTCATCAGCATCAAATTCGTTTTTTTCGTGGGGGTCGACTTGCCTCTGAACCGCACTAGAATGAATATATAAATCATATGCAGGCACTCCATAACCCACTCTGCAAGCCACCTGGGCAAGAGTTCAAAACAAAATAAAATAATAAATTCATATGTTAGGTAAATTCAATGAATGTCAGAAAGCCACCTTTGCAAGAGTTCAAAAACAAATCAATCAACGTGGTCAATAAATTGAATCGATGTAAGCCACTTGTGCAAGAGTTCAAAATACAATAAACAAATAAATAAATAAATAAATAAATAAATGTGCTGGATAAATTGAATTAATGTAAGTAAGCCACATGTGGAAGAGTTCAAAATAAGATCACTCAACGTGTTGGGTATATTGAATTTATGGAAGTATGCCACATGCGTAAGAGTTCAAAATAAAATAAATAAATACATGTGTTGTGTAAATTGAATTAATGTAAGTGCGCAACCTGTGCAAGGGTTCAAAATTAGATCACTCAACGTGGTTGATAAATTGAATTAATGTAAGGCACTTGAGAAAGAGCTCAAAATAAATTTAATAAATAAATAAATGTGTCAGATAACTTGAATTAATGTAAGCCACTTGTGCAAGACTTCAAGCTAAAATAAATACAGAAATGTGTTAGATAAATTGAATTAATGTAAGCCACTTGTGCAAGAGTTAAAAATAAAATAAATAAATAAATAAATGTCTTGGATAAATTGAATTAACGTAAGCCACCTGTGCGAGTATTCAAAATAAAGTAAATAAATGTGTCAGGTAAATTGAATTAATTGAAGTAAGCCACCTGATCAAGAGTTCAAAATAAAGTAAAGAAAGAAATGTGTTGGATAAATTGAATTAATGTAAGCCACTTGTGCGAGAGTTCAAAATAAAATAAATAGATGTGTTGGATAAATTGAACTTATGTAAGCCACTTGTGCGAGAGTTAGACATTGTCTCGTCAGAGCTCTGTAATGTTCGTCCTGGATGTGTTTTTTGAAGCTGTAATTGAAGCTGTAATTGAAGCTGTAATGTTCGTCCTGGATGTGTTTTTTGAAGCTGTAATTGAAGCTGTAATGTTCGTCCTGGATGTGTATTTTGAAGCTGTAATTGAAGCTGTAATTGAAGCTGTAATGTTCGTCCTGGATGTGTATTTTGAAGCTGTAATTGAAGCTGTAATTGAAGCTGTAATTGAAGCTGTAAACATCCCCATGCAATTTGTGAAAGATAGGCCCCTTTTATTCCACTTTTCCCTAAACTGTTTTTTTGTATTACCGGTAGTACACGGCCACCCAGGACAAACAGTAACAAGAAGTATACTGAAGGCACATAGCTTTTCTTTTCCGTTACGAGCAGCAGCTTCTAGGCAGCTCCCCTGGCTTGCTACCCAGGTAATTCTTTAGCAACATAGAACACTGGAAGCTGACAGAATCACCGTTCCAGTACTAATGAATGGCCCTCATGAATCCACCTCCCACCCTTACACCCACCTCCCACCGGATCCCTCCACCCCACGACCCCAAACACAAGGCCCACCTATGAGGAGAGAAAGGGCGCCAGCCTTGCGGCAAGAACTTGTTGCCCTCCTCATGGATCCACTCCTTCCCAGCTGCCATATTAAGGGTGTCAGCCTCGATAACACCTAGCAGCTCAATGAGGCCCTCGCGGAGAGTGGGCACTACTGCCTCTTCCAAGTACCCACGGCAACCTGTGCGTGTGTGTGGAAGTGTGTGTGTGTGTGTAGGCGTGTGAGTGAGTGAGTGAGTGAGTGAGTGAGTGAGTGAGTGAGTGAGTGAGTGAGTGAGTGAGTGAGTGAGTAAAAATAACACCTAGCAGCTCAATGAGGCCCTCACGGATGGTGGGCACCACTGCCTCTTCCAAGTACCCACGGCAACCTGTGTGTGTGGGTGGGGTGGGGTGGGGTGGGGTGGGGGGCTGTGTCAAGGTTTGCCTGTGTGTTTGTGCATGTGTCAAGGTGTGTGTGTGTGTTTGTGCATAATTCAAGGTGTGTGTGTATGTTTGTGTGTGCGTGCTTGCGTGTGTGTATGTGTGTGCTTATGCGTGCATCTAGGTGTGTGTGTTGTGTGTGTGTGTGTGTTCATGTGACAAGGTGTGTGTGTATTGGTGTAGTGCCAAGGTGTGAGTGTGTGTGTGCTTGTGTGTGTGTGTGTGCTTGGGTGTGTGTGTGTGCTTGGGTGTGTGTGTGTGTGTGTGTGTGTGTGTGTGTGTGAGTGTGTGTGTGTGTGTGTGGTGTCAAGGTGTGTGCATGGTGGTGTGTTGTGTGTGTGTGGGTGTGTGTGTGGGTGTGCGCGGGGTGTGGTGTGTGTGTGTGTGTGGTGAACAAGGTGCGTGCATGTGGTGTGGTGTGCGTGTGTGTGTCAAGGTGTGTGTGTGTGGGGGGGGGGGGGGGGGGGGGGGGGGGGGGGTGGGGTGTGTGTGTGGGTGGGGTCGGTGTGGGGGGGTGTGTGTGGTGTGTGTCAAGGTGGGGGGGGGGTGTGTGTGATGTGTGTGTGTTCCAGATGTGTGATGTGTGTGTGTGTCAAGTGTGTGTCAAGGTGTGTGTGTGTGTGTGTGTGTGTGTGTTGTTGTGGTGTGGGCAGTGTGTGTGTGTGTGTGTGTTGTTGTTTGTTGTGTGTGTGTGTGTGTGTGTGTGTGTGTGTGCGTTTTGTGTGTGTGTGTGTTGTGTTGTGTGTTGTTGTGTGTGTGTGTGTGTGTGTGTGTGTGTGTCAAGGTGTGTGTGTGTGTGTTGTTGTGTGTGTGTGTGTGGTGTGTGTGTGTGTGTGTGTGTGTGTGTGTGTGTGTCAAGGTGTGTGCATGTGTGTGTGTGTCAAGGTGTGTGTGTGTGTGTGTGTGTGTGTGTGTGTGTGTCAAGGTGTGTGTGTGTCAAGGTGTGTGTCAAGGTGTGTGTGTGTGTCAAGGTGTGTGCATGTGTGTGTGTGTGTTAATGCATGTGTTGAGGTGTCAAGATGTATGTGTGTGGTACAGCCCTGTATTTCTCACTGTTCATTTTCCGGCTACAGGTAGCAGCTTTTCATCATGTCTCTTTCCCCATGCTTGATCCAATCCTGAAGCTAGCTAGTGCATCTGAAAGCTGACACGACAGAGATTCCAATGCAGCTGCAAGCTTTGGGATTGACCCAAACCTATACTAGCTAGTGCATCTGAAAGCTGACATGACAGACATTTCAATGCAGCTGCAAGCTTTGGGATTGACCCAAACCTTAAGCTAGCTAGTGCATCTGAAAGCTTACACGACAGACATTCCAATGCAGCTGAAAACTTTGGGACCCAGTGCCTGGCCAATGGAGCAGGATTAAAACTACTATACGCAGCACAAAAAAAGGAAAAAGTGTTGGATGTTCTAGGCTGTCCCAGACTAAGGACATGATCACAAGCACAGGGATTACATTTTATATAACTGATGAGTGGATTGGCTGGCCAATGGAGCAGGATGAAAACTGCTATGCGTAGCACAAAAAAGAAACAATGTTGGATGCCCAAGGCTGTTCCAGATTAAGGACAGGGATTATATTTGTAAAAGGTTATGATAACGCCTGGTGGGGCGGGGTGTTAAGGGAGTTATGTTATGTTGGTGCATGTTGGTGTAAGTGTCATGGTGTGTGTGTGTGTCTGTGCATGTTGGTGCATGTTGGTGCATGTTAGTGTGAGTGTCATGGTATGTGTATGTGTTTGTGTGTTTGTGCATGTTTGTGTGTGTGTCATGGTGCTAGTGTGTGGTTACCTATGGGGTGTCAATGTCTGTGTGTGTCTGCGTGTGTGTGCGTGCTTGTGCATGTTTGTGTGTGTGTTTGTGCATGTTTGTGTGTGTGTGTGTCAAGGTGTGTGTGGCATTACCCTGTGTTGATTACCTGTGGGGTGTCAAGGTATGCGTGTGTTTGCATGTTTGTGTGTGTTTGTGCATGCGTATTTGTGCATGTTTATGCGTGCATGTTTTTGCATGTTTGTGTGTGCGTGCGTGCGTGTTGTGTTGTGCATGTGCGTGCGTGCGTGTTGTGTTGTGCATGTTGTGCATGTGCGTGTGTGCGTGTTTGTGCATGTGTGTGTCATGGTGTGTGTGTTTGTGTGTTTGTGCATGTTTGTGTGTGTGTGTGTGTGTCATGGTGTTCGTGTGTGGCATTGCCCTGCATTGATAACCTGTGGGGTGTCAAGGTCTGTGTGTGTTTGCGCATGTTTGTGTGTGTTTGTGCCTGCGTGTGTGCGTGTCATGGTGGTAGTGTGTGGCCTTGCCCTGTTTTATTACCTGTGGGGTGTCAAGGTCTGTGTGTGTTTGTGCATGTTTGCGTGCATGTTTGTGCGCGCGTGTGTGTGCATGTTTGTGTGAGTGTCATGGTGTGTGTGTTTGTGTGTTAACGCAAGTTTCTGTGTTTGTGGGTCTGTGCATGTTTGTGCATGTTTGTGCATGTTGGTGTGAGTGTCATGGTGTGTGTGTGTTTGTGCATGCTTGTGCAAGTTTGTGTGAGTGTCACGGTGTGTGTTTGTGTGTTTGTGCATGTTTGTGCGTGTTTGTGCATTTTTGTGTGCGTGCCATGGTGTTAGTGTGTGGCCTTGCCCTGTTTTGATTACCTGTGGGGTGACAAGGTCCATGTGTGTTTGTGCATGTTTGTGCGTGCGTGTTTGTGCATGTTTGTGTGCATGTTTGTGCATGTTTGTGTGTGTGTCATGGTGTGTGTGTCATGGTGTGTGTGTGTGGCCTTGCCCTGCATTGATAACCTGTGGGGTGTCAAGGTCTGTGTGTGTTTGCATGTTTGTGTTGGTGTGCGTGCGTGTTTGTGCATGCTGGTGTGAGTGTCATGGTGTGTGTGTGGCCTTACCCTGTGTTGCTTACCTGTGGGGTGTAAAGGTCTGTGTGTTTATGCGTGTTTGCATGTTTGTGCGTGTGTGTGCATGTTTGTGCGTGTTTGTGTGTTTGTGCAGGTTTGTGTGAGTGCCATGGTGTGTGTGTGAGGCATTGCCCTGTTTTTATTACCTGTGGGGTGGAAGTACGGCTCGGGAATTGCCTTGGCCACCTCCTCTGCAGCAGCTGCAGTACCAGCTTCCCCGCCCCGCAGTCCTTCACTGGCCCCCTCCTTGTCAGCAGGGGGGGCCTCCATGGCCACCTCCTCCTTCTCAGCTACAACCTCCTGTGCCTCAGCTACGAACTCGGCTACTTCATCTGGAGAAAATACATATGCTGCCACCTCAGCTTCAGCAAAAGCAGATCCACGTTCAGCTACAGCTGCCTCAAGCTCAGCTGCTTTGGCTTCAGCTACAGACTCAGCTACAGGCTCGGCTACAGGCTCGGCTACAGCATCCGAGGACGATGACGGGGCAGTCTGTGTGGACAGCCCACGGCCATATGCCACCACCACCGAGGCAGGAGGCCACGGTCTAGACTTACGCACCGCCACCACATCAGGGTCTACCGTGTTGGCCCTGGGTGTCCTCTGGCTGGCTTTTTGGGCAGCCGCCTGCAGCACCCGGCCTGACCCGTGTAGACCCTCATGCAGAGCAGAGCGCACTTCGTCATCGGGTAGAAGGGAGCCCATAGTTTTGACCACCTCAGTGAACTCGTGCAGAGAGACACCATAGGAGGCAGGCCCGTCCAGCCAGGGCAGGTTTTTAGTGGCAGCGCTGACTTCGCGGCTGGGATCCACCAGCTTGGCTAGGGTCTTTAGGTGCTCTAACTCCACTGACCTGCGTGCAGAAGGGTTGGGAAGTGACGGTGCTGAGGAGATGGGTTGGGAAGTGACGGTGCTGGGGAGATGGGTTGGGAAGTAATATTACGTAATATTACTAAGGTTGGGGGTGCCGACCAGTGGGTTGTTTGCAAGACCTTTTTTTCAAATTTGAAAGTGGATTTTTCTAGTTTTATGGTTTTAAGCCTTCTTCAGGGACAGCTTTTTAGTGCTTTTTATAGCTTTTAATAGCCTGTTATAGCTTCCTAGGGCCATTTAGGGCAACAACAACAAACATGTACATTTTATAGCGATAATTTTGCCAAAACGGGGTCAAAACTAGCGATAGCTATATAACGGAAATAGTGATAGCTACTGATAGCTATATAACGGAAATAGTGATAGCTACTGATAGCTATATAACGGAAAGAAAAAGCCCTGGTTTTCCGAAACATTACCTTTCTCTTTTCCAACGAAGAAGGAATAAATTCAAATGTATGTATGTTACCGAGGCAGCAGACAACTAGGAAAGGTCTTATCAACTTATGGTTGGATGGACACATGAACAACTAGGAAAGGTCTTATCAAGTGGTGTATTGTTCATCCCATTCAAACGGATGTACGTTACACTCATCAACCCGAGGATGCGTAGGGCACTACCTTTATAGCCTTTGTCTGCTGGTGAACTGGTACCCTATGCCTGCAGACAACACACCAGGCCATACTAATACAAGCACCTTGGGCGGATACCTGCTTTGCTCATTCTGCTGGTTGCACTGCCATATCTTGCTTGCAACCTGACATATAAAGAGGCAACGGAAATATGATATGATATGATATCATGTCATCATATTAAATCATATGATACCATATGATGCCAGCAGTCTGACTAGGCTAAAGTTGCCGATGCAGTTTGTATGATATCATAAAATATCATACTCCCATTTGGTCTACATCATATGATATGCCGGTTCTTACACATAAATGTGTGTTACACCCTTGAGAACCTGCATGGCAACTTGAGACTAGATGGTCCTACCTAGTGAGCCGCTATCCTGCAGTGGAAGCTTAATGGTCTAGTCTCACTGGAGCACCTCTTGGGTTGCATCTTTGCAGAAGCCTGCGCATTTGTATTTGCATCCAGTGTGTTATTGTTATCTTTACCAGTCTTCCTGTTGTTTTTTGCGGAGCCCCCTCTGCAAGGGGGCGGGAGACTCCATGTTTACCCATTTATCCGTCCGACCGGAAAAAAACTTGAAGCCTGACACGTCAGCCAACAGTCGCGTAAGTAAGTCGCTTCGGTCAGCTCCATCGTTGCCACCTTTTGTTCCGCTGCCAACACACTCTGCCAATTTTCCGCGTCGCTTGCGACGCTGCATAGGACTTGTATCATTTAAATGTATTTATCAGTCCAGGGGTAGCCTACTAGGCTGAAGGGACTTGCCTAACCTCGAAAAAACAAGAAACAATTAAGGATAGATGCACGGCTGTGTGTAATTTGCTGATAGTACTTGAGTATTCATATATTCCCGCACAACGAATGGCTCAATGGCAGAGCTCCTTGAACTACGTCGGTGCCGGGTTTGACTCCCCATGGATGCGCTGAAGTGTCCGCTGTCGCTTTCAACCGCCCTGGTAGTTTTGTCCAGGTAAAGTAGCAGCCCGTTCCCTACCGCCGTAAGACGGGGCTAGCTTAGTACGACGCCCCACCAGGCGTTATCATTACTTAGGTATTCATGCTGCATGGTGGTGGTCATCTGGGCTGTGTGCAAGCACTGTTTTTTTATTTAGCTACTACACATTGCATCATATGATATTGTATATAAATGGTACCTTTAGCCTAGTCAGACTTCCGGTATCATATGATTTCATAAGACATGGTTATCCTCCCGTCAGGTGAGTATATCAAATGATATCATATTGCTGCTCCCTACGTTTACTGCCCCTCCCACCAACAAGCAGCAGGCTGACACAACACATACACCCTCCATCCTCCTTCCTAACCCCACCCTCTCCCCACCTTCCATGCACCCACACTCCAACACTCCCCCTAATCATACCTCCACACCTCACCCACTTTGCCCCCTCCATCCCATAACACCCCGCCCACTCCCCCCTTTCCATGCACCCTTCCTCCCCCCCCCCCCCCCCCCCCCCCCCCCCCCCCCCCCCCCCCCCCCGCATCCCTGTATACCTCACACACTCCCACCCCTCCTACCACACACACATACACCCCACACATTGTCCTCCCCTGCCCCTTCACACACGCCCCACACCCCACACCCCTCCCACGGGTTCTCATCATTCTCAACGGAAACCTACCCGTCTCCAGCCGATTGCAATTCCTCATACGCGCTGAAAATGATCGAATCTCGCTCAGTCGTGGGCAGACCTGCTTAAAGCAACGAGAGCCATGCCAGGTCGGAATGAGCAAGTTGTCAGACATGTGAACGTAACGCAGCCAGTACCTACCCGGGTCCGCGAATGCCATAGATTTCATGCTACTCGGGTGCCTATTTATGGTGCCCATCCTCTCAGGTTCGACAACGTGGGGAGCTGATTACGTGCCAACTATGTGCGTGAAGCTAGGAATATTTCATCGACTTGAATGTGAATGCTTTGTGCTCGTGGTCGCGAATATGGGCGAAAACGACGAAGTTGGGCAATGAAGGCTTTGGTCGTACCGGCACTTTGGTCGTACCGGCACAGTTTCAGGACGGATTGCGATTTCGACAGCTGGCTGTCCCCAGCGTCAAATGGGTGCGTGGGGTCCCAGTTTCTGCCAAACCCGATTTTTGACCCCTGTATTTTCAAGGGCGATGCAATTATTGAGCTGCGTGCGAAAATTTAAGCTAGATCATTGCTCGTGGAGTAGAGCTTGTATCTTCCCTTCGTAGAATTGAAAGGGGTGGACGCTTGGAAGCGCAGGAGCTCGCGAACTGGGGGGTGTCTCTCTATGTGAAGTCTTGGTGAGTTGGAAATCGATACCCCACTACATGAACTCGATCGAACTCGCTGAGCAACATTTTGGCTCTCTGTTAAATGCATGACCTTCCCAATATCCTCGAGCAATAATTCATCCAGACAGAAAATTTCGAGCATCAGCATTGCGGTCTAGAGACATGTTTTCCCGGGGGCAGTTTTCACCCATTACCGGGCCTATTCCTGGAAGTACGGCTGAAATCAGAGGGCATGCAAGAGGAACTAGGCAACTCCCTTCTTTTTTCCCCCTAACATGAATTAACATAGTACCTGAATTGGCATATGCGCTGGCCTACCCATACCTGAAAAAAACAAATGCTGGCCCGTTAATGGGGTATATTTTAGTGGCCAAGGGTTAACCTTCGAGATGGTTAAAGCCACTAGGCAACTTTAAAAACTGAACCATGTGATGGTCTGGACCTAGCAACCTGCCAAGTGTCTTCATGGTGACCTGCGCCCCCGTGCGTGCATGTGGAGTGAATAAATAAATACCGAAAGTATGCCTTATTACGTGAGGTTGAGGGGGGGCAGCCCGTTTGCTGTCTTCGAGCCCAACCCCGGGGCATGGAATGTTCACAGAGAAAGGCTTTTTTTAGAGGAGAGATCTTTACAGGGTAGCCTCCTTTCGTCTGACAGCCAAATGCATGTCACGGTGTAGTAGCCATGACAGTGAATAGTCCTTCAGGATTGTCCTACACGGCTCGGTTCACATCTCAAATGCAGATTTTTGAGGGTCTGTTTCATTGCTGACATATTTGGGGACACGAAACGAAGATTTAAAAAACTGTATCGCAGTCTCTTGGCGAAGAACTGTCAGTTTCTTTACTAAATACAAATAAGAAAGCCCTCCTCTAGCTACTGATGAGATGTTGTTAGGAAACGAGTATTACATCGTGGACTCAGGTAAAGGAAATCACGGACAGCCGACACAGAAAATATATGAGAAAAACAAAGGGTTAACATTAACGAAATGGTACCCCCAAACACACGTCCCCCCAGTATCAATTGGTCAGCCTGGTATATTCTATAAAGCTGCACGCCAGTGGTTATATTATTCTGGCTATGCCAGGCAGCTTCAAACCAGCTCCCTGAGACAGCTGATGGGTCAAGTACCAAGTCGGTGACTGTATCGGAATGCCTGGCATGTCAGCTTTCTGAGGCCCAACCTAGCTTCAGCTTAGGTCCCAGGATGGGCAAGGGGACCAGCCTAAAAGCTGTTGCACGCAGCCAAAAACAGAAAATGTGTGCCCCCCACCATGACCATAAACTCATCCACCACCACACCCACAATCACCATAAACTCATCCACCACCGCACCCATCTCACCCACCAGCACCACTAACTCATCCACCACCCCACCCACCCCACCCACCGTGACCATAAACTCAGTGCAAAAAATGGTGATGTACTTGTGGGGGTGGGTGGGGTGCTAGATGAGTGCATGTGGGTGCACCAGCACCTCTGTCACTCCCCCCTTCCCCTCCTCCGTGGGTCCACCCAGTGTTTTCATCTAAGAGCAGCAGCTTCTAGGCAACTCCCCTTCCTAGCTACCTAGCCAAACCATACGCAACCTAGCGCACCTTGACGCAGCCATTCTCAGTTTTCTAGCACTGCTAAAATCATTGGATGTAGCCCACTGGCAGGATGGGGGAGCTACCTGAAGCTGCTGAAAATAAAAACAGTGCTGCTCACCAGCTGGAGCTGTTAGTGTGAACAGCACATTTTATTATTGCTGGGCACACTGGACCCACTGCCTCCCGTGAGGCTCATCATCAGCACTATCATCTGTCCCTCCCTCCGACTAGCCCCGGTGGATGCGGAACCGTTGCCCCTCATGAGGCCCCTCATCATCACTTTCATCTGTCCCCCTCTCCGACTAGCCCCGGGGGATGCGGAACCGCTGCCCCCCGTGAGGCTCATCATCAGCACTATCATCTGTGCCTCCATCCGCCTTGCCCAGGTGGATGCGGAACAGCTGCCCCTCACGAGGCCCATCATCAGCACTATCATTTGTACCTCCCTCCGACTTGACCAGGTGGATGCAGAACAGCTGCCCTTCAAGAAGCCTATCATCGCCACTTTCATCTGTACCTCCATCCGACTTGCCCAGGTGGACGCAGCTCTCTATGTCGACAGCAATGAAGATGCAGGGAATCCCTTCCTCCTTATCTCGGGCAAGTCCCTTCAGCCTATTCGGCCTACCCCTGGACTGTAACAACATCAACATATCTTATTGCTGGGCGCATTGGACCCGCTGCCCCCCATGCCCCTCGTCTTCGTCACTGTCGTTTGCACTCGTGGACTTGCCCAGATGCATGCGGCTCTTGAGCTCTACCTCGATGTCAGCGACGTTGAAGATGGAGGGAACCTCCTCCACATCGTCGGTGTCCATGTGGTGGCTGCCTGATGGAGATGCCATTGGAAGAATGCGCTTGATGTCGGTGATCTGCGAAGCAAAAGCAGACAGGCGTAAGTCAATAAAAAATAAAAAGTACGCATTATTATTCCAAGGCATGCGGTTGAGGGGGCCAGCCCAATTGCTTGCACAGGGGCCAACACCAATGATCGTTGTCCTTGTGGTGGCTGTCTGATGGAGATGTCATTGGCAGAATGCGCTTGATGTCGGTGATCGGATATGCAGAAGCAGACAGGCGTAAATACAAACATAAATGGCCTGGTGTAGATGCCATCGGCAGAATGCGCTTGATGTCAGAGATCGGAAACGCAGAAGCAGACAGGAGTAAATAAATAAATAGTACGCCTTGTGACAAAGCGTGAGGTTGTGGGGACCAGCCAGTTTGATTGCACTGGGGCCAACCACCATAAGGGAGAGGGGGGGGGGGGGGGGGGGGGGGGGGGGGGGGGGCTTCGCCAAAAAAAGAAACTGTGCTTGTGGTGTCATCCTGTGTGGGATCAACCTCCAGCCTGCTCAAGACCATCAGGAGGTCACGGCTGATGTATTTACGAATGCTGTGCAGCCGATCAGACGGGCAGCTAATACGCTCATGCGACAAAGGGGGAAGAAATAATGCGACACATGCTTCCCAAGCTAGTACTTTTTTCAAATCTGAAAGAGTAAATCTTATTACGTTTTTGTATTTGCCTCCTCCCAGGACAGCATCCATACTACGATTGTAGTCATTTTTTTGTCGATTTTAGTCCATGTAGGTCATTTTAGTTATTTTTAGATCTCCTATTACAATAATTTTGGCCAAAACGGGGTCTACAAAGACAATCGTAATATATTACAGAAAAAATCCATGGTATGCTTCCCAAGCTGGTATGAATGCGGGTAACTAGCCTGGGGTCAGCCAGCCCGGGGGTGGGGGTTTAGGGGTTTAGAGGGTTTAGGGTTAACTGCTCACCCCCGGTCTGGCAAACCCCGGGCTAGCATCCCCCTATATATATGCATGCGTGTATGTAGGTTCCAGTCCAGGGGCAGTTTTTTTCACGGCGACGCGTCGCTACTACGTCGCCATTCCTTCGTTGCATGGCGACGCGTGGGTTTTGCTGAGCTAGTCAGAATTGGTCTTCTTCTTGGACCAGGGGTATCCTAACAGGCTGAAAAGGACTTGCCTGTCTAACTTCAGGCAATCAGGATGAACTCAGAAGGCAACTGGAATATCTTTTCACCCCAGTTACCTCCCTCAGTGCAACGAACGGGAAGGTTTCTTCTATCTCACACCCTTGGCAAGGCGCAACAATTTCCATTTGTATCATAACTAGGGAACGGCAATATGATGTCATGTCACCGCATGTCATCATATAATATCATATGATGCCGGCAGTCTGACTAGGCTAAAGTGACCATTTATGTAAAATATCATATGATGCAATTTGCATGATATCATACTCGCCTTTGGTCAACATCATATGATATGCCACTCCCTAATCAAATCACCCCCCTGCTGAGCTGAAATCTGGTCTGGGAACAGGACGATGAAGTGGATGTACAATATCACCCACCTGCTGAGCTGAAATCATGCTGAGTTGGGTAAAAAAATACTGAGTTGGGTAAAAACATTCTGGGTTGAAATCATCACCATCACCCACCTGCTGAGCTGAAATCTGGTCAGGGAACTGGACGATGAAGTGGATGTACATGTTACCCTTCTGGAAGGGGCGGCCATGTGTAGGTAAGCCCTCGTCATTGATGCCCTTGAAGGTATCAGGCTTGATCACCTCTCCTATGGGTTGGGAAGGGTTGGGTTGGGGTTGGGGTGGGGCTTGGAAGGGTTGGGTTAGTTTTGACTTGGCTTGGTTTTGGGGTGTCTGTACTGGTTTAATAGGATAGGATTGGATTATATTGGATTATATTATCATTATTGGGTTGGGGTTTGGTTGGGGCTGGGTGCTGTTTGGACGGGTTGGGTTGGGGTTGGGGTGCGGTTTGGAAGGGTTGGATTGGGGTGCAGTTGGAAGCGTTGGGTTCGGGTCGGGGTGCAGTTCGGAAGGGTTGGTTTTGGGGTTGGGGTGCAGTTTGGAAGGGTTGGGTTGGGGTTTGGGTGGGCCGTGGAAGGGTTGGGTGGGTTCAGAAGGGTTCAATTGGCCTTGGTTTGGATTGGTTTTGGGGTATTGGTACTGGATTGATTGGATAGGATTGGATTATATGGTATTAGATTATCATCTTTGAAACCCCTTCCGGTGTCAGGATTGATCACCACTTCTGCTGCAAACCATCAGTTAGAGCATGTGAGGTACAGCCAGATGCATGTGAGACACAACACAACAACAGTTCGAGCATGTCATGTACAACACATCAGTTAGAACATGTCATGTACAAGAGCTATTATGACGGCATGTCGCTAAGCGCATGCATGTTCAAGCTCAGTTGGACTCTCGGTAACATTCAACCATCCACCACCAGACCACCAGGAACAACCATTTACCAGCAGAAACAATCAACCACCCACCATCAGACCACCAGGAACAACCAACCAACTCCCAGAAGCAACAATCAATCAACCATCCACCACCCCCACCTCTACCAAAAAAATAGCACTACCGACACTCATGAGCCCCCCTCCCCCTCCCCCGACCCTAGGTGTTTGATGTGGAGTATCACACCACACAAGTTCATGTGCCTCACTGCCCCCCCCCCCCCCCCCCCCCCTCCACCCACCCACCCACACGCATACACAGCTCCCTCACCTGGAGGGGTGGCGATTTGCAAGACCCAACCATCTAGGTGCTTGATGTGGAGTCACACCACACAAGTTCATGTGCCTCACTGCCCCCCCCCCCCCCCCCCCCCCACACACACACACACACACACCATGCACAGCTGTCTCACCTGGAGGGGTGGTGATTTGCAAGACCCGTCCAGCTAGGAGCTTCATGTGGAGTGTAACAACGCACAAGTTCGTATGCCTCACTGCCCCACACACACACCCACGCAAATCGCCACCCCTCCAGGTGAGGGAGCTGTGTATGCAAGACCCGTCCATCTAGGTGCTTGATGCGAAGTGTCACACCGCGCAAGTTCATATGCCTCCTCCCCCCCCACACACACACCATATACAGCTCCCCCACCTGGAGGGGTAGCAATTTGCAAGACCTGTCCATCTAGGTGCTTGATGCTGAGTGTCATACCGCACAACTTCATATGCCTCACTGCCCCCCCTCCCCCCCCCCCCCACACACACACCATACACAGCTCTCTCACCTGGAGGGGTGGCGATTTGCAAGACCCGTCCATCCAGGTGCTTGATGTGAAGAGTCACACCACACAGTGCCTCAGTCAGAGAGATCTTCTTCTCAATGACCAGGTCCACATTCACGCGCTTGAAGGTCTCGTGCTCCTTCTGCTGAATCACCAACACCACATCTCCAGGAGTTAACCCAGGCTCCGAGCAGCCTGCTTCGCCGCGCAAGACGATCTTGGACCCTTGTTTCATCCCCTGCTCGACATGGACCTCAAAAGTCTTTTTCTCGCTCACCAGGCACTTGCCCTTGCAGGCCGTGCACTGGTCACCTGGAAGCAGCAGCGAGGGAAGAGCAGGGGAAAGTCAGGTAGGGATTGTAGTGCGCGTGTGTGTGTGTGTGCGTGTGCCAAGACTGGACAGCGGCAGTTTTCTCGCAGGATTAGGGCTTAGGGTTGTGGGGTGCTTATTAATTTAAAGCCCAATCTGCACCCCCTAGTAAATTCAACCCGTGTACAAGGGGGCCACCTCCTAATTAGAAGGAGCGGAACCCTTTTACAATTACTCCCCCTCCCTTTTTTGGCGGAGCCCCGTCTTCAGGAGGGCGGGAGCCCCCTGGGCTACCCATTTGTCCGTCCGACCGACCAACTGAACATCTGACCGAGATGAGGCCTGACACGTCAGCCAACGGTCTCGAAACTAACTCGCTTCCGTTGCCACCTGTTGCTCTGTCGTGAACACTCTCCGCCATTTTTTAGCGTCGCATGCGTCGCTGCATAGAACTTGTTAAAATAAGGGTGTCCCTATCCAAGGGGGGCTTTGACGTTTAACAGGAGGACAACTTATAAATGATACATAAATAAATATTTCGCCTTATTACGAGGCGCGAGGTTGAGGGGGCCAGCCCGTTAGCTACCAAAGGGGGGGGGGGGGGGGGGGGGGGGGGGGGGTGAAAGCCCCACCGTTAGCTACCAAAGGGGGGGGGGATGAAAGCCCCACCGTTAGCTTCTAAAGGGGCGCGAGGTTGAGGGGGCCAGCCCGTTAACCACCAAAGGGGGGGGGATGAAAGCCCCACCAACAACGGTGTTCAGGCCAAGTACACAACATTAGGGTCCACCAACCTCAGTGTCCAGGCCCTGGGGGGGGGGGGGGGGGGGGGGGGGCACCTTACTAGTAGAGAACAGCAACTAATATTAGTGTTTGAAAAACTAATATTATTTCAGTGTCACAATAATATTAGGTTTCCAAATAAATTCGAAATTCTGGTGAGACGGCTCGTTCGACTAATATTTTTTAATACTAGATAATATTATTAATTCACTTATATTATATAACAAAGCCGACCCCTACTTACTAGCAGGTGTGCATTTCCCTGAGCCGCTGCAACTGGAGCACTTTGATTGAACCTGCTGCACCATGCCAGGCCCAATCTGACGCAGTTGTACACTCACTCCAGTGCCTCGGCAATTCTGCAGGACAGAAAGCAGCACACAACGGGTTAGATGCGGAAACGGCATTGTGGAAGCTAGGGGGAGATTTGTTAGGCAGTTGATTCCTTAACCAAGTTCAAGTAATGATAACGCCTGGCGGGGCGTGGTAGTAAGGTGGCCCCGTCTTACGGCGGTAGGGAACAGGCTGCTACTTTACCTGGACAAAGCTACCACGGCCGTTGACAGCGACTGCAAACACTTGTTCACCAAGCGCACCCATGGGGATTCAAACCCGGCACTTACGTCGTTCAAGGAGCTCTGCCATTGATCCATTCGTTGAACAGGGATACTAAGTTTAAAGCATCTGACCACAAAATGTGTTACTGCATGAAAGTAATCCTGACT
The DNA here is from genome assembly GCA_013435795.1 of Chlamydomonas sp. ICE-L. Taxonomy (NCBI): domain Eukaryota; kingdom Viridiplantae; phylum Chlorophyta; class Chlorophyceae; order Chlamydomonadales; family Chlamydomonadaceae; genus Chlamydomonas; species Chlamydomonas sp. ICE-L. Next base: position 16,249,116 of record JACBWV010000610.1, on the reverse strand, counting down.
TGTCTGAAACAAACAAGCATAATGCACTGACGTACAAACTGCATTATTTGATATTGCGATTGTGATTTTGTATATACATGGTAAATTTCTGATAGACAGACTGCCGACATCATATGATGCAGGATGGGACATGATATTATTTTGCCGTTCTCCACTCATGTGTCCTCACCGTGCATTCGTACTTCTTTCCTGACTTCGTACCAGATCCTCGGCATGTGTCACAATTGAGGTTTCGTGACAGGGATAACTTCCTGCAGGGCATGATACGTGGTTTGTCAATATCAAGCTAACCAGTAGGTTGGGGATAGCCGGTATGAGGTAGAGAGGTAGGGAGGGATGAAGGGAGGGAGGGAGGAGGTGGGTAGGGAGGTAGGAGGTAGGGAGGTAGGGAGGTAGGAGGTAGGGAGGCAGGAGGTAGGGAGGTAGGGAGGTAGGAGGTAGGGAGGAGGTAGGTAGGTAGGGAGGGAGGGAGGGAGTGGGTGGGTAGGGAGGAGGTAGAGAGGAGTTAGGAGGGAGGGAGGGAGGAGGGAGGGAGTTTAGGGTTTAGGTAAGAAGGAGGTTGGGAGGGATGAAGGGAGGTAGGAGGAGGTAGGGAGGGAGGGCGGGGAGGAAGGAGGTGAGGAGGAGGGAAGGAGGGAGGGAGGGAGGTGGGTAGGAAGGAGTAGTAACGAGGGAGGTACGAGGAGGGAGGATGGAGGGAGGGAGGGAGAGAGGAGGGAGGGAGGGAAGGAGGGAGGGAGGGACGGGCGGAGGGACGGACGGAGGGAGGAGGGAGGGAGGAGGGAGGAGGGAGGAGGGAGGAGGGAGGAGGGAGGGAGGTGGGTAGGTAGGTAGAAGCTAGGGAAGTAGAAAGGAAGAAGGGAGGGAGGGAGGAGTTAATGAGGAGGTAGGGAGGTAGGGTGGAGAGAGGGAGGGTGGAGAGAGGGAGGGAGGGAGGGAGGGAGAGAGGGAGGGAGGGAGGGAGGAGGAAGGTGGGTAGGTAGGTAGGTAGGTGGGTAGGTAGGTGGGTAAGGAGGGAGGGAGGGAGGTGGGTAAAGTGGGTAAGGAGGGAGGGAAGGAGGGAGGGAGGGAGGGAGGGAGGGAGGGAGGGAGGGAGGGAAGGAGGGAGGCAGGGAGGGAGGGAGGGAGGGAGGGAGGTGGGTAGGGAGGGTAAGGAGGGAGGTAAGGGGGGAGGGAGGGAGGGAGGGAGGGAGGGAGGGAGGGAGGGAGGGAGGTGGGTAGGGAGGTAAGGAGGGAGGGAGGGAGGGAGGGAGGGAGGGAGGGAGGAAGGGAGGGAGGGAGGGAGGTGGGTAGGGAGGTAAGGAGATAGGTCTTGATTCAATGTTGTCAGAAATAAGGGCTTCAGGTGGGTATCAGGAAATAGAAATGAAAAAATGCTAAGGGAGGCGACAGGGTGTTCCTGTTTGGCTTTTCTTGGAAGCCTCTAGGCAGCTCCCTGAGCCAGCCACTCGGCTAAACCCAAATATTTCAGCAGTTCTGGACAGCTGATTGTGTCAGCTTCAAGGTGCACCAGCTTGAGTCAGGTTAAGCTGAATAGCCAGCCAGGAGAGCTGCCTAGAAGCTGCTGCACGAAGCCAAAAAGAGAAATACTGGAAAGTGGCAACAGCAACGTACTTGGTACATCCGGTGTAGATCTCCTCCAATGTGACGCTAAGCTTGTGCATCACATCTTCACTCCTCCTCTCACGAGCCCTGCCGCCACCCCTTCCTCCAGTGAACATGTCAAAGATATCAGCCATGTCTCCACCTCCACCTCCGCCTCCACCGCCACCCATGCCCTCCTTAATGGCATCCTCACCATACTGTAAGGCAGAGAAACGAAGGAGTGAGTGACAGGGAATTTCATTTCAAATCTGAAAGTTGTTTTTTTAGCTTTGTGGTTTTAGGCCTCCTCCAGGGGCAGCGTTTTCTAGCTTTTTATAGCTTTTAAGGGCCATGGATTTGGGTTCTTTATAGCGGCAATTGGGGCCAGTACGGGTCTTGGGAGAGAAACGAAGGAGTGTGAGTGAAGCATGTGCGCTGGGTATTGCTAACGCCTGGTGGGGCATGGTATTTAAGGAGCCCCATCTTAAAGGGGTAGATAACGGGCTGCTACTTAACCTGGACAAAGCCACCATGGCGGTTGACAGCGACCGCGAGCACTAAAGCAAACCTACAGGGATTTGAACCCCGCACCTTCTTGTTTCAACGAGCTCTAGTGTACGCTAGGTAGAGATCAGGGCAGTATAAGGGGGGCACCAGTATTTTATTTTGAGCGGCCGGTCGCACAATGAGTCTCGCGGTCGCACCCCCGATTTCTGAAGAAAAAAACTGGGGGGCACCAAGACTATCGGGTGACTCCGAAATTCAATTTTGATCCTGGTGTCTTTTTCTACAGGCAAACTTTTGCCTAGAATCGGCTTGCCTAGAATGTTTTCAGGTCATGTTCTCAGCATACGTTTTCAAGTCATGTTTCAGGTCATGTTCTCAGGTGGTGTTTTCAGGTCATGTTTTCAGGTGGTGTTTTCAGGTCATATTCTCAGCATACGTATTTAGGTCATATTCTCAGCATACGTTTTCAGGTCATATTCTCAGCATACGTTTTCAGGTCATATTCTCAGCATACGTTTTCAGGTCATATTCTCAGCATACGTTTTCAGGTCATATTCTCAGCATACATTTTCAGGTCATATTCTCAGCATACGTTTTCAGGTCATATTCTCAGCATACGTTTTCAGGTCATATTCTCAGCATTCGTTTTCAGGTCATATTCTCAGCATATGTTTTCAGGTCATTTTCTCAGCATACGTTTTCAGGTCATATTCTCAGCATACGTTTTCAGGTCATATTCTCAGCATACGTTTTCAGGTCAAATTCTCAGCATACGTTTTCAGGTCATGTTTTCAGGTCATGTTCTCAGCATATTTTTTCAGGTCATGTTTTCAGCATACGTTTTAAAGTCATGTTTCAGGTGATGTTCTCAGGTTGTGTTTTCAGATGATGTTTTCAGGTCATGTTTTCAGGTGATGTTCTCAGATGGTGTTTACAGGTGATGTTTTCAGGTCATGTTTTCAGCATACGTTTTCAGGTCATGTTTTTTGCATACTTGTCAGGCAGGAGTGTAAAAAAAGCTGCCATGCCTCAAAAACCTGAGGAGAGCTGCCCCCCCCCCCCCCCCCCCCCCCCCCCCCTCCCCCCCCGCCCCCATTAAATAGAAATACCTATTTCATTTGGAGGTCTGCCCCAACAAGGTAGCAAAAAAACAAATGAGGTGCTCAGAAAAATCTGCGAGGCTAAAAAAAATCGCAAATATTCATGTCATATACCGTGTACATCCTATTCTCGGATTTCATTCATCGGCTATACCAAACTTTTGGCAGATGATACATCCTGTGTCAGGGTATGTTTTCGTGTTTTCATATTATCCATTCTGATGTGGTTACCAGGTAGCAGTTCAAGAGAAACTCATGTTAATTTGTTGCACAGCTGAGTCGGGCTGCGCAGCTAGCATTCAGAACTTGTGGAAGTGGAAGACAGCCAGCACCCTAGAGTTGGCTGCAAAACCAAGTACCAATTATTTGTCTTCTTCTTCTTCTTCTTCTTCTTCGATTATGCCTTGCTTGCCAGGAATGCTTAGTATGCATGTGTGTTACAGTCCAGGGGTAGCCTCTTAAGGGACGTGCCCGACCTCGAAAATTCAGATAAACAAATAAATCGGAAATCCAGATCCAGATTTGCGCAACTCCAGAACCCGCACCTCGTCATAGATCTGCCTCTTCTCTTCGTCTTTCAGCACGCTATACGCCTCGTTGATCTTCTTGAAAGTCTCGGGGTCGCCACCTAGCGCACAGGCGGAACCGAAAGTAAGCCGTCAATGCATGCGATAAGGTGGTGGTAGTGGTAGTGGTAGTGGTGGTGGGTGGTGGGTGGTGGTGGGTGGTGGGGGTGGTGGGGGGTGGTGGGGGGTGGGGGTGGGGGTGGGGGTGGGTGTGGGGGGGGGGGGGGGGGGGGGGGGGGAGAGGGGGGATTCTCAATCGGGGCAACTATAAATCTGCTCGCTATGCATGCAGCTCGCGGCTTGAAGGATGCATGTTTCCGGTCCGCTTTTTGAACTTGAGTCGGCCGGTAGGTGGCCTTATGCATGGGGGTAACGATGGTTGTGTCGAGACAAGTGATAAATTACATGTCGACGGGATGAATGAACTGGGCACTGTGTAAGACAGAGCAGCATTGACTTCGATGGGTGGGTGGGGTTGTGGGTGGGTGGGTGGATGGGAAAACGCCAGGAACGTTGGGGTATCTGAGAATATCCCAAAGCGACTGCCCCCACCTTTGTCGGGATGGCACTTGAGAGCAAGCTTGCGATGAGCCTTTTTCAGCTCATCGGGTGTGGCATTCTTGTCTACACCCAAGGTGGTGTAATACCTGAGGGGGGTGTGGGTGACAGTAAAGCTCCGAACAACAATTGTCGCATGCGGTATAAACAATCTCCTCAAAACTATTTGCTCCGGCTACAATTGGTCCTTACCCGGTGCTATCGCTCTTGGGGCGCGCGGAGCGCATTCCCGGCATCCCCTCCCCAGGGAAACCACCCCCACCGAAAAATCCCCCGCCAAACATGGAAGTCAGAAGCTAGATGTGTAAGAAGAGAGTGGTACGAATTATAAGCTGCGTGGTGAAGCAACGCTAACGTCGATTATTTGTTTGCTTGTTTGTGCACCCGAGATCGTGAGGAGGGAAAATGCTCGCTTAAACAGAAATGGGGCGCCGATCAGGAAGCTTCTGGACAGACTAAAACCCTAACCCGAAGTTCCCACAGCCGTCTCGGATCCTTCCGACTTGCTTCCGATCAGACTCTGCTTCCGACCCCTGCTTCCGACGCCCGCCGACGCCCCTCACCCGCACCCGCCCTCACCCCGGCCCTCACCCGCCCTCACCTGGACGGGGCGTGGTGCGCGGTGCGGTCCAGAGGGGTCGGGTGCGGTCGGGTGCGGTCGGGTGCGGTCCTGGTGTTCTGGTTCGCCCCCCACCCGGCATCTCTCTCTCTCTCTCTCTCTCTCTCTCTCTCTCTCTCTCTCTCTCTCCCTCTCTCTCTCTCTCTCTCTCTCTCTCTCTCTCTCTCTCTCTCTCTCTCTCTCTCTCTCTCTTTCTCTCTTGTAAACGGTGCTTCACAATTCAATTGCGGTCAAGCCACCCAGTAGTAAAAAAAAAACATTAGGAATTAGTCATATACGGGTAATAAAAAACCATTACTGGTATAGAGAAAGTAAAGTAAGCCATGTACCTAAGATCTAGTGGGAGAGGGGGGGGGGGGGGGCTACGGAACACATAAAAACCACTCCATCTCCAAAAATGACTCGGGGGAGGGTCCATTGCGTCGCAGACGCACCTTGAGTGAGTTGGTTGCATCACCATTTCCATTTTCCCAGGACGCAGGCTATGAAATTTGTTGCGTCTCAGGACGCAGAGCTGGGGGTCCTCCTCAACAACCCTGCTTGAATGCCTAGTTGCCTACTTTTTGAAGAGCCGCCCCATACAACAAGCCCTAAGTGCGCCGACTTTTTTGTAGGAGTGGCAGCGCCATTCGAATTGAATCCTCAGTGTTGCTGGTTAGTGTTGAGAGTCCCATCTCCTGCCCTGGGGTGAAATTCCTTTCACAACCGGTCACAAATAAAACTCCCTGCCCAGAACTACTGGCCGTCAGGAACGGAATCTAAAAATGTAAGATTCATTTAGGGTCAGGACCAGGGGTGCTCAGGACGCTGCGTCCTCCTTCGTAGACGCAACGTCGAAGAGTCTGTTGCTTCGCAGGACGCAACGTGGGGAGGGCCCATTGACCAGAAGGAAGGGTCTGTTGCGTCGCAGGACGCAGGCTATACAATGGATTGCGTCTGAGGCAGCAGAGTCGGGGGTCCTCCTGAAGTACCCTGGTTAGGACACCGAAATCGTTGAGGAATCGAACTTCACCACCCTCTCCTACTGACACCGAAGTAGGAAAGACTACTTCGATTAACGTCAGACAGGCAAGACAAACCAACAGATTAACCGGTAGTTACTACTTGCTAGCAGTATCATTCTGTAGTTCTGTTTAAGGCGTCTTTGTTCGTTGCCCTTCAGCATGACCTACCGTGCGGATTTGCCTATATTGATGGCGGTTTACTTGGCGGTAGGGGTAACGCCAAGTCCCTGCAAGCTGTAGTGTAGGCCAAACTTGGTTAGAGCCCAAACCAGGTCTATAGCCAATGTTTGGGCACTAAGCACTGCTGTACTGTGCCTACACATACACCAAATCGCTGAAACAAAGCGGGGTCGGGGGTTCGATTCCCCCTACGGTCACCCTGGGCGTTGCAGGTCGTTGTCAATCGCGATGGTAGCTTGTCCAGTCGAGGTGGTAGACCGTTCTCTGCCTGCGTAGGGGTTCCTTTAATACCACGCCCCACCAGGCGCTATCATTACATTTTTGCCGTACACATTGAAGAAAGAGCCGTCAGAGCGGTTCTTTCAGAATTGTACAATCGTTTCAGCATTTTTAATGGATGCTCCATTATTAATGCAAGGACGTTAGGCGCTCAAGCGCTCCTACAGACAGAGCCTGGTCTGGCTCCTTCCTCTCCCTCTCTGCTGGCTGGTCGTGTCAGGGACGTGCCTAAACGAAGGACTTGCCTAAACCCTAAAACCCTAAACCCTAAAAATGTCAAGAGCGGCAGGAACGAGGTAGGTAACCCGTTGGTTTAATTCACCATGTAGATTCCAAGCACAGTTCCTCTTGTGCTACGTGTGCGCTGGCAGAACAAAGCTGGAGCAGTTAGCAGCCCGAAGACTCCCAGGATCTAATGTAATCACATGCCCAGGATATTAGTTATTCCTAGGAATAGGGATCAATGTCTGAGAATGCGATATAAAATGTGTTTTAAAATGGAACCGCTTAAATATTGTGTTACACTGCCAGCAAGTAAATGTGGCCCTGCAATTAAATATGCCTACTGTATGCAGAAACTATGGTATGCAAAATCATGATTGGCTGTACGAGTTATTAGTATATGCCCAGTTATATTAGTTTAATATGCCTAGGCTCAGGATATTATTTGTGCCTAGGCCCAGGGATCAAGATCAGACTATGGGATATTGATTGTGGTTTACTGGAATCGCAATGGCCAAGAATGTGTTTTAAAATGTAACTTCCTAAGCATGGCACTTAGGCTAATTTATGGTTCAGTCCAGATTTTAAATTACCGCTAAAGTTTGGGCGCAGGTTGATTTTGTTTTACAACCGCCAACAACTAAGACAGCCATCAATGTAGGCGCATACGGTATCTTGGGCCTCTATCCTATAGGTGCCAGTCTTATGGTAAGACATATTGGTGGCCTCTAGATCACCTCAATGATGTGCACGAGGTTCCATTGGTCTGTCCTTGTAACTTCGGTTGTCCAAAGGAAAGCTGGAAAGGGTGTCCCACTCCCCCAGTCCCCCACCCCCACCCCACCCCCCTCGCGATCATGGTACCGGATTCGAACGGCAGTACACGCTGCATCGAATGAACTAAGCAGCCTACCCTCCGGGACTCAGCCTCTCTCTGTGCCGTCGGACCCTACAGCACACAAAAGTAAGGCAATTTGCGAATACTGCGCAAATACTGCGCATGTTCCAATCCTGTAGACGATCTAACACGCTTCTTCACTTCTTCGCATCCCGCAGATGGTTAAGTTCCTGAAGGTGAGTTAGCAGTACAACCTGCTTGTTATGTTCCCTCGATGTGCTTAAATCGGCGGCTCTAGATGCCCTCATTCGTCTACTGCCTTGCTAATTTTTTGCTCCCCTCGCTTTGCGCAGCAAGGCAAGGTTGTCATCGTGCTTACTGGCCGTTACGCCGGTAAGAAGGCTGTCATCCTGAGGCAGCACGACGATGGAACCTCCGCCAGGCCTTACGGTCACTGTACCGTTGTTGGCTTGAAGAAGGAGCCTAGAAAGGTGCGTGTGATCAGAGTGATTGGGCTGTGGCTACAAGGTGTGAGGGGTGGGGTAGGGTGGGGGGGCAGCTGGGTGAGCAGTAAGGTTTGGGTGGTGAGGGGTGCGATCGCTTTGCTTGGGCTGTGGGTACATGGAGCACAGGAAGGAAGCAAGTGCATGCATGGTACCTCTGGTGCATGTGTTTCGTGGTGTGCCCCTACATCATGGGGTAGAAGCATGGGGCAGAATCATGTTTTCAGTTGGTCCCCCTTGCACGGGAGTTGATTGGTAGCCTCTAGCCCCGGAATTAGACTCAGTTGGTAGAGCTGTGGCCAAAGCAATGCGGGCCATGGGAGAATGCCGTGTACGTCGAAGTAGCGGGATGGGCTGTCCATAGCTATCTGGGATAGAAGTTGCAGCCCAAGCATGATGTGTGTGGGGTGGCTACAGCAAAGGTAACAAGAGCATTGTATGGCTGTCAAAGCAGTAAGGGTCATTGGAGAATGCTGTGCACTGCTCACGAAGCAGGATGCTTATCAGGAGTTACAGGCCAAGCTGGATGTGTGTGCAATGGCTTTGTCAAACCGGGGTGGCAGGAGGATTGTATGGTGGCTGCAGCACAGCAGGGTGGTGGGAGTATCGTGTGGCAGCCAAAACATGGCAGCAGGAGGATTGTGTGGTAGGCGGAGCATGGTTACTGGAGAGTGTGGTGGCTGCAGCAAAGCAGGGTGGCTGAAGCATTGTGAGGCAGCATAACATGGCTGCAGGAGGGTAGTGGGTTGGCTACAGGAAAGCATGGTGGCAGGATGGGTGTGAAGGCTGCATGAGTTTGGCAGTACAAGCAGGGCAGGTGGTGCTTTTCTTTTCGGCTACGAGCAGCAGCTTCTAGGCAGCTCCCCTGCTCGCCACGGAGCAATTCAGTGCACCTGGAAGCTGACAGAATCATCGGCCCAGTACTATTGAAATGTTGGGGCTTAGCCCAGTGCCTGGCTCATGGAGCTGCCTAGAAGCTGCTGCTCGTAGCGGAAAAGAAAAGCTTTGGCGGCAGGATGAGTTGAAGGATGGGCATGAAGCAGCCACTGTAAATCAAAGCATGGTGTGTTACATACACGTGGCGCAGGATAAGCTGTACAGACACATACACAAAATTGGGGGATATATATATGTATGTATATAACTATAATATAATTTATATTTAGTAAGTTAATGTTTTAGTTGTTATATATATTATATTAAGTATTAATAGTTATATAGTTAGTAAATAGTTATATGTTAGTTCATGTAGAGCTGCCGAGAATCTGCCCCAGTGCCAGTAGAGAGCATTGTTGGTCTTGCAAGGTGAGGCTCATGCTTTAACTCAACAAGAACACCTGATATCGCACTTGCGGCAGTTTTATCTCATGATTAGCCAGCCAGGAGAGCTGCCTAAAAGCTGGTGCTTGTAGCCGAAAAGAATAACAGCAAGCGTTTACATACCAGCAGACGGCACAGTGCTCGCGGCAATTCATACTTATCCTGCGTAGGGTGTAAACAAGTAAATACATAAACGATACGCCTTGTAACAAGGCGTGAGGTTGAAGGGACCAGCCCGTTGGCTTGCACTGGGGCCAACCACTACTGCATGTGGCATACCATATGTGTACGTAGATCTAATGTAGGCATGAGATATGTATTGTAGGCAAACTGACGAAGCGTGAAGCTGATAGTGACCCCATACAAGCTGTATGAGCAAAATTGGTGGCTAGGGGGAAATGCTACTGATGTCGGAATGGTTGGCATCCAGCATTTGTGTGTTCATGGCTGCTAGGCCCACACTATGTGTGCTGGTGATAGTGGATGAAACACTGTGTGCTGTTGCCAGTGGATGATCTGCCTGTGGATTTAATGCCTGCGATGTAACATCATGCATTGTTGTGACACGGTGGAAATACACGTTGTAATGCAGTGGAATGTGACTATCTGTTTGTATTTTTGTGCTGCAGGTCATCAAGCGTTCATCCCAGAAGAAGCAGGCCAAACGCTCCAGCGTCAAGGTACGATGAGAACATGGGTGGGGTGATGGCAGGTGGGTGGTGGGATGAGAAAATGGGTGGGGTGATGGCACATGGGTGGTACGATGAGAACATGTGTGGGGTGATGGCATATGGAATGCATCTGAATGCAAGTTTTAAGCTTATGCAGTATTAGGCTTTTCGATATCCTGCCTCCTGAAGCGCAGTCTTCCCGACATCAACCGGTTGTCCTGCCTACGCTTGCACACCCACTCACCACCACACGCCAACTCATGATTGCACACCCTCCTCCCTTTGCCTTGAGCAGACCTTCATCAAGACCCTGAACTACACCCACATCATGCCCACCCGCTACACCATGGATGTGGACTTCAAGAGCACAATTTCCCCTGAGTGCTATGACAACAGCACCAAGAAGGTGGAGGCCAACAAGGTAGGCAGGGAGAGGAAGGATGGGTGGTGGTGGGTGGGTGTGCAATCATGAAGGGTGGGGTGGGGGATCAGCGGGGAGGGGCTGGCGGGGGGGGGGGGATGGGCAATCATGAGGGGTTGGGGATCTGGGGTGAGGGGCTGGTGGTGGTGATGGTGGTGGTGGGGATCAGGGCATGCTGGTACTCCCCTGTTGACTCCATTGGTTGTGAGTGATATCTATGCATGGCTCTCTCCATACATGCTTTGGTCCATATACCATAGTGTCCTCTTTGTGTGGCAGTTATCGACCATATGTGTGCTTCCCTGGTTCTGAGTGTCCTCTTTGTCTGGCTGTGACTGCACATGTACTGCCCTTCATGCTGCACAGGTCCTTATTGCCCTCTTTGTGTGACTGTGGTGATGAGTACTGCCATGTGTACTGCCATGTACTTTTTGTTGCATTTGTGACTGGCATGTACTGCTGTGAACTGGACATGTCTTGAAAGAGTATGCCCCCACATGATGGTACCCTGTGAGCGATAACGATCCTCACGTTCCCCTATCAGACACCACGTTATCCTCATTGGTTACAATTGGTGGAGTCGTAAAGGGCCTGCTTGGAGCGAATCTTCGCCTTGGCACCCCCAGTTCGATCCCCGCTAGAACCAAAGTGCAGGTCGCCTGCCTGAGGAAATCTCCTTCGACGGAAGGGGACCTGTCCGGTCCGGACGCGCACACCGATAGTGGGCGTCGGTCTTTCGAAAGGGGGGTGAAATGTGAGCGATAACGATCCTCACGTCCCCCTATCGGACACCACGTTTTCCTCATTGGTTACATACCCTGTTCTCTAGATTGTGGTGTTGTACTGTGTACATTAACTATGAGAACTTTGTCCGCACGCGGTGAGCCGCCTGAAGACTGATGCACTATGGAGCCATTCTAAACTGCTCTGTGTACTGCTGTGTGTGCTGCAGGAGGCCAAGAAGCTTCTCGAGGAGAAGTTCAAGACTGGAAAGAACCGTTGGGTGAGTTTTAGAAATGACTGGGAAACGGTATTATTTTTTAGTTGTGAGAAGAATTTCACCCCAGAAGGAGGGTTTCCCGACACAAACCAGCGACATGGAGTATTCAGTTTGAATGGCGTCGCCACTCCTACAAAAGAGTAGGCACACATAGGGTTGGTGGAAGATACCGACCCTCGACCAAACGAACAATGCATAATGATATCAAATGATGCTGGCAGTCTGACTAGGCTAATGTTACCATTTATATACAATATCATTGAATATCATCCTCGCCTTCGGTCTTCATCATATGATTTGCTGGTCCCTATAAATGTCTAGGCCGTACTTGTAGGCAACTGTTGCTTCACGATTCCGAGTTGGCTCATAGCTTACCAGTGTGTCTGGAACACATTTTTGGCGGAGCCCCCCCTTCTGGGGGCGGGAGCCCCCAGGGTCACCCCGTTGTCCGTCTGTGTGTCCGTGCGTCTGACCACACGAAGCCAACTGTCTCAACCAACTGTCACGTAACTAACTGGCTTTGGTCCGCTGCACTCGATTATGTTGCCACCTGTCGCTCTAATAGCCAATACTCTCCGCCAATTTTCCACGTTGATTGCAACGCCGCCTAGGACTTGTCAAAATAGTCAAATATAGCCAACTTGGATGGAAATTGTATTAGTAAATGATGTTATGGGACTGTTATGGGATCTGTTTTCGCATGCATAGTAACTTAACTAAAATGAGTTGCATGCTTGCGGATGCACAACTCTTACACGGTGATGGCTTCCTCCAAGCTAAGTCGGTATTTTTAGCTCTGAAGCAGTAGACCCAACTTATCATCACGCTTTTGCCCTGAAGCTACTACAATCCCAGCTATTCACCATGTTTCACTTGGTTGGAGTTCATACTCCTGGTTGCACGTATGAAACGAGTTTTGAGAGTGTCAGGAACTACTAGGCGGACCCATCCACTCCGGGACATGCATTATCTTATCAGATGTCCTCAGAGCTCCCGTATCCTAGTAGTTCCTGGCAGAGAGGCTTGGGTGGCTCATATTTAGGGACCGGCATATCATATGATATCACACAAACTGCATCTCATGATATTGTATATTAATGGTATCTCTAGCCTAGTCAGACTGCTGGCATCATATGATTTTATGTGATGACTCGATATTGTATGATATCATATTGCCGTTCCCTATTAATAAAGACCAGCTTAACTAGTCAGGCATGTCCCCCCCCCGACCCCCCCAGGCTCCGCGTTCAACGGGTTTGGTGAAAGGGTGCTGCACTGGGGTTGCACCGAGTCGCTCAATTTGCAACGCGTTGCACGAATACAAAAGTGATGTACGCCTAGCAGGGCAGCTACTCCGGCACCCGCACTTGAAACACCCCAGGTCACCATCTCCGATATCACCAGCCCAAAACACCATCGCATACCGAATCTCCCCTAGTTACTAAATCCAGTCACCCAAACAAAGGAGTACTTATTGGACTTCCCAAAGACACTGCCTTCAATCACGCAAGCACATTCTTAAGCTTGAACTTGGCTACAAAGCTTCAGCCAACAATTTGGCTACTCGCCGTCCTCTGCAGTAAAATCAAATATAACCGGGAAAGTGTTAATGCAAACAAATCAATTGTTTTTTATTTTTTGCGTTGCATCTAACATCAACATCCCCATCACTCTGCCTTCAATAACAGCAGCACATAATAATAACAAGAATCGTACAATCGTAAATTATCACCCTAGATGAGATGATGATTTCATTGTTTTGTATAATTAAATGGCCATTGTAGCACAGGGCCCCCGTTGGTAAAACGATTGTTTGGGGTTCAGTTCATCAGTTCTTTTCTTTTTAAGCCCTTCCTAGTTCCTACACGGTTGGGCTAGTCCCTTGCGCCTATTGGGCCTACCCCTGTACTGTAACACACAGACATGCATACAGCACACTAACTCCTAAATTCCCAACATGTGTGCAGTTCTTCTCCAAGCTCCGCTTCTAAGCTGCTAGCTTTCAATCGCAGTTTCACAAGGGACTCTTCAGTCCTGCCGGTGTAATGAACTAAGATCCTTCAACTATCGTCCCTTTTAATTTCTTGTCCTTGACTGCATGCTCAAGTGCGCCTACTAAGTTGTAGGAGGGGCAACGCCATTCGAACTGAATCCTCCGGGTAGCTGGTTTGTGTTGGGAGATCCGCCTCCTGGGGCGTAGGTCTTTTCACATAAAAAGTTGGGGAGTCGTTTATGTTGGCCATTACATTACATTACATTACATGTTAAAGTCTACTTGACACCGCGAGGGTGTATGAGACTCTGTGCTTTAAACAAAAAGAAAAAGCACCCACAAAGCAAAAAACCCCATTACATCAGGGGTGTGTCGAGGACAAACAAACCTAACTCCCAACCACTGTTTTGGTGGCGTAGGTATTAAACCCCTTAGAGCAGGACCCAGATCTCAACCACTTACAGTGGCGGAGGTAAGAAGCTAACAAATGAGAAGTCACTAGAAGAAGAAAAAAAGGGATGATAAATTACGGTGCCACTAAGCAGTCCAGGGCTTCCTGTCTTGCTCTTCTACAAGTAGAAGGATAGTCGGCTAGGTTGCTCAAAAAAGACTTAGTGCCATTTCCATTCATAAAGGTTCTGAATGTGGAATCGCAGAATTCCACATTCCATACGGTTAAGTTGGTATCCTCATGGACATGCCTATAAATATCTGTAAACAGCTTCTGGTAGCGGAGGCGAATATCATTATAAAAAGGGCACTAAAACATATGCATTTCATCCTCAGGTTTTTGGAACCCACACATTTGACAGTGTCTCATTGAGCGAGGGATGTGTGCTCTATCCACCACCCTCATTCTTTCTGTGTTCAGCCAATGGGAACCCATTCTAAACTGTGCTATAGAACGAATCTGATCCTGCTTATGTAAGGCGGATGTAAAGGGAATCAAGCCATTCTCATCATTGCTGTTGGCTGCGAACCATTTTTGGTATCGGAGGCGTTTAAAGCCAACCCTTCTCTCATCAGGGATGTCTCTAACTGCATTGGTGTCACTTGGGTACTTAAACCTCCATGACTCAAAAACTTCAGACATAATACCTTCGACATCGACAGCCTCCAATTAGTATATTAGTTAGTGACTTCTCCAGCTGTCGCATTAGTTATTATTATTATTGCCATATTAGTTAGTGACTTCTCCAGCTGTCGCAGTGTCCTGTGCGGATGTGCTGGCATGTACAATTAGCTAACTGTGCCAATGTCGAACTGAATCCTCCGGATTGCTGGTTTGTGTTGGGGAACCCATCTCCTGGGGTGGAATTCCTTTCAAAAAAAGGTGGGCACCACGATTTGTACCCTGGAGAAGAAGAAGAATAATGATTGTTACAAGGTATACAGGCTATGACCTTCGGTATCTAACCATCAGAACACAATACTTACGACCGAACTGTGTGATAGCCCCTGAAACCAGGCTTTGTACTCAGATAGATTGAAGACATCCGAGTCTCAACACCGACAGTTTAACGACTAGTCAATATCTGCCTGAGGGTAAAAGGGGGGGGGGGGGGGGGGCTCTAGTTACATTTCATTGTCATCGACATGCCATTGTTGGTCTAATACGAGCCCAAACCACAATATGCGGGAGGTCTCCCAACAAATCCTCTGAAAAAGAAAGGCAATATTGCAGCAAGCAATTACTAATCCCATATTTTATATACATATTGCTTTGTATGAAGCATTTGCTTCACTTGGGTCTGCGTAGGTCATAGATCACACACGTGTACTAGGCATAAGACATGGGAAGGATGTGACAATGTGGGTCCGTCCTTCAAATCCCATTTGTTGACAGGAAATCCTCATATCAAATAATTGCCCCGGAAAACTTAATTGCACATGCATTGCAGGGCCAACCACAGCACCAGCAGCAGAAGATTAATTGTTACAAGGTATATATTTTATACTCCAGCGCAGGTTATGTACGCTGTTTACCGTATACTACCGGCAATTCGGCAAATGTCGGCAGAATACAGTACATCCTCCCCTCAGAAACAAGTAGTCCCGAGCCTGTCATACTGACGGGAGCCCCCGGCACCTTGTGTAACCACCCAAGGCACACAGACGCACACGACCCCCCCCCCCCCCCCTGCCCGTGCGGGACGTGTTGCACGTGAGTCCGGAATGGCTTACTTATATGTACTTTTGTGCCACTGTGTTCTGGTGGGGTAGCAGTAATGTCTGTGGTACACGATATCTGATCCAATCCTCCCTTCCAGTCTCTTCACTTGGGCAACAACAATGAAAACAGACACGAGTTGGTACAATTGGAATGATGCTCCAGAATTCTGCCAGACGAAAAAGTAGACCATGAGACTTCTACACCTCCATGATTTAGCAAGCTGCCCTGCATGTAGGAATTCTCTTAGCTGAGAGACCCACCATTATTTCTTGACCAGCCACCGAACGGTGGCTGGTATGGCTGGGATAAGGGTAGTTTAAAACGTACGTGTTTGCTTAACGAAGTCCCAAGACACACACACTCCAGACGCACGTTTTGACAGGGACTTGCGTGTGTTACGCACATTTGGGTGGGGTGGAGTGGGTGGGTGGGGCTTTGCGTGTGTCACGTAAAGTCTCGGAGGGCTTTGAACAACCATAGCGGGGATCAGATCATTTCATGCCAGGGGCCCCTGTTGCATGCATGTTGTGCCGACAGAGTGGACAGGATTCCCGACACTCCTGGTGTCGGAGATAAGCCGTGGAGTCTAGACACGAGATCTCCGACATTGGCGGAAACTGGTCATGAGTCAACCGATGAACGAACGGTGTTTTAGTTGATGGAGCTGGATGAAAGTGGGGGGGGCTGGAGCAGGGCCCCTGGGCCGGAAGGTATGGTCGAGCTTAACCGTACCGGGCGGTACAACCCCAACAGCCCCTCTTCATTCAAGTCCGACACGACACGCGTAGAACAACTTCCATCCCCTCACACGCACTCTATAATCATGCACGGTATTGGACGCTCCGTGTCAGGCATCGCCTCTCAAGGTGCGTTCCCATCCGTCCTAGGCAGGAGCTAGGTTCCTCCAGGCCGCTCCAAGTCGAGTCACAGAAAGTCGCGTAGTCCCTTGAACTGGATTCTTCTCGTAGCTCTCACATTCCGAACAGGAGTGCGCTGAGTCCCTTTTGCCACCATATGGTATAGGCTTCCAGTCCCGTCAATTGAGCTCGCAAACACTAAAGCTCCGAATTCCTTTTTCTGTTTTCATGACACAGGTAGCGCTCTGCGCTTGCCCTCCAAGGGAAGGCCATGCGTGGCATCCAGATCAGCCCTTGTTACCCCCTCCGGCATGCCTCTCACGAAGACCTCTCCCATCATTATGGACGGCCAAGTATTGCACAGCATTTCCGAGGAGCGCCTGGAGCTCTGCCGCGGACTGCACGACTACATGCGTGATGAGGTACGTTCTATATGTGCTGCGAGGCCTCCTGGCTGGAGAGGTGTCGGCAATTCTTGTCCGGTTGCATGTGCCCCCCCTCACCGTTCCCCCAGATCAGTATTGACGCATTTGCCTCCACTCATATGGCAGTTCCCTTGAGTAGGGCTGCAAGATCGTATTACAATAAATGCATCCATTGCAGCCCAAGTTGCGACTTCTAACTCAACTGGGGCTCCAGACGGTGTTAATTCGCAAGTCCGAGGCAAAGTCATATTCGTATTTCCGGGGCAAAGTTGTATATTTTATTTTGTAGAATGATAGCATCGAACCGTGACGCGGATATTTGCTCTGAACATCATGCAGTCGCTAACGAGGCCGAGGGAATCTTGAGGCTTCCTCTCGCGACTCGGACCTAGGGGCCTCGTCACTGTTTGAGTCAGACCCTTGAACCTACACCCCCTTGCTTCAAGGTTGGGTTTCCCTGACTTGTAGGTATGGCTAAGTCTTGTCCTGACCTTGTGAGACAGGGTTTGGCTGAGGGTCAAATGCATAACCTCAGTATGTATATTTGAGATTCTAGGTTTTTTTTCCTAGGACAACCTGGGTGCTTGTTTTTCTGCCTCGGGGTTCCTTTCATCCCTACCAGATCAGACATAGACAAAGGAGTATATTTCACCTAGCCCCCCCTATTCCCTCTTATTTCATTCTGTACCATTCCGCACGGCTCCATTCCTTTCATTCCATCCACCGACCGCCCCCCCTCTCCCCCACACACTTGCTCATCTGTCCTCTCCTCAACAGGTTAACCCCATCCTCAAGCCTGTCGAAAAGTGCTGGCAACCAACTGACTTCCTGCCTGCCTCTGAGGACCCAGATTTCCTGGACAAGGTGCACGACCTGAGGCAGCGCTCCACCTGCCTTCCTGACGACTACCTCGTTGTGTTTGCCGGTGACATGATCACTGAGGAGGCTCTCCCCACTTACATGACCATGTTGAACACCCTAGATGGCGTTCGGGACGAGACGGGAGCTGCCAAGACTGCTTGGGGCATCTGGACCAGGGCCTGGACCGCCGAGGAGAACCGCCACGGTGACATCATGAACAAGTACATGTACTTGACTGGGAGGATGAACATGAGGGCCGTAGAGGTCACTATCCAGAACCTGATTGGATCAGGCATGGACCCCAAGACTGAGAACAACCCCTACCTCGGATTCATCTACACTTCCTTCCAGGAGCGTGCCACCAAGGTGAGGCGCGTGTGTGTGGGGTGGGGGGGGAGATCAGTGCTAAATTTTACACCTTGGTGTTGTAGGCAGAGCCTTCTGGGTTTGCTTTCTGGGGCAGAAATAGTACCAGTAGCACCTTGAGAGCTCCTAGGAGTACCACAGTGCCACGACAAGGCACTGGTTCCTTTCTTTAAAAATACCCCTGGCTGGTGGAGACACATAAACTCTGTAGCTGCTCAAGTACAGCCAAGTCGATGTAGCAGTACAACCTGTACAGCAGACGGATCCATGCAGCTTGGTACTTATTTATGGAATTACAGAATCACCTACCCTAAACCCTACTAATGGAAGTATGGAATTTATAAACAAATGCTACGGAATTTATAAACAAATGCTAAGACTCTGCTAATACTTCCTTAAATTAATTAGGTGTTGGCTTACCTCCAAATAAATAATGAATCGTTTGGACTGGTTCTGAAAATGTTTCAAATTACGGTTTAGTAGGGACTTCAGTTGTATTAAAAAAGTCACTCCCTGTAGATATAGATATGATGGAAATGTGACGTGTTTTGCACATAGTAGTAGAATACAAAGCTGTTCCCTCGGCTCCCCTGCAGATCTCTCATGGAAACACTGCACGACATGCTCTGGAGCATGGTGATGATATCCTGGCCAAGATCTGCGGCTCTATTGCCTCCGATGAGGCACGACATGAGCAGGCATACCAGAAGGTATGGTCAGTAAATATATTGCTTACTGGTAGCTAGTAGGCCATTTTAAGAGGCGTAAGGTTGACGGGGCTAACCAACATTGGGGGGTGGAGAGGGGGGGTCATACCAGGTGTGATTAGTAAATATAATACATACCAGTAGCCTTATTACGAGGCGTGAGGTTGATAGGGTTAGTCCTTTTGCCGGCACTGGGGCTAACCAACAATAGGGGTGTGTGTGTGTGGGGGGGGGGGGTGTGTGTGGGGGGGGGGGCATACCAGAAGGTGTGTTCCCTCACATGAATGAATGAATTCATAAATAGTAAGCCTTACCTCAAGGCGTGAGGTTGAGGGAGCCAGTCTGTTTGCTTGCGCTGATGCCAACCATCAATGAATCTTCATATGAATGTTTTAGATGCTCATTCTGTCTCATGTTACCGCATGAACCTTATATTTGCCGATTTGTTCTTTCTTCAGCTCAAGTTCAACAAACAAAGCTAAACAAGTAAACCCAACCCTCGTTTTTGAATGCATGATGTTACGATCACGGTGATGTCTATAATTGCTTACTGCTTCAATGTATTATTTCCAAGTGTTCAAACTAAATGTTTAAATTGAGGAGATCAGTATGGCTTCTGTATTTGGCTTCACATAGCAGCTTCTTGGCAGCTCCCCCAGCCCATCCTTGGGCCGAACGTGAAACTAGCTATGGGGCCTGAAACCTGACGAGAGGATCGCCCAGCCAACCACCCACACCTGTGGCAATTCAATTACCTTCATTGCTCCCCTGCCCATTCTCTCTCTCTCTCTCTCTCTCTCCTCCTCTCTTCATACTCTCTCATCTCTCCTTCCTCTCCATTCCTCTCGTCTCCTCCTCATCTCCTTCTTCGCCTTCTCTCTCTCCTCTCCTCTCCTCCCCACGTCAATCACCCCACTCTGTCTTCTCCCTTCTCCTCCACTTCCCATCTCTCCTCTCTACCGTCTCCAGCCCCGTCCCTCTCTCCCTCTCCTCCTCCTCTCTCACCTCCTCTCGCTCTCTCGCTCCTCTCTCCCCCTCTCTTCCCTCGTCCTTCCACTCCTCTCACTCCCCCTCCTCTCTCCAGTCCCTCTCCTCTCCTCGTCTCCTCCTTCCTGTCCCTCTCCTCCCTCGTCTCCTCTCCCTCTTCCCTCATCTCTCCTCCTCTCCTGCCCTCTTCTCCCCCGCCTCTGCCACTTCCCTCTCTCCTCTCTCCCTCTCATCTCTCCTCTCCTCATCCTCCTCTCTCTCTTACTCTCCCTCTCCTCCCTCTCTCTTCCCTCCTCCTTTCCTCTCTCTCTCTCTCTCTCTCTCTATCTCTCTCTCTCTCAGATTGTGGAATACTTCAAGCCCATCAAACTACCCTCGTTGACCACATGTGCACTGCCAATCCCCCCCCCCCCCCTTCCTGTGCTCCAGATTGTGGATAAACTGTTTGAGCTAGACCCTGATGGCTCCATGGTGGCTTTTGGTGACATGATGAAGAAGCAGATTGTGATGCCTGCACATCTCATGGACGACAATGTGCACAAGGCTAACACTGGACGCAACCTGTTTGCTGTGAGTGTAATTGTGGTGGTGTGTGCATGTGGTGGTTTCAAGTGTGTGCGGTGGGGTGTGCATGTGGTGGTTTCAAGTGTGTGTGGTGGGGTGTGCCTGTGGTGGTATCAAGAGTGTGTGATGGGTGTGCATGTGGTGGTTTCAAGTGTGTGTGGTAGGGTGTTCGGGGTGGGGTGGGATGGGGATAGGTAGTACTGGTGTTGGGGGCAGATGAATGGGTTGTTTTTCTAGGTGTTGAGAGGTGGATGGATGGGTTGTTTAATGAAGTGTTCGGGGTGGATCACTGGTTCTGATGTGGATGCGCGTGGGTGGTCTGATGTGGATGTGCGTGGATGGGCTTGGTTGCGTGTGGATGATCGGTTGACACGGATGAATGAGGATGGGTGTTTTGATGTGGATGCGTGAGTGTGTGGGGCCTACGTGTCCTGCTTGGGGGGACTGTGTCCCCTGTGTGGATGCTCGGTCGACATGGATGGATGAGGATGGGTGTTTTGATGTGAATGTGTGGGGACTGGGTGCCCTTCTGGGGGGGGACTGTGTTCCCTGCTTGGGAAGAGGGAGGTCGGGCTGGACGCAGCAAGTGTGACACGCGGATCGTACACGAGCTGCTGGGCGGGTGGATTGTCGAGGTGGCATGCTGATTGTGTGGGTGGGTGTTGGGGATGTGGCAATGAGGTGGGGGCTTCCGGCGCACGGGGCTCGGGTGGAGCGCATGGAGTTCTGGGTGCTGTTTGCGTGTGGGTGGGGTTGGTAGGGGCAGCTTTTTCAGTTGTTGGAATGCCCTAGCTGTCCATCACTATCCAATCCAACCCTAACCAAACCAACGTCCTACAGGACTGCTTTACTGTAGCATAGCGCACTGGAACCTGAATTGCTTTTGACTATGTTGACCTTCTGGACCACTTGACAACCCTGACCAAACGAACGTGCTACAGGACTGCTCCGCTGTAGCAGAGCGCACTGGCACCTACACCGCCTCTGACTAAGTCGTCCTCATTGACCACCTGACAACCCTAGCCTAACCAGACCAAACCATTGTGCTACAGGACTCCTTAACTGTATCAGAGCGCACTGACACCTTCACCGCCCAAGACTAAGCCGTCATCATAAACCGCTTGACTTCCCTAGCCTAACTTAACCGAACCATCGTGCTACAGGACTTCTCCGCCGTAGCAGAGCGCACTGGCACCTACACAGCCTTTGATTATGCTGACATCATGGACCACTTGATTAAACGATGGCACATTGCTGACCTATCAGTTGGTGCTGGCGACGCCGCCGCATCCCAAGAGTATGTGCTCAAGCTGCCCAATAGGATTCGCAAGCTGGCAGAGCGAGCAAACGCACGCAAGGATAAGGGAAAGAAGTCCAACTTCAGGTAAGGAAGCAAGCCCAAGGCCACACATACACACTCTTCACACACTCTTCACACTCACCTACATTCACAGACTTGCGCACACAGTCTAGAGCAAACGCACGCAACGCTAAAAGTGGAGGTGAGAGGGGGAGCCCAAAATCACACCCACCCACACTCTTCACACATACATAGACAGACACATTCGTGGACACAATGGTGAGGGTGATTAATCTCACGCCAGGTGAGGAGACAAGCCCAAGATCTCACTCTCACACCGACATGCACACTTGCGAGCACATACATACACACACGGGCTAACACGGGCACTAACACAAACACAGATGGCATGCACTGAACACATGCACAAGGACATGCGGAGTACTCAAATTTCAGGAGAGTTAAAGCCACGGGCACAAACATGCACATGTATATTACACACACATGCACAGTCCACAAACTCAAATTGCAGGCGAGTCAAAGCCACAGGCACAAACTTGCACTTGCACAGTACACGTACACATGCACAGTTCACACTCACATGCACAGAACACAAACTCAAAGTGCATGCGAGTCAAAGCCACAGGCACAAACATGCACATGCACCAACCAACACCCAAGCAAGCAGGCCGGCACTGAAACAAACGTGCCTACTCAGCTGACCTACGCATATGACTAGGAAACAGCAGCTAATATAAGTGTTTGAAAAACTACTATCAACTAATATTATTATAGTGTCACACCGGTGTCACAAAAATATTAGTTTTTCAATCAAATTCAAAAATCTGGTTAGATGGCTCGTCAGTCTAATATTATTATTACGGTGTCTAACATTCACTAATTTTAACAAACTTTGCCTTTCCCTACGTTTGACTGACCCAACCCATATGACTGACTCAACTTCCTCCTCTCCGTCCGCAGCTGGGTATTCGGCAGGGAGGTGTTGTTGAACACTGTTTAAGTGGCCAGGAGGAAACTGAAACTAAAGCTATCCTCGATTGCATCAGAAGTGGCATGGAGGCGAACGGAGAAATGTGGCTTGGCTTGGAAGTGCATTGATTGCCAGTTATCCTAGGCAGTGTATATAGGGTGCAGGATGTAAGGAGATTGAAGGGGTTCATTTTGTTACAACCTAATGATCGCACTGCTTGCATGCGGTGATGCAACTGAATAATATATTGTTGGTGGTGTTGCAAACACACCAGTGATAATAGGATAGTAACAATATATCCTAACCAGACCAAGTGGAAATTAAAGTAAAATTCCTAACAGCACCGCATGCCAGGGTAGGCATTGTATTTGGTAGGAAGAGGATAATTGAAAGCGGGAAGAAAAAATTATAGGCGAAAATTTGGAGATAGTGTTGGCTATCAGAGCGACAGTTGGCTTGGGCTTCGTGTGGCTGGAATGGATTATGGGGTGACCCTGGGGTCTCCTGCCCTCCACAAGGGGGGTCTCCACAGAATAGTTTTGTTCAGTTTAGTTGAAGAAGAAGAAGAGAGAGAAGACGTGAGGAGGTAGCATTCAGCTTCTCATTCCTGACAAATTATTTATTTGTATTTTGGGTTACCTCTTTCATGGTTGGTTGGTATGATTACAAGGCCAGACAGCCCGCGGGCTGCAGACCATCTGCTGATGAAGTTGACACGTGCTGTAAAAACAGAATTAGAACGGAGTGAAGAATGTTAACATATGCTTGTCACCAGTCTTGGTGGCTCCAAGCTCTGCATCGGGGATGCAATGCACGTTGGTACAGCACGGTGGTTGAGTCCTTGGTCTGATGATCATTCCCTACAGCTCATATGACACATGAATACACGACTGCCGCATGGCAGGTGAAGCCATTGCATTTTGGTGAATTAGTGTTTGGGTCAATTGGTGACTTCATGCCAATCTCCATGTATTGATAAAATGGTTTGGGGGGTGTTGGGTTTGGTGGGGGTGGGTTGGGGTTGGTGCCAGCCTGTAAGTAATTCACAACCCAGCTAGCAGTACACAAGACAACAGCAGAACACAGCACAGTAAGCAGTACAGTGCACATTATAGTACACAGCACAGTCCTGTTACAGGACATAGTACACAGTGAATGTCAATGCGTTAACCACCACTGACCACTTGCGCGAGCTCTAGGCAGATTTCACTGTAGGTGTGCATCAAACGGGGCTCAATATCTCTCGAAGTGAGGCAGTGTGGGATTACTCGTCATTCAGTTAATTTTGAGACGAAGGTTAAGTTACATTTGAGACCCCATAGTACAAACCGATTTGTTCGCATTTACATCTTCCCTGTTATTGTTTTTTTACTGCCGAAGACGGTGGGCAACCAAATTGCTGGCTGAAGCTATGTAACCAAGTTCAAGTTTTAAGTTCCAACTACCAAGCCTTCAATCGTGAGCAGTCCTAGTTGAAATATGGTCCGGCTGATAGGTTCGTCACAAGTATCCTAGTTATGTTTTGACCTTGACATATCTTAACACTCTCTAGGCCTGTTTTTTTACTGACGGAGACCGCTAGCAGCCAAATTGCTGGCTTCAGCTATGTAACTAAGTTCAAGTTCTAGGCCTAGGTGGTTGGATGCTGCACTCTCGAGCGTGACGTAGTAGAGTTTATACTACCCAATGACCATGTATGCATTTTTACAGTCCAGGGGTAGTTCAGGTTCAAGTCCAGGGGTAGCCAAATAATAATGTTAACGCCTGGTGGTGCGTGGTATTAAGGGAGCCGTCTTTCGGCGGTAGGGAACGGGATGCTACTTTACCTGGGCACAGCTACTATGGCGGTTGGCACTAAAGCACAACCGTAGGGATTTGATCCCTGCACGTAGCCAAATAAACTAGAAGGACCTCCCCAACTTTAAAACAGCAAATGCAGTTAAAAAAAACCATGTAACCATGTTCAATACGGTAATAGGTACCGGCATGGTAAGCAGCCAGTGAGCAGCCTGAAGGTTGGCAGACCATGCGCGGTAATCAAACCAAACCACCATCACCCAAGCAGTGAGCTCCAACCGCCATGGAAGCTTCGATTAAGTAGCAGCTCGTTCCCTACTGTAAGACGGGGCTCCCTTAATACCACGCCCTACCAGGGCACTTCAGGAGGACACCCATCTCTGCTGCCTGAGACGCAACCAATTGTACTGGCTGCGCCCTGCGACGCAACGGACCCTCCCTTCTGATCAACGGACCCTCCCCACGTTGCATCCTGCGACGCAAGAGACTCTCCGATCTCGCGTCTGCGGAGGACGCAGCGTCCTGAACAACCCTGGTGAGATGCTGAGCTAATCCCTTAAGCGTGGCCAATTTTTACATTTTCCTGGTAAATATTTGATTTACTGCCAAAGACAGCAGGCAGCCAAATTGCTGGCTAGAGCCCTGTAACCAAGTTCAAGTTTTAGGCGTGGTCCACGAAGACGGCGAGCAGCCAACTTGCTGGCTGGAGCTATGTAACCAAGTTCAAATTTAAGGCGTGGTCCACAGACAGCATGGTACAGATCTGGAGAGAGCTGGGACCCGATTGCATAAGAAGAAGCATGGAGACAAATGGAGAAATGTGGCTTGGCTTGGAAAAGTTTTAGGCATGGTCCACGGACAGCATGGTACAGATCTGGAGGTATGGGTTCTGGATCAGCCTCTCATCATCCACTTGCTGAGCCTGAAGGGGAGAGGAGGTTGGGTTGGGAGCAGGAGTTAAAAAGGAGGTTGGGAGCAAGAATAAAAAAACAAAATAGTTTGACCAGATCTCAGCCCCCAGGCACTTTTTCCATTTTTTTACATTTCCAAAGATTTCGGGGCCTACGACCGAATCGGAGACGATTAATGGCTTGCGCCTCCTTACGTCCATTATGATGACCCCCCAAGTTTGACCACCTATCACTAAAAAACCTGAGGAAGGCTGACCCCCCCCCCCCCGCCCCCCCCCCCCCCCCCCCCCCTTCCAGGTAGCGCTTTGATAATCATGCAGATGCCATTGTTTTTGCACCCAGGCCACCTTCTTTTGCACCCAAGGCAGGTCTCACATGTGAAACCAGTTGCCACAGGGCGCGCCAGTACTTGTCATGCTGGTTTTGTCTGTGAGCCTGAACCTGGATCAGCGATCACCCGAGCCAGCTCTCACCTGTGAAACCAGTTGTCTCAGAGTGCGCCAGTAGTTGTCCTGCTACGTTTTGTCAGTGTGCCAGCACCTAAACCAGCTCTCACCTGAATCAGATATCACCTTAACCAGCTCTCACATAAATCAGATACCACCTAAATCAGATATCACCCTAGTAGGCTCTCACCTGTGACCCCCGTCCACCTGCACCAGTACTTGTCCTGCTATGTTTTGTCTGTGTTTTTTTGCACCTAAATCATCTATCACCCTAGTAAGCTATCACCAGTGACACCAGTTGCCTCTGAAAAACATTTATACTAGAAAAAACAATAAACAAGTGAGTGCGCCAGTACTTCAGCATTCGGTGGCTTAGAAGGTACCCCCCCCCCCCCCCCCCCCCACACACACACACACAGGTAGTGCTTTTGATAATCATGCCGTCACGCACATGCCATGCGACATGTTTTGTATCTCTCTGTCTGTGTGTCCACCCAAGGCAGCTCTCACCTGTGACACCAGTTGCCTCAGGGTGCGCCAGTACTTGTCCTGCCGGTTTAACATCCAGTGGTTCACCATTCAGTGATTAAGCAGGTACCCCCCCTACTACCACTCCCCCCCCCCCCCCCCCCCCCCCCCCCCCCCCCAGGTTGCGCTTTGATCATCATGCCGTCATGCACATGCAATAAGTTTTGTATATTTCTGCCACCAGTCCCTGTGTCTGTGTGTCTGTGTGTCTGCACCCAAGCCAGATCTCACCTGTGAAACCAATTGCCTCAGCGTGCGCCACTACTTGTCCTGCTGCTTTAACATCCAGTGGTTCAGCAGGTACCCCCCCCCCCCCCCCCCCCCCCCCCCCCCCCCCCCCAGGTAGCGCTTTGATAATCATGCAGTCATGCCATTGTTTTGCACCCAAGGCAGCTTCTTTTGCACCCAAGGCAGCTCCCACCTGTGAAACCAGTTGCCTCAGTGTGCGCCAGTACTTGTCCTGCTGGTTTAGCATCCAGTGGTTCAGCAGGTACACGCCTCCCAGGTAGCGTTCCCTCACGTCCTCGCTTGCAAGCAGCTGACCTTTCATAATTGGGGCCAAGCCATACTTGGCAAAGGCATCGGGGTCTAGGGCACAGCGTGCCATGATGGCAACGAGAAGGGAGAGGCGGCGGTCTGAGGACTGCTCACACCACATCTCACATCTGCATGGGTGTGTGTGTGGGGTGGGTGTGGAGGGTGTAGAGGGTGTATGTGTGTGTGTGTGTGTGTGTGTATGTGTGTAGGGTGTGGAGTGTGTGTGTGTGTGTAGAAGGGGTGTGTGTGTATTTGTAGTGTGTGTGTGTATGTGTTGTGTGTGTGTGTAGTGTGTGTAGAGTGTGTTGTGTGTGTGTGTGTGTCTGTGTGTGTCTGGGAAATGTGTTTGTGTGGAGGGGGACAAACCCACACACTACCACACCACACCCAGCCATGCCCACCACACACTCCCACACTGCCCCCCCCCCCCCCCCCCCCCCCCCCCCTCCCCCCAGGCACCCCCCAACCTGCTCCAAACACTACCCACTCATCCACACCCACAACCACACCGCACCCATCCACCACCCACAGCCCAGCCCCCCCCCCCCCCCCCAGGCACCCACCCACCCACCCACCCACCCACTACCACACCCCACTACTACACCCGCCATGCCCACCACCCTACCCACCCACCGCACCCATCCACCCAGCTATGCCCCTATCCACACCCACACCGCCCCCCTCCCCCCCCCCCAGCCATGCCCTCCCCCCCCCCACACACGCACCCACCCACCCACCTGCTCCAAACACTGCCCCCCCCCCCCCCCCCCCCCCGGGCACCCACCCACCCACCCACCCACCCACCTGCTCCACACACTACCCGGGCCGTCTGCCGACGGAATGAAGCTTGCCTTCTCCTGGACCCTCTCACACTCCCCCGCAGCAACGCTCTCCCCATGCGCCCCCCACCTCGCCCTCACAGCCTCACTAGGCCGCCCACTAAACCCGCGCAGCATGTTGTTCGGCCCACATCCCTGCTGAGGGCCAGCCCCTGCGCCGTTAACGTCACCACCGCCGCTGTCGTGTGGGGAGAGTGGCTGGGTGGATGAGGATGAGTTCGCGGGAGCACACTGGCGGAGGAGGAGGACCAGGAGCTCTGGTGGCGTGTTGTGGAGAACCACGGGGTCCAAGGTGACGTTGCCGTCTATAAGGGCGGTGGCCACGTGCTGATCGACCCACACCGGGGGGGAGGGCTGCAAGGCAGGGTGGGGTGGGGGGGGGGGGGGGGGGTGGTAGGTGGTGGGAAGGTGGGTGGGGTGGGGGTGACGTTGCCATCTAGAAGGCGGTGGCTACGTGCTGATCGACCCACACCGGGGGGGGGGGGGGGGGGGGGGGGGGGGGGGGGGGGCTGCAAGGCAGGGGGGGGGGGGGGGGGGGGGGTAGGTGGTGGGAGGGTGGGGGGCTGGGTAGGTGCTCGGTGAGTTGTGGGTGGGTCAGGTGAAAGGTAGGGTGATGTGTGTGTGTGTGCTTGCTTCCTTGCACAGTGAGCACATGGTGATGTGTGTGTGTGCTTGCTTCCTTGCACAGTGAGCACATGGTGATGTGTGTGTGTGCTTGCTTCATTGCACAGTGAGCACATGGTGATGTGTGTGTGTGTGTGTGCTTCCTTGCACATTGAGCACATGGTGATGTGTGTGTGTGCTTGCTTCCTTGCACAGTGAGCGCATGGTGATGTGTGTGTGTGCTTGCTTCCTTGCACAGTCAGCACATGGTGATGTGTGTGTGTGTGCTTCCTTGCACAGTGGGCACATGGTGATGTGTGTGTGTGCTTGCTTCCTTGCACAGTGAGCACATGGTGTTGTGTGTGTGGGTGCTTCCTTTGCTTTCTTCCTTCCCTCTTTTTTTTCCTTTCCCTTTGCACAGTGAGCAACATGGTGATGTGTGTGGTGTGCTTGCTTCCCTTTTCCCTTGCAACATTGGAGACACATGGGATGTGTTGTGTGTGCTTTTTTTGCACAGTTAGCACATGGTCTGCAAAGCAACAATGGTGAGGTGTGTGGGCCAGTGGGAGGTGTAGTTGGGTGTGATGGGTCTCCTACCCCTACCTGGGTACTGTTAGGTCCGTGCTCTGTGTTGCAATCCTCCTTGTGACTGGCACTGCACATGGCGGTGAGCACCCAACCCACCTACCCACCTACACTCCACCCCCACCCCTACTACCCAAAACCCAAACCTACTACCCCAACCTACCCAAAACCCAACCCTTCACCCACCACCAAATGCGAGCGTCACACTGAATCAAACATCATTATCGCTGCCTGTTTACTGTTGGTGTCGTGCTCTGTGTTGCAATCCTCTTTATGAATGGCGCTGCACATGGCGGTGAGCACATGGCCTGATGTGTGTGTGTATGCACGTGTGTGCATGCACGTGTGTGCATGGTGATGTGTGTGTGTGTGTTGGGGGGAGGGACTTGGGATGTGCTCCTACCTGGGTGCCGTTAGGTCCGTGCTCTGTGTTGCAATCCTCTTTATGACTGGCACTGCACATGGCGGTGAGCACATGGTCTGCAAGTGCATGGATGGAAGAGAGCCCTCCCGCCTCGCTGATATCCACGCTCTGCAGCATCCACATTAGTGTGATGTGCAGTGCTCCCATCACTGTGCGTGTGGTGGTGCTGTAGGACTCGGCAGAGGGGGTGGTGTTGGGGGCGATCTGGGGGGAAGAGGGGAAGGGGGAGCGTGGTGTGTGTGTATGTGTGTGCCTAGCTGATATCAACGCTCTGCAGCATCCACATAAGTGTGAGGTGCAGTGCACCCATCACTGTGCGTGTGGTGGTGCTGTACGACGTGGAAGAGGGGGTGGTGTTGGGGGCAATCTGGGAGGAAGAGGGGAAAGGGGGTGCGTGGTGTGTGTGTATGCATGTGTATGGTGGTGTTGGGGGCTACTTAGGGCGAGGAAGATGTGCAGTGCTCCCATAACTGTGCGTGTGGTGGTGCTGTACGACGCGGAAGAGGGGGTGGTGTTGGGGGCAATCTGGGGGGAAGAAGGGAAGGGGGTGCGTGGTGTGTGTATGTGTGCATAGGGGTGGGGTGGGTGAGTGGGTGAGGTTAACCATGACTGCGTGGGGTAGGTGGGAAAAAGGTGTGTGTGTGTGTGTGTGTGTGTGTGTGTGTATTCCCCCTTCCCTCTCCCCCTTTCCCTCTCCCTCACTTCTCTCCTCTACTCCTCGCGCACTCCCCTCCTCCCCCTCCCCCCTCCCGTTCTTTCTTCTCTCTCCCTTTTCCTCTTTTCTCCCCCCTTCCCCCCTCCCTCCCCTCTCTCCTCCCTCTCCTCTCCCCCTCCCCCTCATCCTCCCCTTCCCCGCTCCCCTCCCCTCCCTTACCTCACAACCGTCCCCGTTCCTCCCCCCTCCCTCTCTCCCCCCCTCCTCCGTCCTCTCCTTCTCTCCTCCTCTCCTCCTCTCCCCCTTCCCTTTTTCCTCCCCCCCCTGTCCTCCTCCTCTTCTTTCCTCTTCCCTCTTCTCTTTCTTTCCCTCTCCCTCTTTCTCGCTCCTTCTTCTCTCCCTCCCCTCCCTTCCCTCTTCCTCCCTCTCCCCCTCCCCTTTCTCCTTCTCCCTCCTCCTCCCCCCCCTTCCTCCCCCCTCCCTCTCCTTCCCCTCTCTTCCCTCCTCCGCTGTCCCCCCCCACCCCCCCCCCCCTCCCTCCTTTTCCTCCTCTCCTCCATCTCTCATCTCCCTCTCTCCCCTCCCCTTTCTCCTGTCTTTCCTCCCCTCTCTCCCTCTTCCCCCTCTCCCTTTCCTTCAATCTCTTTCCTTCCTTCCCTCTCCCCCTCCCTCCTCCCCTCTCTCCTCCCTCTCTCCCTCTCCTCCCCCCTCCCCCCCCTTTCTTCCTTTCTACTTTTCTACTTTTTTCTGTCCTTTCTCCCCCTTCCCTCCTTCCCCCCCTCCCTCTTCCTTCCTCCCTTCCTCCCTCCCTCCCTCTCTCCCCCTTCTGTCTGGCCCTCCCTCCTTTCTTTCCCCTCCCCCCCTCCCTCCCTCTCTCTCCTCCCTTCCCCTCCTTTCCCTCCCTCTTCCCACCACCCGTTTCCCCTCCCTCTCTCCTTTCTCTCCCTCCTAAACCCTCTCTCCCAATACCCCCCTACCTTTCTCTCTCCCTCTCTCCCCCTCCACACCTCACCCCCTCACCCCCCCTAACTTTCTTTTCCCCCCCCCCCCCCCCCCCCCTACCTGCTTCAATTCACACAACCCCCTACTAACCCTCCCCGCCTGCCACAGCAATCCGTTGCCCCGTTGGGTGAGTGGCGTCACGACATGCAGCAGTGCCTCCGCAACATCCTCACTCCATCACGCATAGGTGCTTCCGCAGGGACGTGTGTGGACGTGGTGACCTTGCCGCATCAGGCCCACTCAGTTTGAGAGGGGTCACATTAGGCAGGTTGGACGGCTGCTAAGGAAGGCCTGTTGGGTTCGGGTGGGGGTGGGGGTGTGGCGGAGAGGGTGTAGGGCGGAGAGGGGGTGGGTGGGGGTGGTGGGGTGGGGGTAGGGCGGAGGAGGGGGTGGGGTGTCGGTGGTGTTGGGTGCTAGTCAGGTTGAGGGGGGTTTCAGCATCAGCCAGGTTTGACTGGCTCTTAGAAAGCCTGGTGGGAGTGGGGGGTGGGGTGGGGGTGGGGCAGAGAGGGGGTAGTCGGAGAGGGTGTGGGTGGGGGTGGGGGGTGGGGTTATGGCGGAGAGGGGTGGTGGTTGGCGTGGTGGTGGTTCCTAGTCAGGTTGAGGGGGGTTCACAGCATCAGCAGGTTGGACTGGCTGGCTTAGGAAGGCCTGGTGAAGGTGGGGGTGGGGTGTGTGTGGGGGGTGGGGGTGGGGGAGGGGGTCAGAGAACGTGGGGGTGAGTGGTGGTGGTGGAGGGTTGGAGGTGGGGGTGTGCAGATAGGGTGTTGGGGGTTGAGGTGGGGTGGGGGGATGCCTAGTCAGTGGAGGGGTGGCATTCACAGTTTGTTGGCTGCTTAGGAAGGACCTCGGTGGAGGTGGGTGTGGGGCCGGAGAAGAGGGGGTGGGGGGCGGTAATGTGGGTGGAGGTTGGGTGCGTGCACGTCAGGAATAGGGGGGCGAGCATCAGCAGGTTTGTCTGGCTGCTGAGGAAGGCCTGTGGGGGTGGGGGGTTGGTGGTGGAGGTGGTGGTGGTGTGGTGGTGTGGTGGTGTGCATAGTCCATAGGTTGAAGGGGGTTAGCACAGCAGGTTGTCTTGCTGCTTAGGAGGCCGGTGGGGCGGAGAAGGGGTGGTGGTGGTAGGGTGGGGTAGGGCGGAGAGGGGTGGGGGGTGGTCGGGGGCCGACAGGGGGTGGTGTTGGTGGTAGGGTGCGGGGTGGTGTGGTGGTGGGTGCCTAGGATAGTCATGAGGTGGGGGGGGGGGGGGGGGTGTGGGGGGGGGGGGGGGGTTAAGGCATCACAGTTGGTTCTGGCTGCTTTATAAGGCCTTGTGGGAGTGGGGGGGGGAGTGGAGTGGGGGTGGGGGTGTGGGGTGGAGTGGGGTGGAGGTGGGGTGTGTGCATAGTCAGGACGTGGGAGGGGGGCTATCGTCAGCAGGTATTGTCTGGCTTTGCTTAGGAGGCCTGGTGGAGGTAATGGGGGTGGGTGGGGGTCGGGGGTGGTTGGGGTGGAGGGTCGGGGTGCCTAGTCAGGGTTGAGGGGGGGTCAGCAATCGCACGCTTGTCTGGTTGCTTAGGAAGTCCTGTGGGCGGATAGGAGGGGTGGTTGGGTGGGGTGGTTAGTGGGGTGGGATTGTTTGGGGGTGCCTAGTCAGGTTGAGGGGGGTCAGCCTCAGCACGTTTGTCTGGCTGCTTAGGAAGGCCGGGTGGAGGTGGGGGTGGGGGTGGGGGTGAAGAGGGGGTGGGGGTGGAGGTGGGGGTGGTGGAGGTGGAGGTAATGGTGGAGCGGGGATGGTGGTGGTGGTGGGTGTGGTGGGGTGGGTGGTGCATAGCTACGCCGAGGGTTTTTCGTTTGTTTTATTTGCTTGTTCTGGTCCGTTTTGCTCGTTTTGATCCGCTTTTTTTCTTTTTTCTCATTTGTCTGTTTTGTTTTATGCAGGATTGTTTGGTGGGGGGATTGTCTAAGTAGTTGGTTGGTGTCCAGTTTTTTTGTGTGTGACCCGTCGCCAAATCGGCGACCCAGGTGCGACCACCGTGCGACCCTCAGGAGGCTATTGAAGGCGAAAATCAGCCCTTGGTGGCTCCCACAAATGCCACCGCGAGTAAGTGATTTTGTGCCCTGGGATCGCACCTGGGTCCCGCACCTTGGTCGCACTGTCTCACAGGTGGGCCCAGCCAGCCCAGCTAGCTGCTAGCTCTAGCGACTAAGCCAGCTCTTGTTTAGAAACCGAAGAACTGAAAGTGCCCCCTGATCGTGCGCAACTGCCCAAGCCAGAAGTACCAATGGTGTCCACATGTTTGAGTGGTTTGATTGGTTGATTTTCTTGGTTAGTTGTTAAGTTGGTTGGTTGTTGGTAGCTTGTCGGTTACCTCCACCTAACTGCTGCAGTATTTTGTTGGTTGGTTGTTTAGTTGTTTAGTAGGTTGGTGGTAGTTTGTCGGTTACCTCCACCTATCTGGTGCAGTATTTTGTTGGTTGGTTGGTTGGTCAGCTGTTAAGTTGGTTGGTTAGTTGGTTGTTGGTAGCTTGTCAGTTGCCTCAGCCTACCTGCTGCAGTATTCTTTGGTTGGTTACTTGGTTGGTTGGTTAGTTGGTTAGTTCGGTCTTAGTTTGGTCGGGTTGTTGGTAGCTCTTTGTCGCTTTACCGTGTCTCCTCCTACTTGGTCTTTTGTGGTTTGGTTTGGTTAGGGTTGGTGTTTGTTGGTTGGTTGTACTTTGTTCGTTACCCTCCACCACCTTGTGCCAGTATTGCTGGTTGGTTGTGGGTAGGATGGTAGTTGGTTGGTGGGGAAGCGTCTTGTCGTGATTGACCTCCCCACTTACCTGGTGCAGTATTTTGTTGGTTGGTTAGTGTGTTAGTTAGTTGGTTGTAGTTTGTTTGTCGGGTACCTTACCCCTCGCGTTTATCTCTTGGTGGTTGGCATTATTTTGGTGTGGGTTGGTTAGTTTTAGGTTGGATTGCTTGGTTTAGGTTTGTGTTCTCTCGGTTTACCTGGGGCTCCACTTAACTCGGTGCATTATTCATATATGTTGGTTGGTTTAGGTTTTGGTTAGTTAGTTTGTTGTGTTTTGTCAAGTTTGGTAGATTTCCCTTTACTAACCGTGGTGCACTGTATTTTGTGTCGATTGGTTAGTGTGGGTTAGTTTGTTTGTTGGTTGTAGCTTGTCAGTTACCTCCACTAACCTGGTGCAATATTTTGTTCAGCCATGACACCGCTAGCTGGCGTTTGGGGCTACCCTCGGTTGCATGGTGCACCTATCATCTTCTGACCTGGCCACTGTGCCACGCCCATATAGAGAGTGCCTCTCTGCCTGGCAGGGTGTGACCCACCACGCTGCTGCCACCTGGGCTGCTGCTCACATCTTTGGTGGTGGTTGAGCGCATGTGGAGGAGGGTTGACCTGGGAATAGACAGGGGGTTTGGGGTTGGGTGGGGTGGGTGGGGTGAGAGGGCAGGGGGGGTTGGGGTGGTTTTGGTTTGGTTGTGTGAGAGGACGGGTAGGTGGGATGGGTGGTGGGTGGGTTGAGAGGGCACTGGGGTGGGATGGGGTGGGGTGGGGGGGGGAGGTCAGGGGGTGAGGGGTTGAGAGGGCAGAGATGGGGTGGGGTGGGTGGGTGAGTGGGTGTGGGGGGGATATTAGCAGTTGGTTTTTTGTGTTCCTTTTGTTGTCGTTTTTGTATGTTGTTTGTTGTTGTGTTGTTGTTGTTGTTCTTGTCAGTGAGAGTGACTGCTTTGGTCGCACAGCCGCTGTCTCTATTACCCCTTCGCCCCTACCCCCGCCACTCCCCACGGCCTCTATAACCCCCTTCCTCTACCCCCCCCCCCCCCCCCCCCCCCCCCCCACACACACCCACACCACCCACACACACCACGCCTCTATCCCCCACCCCTCCCCCCTACCTGTTTGGGCCCCTCCTTTCCAGCCAACTCTTGGATGTTCCTGCTACTATTCCCCTCCCCCCTCCTGGCCTCGAAGTCACCTCCTTGCTCTCCCCCTTCCCCTCCTCCACTCCCCCTAGGGGGCCTCAATCAACCCTTCCTCCTTTCCCTCCTCGCCCCTCCTCCACTGCCTTTCTAGAACCCGCTTCCCTCCGCTCCCGCCGCGGCCCGCATTGCACCCACCACCTATAGTCCGCATCACCAACCCCCCCCCCCCACTTCAACAGTGGGGAAGGTCCGTCTGACCCCACTGATGATAAGGACTCCCTCGCATTTCAACCAGCAAGGCTCTTCGCTGGTCTGCTATCAGACTGAGCTGGTCTCAATCCAAGGTCTGCAGCTTCTTCGCTAGCGGTGGACAGTCCGACCCACCAAGCCGCCATTTTGCACGTGCTGCTGCTTGGTGCTTTAAGGCAGTGCCGCTGCTGCAGCTGCTGGCCCTGAGGTAGTACCGCGGGTCATGGAGCTTGGACCGCGGGTTAAGGAGTCCCTCATGGGGGACGCCTGGAGGGGGGGAGTGTGGGGTGCAGTGGGGTTGAGGGGTGGAGTGGGAGTGTGGGGTGTGGTGTGGTGGAGTGGGATGGTGTGGTGGAGTGGTGTGTGGGGTTTGGGTGTGTGGAGTGGGAGGGTGGGTGGAGTGGGGAGGGTGGCGTGGGGCAGGAGGTTGGTGGTGTTGGTCGGGTGGGGTTACGCTGAAGCGGTGTAGGTAGTTAGTGGGTGATGTTTACGGTGGAGTGGGAGTGTGTGGTGAGTTGGTGTGTGAGGGCGGCAGATCATGTTTGGTGCGGGCGAGTGACTGGCAGAGGTGTTTGGTGGGGTCCAGGAGGTTTATCTAAACAGACCCAAGCCGCCCGCACCATTTCCTTCCTCGCCTCTGCAACTCAAGCCGCTCCTGCACCTCCTTGATTTTGTACTGGCATGATGGTCAATGTGTGAGTGTAGGCATAGCGGTTTAGAGGAGTTCCTCATTGGGTGGTGATCCACTTAGAGGGGGGGAAGGGGGCGGAGTGGGTGAGAGGGGTTGGGGTGAGGTCGATGGTGTGTGGACTGTCTGGTGGGTGTGGAGTGGGTGGATGGGTGGTGTGTGAGTGGCTGGTCGGATCTGTGTGGAGGGTGTGGTGTGGTGTGGTTTGGTGGAGTTGGGAGGGTGTGGTGTGGTGTGGTGTGGTGGAGTGGGAGGGTGGTGTATGGTGTGGTGGAGTGGGAGGGTGGTGTGTGATGGGGTGGACTGGGAGGGTTGGGGTGGTGGATGGGAGTTTCCTACTGTAGTTGGGGGGGTGATGGGTGTGGTGGGGTATGGAGTTGTAAGGCGGTGTCCGGGGTGTGGTGGGGTGGAAGTGGGAGGGTGTGTGTGTGTGGTGCGTTGGCGTGGGAGGGTGGTGTGTGGTGGGGTTTGACGGTTGGGGAGGACTGCTGGATGTTTAGTTTGGTGTCTTGTAGTGGGAGGGTGGGGTGTGGTGTGTTTGTTCCGAGAGTGGGAGGGTGGGGTGTGGTTTGGTGTGGTGAGTTGTAGGGGTGGTGTGTGGTGTGGTTGGAGTTGGAGGGTTGTGTGTGGTGGGGGTGTAGGTGGGAGGGTGGGGTGTGGGTGTGTGAGTGGGAGGGCGGGGTGTGGTGGGTTGGAGTGGGAGGGCGGGGTGTGGTGGGTTGGAGTGGGAGCTAGGACAGCGGCCATTGCGGCTGCTGCAGCCGCCGGCCCTGAGGTTGTACCACGGGTCATGGAGTCCCTCATGGGGGACACCTGGAGGGGGTGTGTGTGTTGGGGGTAGGGTGGTGGGTGTGGTGGTGGGTGTATGTGTGTGTGTTTGTGTGTGTGCCTTACCACGGGCATGGCGGCATTACCGGGTTACCCCTCATGGGAGACGCCTGGAGGGTGGACACGGGGTGGAGAGTCGACAGTGTGTGTGTATTGTGTTGATTAGTTGTGTGTGTGTTTGGGGGTAGGTGTGTGGTGTGGTGTGTATGTGTGTATGTGTGTGTGTGTGCTTTACCACGGGTCATGGAGGCACGAGTCATTTGGTCCGTACTTCTGTGGGCAGACGCCTGACAAGTGCGTGGGGCGGGATGGATGGGGTGGCTGGATTTGTGGTGGGTGATGTGGATGGTGAGTGGTGGTGGTGGTGGTGGTAGGTGGTGTGTAGTTGTGGTGGGTTTGCAGGGTGTAGACGTGTGGTGGGTCGGTGATATTGGTGTGGTCGGTGGTGGTTTGGTGTGGAGAGCTGGTGAGGGGAGGTGATGGAATCGTGGGGAAGGTTGGTGTGATACTTATTTGTGGTCGTGTTAGTTGTTCGTGGTGTGCTTGTGCATGTCGCTCTTCACCACTAGGGTCATGGGAGGCACACGCCAGTTACCCCCTCATCGGTGACAGGTCGTCCTGGTGTCGTGGAAGGTGTGGGGGTTGGGGGTGGCGTAGGGGATAGGTGTGTGTGTTGTGCGTTGGGGGTAGAGTGGGTTGTTGTGGTGTTATAGCTGTGTTATGGGTCTGAATGGTCGCCCTTGCTTTGCCACAGGAGGACACTAAGTAAACATAGGGGGTCCCGCCCCCTATCATGGGAGAAAGCAGAACCTACGTGGGTGATAAGAGGTGGGAGACAGTGGCTGTGTGGGGTGTGGTGGTGTGTGTTTGTGCTTGGGGGTAGTGGGGTGGGTGTGGATCAGGGTATGGTAGATGTTTGTGCGTGTGCCTTGCCAGGGTGGAAGGTCACATAGTTTTGTGGGAGACGATCAAACCCCTCAGTGGTAGACTCGAGCGCAGGACTGGTGGGTTGAAGGTGGGGTTGGCGTGGTGGCGTGGCTGTGGTGTGTGTGGGTGGGTCGTTGCGGGGTAGGGGGGATGGGGTGTGGTGTTTATCTCGCGTTGTTGTTGTGTGCGTGTGCCTTGCCATGAAGGCACTATATGACGTGAC
Source organism: Chlamydomonas sp. ICE-L (assembly GCA_013435795.1). Lineage (NCBI taxonomy): Eukaryota > Viridiplantae > Chlorophyta > Chlorophyceae > Chlamydomonadales > Chlamydomonadaceae > Chlamydomonas > Chlamydomonas sp. ICE-L. The sequence continues at coordinate 16,211,371 of JACBWV010000610.1, read as the reverse complement.
GCGTTCCTCATTTGGGTTGACGCCTGGTGGCGTGGAAGTGTTGGGAGTGGGTGGTGGTGGTAGTGGTGGTGTGCGTTGGGTAGTTTGTAGGGTGGTTGGGGTGATGTATGTGCTGTTATTCGTGCGTGTGCCTTGCCAGTCAGGTCTCTAGTCTGTCGGGTACCCCCTCATGGGAGACGCCTGGTGGGTGGAAGGGTGGGGTGTGGAGTGGGAGGTGAGGGTGGGGTGTGGGGTAGGAGGTGAGGGTGGGTGGGTGGGTAGGGGGTAGGGGAGGGTGGGTGGGGTAGGGGGTAGGGGTGGGGTGGCTTGAGGTGGGGGAAGGTGTGTGTGCTGGTGTGGGTGGTGTTGGTGGTGTGTGTGCCTTACCACAGTTCATGACACACCCCACCCACCTGACCACCCACCCAAACGAACCCCCACCCACCTCACCTGTCACCCCCATCCTCCTCACCCGCACTTTACCGATACTCCAATATCACCCCCCTACCCTAACCCCCCCCACCTCAACCCCCATTTCCCCCCCCACTCCCAAACTTACCCCCCCCACCTCTCCTCCCCCCACCCACCCCCCCACCAGTGGCAGGAAGCCGTGTCTTATAGGTCGCAGAGAGAGGGTGGCAGCCTCAGCCAGCCACTTAGTCCACTCTACCACTAAGCTACAAACTACTATCCACGCCCACCCCCCCTGCATGCTGACGTTCGTACCCACCCACCTGACCCTCCCACCACACATACACACCCCTGTCCACCTTACTCATCCAACCCACCTATCTGAACCATCGCACCCACCCACCCCCGCCCCCGCACGGACACCCCCTGGCAAGCAAGCTCATGTATGTGCGTGTCGCCGAGATAGGGTGGCAGCCTCAGCAAAGCCGCTTATTTCCCTCCCCCCCCCTGCATGCAGACTACCCACCACCTGACCCCCCCCCCCCCCCCCCCCCCCCCCCCCCACCACACACACGCCACCCGGACACACCCCTCCACCCCCCCCACACCCACCAGCGGCAAGGATGCCTCGTGTATGGTGTCCAGAGAGAGGGTGGCAGCCTCAGCAAGCCGCTTGTCCATGCCTGGGCGTGGGCAGCGAAGTCCAGTCTGGATGGCGGAAGAGAAGAGGTCCACATGGAGGGCGGTCAGGGTGCAGGTGAGGCGCACCGCGGCTAGGGCTGCGGGGGATTGAAGTGGGGTGTGTGTGGCGCGTGTGTGGGTGTAGGGGGAGGGGGGAGGGGTGTGTGAGGGGATCGGTCGATCTCTGAGTGGCGGGCTGAGTGTGGTCACGGAGTCTGGGATGGCTGTGAGATAAGAGGGTCCAGACTACCTGTGAGAGACCCCGGTCCGAGGGGTGCAGTGAAGGCGTCGCCTGCAGCTCGGGCTGGTGGTGGATGTAAGTGTTGCGTGTGGTGGTGGGGGGTGGATTGTGTGTGTGTGTGTGTGTGTGTGGTGGTGGTGTGGTGGGTGGTGGTGGGTGGTGGTGGTGGGGGGTCTAGAGCGAATGCCGGTCTGGTATGGCGGATGAGAAGAGGTTGGCACAGGAAGCGTTCAGGGTGCAGGTGGTGAGGGAGGCGCATCTGCAGCTAGGGCTTCGGGGGACTGGAAGTGGTGTGTGGTGTGGAGGGTGGGGGGTTGGGGTGGGGTGGGTGGGTCCAGTGGGAGGTCCCATGGCAGATAGAGCTTGCGAGGGACGAATTGTGTTGTGGTGAGTGGTGGTGGTGGTGGTGGGTGCGGTGTGGCGGTTGAGGGTGCAGTGTGAGGCGCACGCGCTGCTATCTGCAGGGGATGAAGGGGAGGGTGTGGTGGTGGTGGGTGGTGCGGCAGTGGATGGGCAGGTGCGGCGCTCCCGCGGCTATGGCTGCGGGGGGATTGGAAGTGGGGTGTGTGTGATTGTGGTGGTGTGGCGGTGACTGGGGTGGGGGCAAGGTGTGGGTTAGGGTGCGCGACGGCGCGGGCTAGGGGCTGGGTGGCGGGGGGATTGAATGGGGGGTGGGTGGTGGGTGGTGTTGGTTGTGACTTGGCGGCGTGGTGAGTGGTGCCGGTGAGGCCACCGCGCTAAGGCAACTGCAGGTGTATGCATGCGTGTGTATGGTGCATGTTGTCTATGACAAACCCCCCGTGCTATCCCGCCCACCATCATGATTGCAAGCGCAATGAGTCAGCCACTGACAAGGAGGTGCTTCCCTACAGCACAGTTGTTGTTTGTTGTGGAGTATATTCCCCCCCCCCCGCGCCCCCCCCCCCCCCCCCCGCCGCTCGGGGGCCCCCCCAAACCCCCACCCACCATCATGATGCAGTGAGCGCATGAGCAGCACGTCTTGACATGAGTGCTCCCTTACATGCAGCAGTTTTAGTTGTTGTGGGTGGAATCCCCCCCGCTCCGCGAGTGGCGTCCCGCTCCCCCCCCCGCCGGCCGCGCGCGCCCCCCCTCCTGCTCCTCAGCCCGTGCGCATGGGGGCAGGATGAAGGGCCGCATGAGGCGAGGCACGACAAGAGAGGTTTCGGGCCATTGGTGGCTTTGGTGTGTGTGTGGTGTGGAGTGCGGCGTCCCCCCCCCCCCCCCCCCCCCCGGGAGGGCCCCCGCCCCCCCCCCCGCCGCCCCCACACCCACACCTGCTTTCCTACCGCCTAGTCCCACCCGCCCACCAGTCAGGAGGTGAGGCGCATGAAGCACACTGCCAACAGGAGGTTGTTCCCTACAACCCGCCTTTTGTTTCTAGTGTATGGAGTATGTCCCGTCCCGACCCCCCCCCCCCCGGGTAATGGTCCCCCCCCCCCCCCCCCCGCCCCCCCCCCCCTCCTCCCCCCCCTCCTCCTCCCCCCCCTCCCCCCCCCCTTGCCCAACCCCGTGCTGTTCCACCGAACCCCCCCCCCACATCAGGAGTGATGGCGCATAAGCAGCACGGCACCAGTGTTTCGCTACTGGGCTGGAAAAAGCAGTAGGGCGCGCCTGGAAGGTGGTAGTGGCTCTTCGGACACGCCACCACCACACTCTCGGTGGATGCCCATGGGGGACGTGGGATGACTGCTGCTGCCTCGATGTAAAATGTGCGCTCCTGGAACACGCTGCCCTGCAACCAGCGTGTGTGTGTGTGTGTGTTGTGTGTGTGTTGTGTGTGTGTGTGTGTGTGTGTGTGTGTGTGTTTGTGTTTGTGTGTGTATGTGTGTGTATGTGTGTGTGTGTGGTGGTGTGTGTGTGTGTGTGTGTGTGGGGGGGGGGGGGCTTGGGGTTGGGTTGTTGTTATTGGTGGTGGTGGGAACCTACTGCCGCCTCGCTGTAAGGCGCCTCCTGGACCAGCGCTGCCTGCAAACAGGTGTGTGTGTATGTGTGTGTATGTGTGTGTATGTGTGTCCTTTGGAAGGCCCCTGCTTTTCAGTTGCAGCCAGCAGCTGGGAAGATGTTCTGATCAGTTGCAGTACACATGCAGTACACATGCAGGACAAATACACCAGCCCACCCACCTTCATTGCAAGGGCCGTGCTCTTCAGTAGCAGCCAGCAACTGAGAAGATATTTTGATCAGGTTGCAGTACAGCTCTTGGGACCAGTTGAAGTTGGCAGCAGCGCGCAGCAAGCCAGCTATGGCTTGCATGGGAATGTGCTCTACCCAAGAGGAGACGAAGTGGCCCCCGTGTGTGGTGAGCTGGAGGAGGGTTCCTAATGCTGAGCACCACACCAACTCATCAGGCTCATTTACCTGGTGGAGGGGAGGGGAAGGGGGAGGGTGGTGGGGGGTAGGGTGTGTTAGGTATTGGTGTTGGTGCTGGTGTTGGGGGGGGGGACTAGGGAGGGGGAGGGGGAGGAGGGGGAGGGGGCAGTAGGGGTGTTGTCCGTCGTGTGATGTTGGTGGTGGAGCTGGAGGAGGGTTTTCTACGTGTGCTTTGGAGCGCGCACAAGACCCCAACTCATCAGGCTCCTTTACCTGGTGGTGGGGGTGGGTGTGGGTAAGGTTGTATTAGGTATTGGTATTGGTGTTGGGAGGTGTGGGGGTGGGGGGTAGGGCAGGCAGGTGTTGGGAGGTGGGTGTATGGGGGTCATTTGGGGGCTCATTCCCATCACCGTGGTT
>JACBWV010000610.1:16198812-16206811 GCA_013435795.1 Chlamydomonas sp. ICE-L | reverse complement strand
GTGGGGTGGTGGTGGTGGTGGGGGTGGGGGGGGGGGGGGAGCACCTTGTAATCATTCATGTACTTACCTAGGGCCTGTTGGTGAGGTTGGGGTGGGTGAGTGTGGATGGTGTGGGGGGTGGGGTGTGGGTGGTGGGGGTTGGGTGTGGGTTGGGTTGGGTTTTGGTTGGGTTGGGTTTGGGGTGGGTTGGGTTGGGTTGGGTTGGGTTGGGTTGTGGTTGGGTTTGGGTTGGGTTGGTTGGGTTGGGTTGGGTTGGGTTGGGTTGGGTTTGGGTTGGGTTGGGTTGGGTTGGGTTGGGTGTGAATGTAGAAGGGTGGGTCAAGCGGGTGGGGTGGGGTGGGGGGGCAGCTCTTGTCATCATTCTGTACTTACCAGGAGCTGTTAGTGAGGTTGGTGGTGGGTGTGGGTGGATAGATGGGTTGGGTTGGGTTGGGTTAGGTGTGGGGTGGGGTGTAGGAAGGTGGGGTAGGGGGTAGGGCTTGAAGCTGAGCGGCCAGCATCTTGTCATCATTCATGTACTTACCCAGGGCCTGTTGGTGAGGTTGGTGGTGGAATGAGTTGTGGATGGGTTGGGTTGGGTTGGGTTGGGTTGGGTTGGGTTGGGTTGGGTTGGGTTGGGTTGGGTTGGGTTGGTGTGTGGTGGGTGTGGGTGTGTAGGGGGTGTGGGTTAGTATGGGTGTGGGTGGTGGGTGGGGTGGTGGAGTGGGGGGCAGCACCTTGTCATCATTAAGGTACTTACCTACGGCCTGTTGGTGAGGTTGGTGGTGGGTGGGTGTGGATGGGTTGGGGAGGGGTGTGTGTGTAGGGGGGGGGGGGGGGGGGGGGGGGGGGGGGGGGAGGGGAGAAGGCCTACCTAATTCTCTCGTTGAATCCAGACATTGGAACAAAAATTAACAATTTGTCATTACTTACCATGGCCTGTTGGTACAAGCGTGTGGATGGGTGGGTGTAGATGGGTGAGGGTGTGGTTGGGTGGTTGAGTGGGGGGTAGGAGGTGTGTGTGTTTGTGTGGGTAGGGGGGGAAGGCATACATAATTTCTCGTTGAATCCAAGACATAGGAACCAAAACACAATTTTTGAACATTTCCTGTAACCCAGGATCATACCCCAAGTTGCAAAGCATTCAAAACTTTCAATACCCGTACCTCAAACTTAGGTACGGCTACACTCACCCTCATTCCCTTATTAGCAGGTTTTTCGAACACTCCCCGAAAATCGGGATCATATCCCTTCTTGCAAATTAAAAAACAACAAATACATGATATAATATTTGATTGAAATGTTTATGTTATGATTTATATAAATACATATATAATATTTGATTGAAATGTTTATGTTATGATTCATATAAATACATATATAATATTTGATTGAAATGTTTATGTTATGATTTTAAACAAATAAATATTAACGAATACACACATCATGCATGATTGAAAATAATAAATACATATATCTCCAGAGGTGCCTAAGTCCGAAAACGCCCTAAGTAGATACAAGAATATGATACAGAGCCGTACATGACCCAAACTGCTCGGAATCGAATTCTGTCTGGCTCATATTGTTCGCAAAGGTGTTCAGTATGCGCGCCAGTTACTATTTCGTCCGCGTTCGCATCTGGTCGCGAGCAGCCTTGTTCGGCAGGCCGGTGGTAGTACATCAGATGTGCGATAATTAGTGATACAAATCCACTTCGCGTCATATACGAGGCCGCGCGAGCTATTTCGAAGAAAGGCACCTCGGGAAGAAAGGCTTATCGAACCCCTATTACAAGGTCGGAGGCTGCGCTTCAGCCTTGGCCTAGGAATCTACTGAAATAGCTGTACATCTCAAGATTTCACCTCCCAGTGGCCTACCACACCATGGCCCAGGATTAGGGTGTGTTTTCAATGATCTACTCCAAAACTAAAACTGAGTTCAGAAGTGGATGTTTGAAGACAAATAAAAAAAGTTTGTTTTTTGAATTTATTTTCAAAACAAATTGAAAATTTTGAATTTTCAAAAAAGAAAGGTTGTTGTCTACGCTATATCTCAAGAGAGAGCAAACCTGATGCCCAAAACGTTTCAATTGAGGCTGTGCAGCTCTGACCTAGACTTAGGACACCCACGAAATGTAAATGATCAGTGTTTTTGGGGTCCGTACTCAACTGTACTGCCTGTGTACTGCCTTCCAAGACCTTCTGCAATAACTACTGGCAGGGAAAGACGTTACACAACATTTGTACCCAGTGTTCTTTTGAAATTGCTTGTTTCGGTTGCGATAGGCTCCGTATCAATTCATGCGTAAAACCCGTATCGAATTAGGGAACCCCATAGTAACAAATTAGCATGTTTCACATGACCTGGTTCCCACCATTTGAGAAAACCCAAATTCGAGTATTTATATGTTGAACTGATGTGGTTGGGCAACTTATTGGCAAACAACTTTTTTGTTTTGACTTAAGGGCATAGGCTCAATCCATCTGTATCACTCAGGGTCTGACTTAGGCACCTATGGAGATAATTGAAATATTTATGTTTATGTTTTTTAACAAATAAATACATGTAATTTAAACTCAAATATTGCTTCTTCTCACCCGCATTCCATTCATGGTAAGGTTTTCGAACATTTCCTGAAACCCAGGATCGTATACCACCTTGCAAAAAAAAAGGAACTTTGATATATCTTATACCCACCCCCATTCCATTCTTCGCAAGATCTTCAAACATTTCCTGAAAAATCAGGACCATATCCCACATCGCAAAAAAAAAACTTAGATATAACTTCCGCTCACCCCCATTCCATTCTTCGCAAGATCTTCAAATATTTCAGGTTCATCTCCCACAATGCAAAACAATAAATCAGCCACCCACCCCCATTCCACTCTTAGCAAGGTCTTCAAACATTCCCTGAAAAATCAGGACCATATCCCACATCGCAAAAAATCTTCGATAACTTCCACTCACCCCCATTCCATTCTTAGCAAGATCTTCAAATATTTCCCACATTGCAAAAAAACAAAATTACGTCCATTGACCCCCATTCCATTCTTATCAAGATCTTCAAACATTCCCGAAATAATCAGGACCATATCCCACATTGCAAAAAACGAAATCGGCCACTCACCCCCATTCCATTCTTAGCAAGGTCTTCAAATATTCCCTGAAAAAACAGAATCGTCCCCCATATTGCAAAAAACAAAAATGAAACTTTGATATAGCTTCCACCCACCCCCATTCCATTCTTAGCAAGGTCTTCAAACATTTCCTGAAACTCAGGATCCGTCCTCATTTCTTGCAGCCCGTTCAAAACTTTCAATACTGGTGCCTCAAACTTAGATGCGACTTTCAAACATCGGCTCCACTCACCCCCATTCCATTCTTAGCAAGGTCTTCGAACATTTCCTGAAACTCAGGATCCGTCCTCATTTCTTGCAGCCTGGCCTTGACCTGTTCGTTGCCCAGGAATTGCTGCATCTGAGCCATCTGCTGCTGTACTTCTGGGTTTTGCATCTGCGCCTGCATGTCCTTCATGCGTTGCACAAACTGCAGGGGGATAGGGGGTTGGGGGTTGGGGGGGGAGGGAAGGGGGGTAGGGTAGGGGGGGGTGAGGGGTAGTTTGTGTTTACAGGATTTTCACCCGGATGAATATTTCCATCTGAGCCATCTGCTGCTGTACTTCTGGTTTTGCAACTGTGCCTGCATGTCCTTCATGCGTTGCACAAACTGCAGGAGTGAAAGGAATAGGGGTGAGGGGGTGAGGGTAGGGAATAGGGGATAGGGGGGTGAGGGTAGGGGGTGAGGGGTGAGGGGGGGTGAGGGGGTGAGGGGTGTTTTTTTTATAGGATTTTTACCCCGCATGCGTATTTGCATCTGAGCCATCTGCTGCTGTACTTCTGGGTTCTGCATCTGTGCCTGCATGTCCATGCGTTGCACAAACTGCAGGGGGGGGGGGGGGGGGGGGGGAGGGGTAGGGAATAGGGGATAGGGGGTGAGAGTAGGGGGGGATGATAAGGGGGGGGGGGGGGGGGGGTGGGGGGGGGGGGGAGGGAGGGAGGGTAAGAGGTACTTTTTGTTTTACTGGATTTTCACCCCACATCTGTCTTTGCATCTCAGCCAGCTTTATTTCTTGCTTTTTCCATCTCTTCCTGCGTGCCTCTCGTGCATTGCACAAACTGCAGGGGGGAGGGAATAGGGGGAGGGGATAGGGGGGTAGGGGGGGATGAAGGGAGGGTTGAGGGGTAGTTCTTTTTACAGGATTTGTACCCACACACATGTGTATTTGCATCTCAGCCATCTGCTGCTTATCCAGCATATCCTTCATGCATTGCACAACCTGCAGGGGGGTAGGGGGGGGGGGGGGGGGGGGGGAGGGATAGCATTTTTTTACAGAATTTTTACACCACCACCACTACCACACACACACACATGTGTATTTGCATCTGAGCCATATGCTGCTGTACTTCTGGGGTTTTGCATCTGTTCCTGCACGTCCTTCATGCGTTGCACAAACTGCAGGGGGGGGGGGGGGGGGGGGTGGTAGTGGGGGGTAGGGGAGTAGGGGGAAGAGGGGGGGGGGGGGGGCAGGTGTGTGGGGTTTGTCTTATGGTTGTGTGTGTGTGTGTGTGGTGGTGGGGATAGGGTGGACTGAGGTGGGAGTGAGGGGCAGTGTGTGCGAATTCATCATGGTTGTGTGTGTGTGTGCGTGTTGGGGTGGGGGGTGGGGGGAGGGGGGGAAGAGAGGAGTTTGGTGTTCAGTTTGTGTGTAGGTGGGTGGGAAGTGAGGGGGGGGGGGGGGGGGGGGGGTGGGGGGGGTGTTACTTGCATGCATGCTGTACATGGACGCTTGTAGATGTGTAATCTGAATGAGTGGTTGGCCTTACAGGCTTTGGAATTTGTGTGGTTATATATGTGTGTGTATGTGTGTCTTATGTGTGTGTGTGTGTGTGCTGTGTGTGCAGTGTGGGTGCAGACGGTTTTAGATGCTGTTATCCGCATGATTGGTTGTGCTTACAGGCTTTTGGGGGCCTGTGTTCATTTTGTGTGTGTGTGTGTGTGGGTGGGGGGGTGGGGGGGGGAATGTTGATTGCATGCATTGTTTTTTTACAGGCTTTGAGGGGGCTGTGTTCCTGTGTTAAGGTGGGGGGGAGTTGACTGTATTAGGGCAAATTCGATCACATGCATGCTGTACAAGCATGCATGCATATGGTACGTAGACGCTTTTAGATGCTGCAATCTACAGGAGGCATGGAGCTGTTGAGTGGTTGAGAGGGGGGGGGGGGGGGGGGGGGGGGGGGGAGGGGGGGGGGGCAGGGCCAGATAAACCTATCTAGGTGAGTAAGGACACCATTGCCCCCTCCCCCAACTCCCCCCCGCCCCCGCCCCGTCTCCCAACCCCCTCCACAACTCCCCTCTTATCCCTCCCCTGTCCATGTGCCCCTAGAGCACAGCAGTATGGAGCTGAGGCTATTGGCCGAAGCTGCAACCCACGCCACTCACGTTGGGGTCCTTCATGGCCTGTTCGTACGCCTCTTTGGTCTTGGGGTCGTTCATATCGGGCATGTTCGCTCGCATGATCGTACGGGATGGACGGGCCACGCCCGTGAAGGGCTTGGGCCCGGGACCACCACGGATGGTGGCCATCTTCTGGGTGGACTTGAGGGCGGACAGGGCCATTATACGGTTTGTGTTGTTTTGTTGTTTGTTGTTGATGGTCGTGGGGGGTGGGGGAGGCAGACTGAGGTGGCAGGAGAAAGGACTGCGGGCGAGATCATTTGCGGGCGGAGACCAAGATCTGTACCGGTTGTCTGTACTGCAAGCCCCCCTGGACCGCCGCCCCCCCCCCCCCCCCCCCCCCCCCCCCCCCCCCCCCCCCCCCCCCCCCCCCCCCCCCCCCCACACACACACACCACCCTGGACCGGCGCACCTACTTACTACGACCATGCTACCCTAATCTTACGGTATCTTTCTGTGGGGCACTGCCATGGCCTTGAGCCAGCTGGCCTTAAGCGCACGCGTGTGGGTGCTGGGGGCGGCCTGCCATTGCTATACTGTGCCTTGACCCCGCCCCTGCTCGCACTCGCACTCGCCACTCACACTCGGTTGGACTCAGGGGCCCTGGTTGTTCTCAACGGTATTACATAGCGGGACCGTTGTACTTCCCCCGTGCACAGTCACACTACAGTCACTCCTTAGTTTTGCGAGTATTGATATGCCTTGATCGCTACCAATTACTGTATCGATCGATCAGCGCGTCCTGTTACTCGCCCCGATTCATCTCCCCACTGCATCTTCCAGCTGCATCTCCCCGCATCGACTCATATAACCCGTGCCAGATAATCTGCGGTCGAGGTCATCCTGCTGGTAGTCTTCGAGACGTCGCTGCCGTCGAGGCGTGATATTTGTACACACTAGTTCCCAAGGTTGTCCAAGGTTGTTCAAGGTTGCCCAGCTCCAATCAAGGATGCAGCTGATGCTCAAGCCAAAGCCCATGCTGCACTCCAGGATCTTATCACTGCCACTCTGTCAACCTGGACCTCAGAGGAGTACTGCAGCTGCTGCTTTGCGTGTGACCAATGCCACTCCGAGTAAGTAAGCATCTCAGCTCTGTCAGTGGGCAGGTTTAATGCAAGCTGCAGTGCTGTATCTTGACATATGCTTGTATGTTGTACAGATGTGTTGTGGGCCAGGTAATAGTGTCGCATCTCTGCCTTACTGCCGGCCTGCCTGCAGATGATAAGCTCCCTATTCAAACTGCGGGGGACTCACAGAGGAAGCTATCTCAAATAAATAGGGGGTTGTGATCATATGATGCTACAGTTGGTAGGAGGTCAGGGAGAACATGGACCCCTGTGAAGGGCCCTGCTGGAACCTCTCAACAAGGAAGAGGAGGATCCCCTGGGTAGGAGGAGTACCATATCACCGCAATTTACAAATCTGCAGGATAATGCTGAGAGGCCATCTGTACAGGAGACAGTGAGACCATTTGTACAGGAGACAGTGGGACCTTTCGTACAGGAGACAGTGGGACCATTTGTACAGGAGACAGTGGGACCATTTGTACAAGAGACAGTGGGACCATTTGTACAGGAGGCAGTGGGACCATTTGTACAGGAGACAGTGGGACCATTTGTACAAGAGACAGTGGGACCATTTGTTCAGGAGGCAGTGGGACCATTTGTACAGGAGACAGTGGGACCATTTGTACAGGAAACAATGAGACCAGCTCTATCTACACGAGGCAGACCTCCAGGTTGGGTTGATGGGGGAGAATTGCGGTCTGTAGAGACCTGGAAAGCTTGTATCAGTTTGTCAAGGACCACGGCCAGCACTTTGACCACCGGCATGTGTCCGCTGCAATGAACATGGTACACGTTTTCCATGAACAAAGGCCGACACAAGTGATGGTGGCATTGGAGATGAATCATGATCTGATTATTCTGGCCCTGTGTGAACTGAACAACTTCACCCTTGTTCCTTGTCCAGTGTATCCGACACTTTGTGGGCAGCAGCCAAGCGGTACAACAATGAGGGACCTTTCAATCCTTCCTGACTTGTCCAGGCTAGACCAGGTACTAGCTTTTTGACCCAAGAGTTGAGTGGGGTCATGATAGCAGCTACGTGCAGCTGCAATGCATTTGTAGTGGCAGGAGTTTCACCCTAGGAAGTGGGAGTGTGGGACCCCGTACACAAACCAGTGCCCACAGAGGATTCAGAAAGGCATTGAGATTTTTGTAGTGGTCTTTCAGTAGGGGCACCATTTTTCAGGACTGCATGTGATTTCTTGAAGAGTGGCATGATTGCATGAAGAAAAAATGGAAGTGTAATCAGCCAAATCACCTTTCCCCCTCATATTGTCCCTTTTTTACGGGAAGGCTTTTCGCCTCAGAGGGTGGCTCTCCCTACTCTAGCCCTAGGCGCAAAGGTTTAGATGTAATCGCCTGAGATTATACTTAGCTGTGGTTGGCCCCAGTGCAAGCAAATGGGCTGGCCGCCTCAACCTCGCCTCGTAATAAGGCA
>JACBWV010000610.1:16116312-16193812 GCA_013435795.1 Chlamydomonas sp. ICE-L | reverse complement strand
TGATGGGGCGGGGTGTAGTGTGGTGTGGTATGGAGGTCTAAGCTTATTACAACCTCTCTCACCCCTCTCATCACCACCACCTCAACCATCCCCCTCAACCATCCCCCCTCACCACCACCTCACCCCTCTCATCACCACCACCTCAACCATCCCCCTGGTGGCGAATCATCACCACCACCTCAACCATCCCCCTCAACCATCCCCCCTCACCACCACCTCCCCCCTCTCATCACCACCACCTCAACCATCCCCCTGGTGGCGAATCATCACCACCACCTCAACCATCCCCCTCAACCATCCCCTCTCACCACCACCTCACCCCTCTCATCACCACCCCCTCAACCATCCCCCCTCACCACCACCTCACCCCTCTCATCACCACCACCTCAACCATCCCCCTGGTGGCGAATGAATAGGGAACGGCAGTATAATATCATATGGAATCATGTCATCATATGATGCCAGCAGTCTGACTAGACTAAAGTCACCATGTATATCCAATTCCATATCATGCAAATTAATATATATATATATATATATATATATGACCGTCATATCATATGATGATATCAACATCATATGATATGCCGGTCCCTACTTATGTAGCATATCCCTTATAGGGCCATAATCCACCTTGTCATGCTACTTTTCTATTTTTATGTGTAACCTTGTTATAGCCTCCCTAACCACACTAATCACCACCACCTTCACTATCACCCCTATAACCCTATAACCCTATAACCCTATGACCCTGTAACCCTAAAACCCTATAACCCTATAAGCCTTTAACCCTAAATCATTAAAACCCTATAAACCTATAAACCTATAACCCTTGAACCCTTGAACCCTTGAACCCTTGAACCCTTGAACCCTTGAACCCTTGAACCTTTGAACCCTTGAACCCCTGAACCCTTTAACCCTTTAATCCTTTAACCCTTGAACCCTTGAACCCTTGAACCCTTGAACCCTTGAACCCCTGAACCCTTGAACCCTTGAAACCTTGAACCCTTGAACCCCTGAACCCTTGAACCCTTGAACCCTTGAACCTTTGAAACCTTGAAACCTTGAACCCTTGAACCCTTGATCCCTTGATCCCTTTCACCCTTTCACCCTTTCACCTTTTAACCTTTTAACCCTTTCACCCTTTCACCCTTTCACCCTTTCACGCTTTCACCCTTTCACCCTATTATCCTAGAGTCACAAGCCACCTAGTACTGTTCATTAACCAGTCTGTGTGCAAGCTTGTTGCAACCCCTCTCACCCCCACTTAGCCCCGCCATTTATCATCCCCACTCATCAACCCCACCTGTCACCCCCACCTATTTCCAATCATTGCCACTACCTAAATTTCCCTTGAAACATAGCCCCTATGCATTCACTGGCCACCTAGTACTGCTCATGCATTAGTCTATGTACAAACTTGTTGCAACCTCTCTCACCCCCACTTACCACCCCAACTTGTGTGCACTGATCACCACCACCTGTCACCCAACCTATCTCCAATCATTACCACCACCTCAATTTTACTTTAGGTGGCGTATGAGTTATGAGTGATAAACCCCACGAAGTCACTAGCTACCTGGTTCTGCTCATGCACTAGTCTGTGTGCAAGCTTGTCGCAACCTCTCTCACCCACTTACCACCCCCACTTATTGCAACCTCTCTCACCCACTTACCACCCCCACTTGTTGCAACCTCTCTCACCCACTTACCACCCCCACTTGTCGCAACCTCACTTTCCACCACTAACCACCCCCACTTGTGTACACCACTAACCACCACCACAATTACCACCACCACCACTAACCACCACAATTACCACCATAATTACCATTACCCTCGGTTTCCAACCAACCGCCACAATTAAGCACCACAATTACCACCACCACCACTAACCACTACCACTACCACCAATTAGCACCAACACCACTAACCACCACCACAATTACCACCAACACCACTAACCACCACCAACTTTCCACCACTAACCACCACCACAATTATCACTCAGGTAGGACATGAACCATGCCCCCTATGGAGTCACTAGCCACCTAGTACTGCTCATCAACCAGTCTATGTGTAAGCTTGTAGCAACCCCTCTCACCCCCACTTAGCAATACCACTTATCACCCCCACTCATCACCCCCACCTGTCAACCCGGCCTGTCTCCAATCATTACCACCGCCTAAAGTGCTCGTGAACCATAACCCCTACGTAGTCACTAGCCACCTAGTACTGCTCATCAACTAGTCTATGTACAAGCTTGTTGCAACCTCTCTCACCCCCACTTATATACACTTCTTACCACCCCCACTTACCCCCCCCCCCCACTTATATACACTTCTTACCACCCCCACTTACCACCACCCACACTTATATACACTTCTTACCACCCCCACTTACCACCCCCACTTACCATCCCCCCACTTATATACACTTCTCACCACCCCCACTTACCACCCCCACTTATATACACTTCTTACCACCCCCACTTACCACCCCCACTTACCCCCCCCCCCCCACTTATATACACTTCTTACCACCCCCCACTTATATACACTTCTTACCACCCCCACTTACCACCCCCACTTATATACAATTCTTACCACCCCCTGTCACCCCCACTTATATACACTTCTTACCACCCCCTGTCACCCCCACCTATCTCCAATCCTTGCCATCACCTCAATTATCCTTTAGGTGGTCCTGAACCCTAGCCTCTATGTATTTACTAGCCACCTAGTACTGCTCACCACCTAGTCTGTATGCAATCTTGTTTCAACCTCGCTTTCCACCACTTACCACCCCCACTTGTATACACTTATTACCACCACCTCAAGTATCCTTTAGGGCGATCATATCCCCTAGCCCCTATGTATTCACTGGCCACCTAGTACTGATTACCAACCAGTCTATGTGTAAGCTTGTTGCAACCCCTCTCAGCCCCACTTATCATCCCAACTCATCACCCCCACCTGTCATCCCCATCTATCTCCGATCATTACCACTACCTAAACTGCCCTTGAACCATTACCCCTATGGAGTCTCTAGCCACCTAGTACTGCTCATGCACTAGTCTATGTGTAAGTGTGTTGCACCCCGCTTACCCCCACTAACCACCCCCACTTGTGTGCACTGATCACCACCACCTCAATTATCCTTTAGGTGGATCATGAACCCCAGCCCCTACGTATTCACAACCTACATAGTACTGCTCATACTTAGTCTGTGTGCAGCTTGTTGCAACCTCACTTACCCCCACTAACCACCCCCACTTGTGTGCACTGATCACCACCACCTCAATTATTTGCCAGGTGGCTTACACCCACTAACCCCCCCAGTTGTGTACACTGATCGCCACCACCTTAATCGTATGCCAGGTGGCTTACCCCCACTAACCCCCCCCACTTGGATACACAGATCACCACCACCTCAATCGTATGCCAGGTGGCTTATTCCCACTAACCACTCCCACTAACCACCCCCACTTGTGTTCACTGATCACCACCATCTCAATCGTATGCCAGGTGGCTTACCCCCTCTAACCACCCCCACTTGGATACACTGATCACCACCACCTCAATTGTATGCCAGGTGGCTTATTCCCACTAACCACCCCCACTTGTTTTCACTGATTACAACCACCCCAATCGTATGCCAGGTGGCTTACCCCCATTTACCACCCCCACTTGTGTGAACTGATCATCACCACCTTAATTGTATGCCAGGTGGCTTACCCCCACTAACCACCACCCCACTTGTTTTCACTGATCACCACCACCTCAATCGTATGCCAGGTGGCTTACCCCCACTAAGTAACCCCACTAACCACCCCCACTTGTGTGCACTGATCACCACCACCTCAATTGAATGCCAGGTGGCTTACCCCCACTACCCCCCCCCCCCACTTGTGTACACTGATCACCACCACCTCAATCGTATGCCAGGTGGCTGATGAACCATTGTCCTTATGGAATTCCATCAAAGATTTTCAAGTGGTGGCCAGTCAAGGTTTGTGAACTGTCTAAAGAAGTGTATGGCTGACTAAATGAATAAATAAGTGACTGGCTGACTGACTGACTGACTGACTGACTGACTGACTGACTGACTGACTGACTGACTGACTGACTGACTGGCTGACTGACTGGCCGGCTGACTGACTGACTGACTGACTGACTGACTGACTGACTGACTGACTGACTGACTGGCTGGCTGGCTGACTGGCCCGCTGGCTGACTGACTGACTGATTGACTGACTGACTGGCTGGCTGGCTGGCTGGCTGGCTGGCTGACTGGCTGGCTGGCTGACTGACTGGCTGATTGACTGGCTGGCTGGCTGACTGACTGGCTGACTGACTGGCTGACTTACTGACTGACTGACTGATTGCCTGGCTGGCTGACTGACTGACTGGCTGGCTGGCAGACGGACAGACGGACGGACGGACGGAATGAATGAATGAATGAACGAATGAATAGATAACTAATTGACTGCTTTACTAGCTGACTGAGAAATAAACAAACAAAAACAACCCAACAACCCAACAAGCAAACAAACAAACAAACAATAAACAAACAAACAAACAAACAAACAAACAAACAAACAAACAAACAAACAAACAAACAAACAAACACATGAGCAGACCAAACATAAGGTGAACACACAGAGACAAACAAAAAGGCACACATGATAGCAATAAAAAATATGTACAGTCAAGTGGTATATTAGTATATGCAACCAATGCAATAATCCAGGGGTATATAAGTATGAACAACCATTTATATAGCCCAGGGGTATATTAGTATTAGTATATGCAACAAATGTATGTAGTTCAGGAGTAGATTAGTATATTAGTATATGCAAAACATGCATACAGCCCAGGTACCCAGATACGTTGAAGGAACTTGCCTAACCAGAACAAATGAAGGCACGTTCTAGATCATGAGGAAAGGCTGTGTATAGTCAACTATCATAGCTGTAACCTATTGTAAGGCACTGCTTTGCCTATGCCTTAAAATAGGTCAGGTTAGGCGTATTTTGAAGCAAGCTTTTGACTTAAGTCAGCCTTAAGTCAGCCTATAAATTCAAATCATGTATGTATGAGTATAAATTCAAATCATGTATGCAATATGAAGGATTTTAAATTCAAATCATGGCTACAAGCTGCTGCAAGAGTATACATTCAAATCATGTTTGTAGGAGTATAAATTCAAGTCATGGATGTATGAGAATGAATTCAAATCAATTCAAATCATGGCTGTAAGAGTATAAATTCAAATCATAGATGGAAGAGGATAAATTCGCATCATGGCGGTATGAGTATAAATTCAAATCCACATACTCATGAGCATTCATTCAACTTATGCTCTGTTCTGATCGTGGCCGCGGAGCTATTCATTCACATTATTATTATTATTATTATTATATTTATTATCATTATTATTATAAATTCAAACTGGCTGTGGCTGTGGCTGTTCTGATTGTGGCCGCGGAGCTATTCATTCACATTATTATTATTATTATTATTATTATTATTATTATTATTATATTTATTATCATTATTATTATAAATTCAAACTGGCTGTGGCTGTGGCTGTTCTGATTGTGGCCGCGGAGCTATTCATTCACATTATTATTATTATTATTATTATTATTATTATTATTATATTTATTATCATTATTCATTCACATTCAAACCCTCATACTTTCGAGTATCCATTCATATTATGCGCTGTTCTGAATGTGACAAACAATTAACTTATGTGCTGTGCTGATTGTGACAAGCAATCGTGGTTGCAAGGCCAATCATTCACATTCAAACCCTCATGCGCGTGAATATTCATTCAACTAATGTGCTGTGCTGAATATGAAAAACAATCAACTAATGCGCTGTGCTGATTGTGACAAGCAATCGTGGTTGCAAGGCAATTGTTTCAAATTCAAACCCTCATCCGCTTGAACATTCATTCAACTTATGTCCTGTGCTGATTGTGACAAAAATCAACTGATGTGTTGTGCTGAATGTGACAAACAATCAACTGATGTGCTGTGCTGATTGTGACAACCAATCGTGGTTGCAAGGCAATTGTTTCACATTCAAACCCTCACCCGCTTGAACATTCATTCAACTTATGTCCTGTGCTGATTGTGACAAAAATCAACTGATGTGTTGTGCTGAATGTGACAAACAATCAACTGATGTGCTGTGCTGATTGTGACAAGCAATCGTGGATGCAAGGTCAATCATTCACATTCAAACCCTCATGCGCTTGAATATTCATTCAACTTATGCGCTGTTCTGAATATGAAAATCAATCAACTAATGCGCTGTGCTGATTGTGACAAACAATCATCGTTGCAAGGCCATTCATTCACATTCAAACCCTCATACTCACGAACATTAATTCAACTTATGTGCTATGCTGATCTTTGTGGCAAGCCCATTCATTGACATTCAAACCATAATTCTCACCAGCATTCATTCAACGTATGCGCTATGCTGACTGTGACATCCACTCACCCTATGCACTGTCCTGATTGTGGCTGCAAGCCCATTCATTCACATTCATTCATTCAACTTATGCGCTGTGCTGAATGTGACAAACAATCAACTGATGTGCTAAGCTGATTGTTGCAAACAATCGTGGCTTCAAGACCATTCAGTCACATTCAAACCCTCATACTCACGAACATGCATTCAACTATTGTCCTTCGATGATTGTGGATGCGAGGTCATCCAGTCACATTAAAACCCTTGAGCTTGCGAACATTCATTCAACTTATTTGCTGTGCTGATTGTGACAAACAATGGTGGCTGCGAGGCCATTCAGGCACATTCAAACCCTCGAGCTCACTAACATTCATTCAACTTATGTGCTGTGTTGATTGTGGCTGCGAGGCCATTCATTAACATTCAAACCCTCGAGCTCACGATCATTCATTCAACTTATATGCTGTGCAGATTGTGACAAACAATGGTGGCTGCAAGGCCATTCAGGCACATTCAAACCCTCGATCTCACGAACATTCATTCAACTTATGTGCTGTGCTGTTCGTGGCTGCGAGTTCATCCAGTTACATTAAAACCCTTGAGCTCACGGTCATTCATTCAACTTATGTGCTGTGCTGATCGTGGCTGCGAGGTCATCCAATCACTATCAAACCCTTGAGCTCACTAACATTCATTCAACTTATGTGCTGTGTTGATTGTGGCTGCGAGGCCATTCATTAACATTCAAACCCTCGAGCTCACAAACATTCATTCAACTTATATGCTGTGCAGATTGTGACAAACAATGGTGGCTGCAAGGCCATTCAGGCACATTCAAGCCCTCGATCTCACGAACATTCATTCAACTTATGTGCTGTGCTAATCGTGGCTGCGAGTTCATCCAGTTACATTAAAACCCTTGAGCTCACGGTCATTCATTCAACTTATGTGCTGTGCTGATCGTGGCTGCGAGGTCATCCAATCACTATCAAACCCTTGAGCTCACTAATATTCATTCAACTTATGTGCTGTGTTGATTGTGGCTGCGAGGCCATTCATTAACATTCAAACCCTCGAGCTCACAAACATTCATTCAACTTATATGCTGTGCAGATTGTGACAAACAATGGTGGCTGCAAGGCCATTCAGGCACATTCAAACCCTCGATCTCACGAACATTCATTCAACTTATGTGCTGTGCTGTTTGTGGCTGCGAGGTCATCCAGTTACATTAAAACCCTTGAGCTCACGGTCATTCATTCAACTTATGTGCTGTGCTGATCGTGGCTGCGAGGTCATCCAATCACTATCAAACCCTTGAGCTCACTAATATTCATTCAACTTATGTGCTGTGTTGATTGTGGCTGCGAGGCCATTCATTAACATTCAAACCCTCGAGCTCACAAACATTCATTCAACTTATATGCTGTGCAGATTGTGACAAACAATGGTGGCTGCAAGGCCATTCAGGCACATTCAAACCCTCATACTCACGAACATTCATTCAACTTATGTGCTGTGCTAATCGTGGCTGCGAGTTCATCCAGTTACATTAAAACCCTTGAGCTCACGGTCATTCATTCAACTTATGTGCTGTGCTGATCGTGGCTGCGAGGTCATCCAATCACTATCAAACCCTTGAGCTCACTAACATTCATTCAACTTATGTGCTGTGTTGATTGTGGCTGCGAGGCCATTCATTAACATTCAAACCCTCGAGCTCACAAACATTCATTCAACTTATATGCTGTGCAGATTGTGACAAACAATGGTGGCTGCAAGGCCATTCAGGCACATTCAAGCCCTCGATCTCACGAACATTCATTCAACTTATGTGCTGTGCTAATCGTGGCTGCGAGTTCATCCAGTTACATTAAAACCCTTGAGCTCACGGTCATTCATTCAACTTATGTGCAGTGCTGATCGTGGCTGCGAGGTCATCCAATCACTATCAAACCCTTGAGCTCACTAACATTCATTCAACTTATGTGCTGTGTTGATTGTGGCTGCGAGGCCATTCATTAACATTCAAACCCTCGAGCTCACAAACATTCATTCAACTTATATGCTGTGCAGATTGTGACAAACAATGGTGGCTGCAAGGCCATTCAGTCACATTCAAACCCTCGAGCTCGCAAACATTCATTCAACTTATGTGCTGTGCTGTTCGTGGCTGCGAGGTCATCCAGTCACATTCACACCCTCATACTCACGAGCATCCATTCAAGTTATGAGCTGTTCTGATCGTGGCTGCAAGGTCATCCAGTCACATTCAAACCCTTGAGCTTGCGAACATTCATTCAACTTATGTGCTGTGCTGCTGCAGATGGTAGCAAAAAAATCAAAATTCAAAATTCAAAATTCAACTTATGTTCTGTGCTGGTGCAGGTGGTGGCCAAAGCATTCAAAATTCAAAATTCAACTTATGTGCTGTGCTGGTGCAGATGGTGGCCAAAGCATTCAAATTTGAAAATTCAAAATTCAACCAATGTGCTGTGCTGTTGCAGATGGTGGCCAAAACATTCAAAATTCAAAATTCAACTGTTGTGCTGTGCTGTTGCAGATGGTGGCCAAAGCATGTGTGCACTTCTGTAGGGCTAACCTGATGATGATCAGAGTAAGTACAATTTTTGAAGTGTGATGTACAAAGGGTGATGTGCATGCAATGGAAAAAGTACAAAGGTCAAAGCATGTGTGCACTTCTGTAGGGCTAATCTGATGATGATCAGAGTAAGTACAATTTTTGAAGTGTGATGTACATATCTGAATATTTGGTTGGTTGATTTGCATATTTAAAAATTTGGCCGGTTGATTTGCAAATTTGCATTTGTTTTGGGTTGATTAGCATATTTAAAAATATATTTGGTTGATTTGCATATTTAAATATTTGGTTTGTTAATTCGCATTTTGAAATATTTGGTTGCTTGAGTTGCATTTTTAAATATTTGGTTGGTTGATTTGCATGTCTAAATATTTGGTTGCTTGATGTGCATATATAAATATTTATTTGGTTGATTTGCATATTTGCATATTTGGTTGCTTGATTTGCATATTTAAATATTAATTTACTTTGCACAGCTTTGTTGGATAATTAGTCGGCCATGATGACAGTCAGATCAGTCGCTCGGTTCATCAGTTGGTTGTTTGATTTGTTGGTTGGTTGGTTGGTTGGTTAGTCAACTAAAGTGAGTTTGCCAGTCTCTATATTGTTATGTTGGTGGTTTAGCCCAGCGCAAGCGAATGGGCTGGCCCCCTCAAGCTCACGCCTTCTCATAACGCTTAACGTTTATTTACCGGTATTTGTTTATTTGTTTATTTATTTATTTATTTATTTGTCTATTCATGGGAGTATATTATCTTCTGCACATGCTGGCATTCAAGGGCAAGCGCATATTACATGCTTTTAATACTATCATTCACACATCATTCAGTATTGATCTTTTCAACTACGATCAGCAGCTTCTAGGTGGCTCCCCTGGCTGGCCATTCAGCCAAACCTGTCCAAAGCTAGAGTCTCTTGAAGCCAACACAATCAGCTGTCCAGAACTGTTGATATATTGGGGCTTAGCCCAGTGGCTGGCCCAGAGAGCTGCCTAGAAGCTGCTGCTCGTAGCCAAAAAGGAAAGCTGTGATAGGGTATATGACATCTCATGCGCTATGTTCTGTATTTAATTTTTCGTACATGCAGTGGCTGCTGGGCCAAGTCCAACATTTTTAGGAATTCTAAAAGGCTGATTATAATGTGTACAAGAGCCCAGGTGCACTGGCTTGATTTTTATTCTGCTCGATAGCCAACCAGGGGAGCTGCTGCCCAACCCAACCCAACCCAACCCAACCCAACCCAACCCAACCCAACCCAACCCATCAGGTGGATGTTGCAACTGCCACCTACCCAGGCGTACACCTTGGCATTATCATCGTTGGAACTATCTCGATATGGTACGTTGGGGACTATCGCTGTACTAGGTTTCAGGTCCTGGGTGTTTTGAGTTTAGGGTTTAGGGTTTAGGTTTTAGCAACATACACATGGTGGGTTGGGTGGGGTGGGTGACTGGTACTAGAGGTAAAAGGGAGTTGGCGATCACATCTTCACCCTCACCCTCACCCTCACCTACATACTCATCCTCACCCTCACCCTCATCCTCACCCGCATCCTCACCCGCACCCGCACCCTCATTCTCATCCTCATCACCACCCTCAGCCTCACCCTCATCCCCATCCACACCCTTATCATCACCCTCATCATCATGCCCACCCTCGCCCTCACCCCCACCCTCACCCCCACATTCATCCTCACCCTCACCCTTACCCTCACCCTCAACTTAACCCCCACCCTCACCCTCACCCCCACCCTCACCCTCACCCTCATCCTCATCCACACCCTCATCCTCACCCTCATCCTCATCCACACCCTCATCATCACCCTCATCATCACGCCCACCCTCTACCCCACCCTCACCCCCACATTCATCCTCACCCTCTCCCTCACCCTCAACCCGACCCTTACCCTCACCCTCACCCTCACCCTCACCCTCAACCCGACCCTACCCTCATCCTCACGCCCACCCCCACCCTCACCCTCATTCTCATCCTCATCCACACCCTCACCCTCATCACCATCCACACCCACACCCTTACCCACACCCACACCCACACCTACACCCACACCCACACCCACACCCACACCCACACCCACACTCACACCCACACCCACACCCACACCCTCACCCTCACCCTTACCCTCACACTCACACACACCCTCACCCTTACCCTCACCCTTACCCTTACCCTCACACTCACCCTCAGCGATCCCTACTTACGCAGCGGAGGGAAGATGATTGTTGACACTCATCCTCATCCACACCCTCACCCTCACCCGCACACCCACCTTCATCCTCACCCCCACCCTTATATTCACCCTCACCCTCATCCTCACCCTTACCCTTACCCCCACCCTCATCCCCACCCTCACCCTTGCCAATCCTAACGCAGCGGAGGAAAGATGATCGTCGACACCATCTGTCACAACTATGGGATTCTGAAGGTATGCTATACTGCTAAGCTATACTTATGCTTACTTATGCTATACTTATATCATATATTATACAAGGTATGTTATACATCTGCTATGTTCATAGCATCATACACATGCTATCTGCAATGTTCTGCTCATCAGCATGCTGCTCTGCTCTGCTCATCATACATCTGCTATGTTCATAGCATCATACACATGCTATCTGCAATGTTCTGCTCATCAGCATGCTGCTCTGCTCTCATCAGCATCATACATCTGCTATGTTCATAGCATCATACACATGCTATCTGCTATGTTCTGCTCATCATCATGCTGCTCTGCTCTGCTCATCATACATCTGCTATGTTTATTGTATCATACAAACAGCATCATACACATCTTGGTCTTCTTTAAGGTGCTATAGTTAGCACAAGTGCCTAAGTATGGGCACTGGTATGGGCAGTGTTATGGGCAGTCAGTGGTATGGGCAGTGGTATGGGCAGTCAGTGGTATGGGAAGTGGTATGGGAAGTGGTATGGGCAGTGGTATGGGCAGTCAGTGGTATGGGAAGTGGTATGGGCAGTGGTATGCTACTCTATGTACCTTTTTGCTATGGGGGTGATACGTTATAGTCTTTTGGGGTTGCCTGTAGAGCCACAAAAGGTTATTGTTTGGGGTTCAGTTTGTCAATGCTTCTTCTTTTCAGCCCTCCCTGTCAAGGTTGGGCAAGTCCCGTAAGCCTATTTGGCCTACCCCTGGACTGTAGCATACATACAGCTTCAATCGAGGCATCAGTAGACACTTGGACGTGTTTTGTTGTAGTCTGTTGGGGTTGCCCTTAGAGCCCCAAAAGGTCATAGTAGCACCCCTGCTGCTTGTAGCTGAACAGAAAAGCTTTGGGTTTCTTCAAGGTGCTACTACCAGTGCCACATTACGCACCTTGGTGTTTTGGGGTGCGATGTTAGAGCCTTTGGAGCTTGCTTTTTTGCCCCTAGAAAGCTGCTAGTAGCACCCCAAAGGCTACTAGGAGCACCATGGTGGCTTGGCTTGGCTTGGCTTGGCTTGCCCCAAGAAAGCTGCTAGTAGCACCCCCAAGGCTACTAGGAGCACCATGGTGGCTTGGCTTGGCTTGGCTTGGCTTGCCCCAAGAAAGCTGCTAGTAGCACCCCAAAAGCTACTAGGAACACCATGGTGCTACGTAAAGACACTGGTTCTTTTCTTAAAAACAAACTGCCCATGCATAGGGACCGGCATATCATATGATTTGGCCAAAGGTGAGTATGATATCGTGCAAATTGCATTGTATGATATTGTACAGAAATGGTAACTTTAGCCTAGTCAGACTGCCGGCATCATATGATATCGTCTGAAGACATGATATTATTTGATATCATATTGCCGTTCCCTATGTATATATGTATGAGCACTTACGCCCTCTGATAGGCCACTCATGCCCTTATCCATCCTTGAGGACCTACAAGGCCATGAATGGTGGGAGCGAGAGATCATATGATATGCCGGTCCCTACTTATAATGGCCAAGTAGGTGTCCCAGCCCACAAATCACTCACTCGCAGTCGCACTTCGTGGCAACCAAGGGCCCATTTCGCCCTAAACTCGCACATCTGAGGGTTGCACCTCTATCCATCCTTGAGGACCTACAAGGCCATGAATGGTGGGAGGGTAGGAGATTGCGAGGGTAGGAGCCCCAAAAGGTTATAGTAGCACCCCAAAAGGGGATGAGGGGTTGAGCCCCAAATGCTGCTAGGAGCAACATGGTGCTACGTAAAGACACTGGCTCCTTTTCTTTTAAAAACTGCCCATTTATATATGTAGGAGCTCTTACACCCTTTGATAGGCCACACATGCCCTGATTCGTCCTTGAGGACATACAGGGCCATGAATATGTTATGCCTTATGACTAGGGTTCGGCTGTGTTATATAATATTAGTAAATAAATAATATTATATAATATTAGTCGGACAAGCCATCTAACCAGAATTTCGAATGTATTTTTAAAACTAATATTATTGTGACACTGTAATAATATGAGTCAACATTAGTTTTTCAAACACTAATACTAGTTGCTGTTCCCTAATTATGACAATGCATGGGGTAAAGGGGGCCAGCCCGTTCACTTGCGCTGGGGCCAGCCAACATACAGGGTTGAATGTGTATGTTACAGTCCAGGAGTAGCCAACTAGACTAAAGAGACCTACCCGGCCTGGATTCAGGAGGGGCTAATACAAAAACAAGCACTGATGAACTGGGCCCTAACACACTAACATATAAACACCAACACACACACAAACACTCACATAAACACACACACAAACACACACACACAAACACATTTCAACCCTTTCCTTGTCAGGGGCCTCATGAGGTCGGTGCAACCCACACAACCATCACACACACAACCGCACACACACAAGCACACTACACCCCTTTCCTTGTCAGGGGCCTCATGAGGTCGGTGCAACCCACACAACCATCACACACACAACCGCACACACACAAGCACACTACACCCCTTTCCTTGTCAGGGGCCTCATGAGGTCGGGTGCAACCCACACAACCATCACACACACAACCGCACACACACAAGCACACTACACCCCTTTCCTTGTCAGGGGCCTCATGAGGTCGGTGCAACCCACACAACCATCACACACACAACCGCACACACACACGCCACTACACACCCCCTTTCCTTGTCAGGGGCCTCATGAGGTCGGTGCAACCCACACAACCATCACACTCACAACCGCACACACACAAGCACACTACACCCCTTTCCTTGTCAGGGGCCTCATGAGGTCAGTGCAACCCACACAACCATCACACACACAACCGCACACACACAAGCACACTACACCCCTTTCCTTGTCAGGGGCCTCATGAGGTCAGTGCAACCAAACCCAACCATCGCACACACTAACACACATGCACACGCATACACAAAGACACACACAAAAACATAAGAATGACACACACCAACACACACCCAAACACATTCCACCCCTTTCCTTGTCAGGGCTCCCTCGTACTCCTTTCGCTCAGCTTTCTTGGGAACTCTCTTCTACTTCTGCGGGTGTTGCCCAACACACCAGCATACAAACACCAACACTCACACCAACACACACACCAACACACACCCAAACACATTCCACCCCTTTCCTTCCCAGGGTCCTCATGAGGCCAGTGCTCCCTCGTACTCCTTTTGATCAGCTTTCTTGTGAACTCTCTTCTACTACTTCTGCGGGTGGTGCCCAACACACCAACACACACACACAGCAACACTCACACCAAAACACACACCACACACCCAAACACATTCCACCCCTTTCCTTCCCAGGGTCCTCATGAGGCCAGTTCTCCCTCGTACTCCTTTCGCTCAGCTTTCTTGGGAACTCTCTTCTACTACTTCTGCGGGTGCTGCCCTGGAACCTTGAAGCTATTCAGCCGAGAGGAGGCAGCAGCAATCATCATCACTCTGTTTGTGGTGCACAGGTATGGGAGGGCGCAACACTAAAAAGTGTGGTGTATTACATTTGGTATCCAGGGGTGTGTGGGGTGGTGTGTGTGTGTGTGTGTGTGGTGGTGGGGGTGGGGGTGGGGGTGGGGGGGGGGGGGCTTGATTTTAACCTTGGCAGAATCATCATCACCCTGTTTGTGGTGCACAGGTATGGGAGGGCGCAACACTAAAAAGTGTGGTGTACACTGTGTGTGGTGTGGTGTGGGTGGGGGGGGGAGGGGGGGGGTGGTGGGGGGGTCTTGATTTCGACCTTGGCAGAATCATCTTCACTCTGTTTGTGGTGCACAGGTATGGAAGGGCGCAAAAAAAGAGAAGTGCCAGGATGGGGTAAAAACATCATCAGGACCCAGGAAGGGGAGAGGGAGGCTCATTTTCAACCTTGGCAGGAAAATCATAACCTGAATCCTCAAATCAGAAATATTTGTCTGTACTAACAATCTTGGCTTGAACCCAAAATAAACAGTTTGTGGCAAAAATGTAGAGAATGTTTTGCTCCTCTCAGTCTCATCTTGGGCCTATACAGTCAAGTTGGGTGGTCTTAATCAGCAGCAATCATCATCACCCTGTTTTTGGTGCACAAGTGCGGGAGGGGGCAAAAAAGGTCTAGCAACCTTGGCTTAAACCCTAAACAAGCTTGCGGCAAAAATGTAGAGAATGTTTTGCTCCTCTCAGGCTCATCTTGGGCCTATACAGTCAAGTTGGGTGGTCTTAATCAGCAGCAATCATCATCACCCTGGTTTTGGTGCACAAGTGCGGGAGGGGGCAAAAACAGTCTAACAACTTTGGCTTAAACCCTAAGCAAGGGTTTTCATCATGTCCCTATACAGTTCAGTTGGGTGGTCTTAATCAGCAGAATCATCAATACCCAGTGTGTGGTGCACAGGTACAGGAGGGCGTGACACTAGAAAGTGTGGTGTATACAATTTGGGATCCGGGGGGGGATGGGGGGTGGTATGTGTGGTGTGTGTGTGGGGGGGGGGGGGGGGGGGGGGGGGATTTCAAACTTGGCAGAATCATCATCACCCTGTTTGGGGTGCACAGTTATTACAAGAAAGAAACAAACAAATCACGCAAGCAAGCAAACAAACAAACGAGCAAATAAACAAACAAGCAAACAGATTAACAAACAAATAAACAGATTAACAAATCAATTAACAAACAAACAAGCATATAAACAAACAGGCAGTCAGATTAAGAAACAAGCAAGCAAATCAACAAACAAACAAATTAACAATCAAATTAACAAACAAACAAACAAACAAACAAACAAGCAAACAAGCAAATAAAAAACAAGCAAACAAATCAGTTAATGAGAAAACAAAGAAATATACAAGCAAACAAACAAACAAACAAACATATATACATGCATACATCTTTATCTTCATCTTCATCCTCACCCTGTTGGTGGTGCACAGGTACTACAAGAAAAGAAAAAAATAGCAACAACAAAACAAGTTCTATGCAGCGTCGCCTGCGACGCTAAAAAATGGCGCAGAGTGATCGCGAGGGAGCAACAGCGACAGGTGGCAACGGAAGCGAGTTAGTTACGAGACCGTTGGCTGACGTGTTGGGCTTCATCGCGGTCAGACGGATGGATGGTCAGACGGACAAATGGGTAACACTGGGGGCTCCCGCCCCCTAGAAGGGGGGGCTCCGCCAAAAACTACATGCGCTCATATAAATCCTCAGCCTCACCCTGTGTGTGGTGCACAGGTACTGCCAGAAAAGAAAAACAATAGCAACAACAAAAAAACTACATGCGCTCATATAAATCCTCAGCCTCACCCTGTGTGTGGTGCACAGGTACTGCCAGAAAAGAAAAGCAATAGCAGTAACACCAAAACATCTACGTGCGTTCATCTAAATCCTCAGCCTCACCCTGTGTGTGGTGCACAGGTACTGCAAGAAAAGAAAAACAAATAGCGACAACACCAAAAACTCTACATGCATAAATCTTCATCCTCATCCTCATCCCCACCCTGTGTGTGGTTCATAGGTACTACAAGAAACAAAGGAATTAACAAACAAACACACAAATCAACAAACATGCAAATTGACAAATTAACAAGCATGCAAATTAACAATTTAGCAAACATTCAAATTAACAAACGAACAAATTAATAAACAAACAAACAAGCAAATTAACAAGCAACAAATAAAAAACACAAACAAACACAGGGGGGGGGGGGGGGGGGGGGGGGGGGCAACTTCTTCCAAAATGACCCCATCGTCCAACTTTGTAGATATCATAGAGAGGATGAAGAATCCGGTTTTATTTCTTGATTTGCCCAGTAGACAAAAAACGGTCCTCCTAAGTTGGGGCCCGGGGGGGGGGGGGGGGGGGGGGGGGGGGGGGAGGAGGGGGTCAGAAAAAACTGGCAATTTCTTTCTAGCCCTCAGAATGAATGGGAGTGGAAATAGGGTGTGTCCTCTACTAAATACCAGTCCAAAAAACTGCTATTGGGGGAGAGACCCACCACATATTTGCTCTCTCTCTCTCTCATCTCTACTCTCTCTCTCTCTCTCTCTCTCTCTCTCTTCTCTCTCTCTCTCTCTCTCTCTCTCCACACACAACGCCCTAACCAACACTTGTACAACGGCGTACAGAGCGAGACCTCATTCTTCTATTTCCCTTCCCGTCACTGTGCGTATGTTTTCGATCTGGTGACTAGTGCTAGTTGATGTTATTCGATGGACCCACAATCAAAGGGCACTTCCTGCGACAAGTGCAGTAAACAATTGCTTAGCGGCGGCCACTGAAACTTAGAGCGCCTTCAGAATTCTCTTGCGTGCTTGGCTGGTTCTTTAATGCCTGATTGAAGCTTGGATTGAAGGCCTGATTATTGAAGAATATTGAAGGTGGGCACATTAGGGGCCAAGGGGCCCTGACCCACAACCCCCACCAAACAATGTAACTTTGAAGATGATGATTTTCTATGTTTCAAACATTCTTAATGGTCTCTAGACCAACATCAATGGATAGGCCTTTAAAAACCCTGTAAAATGAGCCTAATTAGACACCATTACACTAAGTGGTGGCTGAGATAGTGACTGTGCAGTGGGTTCCGGAGCCGGGGGGGGGACTGCGGAAGGGTGCCTCAGCACTTTTTTGGGATGGAGTCTTACTCATTTTTTTTCCGCCCCCCCCTTGAACAAACAAACAAATTAATAAACAAACAAACAAGCAAATTAAGAAACAAAACTTTCATACAAGCAAACAAAGAAATAGATGAGTGAATGAGCACACAAAGAAATGACTAATCAAACAAACAAAACATGCAAATAAAACTTGCAAACAAAAGAAAACAAAACTTATATACAAAACAAAACTTATGTACAAAACAAAACTTATATACAAAACAAAACACACAAATAAAAGACAAACAAGCTTACAAACATACAGACAGACAGAACAAAACAAACAAACAAACAAACAAACAAACAAACAAACAAACAAACAAAACATGCAAATAAACATACTGGCAGATAGACAGACAGGCATACAGACAATCAAACAAACAGACATACAAAAGCGTGCATTCAACAAAGATAGTGACTGTAAATGATAAATGTAAACACCGCACACCAACTAAACATGGTACCGCACATTCAACTTATGTGATTAAAACATTTCCAACTTACCCGCAGCTTGCTGAGTGATCTAAGTGGTCGACCCTTGGACTGGACAAAGCCCATCTTGACTGCTTTGCTCACCCTAGGGTAAGACACAGAAGTATAATACGGTATATATATATATATATATATATATATATATATATATATATATAGAAAGAGAGAGGGAGAGGAGGAGAGGAGGAGAGAGAGAAGGAGAGAGAGCAAGAGAGAGTCTAGTCCAAAGAGGTCAAGGAGTCAGAGGTAGAGTCAGAGAGTCAGAGAGTCAGAGAGAGAGAGTCAGGGGAAGTAAGAGAAGGAGAGGACACGAGAGAGAGGAGAGGATAGGAGAGAGAGAGGAGAGAGGAGAGAGAGAAGAGGGAGAGTGAGAGAGGGAGGATGGACGAGAGAGGAGAGAAGAGACGGAGAGAGAGAGAGAGAGAGGGAGAGAGACGAGAGAGAGGGCCTTACCAAGCACTCGACCTCAGGTTCACCCGTCTTTCTAAGTGCACTCACACTTTGTTTTCCTGTTGTGGTGGGCACTGATGTTGCTTGGTAGGAGACGGTACCTGGCACAGCAGACAATAAGCCAGGCCTTACAGCACTTAGACCCAGGTTCACTCAGTCTTCTAGTGCACCACAACTTTGTTTCGTTTGTGGTGGGCAATGATGTCTGCTTGGTTGAGACGGGACCCATGCAACAGCAGACAATTAAGGCCAGGCCTTACCAGCAAATAGCCACTTCAGGTGGTTACGCCTCAGTCTTGTTAATGCAATCACCACTTGATTTTCCTGAGTGGTGGCGACACTGATGTTCTGCTTGGTGAGAGACGGCTACCCATGCACAGCAGACAATTAAAACACAGGCTTACAGCACAGCACTTCAGGTTCACTCAGTCTTTCTAAGTGCACTCACACTTTGTTTTCCTGTTGTGGTGGGCACTGATGTCTGCTTGGTGAGACGGTACCCCATGCACAGCAGACAATTAAGCCAGGCCTTACCAGCACTAGCACTTCAGGTTCACTCAGTCTTTCTAAGTGCACTCACACTTTGTTTTCCTGTTGTGGTGGGCACTGATGTCTGCTTGGTGAGCCGGTACCCCATGCACAGCAGACAATTAAGCCAGGCCTTACCAGCACTAGCACTTCAGGTTCACTCAGTCTTTCTAAGTGCACTCACACTTTGTTTTCCTGTTGTGGTGGGCACTGATGTCTGCTTGGTGAGCCGGTACCCCATGCACAGCAGACAATTAAGCCAGGCCTTACCTAGCACTAGCACTTCAGGTTCATCAGTTTTCTAGTTGAACTTCACACTGGTTTTCCTGTTGTGGTGGGCACTGATGTCTGCTTGGTGAGCCGGTACCCCATGCACAGCAGACAATTAAGCCAGGCCTTACCAGCACTTGCACCTCAGGTTTAGTCTTCACAATGTTAGGTTGCACTCACACTGATTTCTCACTGTGCTCAATGTTCAACCCTTTGAGATCCAACCACTGGTTACATAATCACAACAATTAGACCCTTGTTTTGGCCTTAAAACAGCAACAACAAAAACAACAACAACAACAACAACAACAACAACAACTGGTAAATCAACTGTCGGATCTCCTGACCCTTTATAAGCGACCCAAGCGTTAAACGTTTAAATTTTGGAGGAGCTAACCATCCTGGGGGGGTGAGGGGCCCCAGTGTACGCCATTTGTCGGGTCGACAGACATATACCATGATGAAGCCAACACATCAACCAACGGTCTGTAAAAACCACCTCGCTTCCCTAGCCACCGTTGCTCCGTCGCGATCAATTCACCATTTTTTAGCGTCGCAGGCGACGCTGCATCGAACTTGTCTTTATTATTTTACCAGTAAACCTACATGCCATGCAATGCAGCATTTGGGGTTCAGTTCATCAATGTTTTTTCTTTTTAAGCCCTTCCTTTCACGGTTGGGCAAGTCCCTCTAACCTATTTGGTCTACCCCCAGACTGTAACATACATGCATACATAAATACATAAATACATACATACATACATACATACATACATACATACATACATAACATACATACATACATACATCTATATATGTAGACATACATGGATATCGCTATATTTTTCGTTCTTCGTTTCATAGGGGGGCGGGGGGCGTGGACAATTGTAGTACTTGACGGACATCGAACACGGCTGCTGCTGTACTGTACTGTACGACTGGAATGCGTCTCAGCTTCTGCGCCCTTCGCTTCTCCTATGCCCTTCGACTCTCCGCGGTCTTCACACACAGCCCTACCTTTCACATTCACGTACCACAATTGTCTCGCTGTCGTGGTCTACTTTCCATACCATGTCTGCAGGAGGTGCCAAGGCCTCAAAAATTTGGCTTCTCCCGATTGATTTTTTCTGGTAATGGGGCTATAATCGCATATATCATTGCAATATTATGAGACATTTTTCAGGTCATTCTGAGCACCTCATTTAGGGGGGGGGGGGGGAGGGGGGTCAGCCCTCCTCAGGGTTTTTTCTAACTTTTTACTCAGACCTCCAAATGACATTCTGAGACCACCCTTGAGTAGGCCTTGGTAAGGACAGTCCATTGGCACCACTTTGGACCTTGTGCAGTAAGTATCTACCCCTTGGGTGGGTGAATGCAATAAGTATCTACCCTTGGGTGGGTGGGTGAATGGGGTCAGCCTTCCTCAGTGTTTTTTAAACTTTTTACTCAGACCTCCAAATGACATTCTGAGACCACCCATGAGTAGGCCTTGGCAAGAGCAGTCCATTGGCACCACTTTGGACCTTATGCAATAAGTATCTACCTCTTGGGTGGGTGGGTGGGTTGTTGGGTGAATGGGGTTGAAAAACTGGATTTTTACTATCATACAATCTCTATGTGGGAATTCCGAGGATGCCATTATATGCGCCATACTGTAAACCCCCACAATCCATATCTAAGTTTTTCAAAAAGGGGGTATTTCGATTTGAATGGGGGGGGGGGGGGGGGGGGGGTCAGCCCCCCTCAGGTTTTTTAGGGATAGGTGTCCCCCCCTTTTTTTTATACTCCCGAATTAACAAATAAATAAACAGTGTGCCTTATTACGAGGCGTGAGGTTGAGGGGGCCAGCCCGTTTGCTTGCACTGGGGCCAACCACAGCTAAGTATAGGTATAATCTCAGCCGGTCACATCTAAACCTTTACGCCTAGGGCTAGAGTAGGGAGAACCGCCCTTTGAGGCGAAAAGCCTCCCTGTAAGAAAGGGACAATATGAGGGGAAAGGGTGATTTGGCTGATTACACTTCCATTTTTTCTTCATGCAATCATGTTATTCACCGAGTTTTCCCGGTTTACCTAGAGTTTTCCCCGTTCACCTTGAGTTTTTTTTTTTATACACCCGATGCCTGGAACAAAATTTCAGCCACTCAGCGCGCAAGGCGAGCTCTTCAGAGTTCAGACCGACGAGGAGGGGAGCCATGCAAACCAGCGTCGGAGTTGAGCAGATGCTGCTAACCCACAGCAGCGCGCGACTTACAACCAGGCCAGGCGGGAAGCTCATGCAGCCAGTCCTGAAAATCAACGCCAGATTAATAATCAAACAAGACGTGAACCGCATGCTGCGATGCAGGCTGCCGCGCGCAATTCGCAATATATCATCCTCTGCATCAACGTCATGCCATCACATTGTCTGATCAGCAGGCAATTATTGTGAGATATTTTTGAATTTCTTCAGACCTCCACTGGTATTGAAATTGAAATTGAATATTTTTGAATTTCTTCAGACCTCCACTGGTATTGAAATTGAAATTGAAATTGAATATTTTTGAATTTCTTCAGACCTCCACTGGTATTGAAATTGAAATTGAAATTGGAATTGAATATTTTTGAATTTCTTCAGACCTCCACTGGTATACCTACCCTGCATGATATGGCCCTTGCACCCCTCATCCAATATCTTTTCATTGTTGCAAGCATTGATACATCGGTTGCTTAGCATGTTGCGATATAAGACTGGCTGATATTTCCTGGTCAAAGCAACAGCTGCAGACCCAACTATGTTCTGTGAAAGAAGAAGATGCAGGTATGTCGCTTTGTGATTGCGCACGCCC
Source organism: Chlamydomonas sp. ICE-L (assembly GCA_013435795.1). Taxonomy (NCBI): domain Eukaryota; kingdom Viridiplantae; phylum Chlorophyta; class Chlorophyceae; order Chlamydomonadales; family Chlamydomonadaceae; genus Chlamydomonas; species Chlamydomonas sp. ICE-L. Next base: position 16,171,068 of record JACBWV010000610.1, on the reverse strand, counting down.
GGTATTCTCAGCAGGGTCGGCTTTCGCAAGCTATTGGCAGGTTGGATCCACAGCCTGCTCTATATCCACTTCGTATTTCTGCATGATCTAGGCCCACAGCTGGAGTGGAAGGGGTGGGGTAGGGAGAAGGGGATGACGCATGCGTGCCGGTGGTTGGGGAAAGAGAGGGTGGGGGGTAGGGTCGAGGGTGGCCCACCATGGGTGGAAATGACTGGGTTGAGGGGAGGGGGGAGAAAGAGAAAGAGTGTAGATGGGGTGGGAGGGGGGAAGGGGGGGCATGCGTTGGGGGAAATATCTTGACTGTGTGAATGCCAAGGGGAAGATGAGGGGTGCAGGTGGGGTAGGGGAGTACAAGGACGTAACCCGTTACCCAGGCCAGAACCCAGGGCCTGGGTGGGATGGGTGGAGGGTGGCCACCGGCCACACGGGCAATGTACTAGTACGTACATACATACATACACACTTACATACATACAAACGTACAAACATACATACACACACATACATACACACACACTTACATACACACATACATACACACACATACATACACGCACATACATACATACACACATACATACACACACATACATACACATACACACATACATACACGCACATACATACATACACACATACTGACATGCCATGCAGGAACATCCCGGTACCAGAATCCTGCAACTTCCAGTTGATGCCTCCCAAGTCCCCCCCAAATTCTCCCAGCCCTTCTCCCAAGCCACAAGCTACACCACCACCACCACAACAACAGCAACAGCAGCAGCAGGGTGAGAAAGCAACATCCTCCCAGGAGACTGCCAAGGTGGATGTGAGGAATGGAAAGGCAGCAATTGCTAAGAATGCAAGTGGGAAGGGCTCTGCAAAGTCTGTGAAGGGCTCTGCTGTGCGGATTAGTGAGAGGGAGGTGAAGAAATCGAAGTGAGAGGGTGCCAAGAGATCGACAGATAGACAGGCAGACAGACAGATAGACTGGCAGACAGACAGACAGACAGACAGACAGACAGACAGACAGACAGACAGACAGACAGACAGACAGCAGGGTTAGAAAGCAACATCCTCCCTAAGGTCTGCCAAGGTGGCTGTAAGGAATGCAAAGTATGCGAAGGGCTCTGCTGTGCGGATGAGTGAGAGGAATGTGAAAAAACGTAGTGAGAGGGTGTCAAGAGATCAACCGACAGTCAGACCGACACAAAGGCAGCAGGGTGAAGAAGCGACATCCTCCCTAGGGGCTACCAAAGTGGCTGTGAGGAATGGCAAGGCGGTGAAGGGCTCTGCTGTGCGGATGGGTGAGAGGGAGGTGAAGAAAACGAAGTGAGCGGGTGCCAAGAGATCGACAGATAGATAGGCAGACAGGCAGACAGACAGACAGACAGCAGGGTTTGAAAGGGACATCCTCCCCACAGGCTGCCAAGTGAAGGTAGCTTTAAGGATTGTAAGTGGTAAGGGCTCTACTGGGAGGACAATTGAGAGGGAGGTGAAGAAGTGAGAGGGTGCCAAGAGATCGACCGACAATCAGACCGACCGACAGACAGACAGACACAAAGGCAGCAGGGTGAAAAAGCGACATCCTCCCTAGGGGCTGCCAAGGTGGCTTTAAGTAATGGAAGTGGTCATGGCTCTGCTGTGAGAACAAGCAAGGAGGTGGAGATAACGAGGAGGTGAAAAGAAAAAAAGATAACGCCTGGAGGGGCGTGGTGTTAAGGGGACCCTCCCGTACGCCGCAGCTGGGGAAAGTCACCATGGCAGACATAGTAAGTGTCACCCTCCAGGCGGGAGGGACTCCTTCATGCGACGTGTGGCAAGAATGCTGGTACAGGAGGCGATAGATTCTCTGTGCAGCTTAGAGATGAGTTTGTCTACGTGTTCGCGACTGATCCCTAAGGTGGAGAGATTGGTAATAGTTGTGATTGGTATGGTACCAGTGGTACCTATGGTGAAGACTAGGTAGTGTACAAGGAATCCTCGTTGTTGAAGGATACGTTGGAGCTCCTTATGCTGAACGCTCTTTTCCTGGAATTTGATTTGGTGGTTAGTGTCTGAGCAGTAGCCCAATTCAACTAGGTAGGCTTTTCTTGGTTTGGATTCGTCGTCAATGAGGAGGAGATCAGGCCTGTATTTATCCCATGTGGCTTGGGGAAGATCAGGGGGTTGAGGGTGGTTGGGGGTCCCGTGGGAATGTCGGAGGTCGCTTCACAAGTGCCTGCATCCATGTACATGGGGAGAGCCCCCAGAGCTCCTTTGGCTACTGCCTTTTGGATGAGTTGGACCGCCTTATTATGTCTGTTAATATACATTCCTTTGAAGACAGGGTGGCTGCACCCAGCAAGAATATGGCCAGCTCCGTCCTGTGCTTTGCGACAAAGAGGGCAGTTATCATCAGACGGGGGGCTAGTGCTGGTACCATAGGGGCGTTTGTATCTGTACGCCAGTTTCCTAGTCCATAAGCGTCCCCACCTAGCCTTGTGGATTTGTATTTTTTGCCATCATTTGATGTCGGTGGATTGCCAGAAACGATTACTAGCCTGAGGGAGGAGGAAGGGGTTGGCTTGCTCCCACATGGAGGAGTATATGCCTGTGGTGTTGGCATGCCCGGTGTGCAGGGGTGTGGGGAGGTTAGCCTTGATACCCTTGGTGAGATTGTTGGCCGGGTGCCGGGGGGGCTGGTCCCCATTAATAGATTTGGGGGGCTGGACAGACGGCCAATGCATGTTGAGGTGCGCATGTTCCCCTGCTCTAACTGGTCCAATTACATTGTATCCTGTCGTCGCTTCTTTCGCGAGCGTGTCTGCCTCGTCATTCCCTACGATCCCTGAGTGAGATTGGACCTTAAGCAGGCGTGTGGTAGCAGCAGCGTTGTGTCTGTTGATAATGTGGATGGCGATGTCTTGCAGGAGGTCGCGGTGTTTGTTTTCCCGGGTCCTGCTGGGATGGTAAATGTGCAGGTTAATAAGCTGCAAGGAGCATAAGCTGTCGGAGTAGATGGTGAGTTCTTCATCTATTTAGGAGTGTATGAGTGCTTGTTGGATCGCCACGAGTTCGGCGCGATTGATGTTGGCAGTGATGCCCTGTCCGCCCGGGCAGCGTGCAGCGGCCCTGGGGGAGTATACGCCTGCCCCTATGCGTAGGACGCCGTCTTTGTCTATGATGGCACTTCCATCTGTGTATAGAGCGAGGCCTGGTGCTTGTAGGATAGCATGTGTGCACGGGAGCACGGGGGGTGTTATGTGTGTGGGGTCTATCTGCATGGGGGTGGGTTGTTGTGCCCAGGTCTTAAGGAGGGAGCTAAGTGCCTTGGGTAGGTGGGTGGTAGGAAGGCCCAGTTGGGAGGGGGGGGGACCTAGTCGGGGGATGGAAGTGGCCCCCATGTCCCTCATGGTTTTGGACCATGTGGTGGGTGGGTTGTGGAGGTACTTGGCATGGCCAGCTGGGTTTGAGATGGCAGTGAGTTTGTAGGTTCCTCTGTGTCTCTTGGCAGGGGTGAGTTTGCCCCCCGTCCAGATTAGGGAGGGGGTGAGGGGTTTGGCCTTGGGAGGCAGAGTGGCTACTTCCATAGCCCATGGGTGATTAAGGAGGGCGTTATGGGCATATGTGGGTTTGTGTGGGACCAAGAGGATGGTGCTCGCGGGGATATCAAGGGTGTGAGCATGTATGGCACTACCTAGTGCCCATCGAACAGCCTTGTGGGCCTCTTCAGGGTTGAGGAGGTGAAGATAACTAAGTGAGAGGGAGGTGAAAAAATTTAAGTGGCAGGGTGGCAAGAGAGACAGACAGATGGGCAGGCAGGTTGACATACGGATAGGCAGACAGCTCCTTTGGCTGGCGACTTAGCTAAACATAGTGCACCTTAAACATGTCACAAGCAGCTTTCTGGCGCTACTAAAAATGTTGCTGAGTCGAATGGTTAGCTCAGGGAGCTACCTGGAAGCTGCTGCCGGTAGCTGAAAAGAACAGCAGTGAGCCCCAGTGAAGGTCATCCTTGTTAAAGGGAACTTAAAAATCCACGTTTTTTTACGTAACTACTCAGAATCGACGTTTCATGAGCCAAACTCTACGTTAGCAACGTGGTGGACCCTCCAAAATATGTGTTTGAGACGTTAAACTCTACGTTAGCAACGTAGTGGACCCTCCAAAATATGTGTTTGAGACGTCAAATGTAACGTTTGAACAACCCTGGTGCAGGTTATGCTCATGTGCATTTTACATTACGGTACATTACATTGCATTACGTGACATAGTGGTTTTTTATGAGTTGTGACAGGAATTTCACCCCAGGAGGTGGGTCTCCCGAAATAAACCAGCGAGACCGAGGATTCACTTCAAATGGCGTTGCCACTCCATTCATCGACAGGCCATAATGATCGCACAATTAAGTTATCATCCCAGAGATGATGATTTAATTATATTGTAGGATTAAATCATCACTGTAGCACGAACTCAGGGCCCCCGTCGGTAAACGATTGTTTGGGGTTCAGTTCATTAGTGCTTTTTATCTGTAAGCCCTTCCTCTAACGGTTGGGCAAGTCTCTTTAGCCTATTTGGCCTACCCCTGGACTGGAACATATCAAATAAGAGCAGTCTTAAACGATTGATGTTTGGCCTGAGAAGTCGATTTCAAAACTACGAAAGAGACCGACCTGCTTGAAACTAAGTGAACTTGAACTTGGTTACATAGCTTCAGCCAGCAATTTGGCTGCTCGCCGTCTTCGGCAGTAAAATATTTTTACCAGGAAAATGTACCAGTACTCGAACAAGTCATTTGTTTTCATTTTTCATTTTTTGTTTACTTTCGTCCTCTTCTACTGATCGAACAAACAGTAGAGAGACCATTCCTATGTAACGTCGCAAGCAACGCGGAAATTGGCGGAGTGTGTTGGCAATAGAAAGAAGGGTGGCAACGGTGGAGCTGACCGAAGCGAGTTAGGTACAAGACCGTTGGATGACGTGTCAGGCTTCATTTTTGTTTTTTCGGTCGGACAAACGGGGAAATGGGTAAACATAGGGGCTCACGCCTCGTAAAGAGGGGGCTCCGCCAAAAAACAGTACAGAAAAAATCGCATACCGTCATACCAGGAGGTGTCAAGGCCTCCAAATGTTTCCTTCTCACGATCAGTCACGATCGACGTTTTCTGATAATGGGGCTGTAATGGCATGTATCATGGCCATATAATGAGACATTTTCCAGGTCATTCTGAGCACCTCCTTTAGGGGGGGGGGGGGGGAGAGGGTTAGCCCTCCTCAGGGTTTTTTCGAACATTTTACTCAGACCTCCAAATAACATTCTGAGACCATCCATGAGTAGGCCTTGGCAAGGGCACTCCATTGGCACCACTTTGGAACTTGTGCAATAAGTATCTACCCCTTGGGTGGGTGGGTGGGTGGGTGGGTAGGTGGGTGAATGGGGTCAGCCCTCCTCAGGTTTTTTCTAACTTTTTACTCAGACCTCAAAATGACATTCTGATACCACACATAAGTAGGCCATGGCAAGGGCAGTCCATTGTCACCACTTTGGACCTTGTGCAATAATTATCTACCCCTTGGGTGGGTCAATGGGTGGTTCAAGGGTTGGGTAGATGAATGGGTGAGTGAATGGGTGGGTGGATGAATGGGTGACTGGATGGGTGAGTATGGGAGGATGGTCCCAGCCCCCCCCCCCCCCCCCCCCCCCCCCCCTGCTGCCATCATTTTCCTGCTTGGGACGAAACCTGAACTAGCCTCCGGCCAAGGCCCATTCAACATCGGGGCCGAGTTGGGTGGGACTGGCCCCAAGGGGAATTGTAGCTAACCGATGCTGATTAAACTGTTCCATCTGATCGCCCCCTGCGAAGGCTAAGGGTGACTGAAGTACTTGGGAAACCGATAGGGGTTTGAAAAACTGAATTTTGACTATCAGACAATCCTGTGTGGGAATTCCGAGGATGCTATTATGTGCGCCATATTGTAACCCCCCACAATCCATACCTAAGTTTTTCAAAAGGGGATATTTATATTTAAATGTGTGTGTGTGTTTGTGTGTGGGGGGGGTCAGCCCCCCTCAGGTCTTTTAGGGATAGGTCATAGGCGTCCCACCCTTTTTTTACTCCCGTCATACCTATCCAAAAAGACTGGAGCCAGTCTCTTCATACATTCATGGATGAACAAAGGAAGGTTCTCCCACCCTGCAACTTCTGGATTGCGCAATGCGCATCAGATAATGTAGAGGAATCATTTTGCTGTCCGATTGGGAAATCAGGCTCTTATCCTTTCTTCTCGAATTCAGCAAGGCTTCGTCAGTACATTCAAAAACCACATGGTGTTCATCTTGAACTGTTCCATAATCACTAAGGTGACACACTCAGACACTCGATCCTTCCAAGTGAAGGAACAATTGGACGTTTCCATCTATCAGTTTCGACTTTTAGGTAGTGAGAGGAAGTTCTAAATCTAGACATATTACGCAACACCTTGTGAGGTAGGTCTCGGATGAGATAATTGGGCATCTCAGGTTTTCCACTCTCATCCCATGTCTGGGGCAGTCAGCTGCCTGTAGCTGCCTGCAGCTGGAGGGCGAGATCGGGGTGGATCAGAACCCTCTGGTCTGATCTGTGCTGCTGGGGCCTTCCGCCATCCCGCCACCTGGCACGCTTCCGCCACGTCATTCGCTGTAACGCAGGGCTGTAAACGGCTATGAAGGATTATTCGGACGAATCCCTCTTGTAGCCTAGTCCTGCACTGCGCGCTCGCATCGGCTCCGAACATCCTGCCGAGGTGGGCGATAATATCTCCATAAGCGCGCATACATGCGCTTGCCCCTTCGCCACTCATTTCCAATACCTGGCTGTACTTTCACCTGCGACTAATTCTCCTATCTGTTGTCTGAGTTACTTCTGGAACACTTCACTGGAGCTTATGCGAAGCCTCTCCAATCATAAGTCTCGTTGAGATTGATTGAGCTTCCGTCAAGGCAGGGGGTTTATAGATGCATCCTGTCACATGCACATTTCTATGCTCATTTTCAGGGTTCAAGTTCACCACAGGATAATCCACCAGGGTTCAACTAAACCACAAGTTATGCTTTAGCATGGGAAGCTTAAGGCTTTGCAGCAAGCCAGCCACCCAGCAGGCAAGCAAGCAGGCGGGCAAGTAGGCAAGCAGGCAGACACGCTCACACGCATACAGGTAGGCAGGCAAGGAAACAAGCAAGCCAGCAAGCGGCCAAGCAAGCAAGAAAGCATGTCCGCTTGCTTCGCTTATTGACTCCTCCCACCTCCCAGGATGGCCAGCCCCATGGGCCACATGGGTGTGCGCGAGGGAGGAGGAGCCATGTCTCCCAGGGCTTCCACCCCCACCCCCGAAAAACAAACCAGCCCCCTAGCATATAGAGTGAGGTCGCCAATGTTGCCATTCAGCTCTGCTGCTGCTCACAGGAACAAGGAGAGGAGTGCATGCATAGCCATGGCTTTCTTGAAGGGGCTTGAAGGATCTAGTAACTCTCCAAGGGCCTCCTCCTCCACCTCCACCTTGGACAACTCAGCCCAAGCCAGCCCCCTGGCACACAAAGCGGCGTTGCCAAGGTCACCCTTCAGGTTTGCTGCGGGCCTGAGGACCATGAAAGGGAGTGCATGCATGGCCGCGGGTGGTGCTATGGGGTGGGAGTCCACCCAGGGCCAGTATCATAGCGGTGTTGGCGGCCCTGGTTGGCCACATGGTGCTTCTGTGGTGAAGAGAGGTGGCACTGGAGGGCATGGAGGTGGCAGTCACAGAGGCGGGGGCAGGAGGGGGTGTGAGGTGAGCTGGCAAGTGGCAGCAGTACCAGAGCACCGTACCGCTGCCCCACAGAGGGCTTTCCAGATGGCGGTGGATTTATTTGCCAGGCTGGACTTGGGCCTGCCACAGTGGAAGCGACCAGCTGAACGGCCTGTGCCTGTGCTGCCGAATCCCACATCAGGGCGCCAGCTCAGGCTGAGCTTGCCACGCTGGCAGCCAGCTCACCAAGCGGAGAGGCGGCGTTGAGGCGACTGTCCGCTACCAAATTAGGAAAGGAAGGTGCCGAGCAGCTGGTCGCATGTATGTTGTGTGGGGAGACGGGCCACATTCGTGAGGCTTCTCACAGAAGGTATTCCAAGTGGCATGCTGCATTAGCACTACATTTAATTAGGGACCAGCATATCGTATGATGTTGACCATAGGCAGGTATGATATCTTATGATATCATATGATTTCATACAAATTGCATCATATGAAATTAATTATCAACGGTAACTTTAGCCTAGTCGGATTGCCGGCGTCATATGATATCATATGGTATCATATGATGACAAAATATCCAGTGATTATTTTTTCAAATCTGAAAGTGGAGTTTTTCTAGCTTTATGGTTCTAGGCCTCCTCCAGGGACAGCGTTTTCGAGCTTTTTATAGCTTTTTGTAGCTTTTGGGGGCCATTTAGGGCGCACAAAAAAACTTTTTTAAACTCTTTTTATGATATAATTTCGCTGAAACGGGGTCAAAATTAGTGATCGCTATATAAAACAATATCCCTGAAGATATCATATGATAATACATTGCCGTTCCCTACATATAATATTATATTACGTGGTATGTGATGTTAGATATAGTCAGTAATTGTTTGTTATTGTATTATAACCACTAGTAACCAACACCAACACCCCACCTCCAACCAACACCCACACTAACACTAACACCAGCACAAACCCCAACACCAACACCAACAGTAACACCGACAGCAACAGCAACACCAACACTAACACTAACACCAACACCAACACCAACACCAACACCAACACCAACACTTACATGAACACCAACACCAACACCAACACCAACACCAACACCAACACCAACACCAACACTAATACCAACACCAACACTGACACCAACACCAACATCAACACTACCACTACCTACAACACCACACCAACACTACCACCAACACAAACACCAACACTTATCACGGAAGGTATTCCATGCGGCATGCCGCATTAAAACAAACACCAACACTAACACCAACACCAGCACTTACAGCAACAGCAACACCAACACCAGCACCAACACCCACACCAACACCCACACCAACACTACCACCAACACGAACATCGACACTTCTCACGAAAGGTATTCCATGCGGCACTAACACCAACACCGACACCAACACCCACACTACCACCAACACCACCACCAACACCAACATTGACACTTCTCACGAAAGATATTCCACGCGGCACTTACACCAACACCAACACCAACACTACCAACAACACCAACATCGACACTTCTCACGGAAGATATTCCATGCAGCACTAACACCAACACCAACACCAACACCAACACCAACATCAACACCAACACCAACACCAACACCGACACCAACACCCACACCAACACCAACACCAACACCAACACCAACACCAACACGACCAACAACACCAACATCGACACTTTTCACGAAAGGCATTCCATGCGGCACCAACACCAACACCAACACCAACACCAACACCAACATCAACACCAACACCAACACCAACACCAACACCAACACCAACACCAACACCGACGCCAACACCAATACCAACACCAACACGACCAACAACACCAACATCGACACTTTTCACGAAAGGCATTCCATGCGGCACGTACACCAACACCAACACCAACACCAACACCAACACCAACACCAACACTACCACCAACACCAACATCGACACTTCTCACAAAAGGTATTACATGCAGCACCAACACCAACACCAACACCAACACTACCACCAACACCAACATCGACACATCTCATGAAAGGTATTCCATGCGGCACTAACACCAACACCCACACCAACACCAACGCCAACACCAACACCAACACCAACACCAACACCAACACCAACACCAACACTACCACCAACAGCAACATCGACACTTCTCACGAAAGGTATTCCATGCAGCACTAACACCAACACCAACACCAACACCCACACCAACACCAACACTACCACCCAAACCAACATCGACACTTCTTTACGAAAGGTATTACATGCCGCACTAACACTAACACTAACACTAACACTAACACTAACACTAACACCAACACCAACACCAACACCAACACCAACACCAACACCAACACCAACATCGACACTTCTCACGAAAGGTATTCCATGCGGCACTAACACCAACACCAACACCAACACCAACACTACCACCAACACCAACACCAACACCAACACCAACACCAACACCAACACCAGCACTACCACCAACACCAACATCGACACTTCTCACGGAAGGTATTCCATGCGGCATTAACACTAACACCAACACCAAAACCAACACCAACACCAACACTACCACCCACACTAGCATCAACACTTCTTTACGAAAGGTATTACATGCCGCACTAACACTAACACCAACACCAACACCAACACCAACACCAACACCAACACCAACACCAACACCAACACGTCTCATGGAAGGTATTCCAAGCGGCATGCTTCACGTGGGGCCACTTGTGGAGGCAGGTTTGCTTCCCGCTCGGGCCCACCTGATTGAAGAAGGAGGCTTGGAGGGGGAGGTCACTGGCTTGGTCCTGGAGGCCCTAGCTAGGTGCGGCTATTTCTTTTAATACTTGTTTTCTTTTTTGGCCATGTGCAGCAGCTTCTAGGCAGCTGAGCTCTGGATGCCCCTAGGATGCCCTCTCTAGAGATGGCTACTTCTAGGCAGCTTCTAGGCAGCTTCTAGGCAGCTCTGGATGCCCCTAGGATGCCCTCACTAGATATGCCTACTTATTTGTACTTTTTAGATTTTTAGCTACATGTAGCAGCTTCTAGGAAGCTTCTAGGCAGCTCTGGAAGGCCCCAGGATTCCCTTGCATATGCTTACTTATTTCTTCTTTTTTAGCTTTTTGGCTGCACAAACCAACTTCTAGGCAGCTTTGGAGGCCCCCAGGATGCCCTCACTAGAAATGGCTACTTTTTGTTTTAGATTTTAGGCTACATGTTGCAGCGTCTAGGTATCTCTGGATGCCCCCAGGATGCCCTCACCAGATATACCTACTTATTTGTACTTTTCATTTTTTTGGCTACGTGTAGCAGCTTCTAGGCAGCTTCTAGGCTAAAGCTGCATGTAGCAGCTTCTAGGCAGCTCTGGAAGGCACCAGGATTCCCTTGCTAGGTATGCTTACTTATTGTTTTGGCGGAGCCCCCCCTTCTGAGGGGCGGGAGCTCCCAGGGTTACCCATTTGTCCGTTTGTCCGACTGACCAACATATAGAAACCTGACACGTCAGCTAACTGTCTCTTAACTAACTGGCTTCAGTCAGCTCCATCGTTGCCACCTTTCGTTCCGTTGCCAACACACTCCGCTAATTTTCTGCGTCGCTTGTGACGCTGCATAGGACTTGTCTTCTTAGCTTTTTGGTTGCACATACCAAGGCAGCTTTGGAGACCCCCAGGAGGCCATCGCGAGGTACTTCTACTTTTTTGGGAGCAACACGTCACAAATTGAGCGGCTCGGTGCGACCCCAGGGCGACGCGCTGCCCCCTGAACCTCGCTGATTGCAAAGCGCGGAGCCTGGGGGGTCCAAGGGGCCAGTTCTGATTAGTTTAGCGAGACCCATGCGTCGCCATGCAGTGACGGAATGGCGACAGAATGGCGAGGCGTCGTACGAAAATAACAGTGACACTTATTTTTACTGTTTTACATTCTCTTAAAAATTGCCCGTGTATTGCTTTTACTGTTTGCCAGAGTATTGCTTTTACTGTTTACATTCTTTATATAATTGCCTGTGTATTGCTTGTACTGTTTTGCCCTTGAATTCTTTTTACTGTTTACATTCTTTAAATAATTGCACGTGTATTGCTTTTACTGTTTGCCCGTGTATTGCTTGTACTGTTTTGCCCTTGAACTCTTTTTACTGTTTACATTCTTTAAATAATTGCACGTGTACTCTTTGGACACATGGCTGCATGTTCATATATGCTGTAGCTGCCAACACCAGCAATGTTTGTGATACCAGCTGGCCCAAGCACCTGAAATTCAATTTTTACTGTTTACATCCTCTAAATAATTGGCAGTGAACTCTCTGGAGATATGGCTGTATGTTCATAAAGGTAGTCAGGGATTTTTTCCGATATATATATATAGCGAACACTAGTTTTGACCCGTTTTAGCGAAATTATCGCTATAAAAATGTCAACAATTTTTTGTGGCCCAAAAGTGGCCCTAAAAAACTAAAAAAAGCTATAAAAGCTACTTCAAGCACCGCCCCTTTCAGTGATATATAATGGTCTAGTGGTAGACCAGATCGCTTGAGGATGAAGAGTCGGGGGTTCGACTCCTCCTTCGGTCGCTCTTAGCGTTGCAGGTCAACCGCGATGGTAGCTTGTCCAGTTGAGGTAGGAGACCGCTCCCCGCCCGCGTACGACGAGCTCCCTTAAAACCACGCCCCACCAGGCGTTATCATTACCTATTTCAAGCTCCAAAATGCTGTCCCTGGAGGAGGCCCGTAACCATAAAGCTAGAAAAAACCCACTTTCAGATTTGAGAATAATTCACTGAAGGCAGTAGCTGTCAACACCAGCAATGTCTATGATACCTGCTGGCCCAAGCACCTGAAATTCAATTTCAATTTAAATTTGAATGTATTATAATTTGGATTATGCCCTCTTCATGCCGGACTCCATCGAAGTTCTTAACATAACGTTACTTGTATATTACTCTGGTAAAGGAAGCCAAGCTTGGGCACTTTCTTTCGTGACCGGGTGGTGTTCCCCACGGCAACAGAATGTGTGTTTCGAACCATGCAGAGTTGCCGCCTCCGACAGTGCTCCCGACACTTGAACTCACCTGCAGCCCCCCCCCCCCTCCCACCACCACCACCACCACACACACACACACACATTCAAATCTCCCACCCACCCACCACTACCACCACAACAACAACCATGCAGGGTTGCCGCCACCACAGTGCTCCCCACACTTAAACTCACCTGCAGCCCCCCCCCCCCCCCACCACCACCACCACCACTACCACACACACACACACACACACACATTCAAATCTCCCACCCACCCACCACTACCACCACAACAACAACCATACAGAGTTGCCGCCTCCGACAGTGCTCCCGACACTTGAACTCACCTGCAGCCCCCCCCCCCCCCCCCACCACCACACACACACACACACACACACATTCAAATCTCCCACCCACCCACCCACCACAACCACGATGCAGGGTTGCCGCCACAACAGTGCTCCCCACACTTGAACTCACTTGCAGCCCCCCCCCCCCCCCCCCCCCCCCCCCCCCCCCCCATTACCAGCACCACCACCACCACCACCACACAAATCTCCCCACCCACCCACCCACCCACCCACACCCACACACTAATCACCCCCCACCCACCCCACCCACCCACCTCCCACCCCCCACCCACACACAAATCACCCCCCCCACCCACACACCCACACACACACACACAAACCCACCCCACCACCACCACGACCACGATGCAGGGTTGCCGCCACAACAGTGCTCCCCACACTTGAACTCACTTGCAGCCTCCCCCCAACCCACCCCCCTCCCCCATCCACCCGCCCACCTACCCCCCACACACAAATCTCCCACCCACCACTACCACACCCACGATGCAGGGTTGCCGCCGCCGACAGTGCTCCCCACAGTGAAGCCTTGTGTATATCAGTGGTCCCAGCACTCTTGAACCTGCTGCGGTTATCCGCAGGTGGCTTGGCCTTCATCCTGCCTACTATTGAGGAAGCTGGAGGAGTCGCTGGAAAACTGGACTTGGATCTGAGTGCAGAAGGTGGAGGCTGCCAAGCAGCTCCCACTGAACAAGAATGGCAGCTGCAGAAGGTGAGCTGCTCCAAGAGTGCTCGATCGTTGTTTTTATTTCCAGCTACATTTGGCAACTTCTAGACAGATCCCACAGAAAAAAAAATGGCTACATTTAGCCGCTTCTAGGCAGCTCCCACCAAACAAGAATTTACTACAATTGGCAACTTCTAGACAGATCCCACAGAACAAGAAATGGCTACATTTAGTAGCTTCTAGGCAGCTCCCACCAAAGAAGAATTTACTACATTTGGTAACTTCTAGACAGATCCCACAGAACAAGAAATGGCTACATTTAGCAGCTTCGAGGCAGCTCCCACCAAACAAGAACTGGCTGCACTATCAACTTCTAGGCAGCTCCCCCTGAACAAGAATGGGCTGCGTTTATCTATTTCTAGGCAGTAGCAGCAGCAGCAGCAGCAGGTGCATTGGTCCAACATAGCTTGACCATTGTCTTTGTCTTCAGCTGCAAGTAGAAGCTTCTAGGCAGCTACCAGCTAACAATTATGACTTGAACCTAACCCTTACTGTAAATATAACCCTGACCCTAGCCCTAACCCTAACCCTAACCCTAACCCTAACCCTAACCCTAACCCTAACCCTAACCCTAGACCTACCATCCACACTAAGCCAAACATTCAACCTAAACCTAAACCAAACCTGAAGCCTGAAACCTGAAACCTCCTTGGGGGGTCTGCCGGGTGTATTTTTTAAGCCAGTGGGGACTCCACAACTCAACATCAACTGAACAACTCGCAACTCAACTCAAAGCTTGCGACTCAACAACTCAACAACGACACAACAACTTGCAACTCAACAACTCAGCAACACCACTCAACACGTCGCAACTCAATTCAAATCAACAACTCTCAACTCGAATCAGCTCAACAACTCGCAACACGCAAATCAACAACTCGCAACTAAAAAAAAATATATACATTCCAGCTAAGCAGGGCGGTCATTCTAGTAAAGACCAGTGGGGCAAATGCCCGGCGAGGACTGTACGACGCTATGACTGGGCTAGGCAACCCTTGCAACAGCTAGGGTTGCCTATTTTTAAGGCCAGTGGGGCAAATGCCCCACTGATTCAACCCTGAAAAGGGTGTACACCCCTTTTTAACTTACTGAATGCCCCTCTTGCTTGCCCCTCCTGTTGCAAGTCAATGTGTTATTGCCACTTGCTTGGCTTGGCTTGGCTTGGCTTGGCTTGGCTTGGCTTGGCTTGGCTTGGCTTCGATTGGCTTGGCTGAGTACTCTTGTCCCGCCAAGCTATTGCTCCGGTATTGCCTAAGCATAGACCTAAACCTAGACTTAAACCTATACCTAAACCTAGGCTGAAACCAGGGCTCTTTTTTTCAAATCTGCGAGTGGGTATTTTCTAGCAGTATGGTTTTAGGTATCCTCCAGGGACAGCGTTTTAGTGTTTTTTATAGCTTTTATCAGGCTTTTCAGGCTTGGCTTTTATAGCCTTTTCAGGGCCATTTAGGGCAACCAAACAACCGTATTTATACATTTTAAAGCGATAATTTTGCCAAAACGGGGTCAAAACTAACAATCGCAATATATAGCGGAAAAGAGCCCTGACCTAAACATAGACCTAAACATAGACCTGAGCACAGACCTAAACATAGACCTAAACCTGAAATTTACCTTGTCTCTGTTTGACCGTACTGCTTGCCTGTCCTGCTTGATCCTCCTGTTCAGTTCAACGTGTTCATGGCCCTAACTTGCATAGTTCCATGTTCTGGCCAAGCTCCCCGAACCAGCTAAGTTGCTGCTCCAGGGGGGTGCGTTGACAGTACTGCTCGCCTGTCCTGCTTTCTCCTCCTCTTCAGTTCAATGTTTTCATGGCCCTAAGTTGCATAGTTCGTTTGGCCAAGCTCCCCGACCCAGCTAAGCTGTTGCTCCAGGGCGGTGCGTTGACCGTACTGCTCGCCTGTCCTGCTTTCTCCTCCTCTTCAGGTCAACGTGTTCATGGCCGTAAGTTGCATAGTTCGTTAGGCCAAGCTCCCCGACCCGGCTAAGCTGTTGCTCCAGGGCAGTGCATTGCAGCTGATGCTTGTATTTATAGACCACCCTTGCTTCCAGCCAAACGGCGACGAGTGGCAGTTCTCTAGTGACGGTGAGGGTGGCGATGGTGACGGTGAAGGTGGCGATGGTGACGGTGACGGTGATAGTGAAGGTGGCGACGGTGACGGTGACGGTGAAGGTGGCGATGGTATGGATGCGGCACACCCTGGTGTTTGTGGAGGCAGTACTGGCGTACATGGAGGCAGCACAAATGCACATGGAGGCAGTACTGATACAGATGGAGGCAGTACCAGTGCACATGAAAGCAGTACTGGTGCATATGGAGGCAATACGTTTGGCAGTACGGGCAGCCCTCCTTGCATGATCCCCCAAACAGCTGTGCTCGCCCTACACAGGTTAGTGGCCACTGTTTTTTTACACCCCCCACCCCCCACCCCCCACCCCCACACACACAAACAGCTGTGCTCGCCCTACACAGGTAAGTGGCCACTGTTTTTTACACCCCCCCCCCCACCCCCCCCACCCCCCCCCCCCACACACACACACACACACACACATACACACACACACACAAACAGCTGTGCTCGCCCTACACAGGTTAGTGGCCACTGTTTTTTACCCCCCCCCCCCCCCCCCCCCCCCCCCCACACACACACACACACACACACAAACACATAAACACACAAGCAGCTGTGCTCGCCCTACACAGGTTGGTGGCCATGGGCAGTGCATCAGTGAGCACCCTGCACCTTGATGGTCAAGACACCCGGCATGTTACCCCCCCACCCCCAACCCAACCCAACCCAACCCAGCTTCCACACACACTCACACACACACAGGTTGGTGGCCATGGGCACAGTGATTTTGTTTTCAAATCTGGAAGTGGTTTTTTTGTAGCTTTGTGGTTGTAGGCCTCCTCCAGGGACAGTGACTTAGTACTTTTTGTAGCTTTTTATAGCTTTTTGTAGCTTTTTAGGGCCATGTTAGGTAAACAAAAAGAAAAAAACGTTAATTTTGCTAAAACGGGGTCGAACTAGCGATCGCTATATGTAGCGGGGTAAAAATCAGCTGTTCTCGCCCTACACAGGTTAGTGGCCATTGTTTTGTTTTCAGCTCCATCAGCCTGCCACTGGGTCAAGCCCAAATTTCACCGCTTCTTTGGAGTGACTGTCATATCAGCTTTCAGGTGCACTAGCTAGCTTTTGGCTGGGCCGAAGGACGGGGAAAGGGAGCTGCCTAGAAGCTGCTATGTGTAGCCCCCCAAAATAAACAGGTTGCCTATGGCTACCAACACTGTTTTTCTTTTCGGCTACTAGCAGCAGCTTTTAGGCAGCTGTACTCGCCCCACACAGGTGGGTGGCCATGGGCAGTGATGGTCAAGACACCCTGCCTTTCAACCCCCACACCCACATTCACACCCACCCACACACACTCACACACACAGGTTGGTGGCCATGGGCAGTGCTGATCAAGACACCCTGCAGCTGCTCCTTCACTGCGAGGGCATTGAGACCCTATGTGCCGTCCTGGCTAACCCTTGCACAGAAGTGTCTGTTCGGAACATGAGCAGCAGTATGCTGCTTGACATGGCCCTCCTCCCCGAGGCCGCTGCCCTGTGTGCTGAGCACCGAACAATTGGCATTGTGGTGGGGATCATAATGGGTGCCCCACTGGGCACCCCCGACCGCATGCATGCGCTGCTGCTTCTCGCCAGGCTGTGCAATAGCAGTGCTCGCTGCAGGATGTGCAATAGCAGTGCTCGCCAGGCTGTGCAATAGCAGTGCTCGCCAGGCTGTGCAATAGCAGTACTCGCTGCAGGATGTGCAATAGCAGTGCTCGCCAGGCTGTGCAATAGCAGTGCTCGCCAGGCTGTGCAATAGCAGTGCTCGCTGCAGGATGCAGGCTGTGCGCGAGGGAATCGTTCCTTGCATGGTTGACATGATGCGGAGGGGAGACTCCTCGGAGAGAGCGCACTCTGTCAGAGTTAGATGACTGGTAGGTCAGTCTCACAGACAGTGGCGTGTCCACGGACATGTGTACGTGGACTTAGCCGCAATCCTAAACCCGTAACCTCAACTCCTAGGTGACCGGAGGCTGGACTTAAGTCCAGCCCACGCTTTAAATATTGCCTTGAGAATCCATAGCCTCATCCGTCTAGACACCATCCGGTGTTATTCCGACACACTCAGCTGGGACGCTTGCTATCCTCGCACAGTCCACAACCACTCACCAACACATCATGCGGGGGAGTACACTCCAGGCTGTGGTGGACCTACTACAGGCGCGTGATACCCTGTTGTGTAAGAGCATCTCCCACACTCCATGCTTCTTCTATACCCACCCACCAGCAAATCATGCAGGGGAATACAGTCCAGGTAGCAGTGGAATTACTGCAGGTGCGTGCCACCCTGTTTAGTGCGTCTCCCACACAGTGTCCTTCTCCCACACCCACCCACCAACACATCATGCGGGGGGATACACTCCAGGCGGTGGTGGACCTGCTACAGGTGCGTGCCACCCTGTTTAGTGCGTCTCCCACACTCCATGCTTCTCCCACACCCACCCACCAACACATCATGCGGGGGAGTACACTCCAGGCCGTGGTTGACTTACTACAGGTGCGTGCCACCCTGTTTAGTGCGTCCCCCACACTCCATGCTTCTCCCACACCCACCCACCAACACATCATGCGGGGGAGTACACTCCAGGCCGTGGTTGACTTGCTACAGGTGGGTACTACCCTGTTATGTAAGAGTGTCTCCCACACCCACCCACCAGCAAATCATGCGGGGGGATACACTCCAGGCCGTAGTGGACCTGCTACAGGTAGGTGCCAACCCCTGCATTGCTTCACCCCCAATCAGTGTTCTCCCACACCCACCCACCGACACATTATGCGGGGGGATACACTCCAGGCTGTGGTGGACCTGCTGCAAGTGGGCACTACCCTGTTAAGTGTGTCTCCCACACAGTGTGCTTCTCCCACACCCACCCAGCAGCACATGATGCGAGTTTATATGCCTCAGGCCATGGTGGAGGTGCTACAGGTGGGTGCCAACATGTCCATTGATTCTCCCACACTCAGTGCTTCTCCCACACCCATCCAGCAGCATATGGTGCATGGGAATACGCCTCAAGCTGTGGTGGACCTGCTGCAGCCCCTTGAATTTGAATTTGAATTCGAATTTGAACTGTTACACGGTGTGAGGGAACACGCTTCAGGCTCTGGTGGACCTGCTGTAGCCCCTTGGGTTTGAATTTGAATTTGAACTGTTACATGATGTTAGGGAATACGCCTCATGCTGTGGTGGACCTGCTGCGGCCCTTTGGATTTGGATTTGAATTTGAATTTGAACTGTTACAAGATGCGAGGGAATACGCCTCAGGCTGTGGTGGACTTGCTGCAGCCCCTTGAATTTCAATTTGAACTGTTACATGATGCGAGGGAATGTGCCTCAGGCTGTGGTGGACCTGCTGCAGCCCCTTGAATTTGAATTTGAATATGAACTGTTTCATGATGCGAGGGAATACGCCTCAGGCTGTGGTGGAGCTACTGCAGCCCCTTGAATATAAATTTGAATATGAACTGTTACATGATGCGAGGGAATAAGTTTCAGGCTGTTGTGCACCTGCTGCAGCCCCTTGAATTTGAATTTGAATTTGAACTGTTACATGATGCGAGGGAATAAGTTTCAGGCTGTGGTGCACCTGCTGCAGCCCCTTGAATTTGAATTTGAATTTGAACTGTTACATGATGCGAGGGAATAAGCTTCAGGCTGTGGCGGACCTGCTACAGGTGTAAAAGCGAAACCCAAACCCTAAACCCTAAATCATTAACCCTGAACCCTGTACATGTAACCAACCTCCCCGCATCCATGCCTTACCCTAAAGCTCAATGCCCCGGGAACACCAATACCAAGCCTGAAAATAACTAGGCCCTAAACCCCAAACCTTGAGCCCCAAACTCTGACCCCCAAACTCTGACCCCCCCCCCCCCCCCCTCCCCCCAAACCTATACCCCTACAGGTGTCTACCTTCCCCACATCCAACCGGGGCGACACCAACTTCCCCCTAGGGCACGCTGTGTCTTTGGTGGCCATCCTAACTCAGAACCCAGACAACCACTTTGGTCTGGTGGGGGCAGGCATGGTCCCTCTGCTGGTCAACGCCCTACCCTCAGATTCATGGCAGACCAAGTCGACAGTTATGTCAGCTTTGTTGCTGCTCACTGTGCATGATCCCCACCATGCATCCATGGTGAATCGTGCCGGTGCCACAACGCATGTGCTGGACATTCTGAGAGACCGCAGCAACAAGCCAAGCCACGTGCACGAGCATGCCATAGCTGTCCTGGTGTCCATGTCAAGGATCCTAGAGATCCAAGTGGAGATGGTTGAGCACGGAGGTAATGCAAGACCTGCTTTTGTAACTTGCTGTGGTGGTGATGTTGATGATGGTGATGATGATGATGGTGAAGATGATGATGGTGATGATGATGATGATGATGATGATGATGATGATGATGATGATGGTAGTGATGACTACATTTTCCTGGTGCCCTACTGGATTCCAAATGTGCCTGCAGTTTGACAGAGTCAAGGAAGCTTATGGCTGTGGTGCTCATTGAGATACGCTACGGGATGGGGGTTGGAGTTGGAGTAGCAACTACTATTCCATTGTGGCTATGCGTAGCAGCAACAAGCAAAGCCATGTGCACGAGCATGCCATAGCTGTCCTAGAGTCCATGACCAAGTTCCTAGACATACGAGCGGAGATGGTGAAGCGCAGAGATGATGCAAGATCTGCTTTTGTAACTTTCTTTGGTATTGAGGATGATGATGGTGGTGGTGGTGGTGGTGGTAGTGATGATGATGATGATGAGGAGGAGGAGGAGGAGGAAGAGGAGGAGGAGGAAGATACAAGGACCTGCTTGTGTAACTTGCACTGGTACTGTTGATATTATTATGTCCATCCTCCTCGACCCTGACTTGCACTGGTACTGTTCATATTATTCTGTCCATCCTCCTAGACCCTGTCTTGCACTGGAACTGTTCATATTATTCTGTCCATCCTCCTAGACCCTGTCTTGCACTGGTACTGTTCATATTATTCTGTCCATCCTCCTAGACCCTGTCTTGCACTGGTACTGTTCATATTATTCTGTCCATCCTCCTAGACCCTGTCTGGCACTGGTACTGTTCATATTATTCTGTCCATCCTCCTAGACCCTGTCTTGCACTGGTACTGTTCATATTATTCTGTCTATCCTCCTAGACCCTGTCTTGCACTGGTACTGGTTATATTATTCTGTCCATCCTCCTAGACCCTGTCTTGCACTGGTACTGTTCATATTATTCTGTCCATCCTCCTAGACCCTGTCTTGCACTGGTACTGTTCATATTATTCTGTCTATCCTCCTAGACCCTGCTCTTGCACTGGTACTGTTATATTATTCTGTCCATCCTCCTAGACCCTGTCTTGCACTGGTACTGTTCATATATTCTGTCCATCCTCCTAGACCCTGTCTTGCACTGGTACTGTTCATATTATTCTGTCCATCCTCCTAGACCCTGTCTTGCACTGGTACTGTTCATAGTATTCTGTCCATCCTCCTAGACCCTGTCTTGCACTGGTACTGTTCATATTATTCTGTCCATCCTCCTAGACCCTGTCTTGCACTGGTACTGTTCATATTATTCTGTCCATCCTCCTAGACCCTGTCTTGCACTGGTACTGTTCATATTATTCTGTCCATCCTCCTAGACCCTGTCTTGCACTGGTACTGTTCATATTATTCTGTCCATCCTCCTAGACCCTGTCTTGCACTGGTACTGTTCATATTATTCTGTCCATCCTCCTAGACCCTGTCTTGCACTGGTACTGTTCATATTATTCTGTCCATCCTCCTAGACCCTGTCTTGCACTGGTACTGTTCATATTATTCTGTCCATCCTCCTAGACCCTGTCTTGCACTGGTACTGTTCATATTATTCTGTCCATCCTCCTAGACCCTGTCTGGCACTGGTACTGTTCATATTGTTCTGTCCATCCTCCTAGACCCTGTCTTGCACTGGTACTGTTCATATTATTCTGTCCATCCTCCTAGACCCTGTCTTGCACTGGTACTGTTCATATTATTCTGTCCATCCTCCTAGACCCTGTCTTGCACTGGTACTGTTCATATTATTCTGTCCATCCTCCTAGACCCTGTCTGGCACTGGTACTGTTCATATTATTCTGTCCATCCTCCTAGACCCTGACTTCCTTCTAAGCTTTCACATTCACAGCTATGTCTTGTACGTAGGAGTGGACATCGAATTGTGCCTCCTCTTCGACCCTTATAACATTACACAACGTCACAACCCGTATAAAGTTACACATTCATAACAGTGTCTTATACGCAAGAGTGGGTATTATTCTGTGCCTCATCTTTTACCCTTATAACGTTACACATTCATAACATCGCAACCCGTATAAAGTTACACATTCCTAGCTGTGTCTTGTAGGCAAGAGTGGGTGTAATGCTGTGCCTCCTCTTCAACCCTTATAACATTACAAATGCATAACGCCACACCCCTTCTAGGCCCTTCTAACGCGACAAACTCATAACGCCACACCCCTTCTGACGTTATACATTCAAAACAACACGCCCTTCTATCGCTACACATCCATAGCTTTGTCTTGAACGAAGGTGCAGATGCCCGTCTGTGCCTCCTCTTAGACCCATATAACATTGCACATTCATAACGTCATAACCCGTATAAAGGTACACATTACTAACGGTGTCTTATACACAGGAGTGGGTATCATGCTATGACTCCTCTTCGACCCTTGTAACGTTGCGCATTCATAACTGTGTCTTGCACGTAGGTGCAGATGTCCTTCTGTGCCTCCTCTTCGACCCTTATAACGTTTCACATTCAAAACTGTGTCTTAAACGTAGTTGTGGATGTCCTTCTGTCCCTGCTCATGGATCCTTATAATGCTACTCACCCGTAACTGTCCCTGCTCATGGATCCTTATAATGCTACTCACCCGTAACTGTCTCTGCTCATGGATCCTTATAATGCTACTCACCCGTAACTGTCCCTGCTCATGGATCCTTATAATGCTACTCACCCGTAACTGTCCCTGCTCATGGATCCTTATAATGCTACTCACCCGTAACTGTCCCTGCTCATGGATCCTTATAATGCTACTCACCCGTAACTGTCTCTGCTCATGGATCCTTATAATGCTACTCACCCGTAACTGTCCCTGCTCATGGATCCTTATAATGCTACTCACCCGTAACTGTCCCTGCTCATGGATCCTTAAAACGTTTCACATTCAAAACTGTGTCTTGAACGCAGTTGTGGATCATTCTGTCCCTGCTCATGGATCCTGAATGCTACACATGAACACATCCGTAACGGTGTCTTATACACAGGAGTGGGTATCATGCTCTGCCTCTTCTTCGACCCTTATTACATTGCACATTCAAAACTGTGTCTTGAACATAGGTGTGGATGTCCTTCTGTCCCTGCTCATGGATCCTGATAATATTATTGACTGATTTATATATCAGTCTCTGAGTCGACATAATGCACACCGGTACCTTTCCCTCCTGGTACCGTGTTGCCTGCCGCCAGGCCTCAGGCTAGCTGTGGCCTGCACGTGACTGCAGTACCCTGCAGTACACATCTCTATTCTATATGATTGCGCCTGTTGCGCTTAATAGCATCTTCTCCTCTATTGAGCCTATGCCGTTGTAACAATCTTACATTAACAGGTTATGTGCGCCATCTTTAGACGCTAACGAAGAACAGCCGCTGATTTCCGCGTTCGGATTCAGTTCCCCTCTGACTTGTCGAAGGCCCGAGTTTTAACTAAGCACCTGGACTCCCTGTGCGGATCCTACTTCCCGCTGCTCCGCCTGCCGCTTCCTACCAAGAATCCTTGGATCTGCCACTGCGTCCTACGACTGGAGCAAGCAAGAGCGACCACAAGTCACCGAAATCTATGAAGTGAGTATAGGACGACGCCCTCACCGAGACCCACACAGTGCTGTATTGATCTCAGACGATCAATTTGTCTACGCCTCCAGCTTAAGAGAAGCTTCTGTCGTCGAACATTGCCGCTTGGCAACGTTCAACCCCCGGTAATCCGCTGGATCCTTTTGGATCGCCGATTCCCACACACACTCCATCCCCTCTTCCCCTGCCCCGCCCTCGTAACTCCCCCTATCCCAACACTCCGACCTACAACGCCAAGACTCCTACACAGAAGACCTCACCATGCAACCTCCCCGTATATTCACCGGTAACAACCTCTACAACTGGCGCTGCGCCAGGCAGAATATACTCCTGGCCCTCAAATCAGATAGGGATACCATTGCCATTGCTTTCGACTGCCAACAAGCAGTGGTCGCTGGCGAGCCTGCTGACTCTGATGGTTACCCTGCTGATGACATTACTTACCCTGTTGTTGCGGCTGCTGATCCGGCTGTTCCAGCTGCCCCTGCTCGTGGTGTCCCCAACAGGATCTCCACCTGGAAAAACAACAAGACCTTTAAGATCATCATAGATCATGTATCAGATCCCATCCAGCAGGCCATTCATGCTAACACAGATATGGCCACTAGAGCCTTCAGGTTTCTAGATGCCCTGTACTCTGAGGAAGGCAGCAGACTGGAGCATACCACCCTGACTGCCATAATGGGATTACGTATGACCTCCACTGAATCCCTGCAGACATACCTCTCTAGGGCAGCTGATCTGTACTCCCAGATTCCCAAGATACAAGGCACCCACATCGTCTCTACCAGCACCTTCCTAAACCTCATTGTCAAGGGACTAAACTCCCGCTCTGAATATGATGGGTACATCAATCAGTTCAACCCCATTGCTGTCACCACCTTTGCTATGCTCCAAAGTACCCTCTTCAACTGGTGCTTAGTGAAGCAAGTAGACCCTGCACCATCTCCTGAAGAGGCTGAGATGGCAGCTGCAGCTTACAGGGTCAGGAAGCCCTTCAACAGCAAGCACCTCCCATTCAGAGACAGGACCATCTCCTACAAGAAGATGACCTGCTGGAACTGTGGGGGTATAGGCCATAGCTCCAGAGACTGCACCAGTGAGGACACTGATCTAGCTTTCAGGCCAGCAGACTCAGATGAAGCTGACCATGGATCTAAGTCACCTCCCAAGAACAGATCAGGAGATGACAAGGATCCTGATGACAAGAAGACTCCCAAGAAGACCAGTCCAGACAGGAGGCGCCTAAGAAGATACCCAAGCAGGGGACGCCATGCCCATGTTGCTGATGGTAATCAGTCCACCTCCAACTCTGACAGTGAGGGTGAAGAACACAACTTCCTGTCCCTGGCACTGGATGAGGACAACCTTCAGCCCATGAGATTTGCTACACCAACCAGAGGCAAGTCTGTTTCATTTGCCTTGCCACCTGACCCCCTGGCCAATACAGCATTCTTTGGACAAATAAGTGCTGATGATGAATGCACTATAGAAGATGGAGAAGTTTTCCAGGCAGCACTGCAGACAGAATGGATCATAGATACTGCAGCACACTCTCATGCAACAAGTAACATCTCCCATCTACATGACATTCAGGACCTTCAGCAGCCTATTAGGCTGCAGCTGGCAGATCAAGACTCTCCACCTATCCTCTGCAAGCAGATAGGGAAGGCCAAGATCAAGGGCCATGGCAGGACTCTGATCATCCTGAACAATGTACTTCTTGCTGACTGCAACATGCCCAACATCATTAGCATTCATGCAGCCACCAGCCTGTGCCCAGACCTCCAAGTTCACCTGTCCAAAACTCAAGCCACACTCTCCATCCCAAGACCATCTGGTACCAAACTGCTCCTCTCATGCCCCAAAAGGCATGGACTCTACCTCACACAAACTTCACCAGTCACTGCCAGTAATCCCTCTATCCCTGTGGACCCTACCGTTGCCTACATCATGATGGTTACCAAGCCTCCATCAACTCACACTGACTCTGAGACAGGGCAGTACCCACCCACTCATGAGACCTCCCCCAGTAGAGCTGATCAAGACCTCCAGGACTTCCCCTCTACTTCTGCTCCATCTGCACCCCACACTGATTCTGAGATAGGGCAGTACCCACCCACTCATGTGGAGGCAGATCATGACCTCCAGGACTTCCCCTCTACTTCTGCTCCATCTGCACCCCACACTGATTCTGAGATAGGGTAGTACCCACCCACTCATGTGGGGGCAGATCAAGACCTCCAGGACTTCCCCTCTACTTCTGCTCCATCTGCACCCCACACTGATTCTGAGATAGGGCAGTACCCACCCACTCATGTGGAGGCAGACCAAAACCTCCAGGATCATCCTCCCCCTACCTGCCAGTATCATTCCCCTTCCACTGCAGGCACTCTGGAAGACTCTGTTGATGATACTGACAGTGATGACATGCCAGAGCTCATCCATCCAGAGGTACACAAGCCACAGGATGACCCTGGACTAGGAGTAGATGACCCTCCAGAAACCACCCCAGCCCTCCAACAACAGCTGGACAACCTGGGCCTACAACGAGCCAGAGCAGAGATGGAACTCCTCAGTGACCGGATCAGTACCAACTATGAGGAATATGATGGCCCCTTAGATGGGGACGGGCCACTCAAGCCATCTGATCTAGACACAGCAACTACCTGGGACCAATGGATACTGGTCAACAGGTCACCAGACATTGGACTACCACTGGGAGAAGTTAATCAGAATGTCAACCACATCCACTTCTCCAACAACTCCAGCCTTAGTCTCACACGATTTGGATGCACCCTACACCACCTGAACAGCAGGCCTGCTTCACCAGCTTTCAACATCAAGCCCAGGCCTCCACTGTCCAAGCTCATCACAGCATTCACCAGCAAGTTCCCTACCCTGCTTGCTTCTGAAAGGGAACAGTTCCCACACAGGTCAATGCACAAGAAGCCATCTGATGCCTGCAGTCCTATCATGAAGCACAACAGCAGACTCCAGCAAATGGTGCAAGCCTACCCCACTGTTTCTACCACAGCCAGACCCACCCTACAGTGGGCCATTTGTCTCCAAGCTGCCATGGTCAATGCACATGCTCACACACTCTCATTCAGACCTAAGATGATCATGGACCCCAGGAGCTGTGCACAGGCTGGAGGCAAAGTGCTATGTGTCAACCACCTCAGCATGAACTGGAGCCCCATGGACTTCACCTTTATCAACATTCTTACCCCCCCCAGCCTAGCTCCCACGTCATTTGACCAGTTCCTTGCCCAGATCTGCCAGCAACTTGACCTTGATGGCTTCCCAGGCAAGCCAGGCACTTAATTCAGTTACCAACATTGCTCTTCATCTTTTGGATAGACTTGAACCTCTAGAATTTCTTAGATTAACTGCCTACTGTACTGCCCCATGTACTTCCACAGGCCGCCACCCTTCTGAATTTAGAATTCCTCTAGTCTCTTCCTGGTGTCTATGCTTTAATTTAGGGTCTACCTAATGTAGCTCACCCAAATTATGGGGGGACTAGTCCAGACATCATGTCTAAATGACAAATCCTCTAGTCTCGAATCATGCAACTTCTCGTAGCCAAGGATATCTTCACAAGCCTTCACCAAGCCTGGACTTTCCTTCCCCAGCTTCCCATAGCAGCCTATCTGCTCTAGCCTGCAGCCTACCTGCAGTTTCCTTGCACCTTCTCAGCAGCCTCTCTGCTACTTAGCCTGCAGCCTACCTGCAGTGCCACTTACCTGGCCAGCTACCCCAGAAGACTGACATTTCTTTGAAGACCCCTGCTGAAGTGATTTCTCCCTTCCAGCTACCAGAAATTCCCAAAGTCTCCCTAGTTTTAATATTTTAATTTTCTTATGCCCCTCAGTTAATTCCAGGAATTCTTGAGCTCAAGAATACCTTGAATTGGGGGGGATGTTATTGACTGATTTATATATCAGTCACTGAGTCGGCATAATGCACACCGGTACCTTTCTCTCCTGGTACCGTGTTGCCTGCCGCCAGGCCTCAGGCTAGCTGTGGCCTGCACGTGACTGCAGTACCCTGCAGTACACATCTCTATTCTATATGATTGCGCCTGTTGCGCTTAATAGCATCTTCTCCTCTATCGAGCCTATGCCGTTGTAACAATCTTACATTAACAAATAACGCTACACATTCATAACTGTGTCTTGAACGTAGGTGCAGATGTCCTTCTGTGCCTCCTCTTAGGCCCTTATAACGTTGCGCATTCATAACTGTGTCTTGAACGGATGGAAGTCATGGATCCTGAACGCTACATATCCGTAACGGTGTCTTATACACAGTAGTGGGTATCATGCTCTGCCTCTTCTTTCGACCCTTATTACGTTGCACGTTCATAACTGTGTCTTGAACATAGGTGTGGATGTCCTTCTGTCCCTGCTCATGGATCCTGACTGTCCGGATGAGGTTAGGAGTGGAGCCATGGAGGCTGTGTCTAACTTCTGTTGTGTGGAAGGGCACAGTAAGCTCACAGACGCCAGAACCACAGAGATCATGAGCTGCCTAGTGCAAACCCTCCGGAGCCCTTCCCCTTCCCTATCCCGCTGGTCAGCAGCGCTGTTGAACCTCCTCATTAGCAAGGATGAGGGCAGGGTACAGGAGGTGCTGCTATGTGGCTTGGACAGCTCCCTGGCCCATGTGCTCAACGCAGGTGCCGCTAGGCCAACGAGCTCATGCCCTCATCGCAATGCCTATGACGAGGACATGGCACGAGGAGAAGGGCACGCAAGTGCATGCCCTCCGCACGATGCCTATGATGAGGACATGGCACGAGGAGATGGACACGCAAGCCCATGTCCTCCGCACAGTGCCTATGACGAGGACATCTGGTGTGCTCAGGAGCAGGCTGCATGGTTGGTCGCCCGCCTCTTCACCAAGCCCCACAATGCATCCCTCCTCGCGGCCCACGGCATCTTACGTCCCCTGCTGCTCCTCCTCCAGGCCGACATGCAAGGCCCCCCCCCCTCCCCCTACGGCCAGGGGGCTGCGGCCAATAGCCTTGGGGGCGGGGCGACCCCGGGCAGTGTGGGTGAGTCAAGAACAGAGGGCAGCAGTGGATTGTTCTCTCAAGAGCTTGGTGACAGCTCACATGAGGGGGAAGTTGACCTGTCGGCCAGCCTGGCAGGAGCAGCTGCCAGCCTGGCATTGCAAATGCTGTCACGGTAGAGCAGTGCAGCACGGAGTGATCTTAACCAAGAGCTAGCGCTTCAGAGGTGGCTTGGACACAGTGTCCACCTGCCTGGCTTTGAACTGGACTGACAGTAATGATAACGCCTGGTGGGGCGTGGTATTAAGGGAGCCCCGTCTTACGGCGGTAGGGAACGGGCTGCTACTTAACCTGAAAAAAGCTACCATGGCGGTTGACAGCGACCGCGGACACTAAGGCGCACCCGTGGGGATTTAAACCCGGCACCTTCGTCGTTCAAGGAGCTCAGCCATTGAGCCATTCGTTGGACGGGGATAAGAAGACTGACATGGTATCTGCCAGTGGCTGTGTTTTCTATCATTCAAAGGTGGCTTGGACCCAGTGTCCACCTGCCTGGCTTGGAAACTGGACTAACATGGTATCTGTCAGTGGCAGTGTTTTTCAAATTCAAATTCAAATTCAAATTCAAATTCAAATTCAAAGGGGGCTTAGGCACAGAGTACACCAGGGTTGAATTTTGTCTCACCTAATCTATGTTTCGTGAGACAAAATCTACGTTTAATGGGCCCATATCTACATCTCATGGGCCAGAATCAGCATTTGCAATGTAACATACCCAAACCTGTGTTTGAGACATAAAACGTAATGTTGTGAACAACTCAGATGCCCACCAGGGTACTTCAGGAGGACCCCCAGCTCTGCTGCCTGAGACGCAACCAATCGTTTAGCCTGCGTCCTGCGAAACAACGGAACCTTCCTTCTGATCAACGGACCCTCCCCACGTAGCATTCTGCGACGCAACGGACCCTTCGACGTCACGTTTGCGACGGAGGACGCAGCGTCCTGAACAACCCTAGTGCCCACCTGCCTGCCTGCTTGGCTTAGAACTGGCCTGGTCTGGAATGTATATATGATACCATGCAGGGGTTCCTTTTGTTTTGAAAGGATTTTTACCCCAGGGGGTGGGTCCCCTGGCACTTGAGCTTGGACTTGGTTACATAGCTCCAGCCAGCACGTGGGTCGGGAAGTGCATGATTAGAGGCAGCATAGAACAGCCTCCACCCCTGCCAACGACCATGATCCATGGCTGACAGGGCAGCAAGGCAGATAACACCCCACAGCTCCAAATTAATATAACTTAAAATAGCTTCTTACCTTAATATAACTTAAAACAGCTTCTTACCTTAATATAACTTAAAACAGCTTCTTACCTTAATATAACTTAAAACACCTTCTTACCTTAATATAACTTAAAACAGCTTCTTACCTTAATATAACTTAAAATAGCTTCTTACCTTAATATAACTTAAAACACCCCACAGCTCCAAATTAATATAACTTAAAATAGCGTCTTACCTCCGCCACTGTAAGTGGTTGAGATCTGGGTCCGGCTCTAAGGGGTTTAATACCTACGCCACCAAAACGGTGGTTGGGAGTTAGGTTTGTTTGTCCTCGACACACCCCTGATGTAATGGGGTTTTTTGCTTTGTGGATGCTTTTTCTTTTTGTTTAAAGCACAGAGTCTCATACACCCTCGCGGTGTCAAGTAGACTTTAACATGTAATGTAATGTAATGTAATGTAATAACACTACCGGTATTTTGATTAAAATTGTGATTCCGGGGAGTACATTTTGTTTTACCAGATCATCCTTATTTGTTAAGAATGAAGCAGGTTGGCAGGTAGATAAATGGTCTCCGCCCATCAGTCATGGGTTCGAATCCGGTTAGCGTGATCCCTGGTTTCAGACCTAGAACTTGAACTTGGTTACATAGCTTCAGTAAGGATGTAAAAATCTGATCCGATCCAATCCGAAGGAAATTCCAAGCTCTACTTCAAACTGTGCTTGCCCCGGTTTAAACGAACGCCACACTAGAACTTTATTACCCGATGGTGGTTGGCAAGCAAACGGGCTGCCCCCCTCAACCTCACGCCTCGTCATACGGCATGCCATTTATTCATTTAAGCTGTAGTAACCAATTTCCAACTATATCCGTATTTTTATTTCTTTTCCTGGTATATTTATTTTGACTGCCGGAGATGGCGAGCAGCCCGATTGCTGGCTCGAGCTATGTAACGAAGTTCACGTTCAAGAGGGATTATCACCAGATCCCCCCTCGGCTAGAAGGTGCTACATCTTTCTTCACTTTCATAACAGCAGAAAGGCCAAAAGCCAAGGCATGGAAAAATCCGCTTAGTATGCACCCTGTTTTCTGTGGGTATTGCATGGGAATTCACGTTCAGAACCTTTATGAATGGAAATGACACTAAGACTTTTTGGAGCAACCTGGCCGACTATCTTTCTAATTGTAGAAGAGCAAGGCAGGAAAACCTGGACTGCTTAGTGGCACCGTAATTTATTCTCCTTTTTTTCTTGTGACTTCTCATTTGTTAGCTTCATACCTCCGCCACTGTTAGTGGTTGAGATCTGGATCCTGCTCTAGGGGGTTTAAAACCTCCGCTACCAAAACGGTGGTTCGGAGTTTGGTTTGTTTGTCCTCTACACCCCCCTGATGTAATGGTTTTTTTGCTTAGTGGGTGCTTTTTATTTTTATTTAAGCACAGAGTCGCATACACCCTTATCAGCTTGGATAACACTCCGGAGAGTGGACTTTGTGTGTGCAGCACGCCAATCTATAAATGCGGAGA
Organism: Chlamydomonas sp. ICE-L; assembly: GCA_013435795.1. Classification (NCBI taxonomy): domain Eukaryota; kingdom Viridiplantae; phylum Chlorophyta; class Chlorophyceae; order Chlamydomonadales; family Chlamydomonadaceae; genus Chlamydomonas; species Chlamydomonas sp. ICE-L. The sequence goes on along the minus strand of JACBWV010000610.1, from coordinate 16,139,336 downwards.
CGAGAATAAGTTACAAGCACAGGAGACCCATTAAGGGGCACCAGTGGAGGAAAGGGGGCGGTAGCCTGGAACCTGGTCAGGGTACAGGCTAGACAGCGCGTGTCAGAAGAACCGATGACGCAGTCAACAGGAAGCTGACATAGTACTGTCACGACAGGCAGCTAGCGGTGGCTGTAAAGTCTAAGCTCACCCAGGCTTTAGAAGCCAACAACACCTACGCCCAGAAGGAGCAAGACAAGGCAGAGTTTACTATTGTGTCCGCTCGACGCATGGGAGGCAAGGTGGATCCCTCACGACCCCGCCTTGCCCTAATCACAGTATCCTCCAGCTTCGATGCTTCCTCCATTGTGAGGAACCGAAGGTTCCTCAAGGATAGCGGAATAGCAGCTCTGGATTTCTTGTCTCCTGAGGAGCTGAAGCTGCACAAGGAACACCTTCCAGCGTTTCTGGAAGCTAAGAGGGACCCCTCTAAGTGGGTTTCGTTCAATAGAGGACTCCTGAAGGTGCGGGACAAGGCTCCCCCTTCAGGTAATACATAAAGAACCTGAGGATCTCATTAGAATGGCTCTTGAGGAATCTTTTGACTCCAACACTGGCTGGGTTCATGACTTGCGTTGTGCTCTCCACAAGCTAGGATCCAGTAAAAACATCAACATTTTGGAGGCTGTCGATGTCGAAGGTATTATGTCTGAAGTTTTTGAGTCATGGAGGTTTAAGTACCCAAGTGACACCAATGCAGTTAGAGACATCCCTGATGAGAGAAGGGTTGGCTTTAAACGCCTCCGATACCAAAAATGGTTCGCAGCCAACAGCAATGATGAGAATGGCTTGATTCCCTTTACATCCGCCTTACATAAGCAGGATCAGATTCGTTCTATAGCACAGTTTAGAATGGGTTCCCATTGGCTGAACACAGAAAGAATGAGGGTGGTGGATAGAGCACACATCCCTCGCTCAATGAGACACTGTCAAATGTGTGGGTTCCAAAAAACTGAGGATGAAATGCATATGTTTGAGTGCCCTTTTTATAATGATATTCGCCTCCGCTACCAGAATCTGTTTACAGATATTTATAGGCATGTCCATGAGGATACCGACTTAACCGTATGGAATGTGGAATTCTGCGATTCCACATTCAGAACCTTTATGAATGGAAATGGCACTAAGTCTTTTTGGAGCAACCTAGCCGACTATCTTTCTACTTGTAGAAGAGCAAGACAGGAAGCCCTGGACTGCTTAGTGGCACCGTAATTTATTATCCCTTTTTTTTCTTCTTTAGACTTCTCATTTGTTAGCTTCTTACCTCCGCCACTGTAAGTGGTTGAGATCTGGGTCCTGCTATAAGGGGTTTAATACCTACGCCACCAAAACGGTGGTTGGGAGTTTGGTTTGTTTGTCCTCGACACACCCCTGATGTAATGGGGTTTTTTGCTTTGTGGGTGCTTTTTCTTTTTGTTTAAAGCACAGAGTCTCATACACCCTCGCGGTGTCAAGTAGACTTTAACATGTAATGTAATGTAATGTAAGGTGTCTCATCGACTGATGCATGAAGTGGACTAAGGTGCCTTGCATGGAACATCAGAGGACAACTCAGTGTTCTGAGCAGCTGCGGTGCAGCAATGAAAGTGGTGAGAAAACACGACATTTTATTGTTTTCACACACAGGGGTGCGTGGCCAGCTAGACACCCCCCACATTCCAGGTTTCAAATGCCTTTCTTGTGCCCCTCGCCCCAAGTTGAGCAAGGATGGGGGGGTCGCTATCTATGTCCGCACTTGCCTAAATGCTACTTTAGTCCATGAGGCACCTGAATTAGGCATGGCATGGATTCGCATACATGGAACACACATTGGTGTGTGCTATATCCCACATGCTAACAGCTCATACTACAAACATGGTGACGACTGCATTAGTATAGAGGACCACTTCCTCACTCTAGGTAAAATCATTGGGAGCTTCCAGGAAAAAGGCAACGTTGTGGTGATGGGTGACTTCAACGCTCGGGTTGGTCTTGGTGTGGACAATGATGATACCGAGTTAGGAGATGAACCAGTACCCCAAACCAGTAGTACAGCCCCCAACCAAACCATTCAACCGAGGTGTAGCATGGACACAGCTCCCCCCAATCGATTGGGGGGGGCCCTACTCCAGCTATGTGTAGTAACTGGTCTTATCATCCTTAACGGTAGAACAGAAGGTGATATGCAAGGTGCACATACCTTCTTTGCAGATGGCATGGACAAGAAATCTGTCATTGATTATGCGCTAGCCGCCCCTAGTCTTCTCAACACCCCAGGAGTCAAGTTTAGTGTGGCTCCCAAGCATGACTGCCCTCTCAGGCCCGGGGGTGGAAAGGTTGACCACATGCCTATCACACTCCACATACCAGATGCTGCCCTTAGGCCTTCTCAAGGTACTATTAGTACACCTGCTGGTGGTAAACCTTCGCCCAAACTGAAATGGAAAGACAACTATGTCCAGATGTATGCACACACAATTATGCGTGATCCAGACGTTAACCGATTACTTGACAATGCACTCCATAGCTCATCTATGGAAGATTCAGAGAAGGGGATTGCTAGTGCTATTGAACTAGCCATAAGCAAATGCACACCATGTCACAAACCTGTAGCTAAGCGTAAGCACGGGCCCGTGAACGCATGGTATGATGATGAATGCAATCGTGCTAGACAGGCAGCAAGCCAAGCAGAACATCAACATGGCTCTAGCTCTGACTTGGCTGGTTCTATGCACAAGGAGTACAAGAGGATTCTCAGAAGAAAGAAGAGGAAGTGGCTAGAAACACGCATGGAGAACCTTCATACGAATCTTCGGCATAATCCGAAAAGTTTTTGGAAAGACGTGCGTGAGCCTAACAAGGCCACTACGGCAGATATCACAATTCATGATTGGACTGATTATTTTGCAGACCTCTTTGATGTGCAAGTAGGTATTGATCCAAGTCTGGATGCTAGGGACTTTGTCCCTCAAGCTGATGGACCTCAGATAGAGGCCGCACCAACATGGTTATGTCAAGACTTTACCACCCAGGAGGTGTTTTCTGTTCTCCAATCCCTACGGAAAAACTCCTCCCCCGGGGTAGATGGTATCCCTGCAGAATGGTACAGATTTGCTTCCCATGAGGCCAACTCCCGATTTGTACAAGCTATGACTAACCTGTTTAATCTCATCTGGAAGACTTCTTACCCTAGCCAATGGGCTGCAGCTGCCTTGGTACCCGTACCCAAATCCAAAGGCAGTGTGTATGACAAGGACAACTATCGAGGTCTTGCGGTGAGCAACTCCATAGGAAAGATCTTCTCCCTTTGCATGCTACGTAGACTAGATGATTGGTCAGAAGAATTCAACCTCAGAGCCGCTGGCCAATATGGATTTAGAAGTGGTAGGGGTACTGCAGATGCATCATTCATTCTTAACCATATTGTAGATAAATATAGAGAAAAGAAAAAACCACTCTTTGTGGCTTTTGTTGATTTCAAGAAGGCTTATGATTGGGTCAACAGAGACTTGCTATGGGATTGCTTAGCAAGGCTAGGAGTCAAGGACCCCTATCTCAGTATTCTGAAGTCCATGTATAATCATGTTGTTTTCCAAGTTCGCCTACATGGGGACATTGGATCCTACTTTCCATCCCTTGTAGGAGTTAAACAAGGAGACCCCCTATCCCCACTCCTATTCGGTCTGTTCATTGATAGAATTGAATCGTTCCTCCAATCCAAGCTCCCAAATGTAGGGGCTGAGCTTAGGGGAAAGATTCTGCAACTGTTACTTTATGCTGATGACCTAGCTATAATGGCAGAATCCCCGGCAGATATGCAAGCGATGCTTGACTGCCTGAGAGATTTCTGCGAGGCTACTAAGATGGCTGTGAATATAAAGAAAACTGAGATTGTCGTTTTCAACAAACAATTCTGTGATGAGGCCCGCATGGATCCTGATTACAAATTTGTCTATGATGGAGCACAACTTTCTACAAAGTTATCTTTTATCTACTTGGGATCCCTCTTTGTGGATGGTGACTCAAGCAATCGTGCAAAAGCTGCTTTTTCTAGGATGCTCACTAAGGCCCAAAAGGCACACCACATGCTTCGTAGGCGATGCCATACTATGGAGATATACAATATTGATATTCTCACCCACCTGTTTGATTCTCTTGTACAACCTATCCTGAATTTTGGCTGTGAGGTGTGGGCTCCTTCTATTCTGAACAACACACTTATCTCAAATGACCATGCTTGTGAGAAATGGCATAGAGGTATACTTAAACAAATGTTGGGTGTTTGCCAATCTACTACATCTAATATTATCATGGAAGAGCTGGGTAGAACCCCGTTGTGTTTTGCTTGGCTTAAACAAGCTTTGCGCTTCTGGAACAAGACCATACATAAAGAACCTGAGGATCTCATTAGAATGGCTCTTGAGGAATCTTTTGACTCCAACACTGGCTGGGTTCATGACTTGCGTTGTGCTCTCCACAAGCTAGGATCCAGTAAAAACATCAACATTTTGGAGGCTGTCGATGTCGAAGGTATTATGTCTGAAGTTTTTGAGTCATGGAGGTTTAAGTACCCAAGTGACACCAATGCAGTTAGAGACATCCCTGATGAGAGAAGGGTTGGCTTTAAACGCCTCCGATACCAAAAATGGTTCGCAGCCAACAGCAATGATGAGAATGGCTTGATTCCCTTTACATCCGCCTTACATAAGCAGGATCAGATTCGTTCTATAGCACAGTTTAGAATGGGTTCCCATTGGCTGAACACAGAAAGAATGAGGGTGGTGGATAGAGCACACATCCCTCGCTCAATGAGACACTGTCAAATGTGTGGGTTCCAAAAAACTGAGGATGAAATGCATATGTTTGAGTGCCCTTTTTATAATGATATTCGCCTCCGCTACCAGAATCTGTTTACAGATATTTATAGGCATGTCCATGAGGATACCGACTTAACCGTATGGAATGTGGAATTCTGCGATTCCACATTCAGAACCTTTATGAATGGAAATGGCACTAAGTCTTTTTGGAGCAACCTAGCCGACTATCTTTCTACTTGTAGAAGAGCAAGACAGGAAGCCCTGGACTGCTTAGTGGCACCGTAATTTATTATCCCTTTTTTTTCTTCTTGTGACTTCTCATTTGTTAGCTTCTTACCTCCGCCACTGTAAGTGGTTGAGATCTGGGTCCTGCTCTAAGGGGTTTAATACCTACGCCACCAAAACGGTGGTTGGGAGTTTGGTTTGTTTGTCCTCGACACACCCCTGATGTAATGGGGTTTTTTGCTTTGTGGGTGCTTTTTCTTTTTGTTTAAAGCACAGAGTCTCATACACCCTCGCGGTGTCAAGTAGACTTTAACATGTAATGTAATGTAATGTAATGTCAGGACCGATAGTTCTAAGGGAGTACACAAGGAGTCACCAAGACATAAAACAAGCGAGAGCACCGCTATTCATGCTGATACTCCACCTATGACGCAGGTGACATATAATACTAGTACTCCACCTATGGCACTGGGGACATAAAACCATAAACTGGTAGCAAACAAAAATTATTAAGGAACGGCGGAAAAACAGGAAACCAGAAGAAAGCCTTGTCTAAAATAAAAGGATGAGAAAGGATGAACCAAAAACCACTGTAGTACTCCGAAAATGTAGCAGCAAAAAACTTGGGTCATACCGAGCTGAGCTGAGACCAAAATGGAAATGTAACCATCCATGGTAAGCGCAAAAATACTATTCATCCAGAATAGTAGGCACCAAACCAGAAAATCACAGGGAGGCCAAACAGAAATCAATCCTAATACCAAAGGAAGGGGAACAACGGTGACTGAAATAACCGAGAACTTAACCTAAAGAGAAGACTGAAAAAATCGTATATCAAAGTTGGGGAACAACGGTATAGAAAACCCGATCTGGGAATAGGAACCTAACGCCAATCAATGATAACCAAAGAGACGGATTGAAATATCGTGTGAGCGCAGCACACGAGAGAATCAAAGCCTAAAGGACGCAGACAAGAGGACACTAAAGACTACGATGGAAAAAAAAGTCGATGGAAAAATCCACTACCTTAAAAACTATTCTTAGCATAGAATTCATGACTAGGTTGGGATGAAAAAACCATGATGAACTGGTTTCTTACCCAAAGATGGAAGTAAGAAGATTTATGAAAGTTAATTATCATAAATCCCCAGCTACGGCACTAACGAAAAACAGTCTAAGAGGTGGGTATCGCACCGCAAAGAACTCGTGCACTCAAGACAAACCAAGCGCCTAACTAAAGCAAACCAAACCTGTAGCAACTGAAAAAATCCAAAGGATGCGAAGTTAAAATTTCCAAGAAACTTGTAACCAACAAAGGAAACACAGTTCAATGAACAATAGAAGGGTAGATGTACAACCATAGTACATAAAACCTATTGTCCACCTGAAAAATAGTAAACGCATAAAAAGGACTTCAAAGAATTTACTGCAAAGGATGGACTGAAAGGGCGCTTGAAATACACTCGGAAAACAAGAAAGAGGTGAGCGGCGGTACATCTGCAAGTACAACTGCAAGATTACCCAGCCCACCAATTCACAGTAAAATCCGAAGGGAAACAACTACTACACTCCACAAAAAGTTCCAATCACATGAGGGGCTGGTGATCTAAAAACAGTGTGGAGTAAAAAGAAATAGCTAATCTATGATGAGCTCCACCGAACGAACCAGCTGCCTATGGAACTAAGAGTCAGAAACCATCAAGACGCTATAACGGTGGTCTGAATTAAGTACCACCTCCCACCAAAACCAAGAAATACAGCTGAAAGGAAGCTGCCTAAACAAAGCGTCGTAACGCTCCACCAATCTAGACTACCCTATAAGTCAGTCTAGGAGGTGCTGAGGAATAGGCACTCACACATAGGGCCATGTTAACCTACGTATGAGAACCAGCAGCACCTAAAACAATGAATCCTGGGTTGACTGTAACACCCCAGCCATACGCAGTATCAAGCTAGACCAGTGTTCAAGATCATCACTTACCCATTCGGCAACGGCTACATCATCACATGGGCTTGACCCGAGTAATCCACCAGGGACGACAGGAGGCGTCGGAATTATCGACACCCGCGAGCCATCCGAGGTGGTCGGAGGTTGGCGACTATTAGTCAATGGACCTGATCCAGGTACCACTATGATCGAAGGCTGTCTAAATCCTAAAGCTTCACCGCTTACATTACATTACATTACATTACATGTTAAAGTCTACTTGACACCGCGAGGGTGTATGAGACTCTGTGCTTTAAACAAAAAGAAAAAGCACCCACAAAGCAAAAAACCCCATTACATCAGGGGTGTGTCGAGGACAAACAAACCAAACTCCCAACCACCGTTTTGGTGGCGTAGGTATTAAACCCCTTAGAGCAGGACCCAGATCTCAACCACTTACAGTGGCGGAGGTAAGAAGCTAACAAATGAGAAGTCTCAAGAAGAAAAAAAAGGGATAATAAATTACGGTGCCACTAAGCAGTCCAGGGCTTCCTGTCTTGCTCTTCTACAAGTAGAAAGATAGTCGGCTAGGTTGCTCCAAAAAGACTTAGTGCCATTTCCATTCATAAAGGTTCTGAATGTGGAATCGCAGAATTCCACATTCCATACGGTTAAGTCGGTACCCTCATGGACATGCCTATAAATATCTGTAAACAGATTCTGGTAGCGGAGGCGAATATCATTATAAAAAGGGCACTCAAACATATGCATTTCATCCTCAGTTTTTTGGAACCCACACATTTGACAGTGTCTCATTGAGCGAGGGATGTGTGCTCTATCCACCACCCTCATTCTTTCTGTGTTCAGCCAATGGGAACCCATTCTAAACTGTGCTATAGAACGAATCTGATCCTGCTTATGTAAGGCGGATGTAAAGGGAATCAAGCCATTCTCATCATTGCTGTTGGCTGCGAACCATTTTTGGTATCGGAGGCGTTTAAAGCCAACCCTTCTCTCATCAGGGATGTCTCTAACTGCATTGGTGTCACTTGGGTACTTAAACCTCCATGACTCAAAAACTTCAGACATAATACCTTCGACATCGACAGCCTCCAAAATGTTGATGTTTTTACTGGATCCTAGCTTGTGGAGAGCACAACGCAAGTCATGAACCCAGCCAGTGTTGGAGTCAAAAGATTCCTCAAGAGCCATTCTAATGAGATCCTCAGGTTCTTTATGTATGGTCTTGTTCCAGAAGCGCAAAGCTTGTTTAAGCCAAGCAAAACACAACGGGGTTCTACCCAGCTCTTCCATGATAATATTAGATGTAGTAGATTGGCAAACACCCAACATTTGTTTAAGTATACCTCTATGCCATTTCTCACAAGCATGGTCATTTGAGATAAGTGTGTTTTTCAGAATAGAAGGAGCCCACACCTCACAGCCAAAATTCAGGATAGGTTGTACAAGAGAATCAAACAGGTGGGTGAGAATATCAATATTGTATATCTCCATAGTATGGCATCGCCTACGAAGCATGTGGTGTGCCTTTTGGGCCTTAGTGAGCATCCTAGAAAAAGCAGCTTTTGCACGATTGCTTGAGTCACCATCCACAAAGAGGGATCCCAAGTAGATAAAAGATAACTTTGTAGAAAGTTGTGCTCCATCATAGACAAATTTGTAATCAGGATCCATGCGGGCCTCATCACAGAATTGTTTGTTGAAAACGACAATCTCAGTTTTCTTTATATTCACAGCCATCTTAGTAGCCTCGCAGAAATCTCTCAGGCAGTCAAGCATCGCTTGCATATCTGCCGGGGATTCTGCCATTATAGCTAGGTCATCAGCATAAAGTAACAGTTGCAGAATCTTTCCCCTAAGCTCAGCCCCTACATTTGGGAGCTTGGATTGGAGGAACGATTCAATTCTATCAATGAACAGACCGAATAGGAGTGGGGCTAAAACGTGGCACAGAGGAGGGCCTGGCGACCCCCTGAGATTCGGCTAAGATTATAGTTGGATATCCAACTCCCCCCCGCCCTAAAACTTCACACACAATACAGCAAGATCAGGCCCTGGTCTAGAATGCAACAATGATACATCCAGCCAGGCCAGCCAACAACAATTGGGGTTGTTAAAGGGCGTAGGGAATTACCGGTAACACATAACATATCACCGTTTGATGACAGGAGGGATGCAAGCGGGCACGGGGACCCATACTAAAGGGAGAACCCAGGAAGACAGTTTAGAACTGAACTGGAGATAGAGAGTACATCACTACTCACTACTAACTGGAGCAACATTGGAAACCCAAATATAATAACCCTTACTCACCAGGGAATACCCAACCAGTCTACCAAATAATGCCTTTCTAACTAGCTTGTTGCGTGACTGCCCAATACTAAGATAACATAGCAAGGGCAACCAAACAAACGCAACAACGACACATCAGGTGCAACCCCAAAGAAAAGCTCCGAAGGAGTCTTGTCTCCCTAGATGAACACGCGATTGCAAAGATAACACACTAGCATTGAGCAATGTCATCATCAACAACTCATGCATGCCCCAACTAATCGAGATCAACCATGCCTCTATACCACTTAACTAAAAATTCCTAAGCCCTATCAGAACTCAAACACTTGAACCCAAACTCACGTAGCTAAGGCATACACCTAAGGGGGGAACCAGGGGCACGGGAAGACTAAGTAGTAACCTCTGACGAACCACGGAACGCACCCAGGGGTCACAAGGAGCCTAAGAGAGAAAAATATCCACCAAGATATCATGCCAAAGATCCTCCACGGCCGCTGGACTAGGGCCAGGACGGCGTCCACTGCGGCCTGTAGCATGGGCGAAGTCCGGCGCTGCGAGACCCGGTTGGGGGGTAGAGGGAGCAGCACCCGTAGTGGTGCTGACCATACCCCCTTCCTACCACCTCCAGAATCTCCAGGTCCAGACGCGTAGGTCGTCCTCCTCTGGCGAACCCTACGGCAGTGCCGGCGATCCGCCAGCTTGATCGAAAAAATTCTCCAGAAGGTAGCACAGAGCCACTAGAGCGCAAGCTCATGCCAGTAGCCGACCGTCGGCTGGGCAGAGCAAAGGGGGCAAAGACGACGTAGACATCAGCAGGGAGCTTGGTCGGCTTGGCAACCTCCGGTATGCAGGCAGAGCCTCAAACACCGGAGAAAGGTTAGCGACGTCAAGGACGCGAGCAGACGAAGACGGGGTATCTCCACCGATGTCCAGGCTAGTCGCCGACTTGAGTCTGCACGTCACAGTCATCTACGACAGACGGGAGGAGGCGACAGACGGCAGGGGAGGAAAAAGAAGAGAAGATGGAGGAATGACCGGGGGGGTTACTTCCACGATGGCGGAAGGACTCTCATGAGCGCTAGCAGAGGCAGCTGGTGCACAAACGTCTAGCCAATCATCAAGAGGAGCCGTTCCTCCGTTGGAAGGATTGGTCGCAGCCATCGCTGAGAATGATACTGCGCATCCCGCGCGTCCAGGAAAGACCATCCATGTCATGGAGTTTCTCAAAATGGCGGGAGGTCCTCGCGGAAGTTGCATCGCAAAGCAGTGGTAGTAAATGAAGGGCCGTATAACCTATCAGCTTGGATAACACTCCGGAGAGTGGACTTTGTGTGTGCAGCACGCCAATCTATAAATGCGGAGACGAGAATAAGTTACAAGCACAGGAGACCCATTAAGGGGCACCAGTGGAGGAAAGGGGGCGGTAGCCTGGAACCTGATCAGGGTACAGGCTAGACAGCGCGTGTCAGAAGAACCGATGACGCAGTCAACAGGAAGCTGACATAGTACTGTCAGGACCGATAGTTCTAAGGGAGTACACAAGGAGTCACCAAGACATAAAACAAGCGAGAGCACCGCTATTCATGCTGATAACCCTCGTGGTGTCAAGTAGACTTTAATACGAAATGTAATGTCATGGGGAGGACTTACAATTGGGAGGCAGCGAGTAGCCCAGAGTTGGCTGAACAACCATGTAACGATCCAAACGTCAAGGCATGGTAAGCAGCCTTGATCGAAGTAGCTGGAAGTTGGCTACTAGCTACAGCAGCAGATGCTTCATCTTCTGTCTGGTTACAGGCCTCTTGAGCCTACTGGGACTGGACAACTCCTTAATCTGTCTTTCCCCCTTAGTCTGCGCCCTCGTTTCTGTGATAGTAACGCACAGGGGGACTTCGACTTGGAAGACGGTGAGCACTGAGCAGCCGGGACTTGGCTGGAAAACCATGTAACAATTCAAATTCAATATCCCGCCTGGGCATAGACCTGCGCAGTGCGCACTTCCATTCAATATACATTGGATTACATTACATTTCATGTTAAAGTCTACTTGACACCGCGAGGGTGTATGAGACTCAGTGCTTTAAACAAAAAGAAAAAGCATCCGCAAAGCAAAAAACCCCATTACATCAGGGGTGTGTCGAGGACAAACAAACCAAACTCCCAACCACCGTTTTGGTGGCGTAGGTATTGAACCCCTAGAGCAGGAGAATATAAGGTTATTCAATGATCACTGTAGCACGAACTTTGGGCCCCTGTTTGGGGTTCAGGTCATCACAGCCTTTTTGTTTCAGCCCTTCTTATCACGATTGGGCAAGTCCCTTAAGCCTATTTGGCCTACCGCTGGACTGGTACATAAATACATGAAGTTGTTGTCCGCAGGCTACTGAAATTTAAATTTAAATTGTCTGCAGGCTACCTACCAAAGGCAGGCAACCTGCAGGGTACTGTAAAGTGCGCGCGGCAACGTGATTCCGCGCACGCTTTGGGGGGCCCACTGAGCGTTTCACGCAGTTTTTCAACCCCCTGTGGGCGCAGTGCACAGTTTCTGCGTTTTTGCACTAAAAAGCGCTGACCAATTTGATAAAATGTAGTACCCTGGTAACCTGCTCGATATGCTCCCTGGGTATCCCACAGGTGGACTTGAATTTGGAAGACGGTGAGCAGCCCAGAGTTGGCTGGAAAATCATGTAACAATCCAATCCAACCTACATCTAGCTGGCTTCCCAGCCAAACCTATAGCAATGTAGTGCAGTGAGAAGCTACATAATTGCCTTTTGCAGCACTGCTGAAACATTGGGGCTGAGCCTACTGGCTGGCCTATTGAGCTGCCCAGAAGCTGCTGCTTGTAGCTGAACAGAAAAGCTGTGGGTTTATTCAAGGTACTACTTCAAGTGCTACATTACGCACCTTGGTGTTTTGGGGTGCTAAATTAGAGCCTTTGGGGGTAGCTTTTTTGCCCAAGGCGGCTGCGAGTAGCAACTTGAAGGCTGTTAGGAGCCCCATGATGCTACACAGAGACACCAGTTCCTTTCCTAGCAAACAACCCTGCGCACCTCTTTGATGATTTCTTGCATCTTGATAGTGTTGTGGGGTGCTACGTTAGAGCCTTTCGGGGTTGCTTTTTTGCCCTAAGAAAGCTGCTAGTAGAAACCCAAAGCTACTAGGAGAACCATGGTGTTCCGAGAAGACACCGGTTCCAGGGCACTACTTTTCGTCAAATTGGTCAGCGCTTAAAGCGCACAAAAGTCAAATTGGTCAGCGCTGTTAAGTGCGATAAGCGCAAAAACTGCGCTCTGCGCCCGCAGGAGGTTGAAAAAACTGCGCGAAACGTGCAGTGGGGCTCAAAAAGCGTGCGCGAAATCGCGCTGCCGCGCGCGCTTTGTAGTACCCTGATCGGTTCCTTTCCTTATAAACAACCCTGGCCTGAGAGCACCGCAAAACAAAACAAAACAAACACTACTACACACTACTACAAACTCAGGGCCTCCGTCGGTCAAACAATTCATTGGGGTCCAGTTGATCAGTTTTTTTATTAGCCCCTCCTGAATCGCGGTTGGGCAGGTCCCTTTAGCCTATTTGGCTACCCCTGGACTGTAACTTCCACACAAACTGCTACGCGCAAACCTATGTTCTAGTTACGCAGCTGCTGCATACTGCATTTTCTGCTGCATACTGCATTTTATGCGTTTTATGCTGCATTCGCCATTTTCTAGTGGTGCATTCTGCAGCTACTGAGAGTGCAGTTTGCAATCAAACTTGAGCAGTGCCCTGGCCTGGGTAAATATACGTTGCAAAGGAACTCTCTGGCCCCCCTCAACCTCACGCTTCGTCATAAGGCGTACTATGTATTTATTAATCTCCCCATTGCTGGGTGGCCCCAGTGCAGGCGAAATGGCTGCCCCCCTCAACCTCACGCCTCGTAAAAAGCGTACTATGTATTTATTTATCTCCCCATTGATGGTTAGCCCTAGTGCAAGCAAACAAGCTGGCCACACATCTCGTCACAAGGCGTAACTTGTATTCATCTGCGGTTTGATACCTGGGAAGCATGTCTTGCGCTCATGTTGTATGCCGGGAGCCTGATGAAATCATGCCTCGTCAGAAGGTGGAACATTTTTTTATCTGTGGCTGTGCCACCCCAAGCACCACCACCACCACCACCACCACCCCGCTAACACCTGAGTAGCATGGCTTGCTCTTATGTTGTTTGCGCGAAGCTTAATGAAATCATGCCTCGTCAGAAGGTGGAACATTTATTTATCTGTGGCTGTGCCACCCCAAGCACCACCACCACCACCACCCCGCTAACACCCGAGCAGCATGTCTTGCTCTTATGTTGTATGCACAAAGCTTAATGAAATCATGCCTCGTCAGAAGGCGTAACATTTATTTGTCTGCGGCCGGGCTACCCCAAGTCCCCCCTCCCCCCCCACCCCCCACTCCGCTTACACCAGAGCACCATGGCTTGCGCTCATGTTGTATGTGCGGAGCTTGATGACATCACGTTCCTCATAAGGCGTAACATTTATCTATCTGCGGCTGTGCTACCCCAAGTACCACCACCACCACCACCACCACCCCGTTATACCCGAGCAGCATGTCATCCACTCATGTTGTATGCCCGGAGCCTGATGAAAGCAAGTTCGTCATAAGGCGTACCGCTCATGTATCTGCGGCTGTGCTACCCCAAGTACTACCATCACCACCACCACCACCCGCTTACACCAGAGCAGCATGTCTTGTGCTCATGTTGTATGCTCAATGAAGTTAATGAACTTAACTTCGTCAGAAGGCGTAACATTTATTTGTCTGCGGCTGGGCTACCCCAAGTACCACCACCACCACCACCACCACCCCGTTATACCCGAGCAGCATGTCGTGCGCTCATTTTGTATGCGCGAAGCTTGATAAAGTCTCGTTCCAACACGCCGTCCTCTTTGTTCTCCTCCTCCTCTTCCTCCTCCTCCTCGCTTGCCTCCTCCTCTTCGCTGATATCGCTTCCGGCATAGCCCATGATGCGCTCCAGCGCAGGTGGGGCCCTTGACTCCTTCTTCTTCCCCTTCTTTCTCTTCATGTTTGGGATTACCTTGGTGGCGTCCAGGTCCTCTGCAGCAATAGCAGGGGGGAGTGGGGGGTGTATGGGTGTGGGTGGGTGCATGTGCTTGTGTATATGCATGTGTGTGTGTATGGGTGGGTGAATGGGTGGGTGGGTATGGATGGGTGGGTAGATGACCAGGGTGGCGTCCAGGTCTTCTGAACCAATGGCAGGGGGAAGGTAATAAATAAATGAAGACATAGATCCGACATAGATCAATAAATAAATACAGAGTACACTTTATTACGTAGCATGAGGTTGAGGGGGCCAGCCCGTTTGCTGCTCTGGGGCCAACCACCAATGGGGAGATGAATAAATACACAGTACGCTTTATAACGAGGCGTGAGGTTGAGGGGGCCAGCCCGTTTTCTGCTCTGGGGCCAACCACCAATGGGGAGATGAATAAATACACAGTACGCTTTATAACGAGGCGTGAGGTTGAGGGGGCCAGCCCGTTTGCTGCTCTGGGGCCAACCACCAATGGGGAGATGAATAAATACACAGTACGCTTTATAACGAGGCGTGAGGTTAAGGGTGCCAGCCCGTTTGCTGCTCTGGGGCCGACCACCAATGGGGAGATGAATATATACACAGTACACTTTATTACGTGGCATGAGGTTAAGGGGGCCAGCCCGTTTGCTTGCACTGGGGCCAACCACCAATCGGGGAAGCTAATTTGGAAACATTGTAAGTTTGATGACAATGTTGGCAATCACTTGAATCAGTTGGATCGGTTGAATCAGCTGAATCGGTTGAATCAGTTGAATAAGTTGAATCAGCTGCTATGAGCTCAGCAATGTTTCCATGTGAGAAACGAGAAACAAGATCCCCCGCCTGCCTTACCACTCTCACCAACCCCTTCTCCAGATTTTTCCCCCGTAATATATTCCAATCACTATATGAGCCCCGTTTTGGCCCAAATCATCGCTTTATGAGACCCCGTTTTGGCTGAAATCATCGCTGTATGAGAACCTGTTTTGGCCTAAATGATCGCAATATGAGGCCCGAAACGAGAAACGAGATCCCACGCCTGCCTTTCCACTCTCTCACCAACCCCTACTCCAGATTATTTAATTCCGTAATATATTACGATCGCTATACGAGACCCTGTTTTTGCCCAAATCAACGCTATATGAGACCCGATTTGAGATCCCAGCTCTCAGACCCAAATCGCTAAACAGAACCTCGGGCCTCCTCTTGACTCAACGGCCTTGTTGAGATGTGATGCAATTCTCAAATGTATCCAGAAGGATTTTTTTTAATATTATACTTTTATTATCTCATAAGGTCTCATATATATTTTTATTTTTTATTTTTTTATATTATACTTTTATTATCTCATAAGGTCTCATATATTTTTTTATTTTTTATTTTTTTATATTATACTTTATTATCTCATAAGGTCTCATATATTTATTTATTTTTTATATTATACTTTTATTATCTCATAAGGTCTCATACATTTTTTTATTTTTTATTTTTTTATATTATACTTTTATTATCTCATAAGGTCTCATATATATTTTTATTTTTTATTTTTTTATATTATACTTTTATTATCTCATAAGGTCTCATACATTTTTTTATTTTTTATTTTTTTATATTATACTTTTATTATCTCATAAGGTCTCATATATATTTTTATTTTTTATTTTTTTATATTATACTTTTATTATCTCATAAGGTCTCATATATATTTTTATTTTTTATTTTTTTATATTATACTTTTATTATCTCATAAGGTCTCATATGTTTTTTTATTTTTTTATATTATGTTGTACGGCTGTGTACGGTAAAAAAAAAAAGTAAAGCATACTCAGCAGTCCAAAATGGCTCCCAGGCAGTGTTTCTTTTTTCGACGACGCGTCGCCATTCCGTCGCCATTCCTTCAAATGCTTCACCCCCCGGATGCCTCGATATCGGGAAGCGCTGCCCCCCGACCCCCCCAGGCCCCGCGCTTTGCTTTCTGCCATGCGATGGCTACGCAACTATCCTGAAATCAGGGTTGAGTAGCCCAAGTAGCTACTCAACCAGGACTACAGAAATCTGAAATAAAAAACACGGCTCTCAGGACATCAGTGTGCCCTAGTAGTAGGGGGAAGCCGGTCAGCACTTGGGTTTAGGTGGTTTAAGGCTCAGTTGGTTTAGGGTCAGTTGGTTCCGGGTTTAGGTGTTTTAGGTTTGTAAGGTGGTTTCCGTTTACGTGGTTGAGGTGGTTCAGGAAAAGAAGTACCGACAAGCTTTCCCCTAGTCCCCTACCTGCACCAATGGCGCCCAGCAAGGGGGGTCCTGTCCAAGGCTTCCGGGCCATGTTCTTCGTCAGCTTCTTCTCGCTCTCGGTCAGGAGGCCTGACGTGCCGTCCGCCGCTACCACCTGCTCTTCATCAGCCTCAACCTTCTCAGCTGCGGTGCCCTCCTCGCCCTCAGCCTTTTCCGGTGCACTTTCAGCGCCGGGAGTGGCCTCCTCGCCTAGTGAGACCGGGTGGCTCAGGAGCTGAATCTGCATGGGTAAGGAACAGGGATTGTTTTAGCGGAAAACGATTGTTTTCGGTTCAGTTCATCAGTGCTTTTTCTTTTGAAGCCCTTCCTATCGCGGTTGGGCAAGTCCCTTCAGCCTATTTGGCCTACCCCTGGACTGTAACATACATACATGGGTATGGAACAGGATTGCTTTTCAAATCTGAAAGTGTTTTTTTTCTACCCACCACGCCCTTCAAGGCTATTTAATGCTATCAGGTGACGGGAGGGTCCCATTAACACCACACCTCTCAAGGCCTTATTGTTTCTATCAGCTGATATGAGGTCCCCTTAATACCACGCCCCTCACCGCTTTTTAAATGCAATCAGGTGACGGGAGGGTCACATTAACACCACGCCTCTCAAGACCTTTTTATGCTATCAACTAATGGGAGGTCCTCTTAATACCACGCCCCTCAAGGCCTTTTTGTTAAGCTCTCAGCTGACGGACGGGTCCCCTTAACATTTTTTTATAACACCAGCTTTTAGATCTGCCGTGTAACAGCCTTCGCTTCTCCGTCTTTCTCACGGTATGCTATCAGCTGACAGAAGGGTCCCCTAAACACCACGCCCCTCAAGGCTTTTATTCTGCGTATGCTATCAGCTCTTTGCTCCCTCATGTAACAGTCTACGCAACTCCGTCTTTAAGTATTAAGCATTAATATAAGAGTTTTATTAAAAATGTAAATTACAAATAGAAGAATTGCTTTAAAAAAAAATCTAAAACTCAATTGTACAAATGTGTCAAATTAGTAAGTACAATTTGTCAACCAAATTACCTTGCCCAGGCGGTCTGTCAGACCATTCAGCATCTCAGGCAGCTCTGGAAAGAACTGCTCATCATCAATTGTGTTGCCTTCAACAATAGGAAAGCCCTGAGCAGAGGGATCAGCTGCCGCCTCGGGCCCGTGGTCAGCTACGGCCTCCGCTGGCGTGGCCTCGACCTCGCTGGCAGGGGTGGTCTGCACCTCCCCACCCACCTGGCTGGCTGAGCTGGTGGGGGGGCGGCTGGTCGCAGGCGTCCGAGTCTTCTTGTCAGGTGTCGTCACCTGGTAGGATTTGTTTTAATTTAAATTTGTTTTTATTTATTTTTAAGGAGGGATTAGGGGGTCAAAAACATAAGTCCGCTAGTAAGTCTGTCCGTACGGATTACTTTTTCAGGTTTCATGAGAACGTACCTCTAGATAATTATTGTCAGGGGACGTCTGCTGATGGGATTTTTGAAAGGAGGGATTAGGGGGTCAAATATGTCAGGGATTTCCCCCCCCTCCCCCCCCCCCCCCCGCTATGTATATAGCGATTGCTAGTTTGGACCCCGTTTTCGTGAAAGTATCGCTATCTAATGTGTTAGTCAGTTAGGAAGTCTGTTAGTTAGCCTGCCTGAACGGATTAATTTTTCAGGTTTCAGATGATAATAATGCACCAACGATAATAATGAAATTTTGCAACTATTGTTTACAAGGGGCAACTTTAAATAATGCATCAACAGCGCGCCCTTCAACTTCAACAATATCATATGATACCATACAAATTTACGGCATATTTATATGATACCATGATATGATATGATACCATACAAATTTACGGCATATTTATATGATACCATGATATGATATGATACCATACAAATTTACGGCATATTTACGGCATATCATATGATGTTGACCAAAGGCGAGTATGATATCATATGATACCATACAAATTGCATCGTATGATATGGTATATAAATGGCAACTTTAGCCTAGTCAGATATACGATATCATATGATGACATCATATCAAATTGCCGTTCCCTAATCATAAGACACACATTATAACGTTTTTGCGTAACATTAGTCACCTGGTAGGAGCTGTGCTTGGCCGATTGCCCGCGCCCGCCTCGCTGGTTTGGAGTGGACTTCAGGTTTGTGGAGCGCAAGGCCTCCGGAGTGATCTCCTCCAACGCTATCATGAGACGCTCCAGCATGGACTTCAAGCCCTATTTAAGAATACAGAGTGGTTTGTGTTTAGTTATGGTTTGGAGTGGCTTTCAGGTTTGTGGAGCGCAAGGCCTCCGGAGTGATCTCCTCCAATGCTATCATGAGACGCTCCAGCATGGACTTCAAGCCCTATTTAAGAATAGTTAGTGGTTTGTGTTTAGTTATGGTTTGGAGTGGCTTTCAGGTTTGTGGAGCGCAAGGCCTCCGGAGTGATCTCCTCCAAT
Organism: Chlamydomonas sp. ICE-L; assembly: GCA_013435795.1. Lineage (NCBI taxonomy): Eukaryota > Viridiplantae > Chlorophyta > Chlorophyceae > Chlamydomonadales > Chlamydomonadaceae > Chlamydomonas > Chlamydomonas sp. ICE-L. The sequence continues at coordinate 16,120,222 of JACBWV010000610.1, read as the reverse complement.
GCTACCAAGAGACGCTCCAGCATGGACTTCGAGCCCTATTTAGGAATGTATGTATGTATGTATGTGTTTAGTTTTGGGTACGTGCTTGGTTTTGGGTTAGAGTGGCTTTCAGGTTTGTTGAGCGCAAGGTATCAGGAGTTATCTCCTCCAATGCTACTAAGAGACGCTCCAGCATGGACTTCAAGCCCTATTTATGAATGTATGTATGTATGTATGTGTATGTTACAGTCCAGGGGTAGGCCAAATAGGCTAAGGGACTTGACCAAGCGAATACAGAAATACAAGAATACAGAGTGGATGGGGGAAGTTCAGGGTAGGTGCTTGGTTCAAGGTTGGATTGGCTTTAAGTTTTGTGGGGCACAAGGTATGAGGATATATCTACTCCAAAGCTATTACGAGACGCTCCAGCATGGACTTCAAACCCTATTTTGGAATACAGAGTGGTTTGTGTTTAGTTATGGCTAGGAGCGACTTTCAGGTTTGTGGGGCACAAGGTATGAGGATATATCTACTCCAAAGCTATTACGAGACGCTCCAGCATGGACTTCAAACCCTATTTTGGAATACAGAGTGGTTAGTGTTTAGTTATGGCTTGGAGTGACTTTCAGGTTTGTGGAGCGCAAGGCCTCCGGAGTGATCTCCTCCAACGCTATCATGAGACGCTCCAGCATGGACTTCAAGCCCTATTTTGGAATACAAAGTGGTTTGTGCTTAGTTATGGCTTGGAGTGACTTTCAGGTTTGTGGAGCGCAAGGCCTCCGGAGTGATCTCCTCCAACACTATTATGAGACGCTCCAGCATGGACTTCAAGTTCATTTTAGGAATGCAGAGTGGATGGGGTTAGTTTTGGGTTGGAGCCGACCTCAAGCCTTTTTTAGGACTGCGAAGTAGTTTGTGCTAAGTTATGGGTTTGTGGCCCCTGTCAGTGATATGCATTGGTCTAGTGGTAGACCAGATCGCTTGAGGATGAAGAGTCGGGGGTTCGACTCCCCCTTCGGTCGCTCTTAGCGTTGCAGGTCGTTGTCAACTGCGATGGTAGCTTGTCCAGTTGAGGTAGGAGACCGCTCCCCACCCGCCTACGACGGGCTCCCTTAACACCACGCCCCACCAGGCGTTATCATTACATTATGGGTTTGTGTTTGGTTCTGGGTTAGAGTGGCTCTCAGGTTTGTGGGGCGAAAGGTATCAGGGAAGATCTCCTCCAACGCTACCACGAGATGCGCCGGCATGGAATTCGAGCTCTTTTTAGGAGTACAGAGTGGTTTGTGTTTAGTTATGGCTTGGAGTGGACTTCAAGCTCTTTTTAGGAATGCAGAGTAGTCAGTGTTTAGTTTTGGGTAGGCGTTTGGTTTTGGGTTGGAGTGGCATTCTGGCTTGTGGAGCGCACGGCCTCCGGAGTGAAGTCCTCCCTCACTACCAGGAGATGCGCCAGCATGGAATTCAAGCTCTATTTAGGAATACAGAGTTAGGAATACTCAAACCTATGTTCCCTCTACATTCCATCCTCTCCCACCTGTTCAGCACCGATGCGCACTGCCTGCAGCTGAAGCAAATGAAATATTAAACAAATAATATTGCCACGTAAACCTATGTTCCCTCTACATTCTAAGCTGTCAACCTTTGTTGCCTCTTCATTCCATCCTCCCCCACCTGTTCAGCACTGATGCCCAGTGCACTCAGCTCATAAAACCTTTGGCTGGAGGCCTCCATTCAAACAAAGCATTCTTATCTGTCATCAGCCAACCTTTGTTCCCTCTACATCCCACCCTCGCCCTGAATTCTGAACTCTCTGAGCTGAAATGGGGAACTCTGAACTGAATAGCATTTGATTTTACTGGTTATCTTGAATGCCAGAATGCCTTGAATGCCAATTACTGGCAATCAAGCAACTTGAATGCCTCGAATGCCAATTTATGGTAACCGTGAATTTCTTATCTGTCATCAGCCAACCTTAGTTCCCTCTACATCCCACCCTCGCCCTGACTCCCAGGATTTAATCCCAACAAAACCTGAACCCTAATACCCTAACCCTAAAACCACCTGCTCAGCACTGATGCTCACTGCACTCAGCTCATCAAACCTTTGGCTGGAGGCCTCCATTCAAACAATGCATTCTAATCTGCCAACCATTGTTCCTTCTGCATTCCACCCTCTCCCTGACTCCCAGTGTTTAAACCTTAACCCAAGCTCTAATCCCCAAACCCTAAGCCCACCTGCTCAGCACCGATGCTCACTGTCCTTAGCTGATCGAACTTTTGGCTGTAGGCCTCCATTCAAACAATGCATTCTAATCTGCCAACCTTTGTTTCATCTACCTTCCACCCTCTCCCTGACTCCCAGTGTTTAAACCTAAACCCAAACCCTAAGCCCACCTGCTCAGCACCGATGCTCACTGTCCTTAGCTGATCGAACTTTTGCCTACAGGCCTCCATTCTTCGCTCCGCCTCCTCGATGCTAGCCTTCTGCTCGTAGATATTACCCTCCGCCTCTATTGACCCGTCTGCCTTCTCAAACATATCGGCCTCTCCCTTACACCCAGGGTTTGAATCCCCAAACCCTAAACCCACCTGCTCAGCACCGATGCTGACTGTCCTTAGCTGATCAAACTTCTGCCTGGAGGCCTCCATTCTTCGCTCCGCCTCCTGGATGCTAGCCTTCTGCTCGTAGATATTACCCTCCGCCTCTTTTGACCCGTCTGCCTTCTCAAATATACCGGCCTCTCCCTTACTCCCAGGATTTTAATCCCCAAATCCTAAACCCACCTGCTCTGCACCGATGCTGACTGTCCTTAGCTGATCGAACTTCTGCCTGGAGGCCTCCATTCTTCGCTCCGCCTCCTCGATGCTAGCCTTCTGCTCATAGATATTACCCTCCGCCTCTTTTGACCCGTCTGCCTTCTCAAACATACCGGCCCGGCTCTCGAACAGCTTGGTGATCTCTATTTTTGCGGCCGACTCTCTTGCTTCTGACAGTCGTACCAACTCACGCATCTGCTCCTCTTTTGCGTTCAATCCTTCCCAATAGGCGATCACATCTTCAGCAGTCTCGGCACCTGCACCATAAGACCACCACCACCACACCTCATTATTTATGTCTGTTTGTGAGTGTGTGTGTGTGTTTGTGTGTGATGGTGGGAGGTGTGGTGGGCTGATGGTGGGAGGTGGTGGGTGATATTTTGCGTTCAATCCTTCCCAGTAGGCGATCACATCTTCAGCAGTCTCGGCACCTGCACCATAAGACCACCACCACCACACCTCATTATTTATGTCTGTGTGTGTGTGTGTGTGTGTGTGTGTGTGATGGTGGGAGGTGGTGAATGATGTTTTGCATTCAATCCTTCCCAGTAGGCGATCACATCTTCAGCAGTCTCGGCACCTGCACCATAAGACCACCACCACCACACCTCATTATTTATGTCTGTTTGTGTGTGTGTGTGTTTGTGTGTGATGGTGGGAGGTGTGGTGGGCTGATGGTGGGAGGTGGTGGGTGATATTTTGCGTTCAATCCTTCCCAGTAGGCGATCACATCTTCAGCAGTCTCGGCACCTGAGGGATGGACACATCAGGGTGTTAAGCGGCGTGGGTACTTGTTTTTGTTGGTGATGTTTTTGCGCTGTTGTTGTTGTTGTTGTTGCTGCTGGTGGTGGTGGTGTTTTTGCGATGTTGTTGTTGCTGATTTGTGTTGTTGTTGTTGTTGTTGGTGGTGGTCCTTGTGTTTGGGTTTGGGAGTGAGTTTGAGCTTGGACACATCAGGAGAGATAAAGCTTGGGTTTTGGGTTCAGGTCCTGGGTGTTTACTTGGGTTTGGGGTCCTGGTCCCAGGTCTTGGGTGTTTACTTAGGTTTGGGGTCCTGGTCCCAGGTCCTGGGTGTTTACCGCCCTCAATGTACAAGTGAATCGACAGCTACAACG
>JACBWV010000610.1:16103812-16113812 GCA_013435795.1 Chlamydomonas sp. ICE-L | reverse complement strand
CCCCCTCCACCCCCCCCTCCTCACCTCCTCACACCCCTTTCCTCACCTCCACACCCCCCTCCTCACCCCACACCACACCCCTTTCCTCACTTTTTCACCCCCTCCTCACCACCTCACCCCCTTCATTCTCCTCCCTTCCCATCCCTCTCCTCCCTCCTCACCTCCCTGTGCCGCTCTCGCAGCTTCTTCTGCCAGTCAAGCCGAATCTCATCCACCATTTTCTTCAACGTGGCAAGCTGCCGCTCGACGGCCTCCTTGTTTGCGCGTGTCTCGTTCAAGTGGCTCACTAGGGTGGTGATGTCCTCATTCAAGTCTATCTTCAGCTGCTGCCCACTGCGCACTTTCTGGTCGCAGCCCTGATGCTCTCGCCTGCAGACATAGTAGACCAATGCGATGGGTGAGAAGTGGAAGCGTGCTTTCATGTGACCTTGCAAATGATGAAATGACTGACCCCCCCCCCCCCCCCCCCCCCCCCTCACCCCCACCCACACACAGACAAAGGTGCCGCAGACACCCCAAATTGGCAGCGCCCACCTAATACTTTCACCCAGCAAGTAGTAGAGTCTGACAGGGTAGAACATTCCGGTCAGTATTCCGGTATTGGGGTATTTCCAGGTTGGTATACCAGTATTGGGGTATTTCCAGGTTGGTATACCAGTATTGGGGTATTTCCAGGTTGGTGTACCAGTATTGGGGTATTTCCAGGTTGGTATACCAGTATTGGGGTATTTCCAGGTTGGTGTACCAGTATTGGGGTATTTCCGGTTGGTCTATTCAAAACAGTATTAGGGTTTAATTTTCCGGTTGTTGAGCCATATTTGGGGTATTTCCAGAGTTGTTTATAAAAGACCAGTATTAGGGGTATTGTCCGAGGTGTGGTATACCAGTATTGGGGTATTTCCAGGTTGGTGTACCAGTATTGGGGTATTTCCAGGTTGGTATACCAGTATTGGGGTATTTCCAGGTTGGTATACCAGTATTGGGGTTTTTCCATGGTTGGTGTACTCAGTATGGGGTGTACTGATCCAGTTGGTATACAGTATTTGGGGGTTTGTCCAGTTGGTATACCATAATTTGGGTATTTCCGGTTGGTATAACCACGTATTGGGCGTTTTTCCATGTTTGTACCATATTGTGGGTATTCTTGTCCCGTTGGTGGACCAGTATTTGGGGTATTTTCCGAGTGGTTTTACCAGTATATGGGGTATTTTTCCAGGTTCTTGGTTACCAGTATTGGGGTATTCGCAGTTTGGTATACGCAAGTTTGGGGGTATTTCACGTTGGTAGATCCCAGTATTTGTGTAAATTTCAAGTCGGTATACTGGAGCCCAAAAATCAAAGTCTGTTTTTGGCCTTGCATATGATGTGAGATCAAATCATCAAATTATTATCATAATGGTCATCGTCTTTCGCATATTTTAAATGGCATCGGCGTTCCTCACCCGCGACACCGGTCCTCACCGCTACAATCCTAACAAACCACCCTAGATGGTACGTTCACCCAGCAAGTTGTAGAGCCTGTTCTTGGCCTCATCTCATTAAGAGGTCTCATCATGTTGACATTGAATGCCTCACACATGTAATGAGTGCCTGACGTACTGATTCTTTCCCGCTTGTTTGCAAATAACCCCCTAGCCTCTCCTAGTACGTTCACCCAGCAAGTTGTAGAGCCTGTTCTTGGCCTCAGCCTCTGTCAGGCCCTCATCATTGTTTTCCTTTCCCGTAACACCGGTATATTACGATTGCTGTATGAGACCCCGTGTTGGCCAAAATAACATTTAAATTAGGCGCACCTAGTACGTTCACCCAGCAAGTCGTAGAGCCTGTTCTTGGCCTCAGCCTCAGTAAGAGGTCCTCATCAATGTTGACAAGCCCAACACATGTAATGATTGATTTGACTAACGTACTAATATCTTCCGCATGTGTTGTAAATAACCCCCTAGACTCTCCTAGTACGTTCACCCAGCAAGTAGTAGGACCTGTTCTTGGCATCAGCCTATAAGAGGTCCGACTACATGCGGCTATCAACTGCATTGTTTGTGTGTGTGAACGGATTTTTACCACAGGATTCGACTAATACCTTCCGCATGTGTTGTAAATAACCCCCTAGCTTCACCTTGTACGTTGACCCAGCAAGTAGGACGACCTGTTCTTGGCATCAGCCTATAAGAGGTCCTACTACATGCGGCTATCAACTGCAGTGTTTGTGTGTGTGAAAGGATTTTTACCACAGGATTCGACTAATACCTTCCGCATATGTTGTAGATAACCCCCTAGCTTCACCTTGTACGTTGACCCAGCAAGTAGGGCGACCTGTTCTTGGCATCAGCCCCTGTAAGGTCCTCATCATTTTTTGTCTTTCCCGTAACACCGGTATATTACGATTGCTGTATGAGACCCCGTGTTGGCCAAAATAACATTTAAATTAGGCTCACCAAGTACGTTCACCCAGCAAGTAGGAGAGCCTGTTCTTGGCCTCAGCCCCTATAAGGTCCTCATATATATATTTATAAATGGCATATCTTTCGCATATGGTTATAAATGGCCTCTGGCCTCCTCACCCAACACCTCCTCCTACAATCCTATCAAACCGCCCTGCCTAGTACGTGTATCCAGCAAGTAGTAGGACCTGTTCTTGGCCTCAGCCTATAAGAGGTCCTACTACATGCGGCTATCTTAAATTAGGCTGACCTAGTACGTTCACCTACTTTATCTACTACATTGTTTGTGTGTGTGAGGATTTCCCCCCCAGGATTCGACTAATTCCTTCCACATATGTTGTAAAGAACCCCCTAGCCTCACCTAGTACGTCCACCCAGCAAGTAGGAGAGCCTGTTCTTGGCCTCAGCCTCTATAAGGTCCTCATATATATTTGTATAAATGGCATATCTTTCGCATATGGTTATATAAGACCTCTGGCCTTCTCACCCAACACCTCCTCGCTACAATATTAAGTTACCCTATCAAACCACCCTACCTACCTAGTACGTTCACCCAGCAAGTAGTAGAGCCTGTTCTTGGCCTCAGCCTCTGTAAGGTCCTCATCGATGCGCTTCAACTCGTCTTGCAGCTGCTTGATGTACGCCTCCTCTTCCTGTAGCTGGCTAGGGGTCAGGCGCTTGGCATCTGTGTTGTCGTCTTGTATCCTGGAGGAGGGTGCGTTTGTGTGCGTGTGTGTTTGAGGGGTGTGTGTGTGGGTCCTGACCTGTCTGGATGGAGGTAGGAGAGTTTGTGTGTGTGTGTGTGTGTGTGTGTGTTGTGTGGTGTGCGGGGGGTTTAACCTGCCTATGACGGAGGAAACCATGTAAGGAAGTGAGCGTGTGTGTGTGTGTGTGTGGTGTGAGAGGGGGGGGGGGGGAGGGGGGTATTAACCTGCTGGAATGACGTAAGGAGTGAGCGTGTGTGTGGGTGTGTGTGTGTGAGGGGGGGGGGGGGGGGGGGGGGTATTAACCTGCCTGGATGACGGTAAGGATGGCTGTGTTTGGTGTGTGTGAGGGTGTGTGTGTGGAGGGGGGGGGGGGGGGGGGGGGTATTAACCTTGCCTGGATGAAGGTAGGAGTGAGCGTCTGTGTGTGTGTGTGAGGGGGGGGGGGGGGGTATTAACCTGCCTGGATTAAAGGTAGGAGTGAGCGTGTGTGGTGTGTTGTGTGTGAGGGGGGGGGGGGGGGGGGGGTAAGCTGCCAGGATGAAGGCAGGAGGGAGCGTGTGTGTTGTGTGTGTGTGAGGGGGGGGGTATTAACCTGCCTGGATGAAGGTAGGAGTAAGTGTGTGTGTGTGTGTTTGTGAGGAGGAGGGGGTTAGGGGGGGGGTCTGACCTGTGTTTGGAAACCGTGTTGTCGTCTAGCATCCTGGATTTCGTAATCACACCATTAAATTATCACTGTACCACAAACACAGGGCTCTTGCCTGTATGACGATTGTTAGGGGTTCAGTTCATCGGTGTATTTTTCGTTTTAGCCCCTCCTGATACCATTGTTTGGCACATCCCTTTAGCCGATTTGGCCTACCCCTGGACTGTAACAGCAGCAGGGAAGGGCAACTCATATTAGTGTTTGAAAAACTAATTTTACTATAGTGTCACAATAATATTAGTTTTTCAAATAAATTCAAAATTTTGGTGAGATGGCCCGTCCGACTAATATGATATAATATTATAGTAATACTATATTATATAATATAATATTATGTATTCACTAATATTATTTAACGAAGCCGATCCCTAAACAACATACATACCTGGACAGGGTCCTGTTAATCCTCTTGGTTTCTTCTACCACCTCGTTGATGCGGCTTTTCTTCAGTTCTATCTCCTTTCTGAGTAGCCTGATGTCGTTCTGTTGCAGCTCACCACCAGCCGTGCCTGGTGAGGAGGAGAGGGGGGGTGAGGTGAGGTGGTGAGATGGAGAGATGGTGATGTGGTGAGTTGATGCGGCTGGTCTTCGGCTCTATCTCCTTTTGGAGCAGCCTGATGTAGTTCTGTTGCAGCTGGCCACCAGCAGTGCCTGGTGGGGGGGAGAGGGTCGTGAGGTGGTGAGTTGATGTGGCTTTTCTTCAGCTCTATCTCCTTTCTGAGTAGCCAGATGTAGTTATGTTGCAGCTCGCCACCAGCCGTGCCTGGTAGGGAGGAGAGGGTGGGGGGGAGGAGAGGGGGGTGAGGTGGTGAGTTGATGCGGCTGTTCTTCAGCTCTATCTCTTTTCTGAGTAGCCTGATGTAGTTCTGTTGCAGCTCGCCACCAGCAGTGCCTGGTGGGAAGGAGAGGGGGGTGAGGTGGTGAGATGGCGAGGTGGTGATGTGGTGAGTCGATGTGGCTGTTCTTCAGCTCTATCTCCTTATGGAGTAGCCTGATGTAGTTCTGTTGCAGCTGGCCACCAGCAGTGCCTGGTGGGGAGGAGAGGGGGGTGAGGTGGTGAGATGGCGAGGTGGTGATGTGGTGAGTCGATGTGGCTGTTCTTCAGCTCTATCTTCTTATGGAGTAGCCTGATGTAGTTCTGTTGCAGCTCGCCACCAGCAGTGCCTGGTGGGGAGGAAAGGGTGGTGAGGCGGTGAGATGGTGAGTTGATGGGCTGGGCTGGGCTGGGCTGGGTTGAGTTGGGTTGGGTTAGGTTGGTTTGGTTTGGTTTGGTTTGGTTTGATTTGGTTTGGTTTGGATTGATTTGGTTTGGTTTGGCTTGGTTTGGTTTGGGTTGTAGAAGACGGCGGGCAGCTTTAGAGGCTGGAGCCATGTAAGCAAGTTCAAGTTCAAGTATAGACCTTTCCTTGTGTCTGCATTCTGTATTCAGGAGTGTGGTGCAGTAGTATCTATACCACCCATGGGTTCTCCGCCGGCAGATGGTGAGCAGCCTTTGTATTTTAATCTCTGCTGTGCGGAGTGCTGTTGCACTTGTTTGCATCTGTTTGCGCCAACGGAATCTTTACTACCCATGTGTACTCTGCCGGCAGATGGTGAGCAGCCTCTGTATTTTAATCTGCTGTGTGGAGTGCTGTTGCATTTGTTTGTATCTGCTTGCGCCAACGTAATCAACAAGACACGAGGGTGCAGTTGGGCCAAGTTACCCCTGGTGCAGTCTATGAACACTCTGTCTGGAGTTTGATATTAGTGCGTGGACCAATGTTTTTCTTTTTGGCTTTTCTTAGCAGCTTCTAGGCAGCTCCCCAACCCACCCTCTGTGCTACTACCAAATGTTTCAGCACTTCTGGACAGCTGATTGTATCAGCTTCAAGGTGCAGTAGGTCGCGTAAGGTTTAGCTGAATAGCAAGTTAGGGGAGTTGCCTAGAAGCTGCTGCTTGTAAGGGAAAATAAATGCAATGGCATGGCCAACCCCTTCTCAGTGGAGCCTGTCCACCCTTCGCCTCGTTAATGTCATCAATGCTTCTTGAACTTGAAGTTGGTTACATGGCTCCAGCCAGCAAGGACAAACATGCTTATTTGTTCAGCCACCTGGAACTGAACAAGTCTGTAATCTGTCTCATCCGCTTGGTATGCGTGCTCCCTGGTTTCCATGGGTATCGCATGGGGGACTTGTAATTGGAAGACGATGAGCAGCCCAGACTTGGCTTAAAAAACATGTAACAATCTAATGTTATCTAATTAATCCAGCCGCTCCCGACAGTGCAACATGATCATGATTGAGTTTTGGTAGTTGGGCAAGTTATTGTAGCCTAGTTGGCATACATTTAGATGAACGGGGGCGCAGGCAAGATAAGGCAATGCAGCATGCAATATACAAACGGGAATGCGGCTGAGGTGATGCTATGGGTTAAACCTGGCCTAAGCTGTGTGTGGACACTGGGTACATGCTCCCCCAACACTGGAACAAAGATACTTGCATCCATCGTACACCACCCTTCAACACGTGTCTGTTCCCACCTGCTTGGGACTTGACCCCTGCGATGCTGCCCATCAGGTGCTCACGCTCGTGCTTCACCTTTTCCAGCTCCAACCGCAACAACTCCTCCTCTGTCAGCTCCTCCTCGTCAATTCCTCGGGGCGTATCCATGCCCGGGACCTTGCCACGAGTCGCTCCGTTGCCTCGGGAACCGGACTTAGTATGGACTGGGAACAATGACAATGCATTCTGCTCAGGATCTTCTTCCCCGAAGAGCTTCATCAATTCTGGGGAGGTCTGCGGCAGCGATAATTGCAGACATGTTATGCTTTGTTACACGAAGAAAGGAAATTAACTCCGGGAGGCGTGTCTTTGACACCTATGCAACGTTAGAATTTTATCATGAGCAAAATGAGCCGGACCTGAAGCAGCTCATCCTTCGTTTTCAGGCGAGGGAGCTTGACAGTCGCCTTCCGCATTGTGCTTGCCGTTGCGAAGAGGGTTTATATCACAATATAATGCAAGCTATGGGCAATCCGGAGTTAAATGCGCATTAGTAGCAGGTGCAGGTTGGGATGCAAATAAAACTCTGCACGAGGGGCTAGATAATTTGTTGAAATACTCGGTTTGTATTTTCTGTGCGAGAATCTATCAATGTTATCAGCGACGGGGATGGGTTGAACAGATCAATCGTGCGCGTGCGTTCCGGCACTTCGACAAGTTTCGCAACAACAAGTCATCTAGAGTAGGTGTACCTCACTCGAAGTACACTCAAAGTCCGCGTTCTTTTTCTAGTTTGCTAAGTTCGACTCCCATTGACCTTCTGCTGCTATCTTCTCCCCCATTTATCTAGATCGAGCTTGATTGCTAACACAGCATACCGCTTCTTACTTCTGCATTTGACTGAACAAGGATTCGTTGCGCGCAGAAAACATTAGAGCCCGCGCCCCTCTGAGTCAATCGAAGCCATGCAGCTTCGGCTTCTGAAGAATATCCTTCCTCCGTCGGATTCTTTGCAGAAAGTTACCTCTCTAGTTTGGTCGTCCAACAATGGCAAGCTAGCTGCAGTTACCACCGACAAGGTGGTTTATCTGTTCGATGACAATGGCGATCGAAAGGACAAATTCAAGACGAAGCCAGCAGATGCGCAGTCCACGACAAACTACATTGTCCGCGCTATGGCCTTCTCTCCTGACTCCACGAAGTTGGCCGTGGCCCAAAGCGACAACATGGTTTTCGTTTACAGGTACAAGACTGAGTCTAGCTGCCCTCTAATGTACTTGCACAGCAATGTATTCAGGGGGGTAGAGATGCACCAAGTTTTCTCATTCCTATGTGACTCAGCATCAAACTGCTTGAGCACTGAGGACACCAATCTTAGTCCAGCTTAGCAATGCATCCCCTTCATCACAAAAAGTTCAGACTCCCCTAAATATGCTTCATCTTGATCACCATTTATCATTATCTCCGTTTTATCTTTATCACCAATTTGGAACGAGGAGAAATCTGTAAGGGCAGGTCACACGAACTGCACAAGAGCTACACTGCTTTTCCTTTCTACCATGAACAGCTGCTTCTGGGTGGATCTTGAAGTCATCCATTGAGCCATGCCCAAATATGTCAGCAGTGCTGGGCTGAAGGTTTTGCAGAATAGCTAGCCAGGGATCTGCCTGGAAGCTGCCATGTCTAGGCAGTAAAAAAACAGTGACAGGTAGTAAAACAGTCAGGTAGATGTAATATTCTGAAGCTCCAGGTGCACTAATTCACTTCTGGTTAAGCTGAATAGCAAGCTTGAGGATCTGACTAGTAGCTGCTATGCCTAGGCAAATAAAAACAGTGAGGGCAGCAGTCATATTATTAAGTTTTTGTATCTGGGCCTGCGTATTCCTTGATGGTGGGCAGCAAGCCGGGGGAGCTGCTTAGAAGCTGCTGCTCGTAGCTGAAAAGAAAAGCTATACTTCTTACCTCAGTGTTGTCACTGCTTGTCTGACCGCAGGTTGGGTGATCAGTGGGCTGACAAGAAGAGCATCTGCAACAAATTTCTTCAGCCTGCCGCTGTTACCTGCCTCATCTGGCCAAAGGGTCGCGATGACCTGGTCTTTGGATGTGCAGACGGCAAAGTCAAGCTTGGAATGTTGAAGAGCAACAAGCCCTACATCATGTACACCCACCCTGAGAACAGCTATGTAGTAGCTCTGGCTCACAGCCCCACAGGGCATGCTGTTATTAGCAGCCACCTGGACGGAAGCATCTATAAGTTCATCTTTCCCGAGAGTGATGGGGTGCCTATTCAGGCAGTGCAAATGGTGGTCCACTCGTGTGTGCCCTACGCCATCGGCTGGGGAAACTGCATTGCTGCAGCAGGAAATGATTGCAGGGTAAGGGCACCCTCAATGGATTTTGTGCAGGGTGTGGGCAGGGTTGCATGCAAGCTTGATGGGTGGGGTCAGTGGGGTGGGGTGGGGTGGAGGGTAAGGCCTATATAAAATCAAACGTTCCATTATCCGTTCCTGAATTCTATGGGGATATATTTGCCGATTCATCGGATAGAATATGCATGTGGTGGCTTGGTTTAGTACTTGGGTATCAACCAGGCCAGAGGTGAGCACTTTGTGGGGTCCTTACAGGGTCTAAATAGGGCCCAGGGTAGGGTGAGTAGATTGTGAGGGTTTGTGCAGGTGATGGACATGGCTGTGGGTAGGATGTGAGCACCCTGTGGGGCTCTTGCAGGTGGCGTGTCTATGTATTTTAGCAGTCCAGGGGTAGCCAAATAGGTAAAGGGACTGGCCCATCCTTCAAAACAGGAAAGGCAGTTTGAAACAAGTCCTAGGTTCGTTGAAAGCGACGTGGAAATTGGCAGAGAGTGTTGGCTGTTGCAGCGACAGGTGGCACCGGAATCGAGAGCAGCAGACCGAAGCTTGGGGTTATGACAGGGCCAGTTAGGGCCAGGGTTTCTTGTGGGGTGACTGTCAGTCAAACAAATGGATAAAAGGGTGACCCTGGGTGCTCCCGCCCCCCAGAAGGGGGGGGGCTCCGCCATAAAGCATTGGTGGACTGGACCCCATCAAATCGTAGGTGGTGCATTTGGCTGTGGGTACGGTGCATGCACTGTATGGGCCTTGTGCAGAGTGTGGACTGGGATATATACTGGTGGTATGCACTCTGGGGTGTGATATGCAGGTCCTCAATGTGCGCCTGTTTTGTTTTTCGTGCTTTCTGAGTATACCAGTGTTGATATGTCCTAACTCATAAGTTATCGCATACTTGTTGCCACAGCTTTTCTTTTGAGTTATAATCTACACAATGTACTTACAGCTACAGCTACTACAGCTTCCGGCTTACAGCAACAGCTAGTACAGCTTCTAGGCAGCTTTCCTGACTGGCTACACAGCCAAACACAACGCAAGTTACTGCGATTTAAGTTCTAAAAAAAACATAGATCACTACCAAAAACAAATTGATCATCTAGAAAAATCTGATCCCAAAAATCCGTTACTAAAAAAAGGGTGTGAAATGATCGAAAACAAGTTGTCAAAGTTGCAACATAAATATTTGAAAAGTTGTAAGAGAAATGAGATGACTGGTTGAAGCTGGCACAAGCAGCTGTCCAGAACTGCAGAAACGTTTTGGGGTAGCAGCACAGGGGCTGGCTCAGGGAGCTACCTAGAAGCT
>JACBWV010000610.1:15968812-16098812 GCA_013435795.1 Chlamydomonas sp. ICE-L | reverse complement strand
CACTAACCCCTGCTCCTCTTATCACCTCTCCCTAGGTGCTGGGTGTCTTCCAAACAGAGAACATGCACCCAACGCTGTTGATCGTGCACACACACACATACAAACGGCACACACACACACATACACACGGCACACACACACACGAACGCAGCCAATGTTCACTTCCACCCTAACCCCTGCTCCTCTTCTCACCCTCCCTAGGTGCTGGGTGTCTTCCGAACAGAGAACATGCACCCAACGCTGTTGAGCGTGCATACACACACACATACAAACGGCACACACACACACATACACACGGCACACACACACACACAAGCAGCCAATGTTCACCTCCACCCTAACCCCTGCTCCTCTTCTCACCCTCCCTAGGTGCTGGGTGTCTTCCGAACAGAGAACATGCACCCAACGCTGTTGAGCGTGAACACACACACATACAAACGTCACACACACACACACACACACACACACACACGGCACACACACACACACGCAGCCAATGTTCACCTCCACCCTAACCCCTGCTCCTCTTCTCACCCTCCCTAGGTGCTGGGTGTCTTCCGAACAGCGAACATGCACCCAACGCTGTTGAGCGTGCACACACACACACATACAAACGGCACACACACACACATACACGCGGCACACACACACACACGCAGCCAATGTTCACCTCCACCCTAACCCCTGCTCCTCTTCTCACCCTCCCTAGGTGCTGGGTGTCTTCCGAACAGAGAACATGCACCCAACGCTGTTGAGCGTGCACACACACACACACACATACAAACGGCACACACACACACATACACACGGCACACACACACACACGCAGCCAATGTTCACCTCCACCCTAACCCCTGCTCCTCTTCTCACCCTCCCTAGGTGCTGGGTGTCTTTCGAAAACAGAGAACATGCACCCAACGCTGTTGAGCGTGCATACACACACATACAAACGGCACACACTCACACATACAAACGGCACACACACACACACAAGCAGCCAATGTTCACCTCCACCCTAACCCCTGCTCCTCTTCTCACCCTCCCTAGGTGCTGGGTGTCTTCCGAACAGAGAACATGCACCCAACGCTGTTGAGCGTGAACACACACACACATACACGTGTCACACACACACACACACACACACACGGCACACACACACACACACGCAGCCAATGTTCACCTCCACCCTAACCCCTGCTCCTCTTCTCACCCTCCCTAGGTGCTGGGTGTCTTCGGAACAGCGAACATGCACCCAACGCTGTTGAGCGTGCACACACACACACATACAAACGGCACACACACACACATACACACGGCACACACACACACACGCAGCCAATGTTCACCTCCACCCTAACCCCTGCTCCTCTTCTCACCCTCCCTAGGTGCTGGGTGTCTTTCGAACAGAGAACATGCACCCAACGCTGTTGAGCGTGCATACACACACACATACAAACGGCACACACACACATACACACGGCACACACACACACACAAGCAGCCAATGTTCACCTCCACCCTAACCCCTGCTCCTCTTCTCACCCTCCCTAGGTGCTGGGTGTCTTTCGAACAGAGAACATGCACCCAACGCTGTTGAGCGTGAACACACACACATACAAACGTCACACACACACACACACACACACACACACACACACACACACACACACACACTCACACACGGCACACACACACACATACGCAGCCAATGTTCACCTCCACCCTAACCCCTGCTCCTCTTCTCACCCTCCCTAGGTGCTGGGTGTCTTCCGAACAGAGAACATGCACCCAACGCTGTTGAGCGTGAACACACACACACATACACGTGTCACACACACACACACACACACACACGGCACACACACACACACACGCAGCCAATGTTCACCTCCACCCTAACCCCTGCTCCTCTTCTCACCCTCCCTAGGTGCTGGGTGTCTTCCGAACAGAGAACATGCACCCAACGCTGTTGAGCGCTGTCTGCCAAGAGGGGATGGTCACCGCTGGCCCTGGTGCCACCCCTGAGATGCGACCTGTCATGGCTTGCTTTGCCTACCTCATTGACCTCCAGACCGTGCGCATCACCGACATGGTGACCAAGACCAACGTGGCCACGATCAACCATGACTCACGCATCGATTGGCTGGAGCTGAACTTCCGCGGCACACACCTCCTCTTCCGCGACAAAAAGCGGTGAGTCAGAAGGGTCTTCCCATTGTTTCTTTGTCCGACCGTCCGACCAAGAGAAACCCTGGCCACAACAGGCCCCTGGCCCTGTTATAAACCCTGGCTTCGGTCTGCTGTACTCAATTCCGGTGCCACCTGTCGCTCCGATAGCCAACACTCTCTGCCAATTTTCCGAGTCGTTTGCTTGAGGACTTGTTTATGATTGTTACGACGTACACACACGCACACACAAATCTACACCCACTCATTAACACACACACACTCACACGCACACACAAATATACACCCACTTATTCACACACACACAAATATGCACACACATATACACACACTCATTCAAACACACACACAAATATACACACTCATTCACACACACACACAAATCGACACACACTCATTCACACACACACACACACACACACACACACACACACACACACACACACACACACACACACACACATACATACACACACAAATCGGCGTACACTCATTCCCACACACACACACACACACCTTGCAGGCACCTCAACCTGTACACCATCGCCAAGGAGGAGCGCACCACGTTACTCAACATGTGCAGCTATGTGCAGTGGGTGCCACAGACCGATGTGGTGGTGGCGCAGAGCAGACAGAACCTGTGTGTGTGGTACTCCATCAACAACCCAGACCGAGTTTCTATGTTCCCTATCAAGGGTGAGCTCACGGACATCGAGCGAAATGGGGACCGCACTGAGGTCATCGTGGACGAGGGCATTAACACTGTGTCATATGCTCTGGATGAGCAGCTCATTGAGGCGCTCACGCATATCCGCTTTGCTTCGGCCATGGGCGAGCAGAACTTTGCAGCTGCCGTGCGTGTGCTGGAGCCGCTGGAGCTTGCGCCTGAGACTGAGGCTCAGTGGATGGAGCTGAGTGAGCTGGCCCTCCAGCAAGGCCAGGTGCGAGACTTTATAAATATTATTGCAACAATAAAATAATTATCTCTCTCTACATGCATACATAAATAAATAAATATATTAAAACGTAAATAATATATATGCATAAATACATAAACTAGAGCCGCTGGAGCTTGCGCCTGAGACTGAGGCTCAGTGGATGGAGCTGAGTGAGCTGGCCCTCCAGCAAGGCCAGGTGCGAGACTTTATAAATATTATTGCAACAATAAAATAATTATCTCTCTCTACATGCATACATAAATAAATAAATATATTAAAACGTAAATAATATATATGCATAAATACATAAACTAGAGCCGCTGGAGCTTGCGCCTGAGACTGAGGCTCAGTGGATGGAGCTGAGCGAGCTGGCCCTCCAGCAAGGCCAGGTGCAAGACTAAATAAAATGATGCTGCGATAATTAAAATAAATGTTTAAACAAGGAAATCAAGAAATATACACATACATATATGAAATATATGCGAAAGCTAGAGCCGCTGGAGCTTGCAACTGAGACTAAGGCTCATTGGATGGAGCTGAGTGAGTTGGCCCTCCAGCAAGGCCAGGTGCGAGACTAAACAAATAATGCTGCAATAATACGGAGATATGAGCCTTTTTTGTGGGTGGGTGGGTGTGGGTGTGTGTGGGGGGGGGGGGTATGGCAGATTACAAAAACTTCTGACGCAGGTATATTAAAAAAACTCCTCACGGCCACCCGGCAATAATTATAATAAAAAACTCAATAATTATAATAAAAAATAATTATAATAAAAAATAATTATAATAAAAAATAATTATAATAAAAAAACTCAATAATTATAATAAAAAACTCCTCCGGCCACTCGGCAATAATTATAATAATTATATCCCTCAGAGGTACATGAATGCATAAATATATGAATATTTGAACACATAAATAATTTATATGCATAAAACATCAACAAGAGAATACACTAACAAACAGCCCACCTCTACCCTAACCCCTTCCTTTGTGCCCCGCCTCACACAGGTTGTGATCGCTGAGCGATGCTACGCAGCCTTGGGCGACGTTGCACGCACTCGCTTCCTCCACCGCATCGTCAAGATGGCCCAGCGCGCTGAACTAGAACAGCCTGGCAGCAACGGTTTCGAACACCCCAGTGTGCTAGCCCAGCTGGCGGTCCTAAACAAGCAATGGGCCGCTGCCGAGTCAATCCTCCTCCAGCACGGCCGTGTGGACGAGGCCTTGGTGATGTACCAAGAAGCCCACAGGTGGGAGGACGCCATTCGGGTGGCCGTCAGCGCACGCCACCCTGACGCCGACGCCCTCAAGACACGCTACTACCGCTGGCTTCTGGACACCGCCCAGGTAGGCGGATGCTGGTCAACATTTAGCTGGTCAGCATTTAGCTTGTTAGCACTTGGCTGTTCAGCACTTGGCTGGTCAGCATTTATCTTGTCAGCACTTGGCTGGTCAGCACCGCACTGGTCAGGATTTAGCTTGCAGCACTTATTTTCCTTAACCACCTAAACCACCTTAGCCGAAACCAACTAAACTCTAAACCACCAAAGCCCTAAACCACCTGCACCCAAGTGCTGACAAGCTTAGTGCTGACCAGCTTCCCCCTACCCACAACCCAGGATGAGAAGGCGGGTTTGGCGAAAGAACAAGAGGGGGGGGAGCACCCCCTCCCACACAAACACAGGCACGCACACACGCACACCCCTATCTACCCCCCCCCCCCCCCCCCCAACACACACACACACACACACACACCTTCACCACCACCACCAACACCCTACCCCTTACCCAGAAGGACAGGGCTGGCTTGGTGGAAGAGCAAGAAGGCAATACCATGGGTGCCATCTTCCCGCACCTCAGCCAGTTCATAATTTTTGTTTGTTTTAGCCCCTCCTGATATTATGGTTGGGCAGGTCCTGGACTGTTACAACAACATACAAACATGCGTACACAGGAGGAGAAGGCTGGCTTGGTGAAAGAGCAAGAGGGCGACACCATTAGGGCCATTTCAGTCGGTTCATCAATTTTATATTTGTTTTATCCTCTCCTAGTACCATGGTTGGGCAGGTCCTGGACTGTAACAACGACTTCCAAACATGCACCTCAGTCAGTTATCAGACTGTTACAACAACATTCGTACACAGGAGGAGAAGGCTGGCTTGGTGAAAGAGCAAGAGGGCGACACCATCAGGGCCATTTCCCTGCACCTCAGTCAGTTCATCAGTTGTATGTTTGTTTTATCCCCTCTTAGTACCATGGTTGGGCAGGTCCTGGACTGTAACAACAACAACATACGAACATGCATACACAGGAGGAGAAGGCTGGCTTGGTGAAAGAGCAAGAGGGGGACACCATGGGTGCAATTTCCCTGTACCTCAAGGGTGGCCTGCCTGCGCGTGCAGCAGCGGTGGTAATGCAGAACAAGGGATCGAACGACCCTGCGGTGGTGGAGGACATCCTGCAGTCGCTGGCCAGGGCGAACCTGTACGAGCGCCAAGGAGAGCTGTACGAGCACCTGGGCCGCTCACGAGATGCGTTGGACGCTTATCGCAGGGGTCACGCCTACCGCCGCGCCATTGACCTGGCACGAAGGGAATTCCAGTAAGTCTCACTTTGGATGTCGGGTAACACGGACAAGTCCTAGACAGCGTCGCTAGCGACGCGGGAAATTGGCGGAGAGTGATGGCTATCGGAACGACAGGTGGCAATGGAGCGGACCGAAGCCAGTTAGTTACGAAACAGTTGGCTGACGTGTCAGGCTTTGTCTCTTCGTCGGGCGGTTGGACAGACGGCCAACTGGGAGAATCTGGGGGCTCCCTTCCCAGCCAAAAAACAATAAAGCCAGATGAAGCAAAAATATGTACCAAGTACAATCAATAGCAATATATGATATGAGATAAAGCCAGATAAAGTAAACATATCTTTCAGCAGACTAGGGTGCTTCAAGTGGGCACCAGCCCGTTCTTTTTTCCTATATGACCTATGCCCATTACCCTGTCCAACAACCAAACATCAACCCTGAGTCCTAGCTGACCTGAGCCCCCACCCTACCCCGCCTCAACTACCCTACCTACCCACCTACCCCCACACACACCTACCCTCCCCACACACCCACGCACCCCTCCCTTTTTCTGCTACAGGGGTGCTGTCATCCAGATTGAGGAGGAGTGGGGCGACTGGCTCATGGTCCAGAAGCAGATGGATGCCGCCATCAACCACTTCATCGAAGCAGGTCAGTCCAATTTCAGTTCATACACATATTTAGCTAGCCACAGCAACACATAGTAACACACGCAAAGGATGGATGTCGCCATCAACCACTTCATCGAAGCAGGTCAGTCCAATTTCAGTTCATCAGCTTTGTCTTCTTCTGTTTAGCCCCTTCTGGTATCATGGGTTCATGCCATGAATCCACATATGCCCGCAAATTCGGAGGTCGGGGGCTACGGCTCGGGGTCCGGGGCTCCTATGCTGCATATTCCCTTGGGGACCATGATGGTTGGGCAGGTCCCTTTAGCCTATTTGGCTACCCCTGGACTGTAACAGCGTACAACATACATAGCTAGCTAGCCATAGCAACACAAAATAACACATAGAAAAGACACACAAATACCCGCATACATACACATATGTACATGCACACATACTTACATACATACACACATACTTACATACATACAAACATACCTACATACTCACATACTTGCATACATACATACATACATACATACATGCATACAGACATACATACATACATACATACATACATACATACATACATACATACATCTTTATATATGTAAAAATACAGGGATTTATCGCAATTGTTTCATTCCTCGTGTCATAGGGGGGCAGAGGGTGCGTATACGGTACACATACTTACATCCTAACATACATGCATGCACACATGCGTACATACGCACATACTGGTGAACATACACATACTTACATACAAACATACATGCATGCACACATGCACATACATATATGCTACCGTACTAGTACTTGCATACAAACATACATACATACATGCATACATACATACATGCATACATACATACATACATACATACATACATACATACATACATACATACATACATACATGCATGCATGCATACATACATACATACATGCATACATACATGCATACATACATACATGCACACATACAAACATACGCACATACAGGTCAGCACATGCACACATACACACACCTACAGCTAGGGACCGGCATATCATATCATATAGACCAAAGGCGAGTATGATATCATACAAACTGCATCATATGATATTGTATACAATTGGCAAATTTAGCACAGCCAGACTGCCGGCATCATATGATACCATGTGATTTCCGTTCCCTAATCACATCTCTGGTTTTGGGTAACCATGCATGCTTTTTGGTTTGGGGTAAGTAGCTCTGCTACATCTTCTGTGGTGTTGATGTCAAGATATCATATCATATCACATTGCCGTTCCCAACATATACACATGCATACATAGGTACACACATACACACACAAATACATACTTATATACATACATACTTACATACACACACAAATACATACATGCACACATACTTACATACACACACAAATACATACATGCACACATACTTACATACACACACAAATACATACATGCACACATACTTACATACACACACTAATACATAAATACAGGTCAGTCCAAGAAGGCAGTGGAGGCAGCTATTGGTTGCCGCCAGTTCGCCAAGGCTGCAGGAATCATCGACTACATGGACCCTGCCAGCGCCATGCCCTACTACAAGCGCATTGCCAAGCACTACGACACCACCAACAACTTCGAGGAGGCGGAGCGCTTTTACATCAAGGTGCGTTTTTGTTTTCAGAGCCTTCCCTCCTGGAGGGCGGGAGCCCCCATATTCACCCCTTTGTCTATCCAACCATCCATCTGACCGACCGAAAATCAGCTCCATTGTTGTCACCTGTTTTTCGAATAGTCAACTCTCTCCGCCAATTTTACCCGTCACTTGCGACGCTGCCTAGGACTTTTTTAAGATATGAAAGGGATTTCACCCCAGGAGGTGGGTCTCCCGACACAAACTTTGATGAGGCGGAGCGCTTCTACATCAAGGTAGGTTCTTTTAGTTATTTAGTTATGACAGGAGTTATTTAACTAGTTATTTAGTAATGAAAGGACACATTTAGTTAGTTAGTCTTTATTTAGTTATTTGGTAATGATGGGAGGCATTTAGTTAGTCTTTATTTAGTTATGACAGGAGGTGTCCTCTTCTGCCAAAAGTAGGTTCAAGCTGGTTGATTCATTCCGAGTACAGGATGTATATGACATGCATACTGGTGATTGTTTGAAGTTATGAAAGGAACTTCACCCCAGGAGGTGGGTCTCTCGACACAAACTACGAGTAGACAGAGAGCTTCTACATCAAGGAGCGTATGTGAGCATGATTACATTTTCCCTGGTGCCCTACTAAGCTCGAAATGTTCCTGCAACCTGTCGGAGTCAAGGGGGACTTAATGAGATGGGATATGCTATGGTATGATCATAGAATAGGTGTGAGATACAAAGAGGTGGAGCGCTTCAATGACAATGTGGGTTTGGTTTGGTTGCATGCACTTCTCTTCTTTATCACCGCCACCACCACTGCCAACACCACCATTTGTTACCACCACTACCATTAGCACTTATCTTGACCTGTCTTGGCTTGCAGGCGGACATGGCCATGGAGGCAGTGGACATGTACAAGTATATTCTTTCACTATCACAACCACCACCACTGCCAACACCAGCACAAATCCACCAACACCACCATTTGTTACCACCATAACCACTACCACTTATCTTGACCTGGCTTGGCTTGCAGGCGGACATGGTCATGTATGCGGTGGACTTGTACAGCCGTGTTCTACCACTATCACAACCACCACCACTGCCAACACTAGCACAAATCCGCCACCAACACCAACACCACTGCCAACACCACCATTTGTTACCACCACTACCACTACCACTTATCTTGACCTGTATTTGCTTGCAGGCAGACATGGCCATGGAGGCAGTGGACATGTACAGCCGTGCAGGCAAGTGGGAAGCTGCCCAGAAGGTGGCGCGCGGCTACTTGACTGACGCTGAGATGCGCGGCTTCTACCGGAAGAAGGCCAGAGAGTTTGAGGCCACTAACAAGTTCAAGGAGGCGGAGAAAGCGTTCATCCAGTGCGAGGTATGTTGATACACACATACACATGTATACACAGATGCATGCACACACACCCATGCACACACAGGCAGAGAAAGCGTTCATCCAGTGCGAGGTATGTTGACACATACATACACTTGCATACACACGCATGCACACAGGCAGGCAGAGAAAGCCTTCATCAAGTGCGAGGTATTTCGATACACACATACACATGCATACACACGCACCCTTGCACACACACAGGCGGAGAAAGTGTTCATCCAGTGCGAGGTATCTTGATACACACATACCACCCTCACCCACACCCATACCAACCCCCTCACCCACACCCACCCACCCATCCCCACCCTCCTCTCTCCTATCCTCCTCCGCCTCCAGGATTTTGACATGGCCATCAACAGGTACATCCCAGTGGATGGCTCAGGGAGCTGCCTAGAAGCTGCTGCTCGTAGCTGAAAAAGAAATGCTGTGCTCCTACTGTCAACGCTCCTGGCCTACTTCTGTACAACTTCACACCCTCCCCCACCCACCCACCCACCCTCCCCCCCACCCACCCTTACCCACACCCACTAACACCCTACCCACCACCACCACCAACCCCCCCAGGGTTGGCCATGGCCATCAACATGTGCAAGAAGAACCACCCCCCCCCCCTCCCCCCCCACACACCCTTACCCCCCCCACACACACACACAAACACACAAACACACAAACACACTCTAGGAGTTCGGTATGGCCATCAACATGTACAAGAAGAACCCACACACCCCCCCCTCCCCCCACACACCCGTACCCCCCCCCCCCCACACACACACACACACACACAACACAAACACACAAACACACACCATGAGTTCGGTAATGGCCATCAACATGTACAAGAAGAACCCACACACCCCACCCTCACACACACACACCCTTACCCCCCCCTCCCTCCCCCACCATACACACACACACACACCACACACACACACAACAACACACCAGGAGTTCGGTATGAGCCATCAACATGTAAAAGAAGACCCCCCCACCCACCCACCCACCCTTCACCCACCCTTACCCACCAATCCCCCCAGGAGTTTGTTATGGCCATCAATATGTAAAAGGGAAGACCCCCCCCCCCCCCCCCCCCCCCCCCCCCCCCCCTTCACCCACCCTTACCCACCAATCCCCCCAGGAGTTGTTTAGGGCCATCATATGTACAAGAAGACCCCCCCCCCCCCCCCCCCTCACCCACCCACACCCACACCCTACCCCACACCCACACCCTCACCACACACACCCCCTCCCACACACACACACACCACCACCACCACCACCCCTCTCTTACCCACACCCTCAACACACACACCCTACCCCACCCCACCCCCCAAACCACCCTACCACCCCCCAGGAGTTTGACATGGCCATCAATATGTACAAGAAGAACCGCATGTACGACCAGATGATCCGGCTAGTGCACCAGCACCGCAAGGACAACATCACAGCGGTAAGTCATAAGTTGATTTGTATGTAAGTATATTTGTGAGTTACTATAGTGTAAGTAAGTAGATTTGTACAGAGGTAAGTAAGTAAGTAAGTAAGTAAGTAGGTGTAAGTAAGTAAGTAAGTAAGTAGGTGTATTTGAGTAAGTAAGTAGGTATATTTGAGTAAGTAAGTAGGTGTATTTGAGTAAGTAAGAAGGTGTATTTGTTAAGTGCAAGTAAGTATATTTTTATATGTTCACTGTTGTGTTTTTTGCACCATTGCACTTGATGCTGTATGTTCACTTGTTTCGAAATGTTACGACTTACACACAAGCAAACTCACATCTAATCACCCAAACATCTACACACAAACGCTTACACACAAACACGCACACATTCCTTGCAGGCACACTTGCAGGTTGCTCAGCAGCTGGAGTCAGACGGCAACCTGCGCGAGGCCGAAAAGCACGCACACAAACTCACGCACACTCAGACTCATAAACACACACACAAACCCATACACACACACAAACTCATAAAAACACACACACAAACTCATAAACACACACACACAACTCATACACACACACAAACTCATAAAAACACACACACAAACTCATAAACACACACACAAAACCCATACACACACAAACTCATAAAAACAACTCATACACCACAACCCCAACTCATAAAACACACACACAAACTCATAACACACACACACACAAACTCATACGCACACACAAACTCATAAAAACACACACACAAACTCATAAACACGCACACGCAAACTCTTAAACACACACACACAAACTCTTAAACACACACACAAACCCTTAAACACACACACACAAACTCATAAACACACACACTCAAACACACTCACACATTCCTTGCAGGCACACTTGCTAGTTGCTCAGCAGCTGGAGTCAGACAGCAACCTGTGCGAGGCCAAAAAGCACTTCACACACACACTAACGCATGCACACTACGACTCATAAACACACACAAACTCATACACACACACACACACACACACACACACACACACACACACACACACACACACACACAAACTCTTAAACACACACACAAACTCATACACACACACAAACTCATACACACACAAAAGCATACACACATTCCTTGCAGGCACACTTACTAGTTGCTCAGCAGCTGGAGTCGGATGGCAACCTACGTGAGGCTGAGAAGCACTTCACCGATGCCAAGGACTGGAAGGCGGCAGTACAGATGTACAGAGCCAACGCTATGTGGGAGGACGCTCTTCGTGTGGCCAAGATCTTTGGCGGTGTCAACGCCTCGAAGCAGGTAGGGTGGGTGTTTTCCCCATTTGACGAATGGCTCAGTAGCAGAGCTCCCAGGACAAAGAAGGTGCCGGTTCGAATCCCTACGGGTGTGCTTCAGTGTTCGCTGTCGCTGTCAACCGCCATTGTAGCTTTGTCCAGGTAAAGTAGCAGCCCGTTCACAACCGCCATATGGCGGGGCTTCCTTAATACCACGCCCCACCAGGCGTTATCATTACTTAGGGTTGGTGTGGTCTGATCTGGTCTGGGTTGGTGTGGTCTGATCTGGTCTGGGTGGGTGTGGTCTGATCTGGTCTGGGTGGGTGTGGTCTGATCTGGTCCGAATGGGTGTGGTCTGGTCTGATGATACTTTTTTGGTGTGGTCTGGTCTGAGTTGGTCTGGTCTGGGTGTGGTTTGGGTGGGTGGGTGTTGTCTGATCTGATCTTTGGCGGTGTCAACGCCTCGAAGCAGGTAGGGTGTGGGTGGGTGAGTGTAGTGACAGTGTTGATGCTGCCACTGCAGTTAGTGATGGTGGTGCTAGTGACAGTGTTGATGCTGGTGATGGTGGTGACGGTGTCAACACCTCGAAGTAGGTAGGGTTGGTGCTGTCTGATCTGGTCTGGGTGGGTGTGGTCTGGTCTGATGATGCCTTTTTGGCGAAACATGTCACCTGTTGTCAATAAATTGTCAATGATCACGTTTTGCAGTCATGAATTGTCTAAACCACCTCAACCCCGAACCACCTAGAACTAAACCACATAAACCTCAAACCACCTAAACCCAAACCACCTGCACCTCAACCACATAAAAACAAGTGATCATCTGCTACCCCCTCCCCAACCAGGTGGCGTACGCTTGGGCCATTTCCCTGGGCGGCGACGAGGGAGCTGTGTTGTTGAAGAAGCTGGGCTTGCTAGACCAGGCGATCGACTATGCCATGGAGAGTGGGGCCTTTGCTCAGGCCTTCGAGCTCACCAGGGCTGGTGCCAAGGCCAAGCTGCCTGAGGTGCATCTCAAGTGAGTCACAATAAAGCAGTATAAAACCAACGATAAAGTAGTTTAGTTGTATGTATAATCATATTTATATATATACATGTGTATACATATGTAATCTAAAATTGAAAGTGGGGCCTTTGCACAGGCCTTCAAGCTCACCAGGGCAGGCGCCAAGGCCAAGCTGCCGGAGGTGCATCTCAAGTGAGTCATAGCAGTACAAGCAGTACAAGTATTAAGAAGCAAAGCTTCAGATAAAAGTAGAAAAATTGGATTAAGAAGTAAAGCAAGAGCTGGTGGATCTAATCACAAACTATTCGACTATGCCATGTGATGGAGAGTGGGGCCTTGGCACAGGCCTTCGAGCTCACCAGGGCGGGCGCCAAGGGCAAGCTGCCAGAGGTGCATCTCAAGTGATTAATAGCAGTACAAGTAGTACAAGTATTAAGAGGCTTAGCATCAGATAAAAGTAGAAAAGTGTATTAAGAAGTAGAGCAAGAGCTCGTGGATCTAATCACAAACTATTCGACTGCGCCATGTGATGGAGAGTGGGGCCTTTGCTCAGGCCTTCAAGGTTACCAGGGCGGGCGCCAAGGCCAAGCTGCCTGAGGTGCATCTCAAGTGAGTCACGATAAAAAGTACGAGTTGTAGCAGTACAAGTAGTTCAAGTATTAAGAGGCTTAGCATCAGATAAAAGTAGAAAAAGTGTATTAAGAAGTAGAGCAAGAGCTCGTGGATCTAATCACAAACTATTTGACTGCGCCATGTGATGGAGAGTGGGGCCTTTGCACAGGCCTTCGAGGTTACCAGGGCAGGCGCCAAGGGCAAGCTGCCGGAGGTGCATCTCAAGTGAGTAATAGCAGTACAAGTAGTACAAGTATTAAGATGCTAAGCATCAGATAGAGGTAGAAAAGGTGTATTAAGAAGCAGAGCAAGAGCTGATGGATTAAATCACAAACTAATGACCTGCCTTCGAGGTTACCTGGGCGGGCGCCTAGGCCAAGCTGCCAGAGGTGAACCTCCATAGAGTCACGCTTACCACCACAACCACTACTACCACTATCACAACCACCACCACTGCCAACAAGAGCACAAGTTAACCACCATCACCACTGCCAACACCACCATACGTTTACCACCACCACTGTCAACACCATATGTTATCCCCCACCACCACTGCCACCACCACTGCCAACACCATACGTTGACCTCCACCACAACCACAACCACGCATCACACACCCACACACTCTCTGTAGCTGCGCCATGTTCCTTGAGGACGAGGGTCGCTTCAACGAGGCGTAAGCGGAGTTCTCCACCACCGCTTCCATCGCCATCACTACCATCACCACTGCCACCACCACCACCACAACCATGCTTCATCCCCCCCCCCCCCCCCCCCCCCCCCCTCTCACACACACACCACTGCAAAGGCGGAGTTCATCGCCATCTACTATCACCACCACGGCCACCACAACCACGCTTCTTCCCCCCTCCCCTCACACACACACACACACACACACACTCACACACACACACACACACACACACACACCGAGGCGCAGGTGGAGTTCACCACCACGGCCACCATCACCACCACAACGACCACGCTTCATCCCCCCCCCCCCCCCCACCACCACCACCACCCCTACACACAGACACACACACTCATACGCCATGTTTCTGGAGGACGAGGGGCGCTTTGCTGAGGCGGAGGTGGAGTTCATCGCCACCGCCACCACTGCCACCACCATACGCTAGCCGCCACCGCCACTGGTACCACAACCACACGCCCCCCCCCCCACCCCCACCCCCACCCCCCCACACACACACACTCCCTGCAGGTATGCCATGTTCCTGGAGGATGAGGGGCGCTTTGCCGAGGCGGAGTCCATCGCCACCGCCACCACTGCCACCACCATACGTTGGCCGCCACCGCCTCTACCACCACAACCACGCATCACACCCCCACCACACACACACACTCTCTCTGCAGGTATGCCATGTTCCTGGAGGACGAGGGGCGCTTTGCCGAGGCGGAGGCGGAGTTCATCGCCGCAGACAAGCCCAAGGAGGCCGTGGACATGTACATCCACACGCAGGACTGGGATGCAGGAATGCGTGTTGCTGAGCAGTACGACCCAGCTTCAGTGTCAGACGTGCTCATAGCTCAGGTGAGACCCCCATGTTGCCCATTTGGGGGGGCTCTGATGTACATACTGGCAAGCAGGGACACCTACAAACGAATGAGACCCCCATGTTGCCCAATGGGGGGGCCTCTGATGTACATAATGGATCGCGGGTACACAGAAATATGTGAGAACCCCATGTTGCCCATTTGGGGGGCCTCTGCTGTACATACCGCCCTGCAGGTACACCTGCACACAAATGAGACCCCCATGTGGCCCATTTGGGGGGCCTCGGATGTACAGATCGCCCCGTAGGTACACCTGCACACATATGAGACCCCCATGTGGCCCATTTGGGGGGCCTCTGGTGTACATCCCGCCCCACAAATACACATACAAACAAATGAGACCCCCATTGGGCCCATTTGGGGGGCCTCTTATGTACATACCTGATATATCCCTGACTCTCATTGAATCCTTGACTTATGCTGTTGTTGGGAATCACAATACTGTTCCCTTGAGGATTCACCCCCCTATCTCCCCTCTTACTCCTCTCTCCCCTCTTCCCCCCCCTCATCCCCCCCCCCGTCTCTCCTCTCTCCCTCCCCTCTACTTGACCCCGTCCGTCTCACCTCTACTTCACCCCTTACACCTCACTCCACCTCACCCCACCCCACAGGCGCACTCGACCACCAAGAGGCAGCAATACCAGGTGGCGGAGTCCATGTATGTCCTCTCACCTCCCACTCTCACCTCTCTCCTCCCCCTCGTTTCTTCCGCCTTACCTCCCCCCCCTATCTTACACCTCAATCCATACCACCATACCCCACCCCACAGGCACGCTCTGCCACGAAGAGGCAGCAATACCAGGTGGCATAGTCCATGTACCTCTCTCACCTCTCACCTCCCCCTCTCACCTCTACTTCACCCCTTGCACCCCACCCCACCCCACAGGCACGCTGGGCCACAGAGAGGCAGCAGTACCAGGTGGCGGAGTCCATGTACCTCCAAGCCAAGCGCCCCAAGCTTGCCTTTCCGCCTTACCCCTCCCTCCTAACTCCAAACCAAACCACCCTACCCCACCCCACAGGCACGATCGGCCACCATAAGGCAGCAATACCAGGTGGCTGAGTCCATGTACCCCTCTCACCTCTCACCTCCCCCTCGTACCTTCCGTCTTACCTCCCCCTCCCATCTTACACCTCAATCCACCACCCCACCCCACCCCATCCCACAGGCACGCTCGGCCACCGAGAGGCAGCAATACCAGGTTGCAGAGTCCATGTACCTTCAAGCCAAGCGCCCCGAGCTTGCCCTCAAGATGTACCGCGACATCCGCTTGTGGCATGACGCTCTTCGCCTCGCAGAGGACTACCTCCCGTCCAAGGTGCAAGAGATACACATGGAGATGGCTGGTGAGTTAACAGGCATGGTGGAGGTAGGGATGTTGTTAGTGGTGGTGGTTCCATATACACCTCTCACCTCCCCCTCTCACCTTCTAACTCCCCCTCTCACCGCCCACTCCCACCTCCCCCTCTCACCACTCACCTCCCCCTCTCACCTCCCCCTCTAACCTCCCCCTCTCGCCTCTCACCTCCCCCTCTTACCCTCTCACCTCTCACCTCCCCCCCTCACCTCTCACCTCCCCCTCCCACCTCCCCCTCTCACCTCCCCATCTCACCTGTCACCGTCCCCATCTCACCTCTCACCTCCCCCTCTCACCTCTCACCTCTCACCTCCCCCTCTCACCTCTCACCTATCACCTATCACCTATCCCTCTCACCTCTCACCTCCCCCTCTCTTCTCTCTCCTGTCACCTCGACTCACCGTCTACACAGGCCAAGGAGGCGGTGTAGGCACGATCACCACCACCACCACCATAAGTTGACCACCACTGCCACCACCACCACCATCATAAGCTGACCACCACTACCACCACCACCACTGCCACCACCATACGTTGACTACCACCACCACTGTCACCACCTTTCGTTGACCACCACCACCACTGCCACCACCATACGTTGACCATCGCCACCACTGTCACCACCTTTCGTTGACGATCACCACCACTGCCACCACCATACGTTGACCACCACCATCACTGCCACCACCTTTCGTTGACCACCACCACCACTGCCACCACCATACGTTGACCACCACCACCACTCACCGTCTACACAGGCCAAGGAGGCGGTGGTGGCACAGCGACCAACGTCTCTGGAACCAACACTGTCATTGCAAAAGCCAAGAAGTTTGAGCAGGGCAATGACTACGCACGCGCTATCGAAACATACTTGTCCCTCACTACCGCTGACACAGACAACCTGGATTCCCTGGAGCAGGTACGGCAGGGTTTAGGGCTTAGGTTTAGGATTTAACCCTTCAAACCTAGATTCCCTGGAGCAGGTGCAGCAGAGTTTGGGAATTAGGCTTAGGATTTAAATGTGAACCTAAAAATTATAAAACTATTTGTGTTATAATATATGTGAGCCTAAATAGGCTGAAGAGATATGCTGTGGGGTAGGGGGGAGTTGGGGGAGGCACATTGAACTTAAATATGCTAATCTAAATATGAACCTAAACCCCCCGGGGGGAAAACGCTACCATCCCAATCACTACCCTACTACCACTACTACCACCACCACCATTATGCAGCTGTCCTCTACCACATATACCACCACCACCACCCTGATGATGTCCTCTACCACACACACCACATACACCACCACCTCCCCGATGCCTACCACTACTACCACTGCTACCACCCACCACCACCCTGATGCTAACGCACACCCTGCCTTGCCCACGCAGTGCTGGGAGCAGGCTGCTAGTCTGGCAATGAAGTATCAGCGCCACCGTGTGCATGACGTGATCAACCTGGTGACCCAGCGTCTGATCGACATACAGCGGTACCAGGCTGCTGCTGAGTTGCACGAAAGCATCGACGACATCCAAGGCGCCATCCGCGCATACTGCCTGGGTGGTCTGTTTGACAACGCCCGCCAGCTGGGCGGCACCAACCCTACATTCAGCTCGTACATCGAGGAGCAGTACAACAGTCACCTGGTGCAGAACAAGTCTGCTGACGAGCTCGCGACACGAGGCGGCGCGGCCTCACAGCAGGCCATTGACATGTACATACAGCGGGACGACTGGGGCAAGGTCCATGAGCTGGCGTCCCAGCAGGGCTCAGAGGTGGCCGGCCAGTACGCAGTAAAACATGCGGAACGACGCTTCAGGCAAGGCGAATATGGCGAGGCGGCCATTGTGTTCTCCGAAAACGGTATCTCGGGCAACCCCCAGTACTTCGACCTGTACCGCAACATCGCCATCGGCATCCTGTCTGCCGCCCACAACGAGCGCAACACTGAGGGGGAGAAGGGACTCAAGGGGATGCTTTTCAAGCTGCTCAACGTGCTCGGCACCAGTGGAACGGCAAGAAAGAACGATATGGAGGAGTTCAGGAAGATGTACCTAGCCGGCCTCTACATTTCGCTGGCCAACACTGCCAAGGCAGACGGCATGAAGGACCTGGCAGCCAAGCAGCTAACAGCAGCCCTGCGCTACGCAGGGATCATCCCCGCAGACAGGGCCTTCTACGAGGCAGGCATTGCCTGGCGTGATGCGGGGCGTCAGAACATGGCGTTTGTCATGCTCAATCGCTTCCTTGACCTGACCGACGCAATGGACGACCCTGATTCATCTGCTGCTGAGATTGAGAACTCTGACTTTGCCGATACTGACATCCCCTTTGACTTCCATATCCCCCAGCGCGCTTACACCAGCGAAGACCAGCGGGAGGAGGTGCGCAACTACATGCTTCAGCTGTTCATGGACCACCTCCCTGATACTAAACACTACCACTGCTACTACCTACAACACCACCCTGATGCTAATGTCTACCACTTCCACCACCAACACCACCCCGATACTAACCACTACTACCACTACCATCACCAACACCATCCTGATACTAACCACTACCACTGCTACTACCAACAACACCACCCTGGTGCTAATGCCTACCACTACCACCACCAACACCACCCTGATGCTAACCACTACTACCACTACCATCACCAACACCACCCTGGTGCTACCACTACTACCACCATCACCACCCTGACACACCACCCCCACCATCACCCTGATGCTAACCACTACCACCATCGCCACCCTGATGCTAATCTCTACCACCACCACCACCCTGACACACCACCACCACCCTGAACCACATACATAGGTGCGTAACTACGTACTCGAGCTGTCCATGGACCAGCAGGTCGAGCAGGTGCTGACCTCCCGGGCCTGTGACTTCTGCGGTGGGGACACCTTCGAGTCAAACCTGACCTGCCAGCTGTGCAAGGGCAAGTGGGAGCCCTGTGCCGTGAGTGGCTATCCCGTGTCAGCACACGAGAAGGTGGTCAGCAAACAGAACGGGTTTGACGTGGTTGCGATCCGAGACAACTGGAACCAATGGGTCACTGCATTCCATACGTGCCCCGTTACCAACGGCCCTGCTACTCCCATGTACTAATCACAGTCACAGGGTTTTCTTGAGCCCTGCAACTCCCATGTACTGATCACAGTCTCGGGGTTTTCTTGATTCACAGGGTTTTCTTGAGCCCTGCAACTCCCATGTACTGATCACAGTCTCAGGGTTTTCTCGATTCACAGGGTTTTCTTGAGCCCTGCAACTCCCATGTCCTGATCACAGTCTCAGGGTTTTCTCGAGTCACAGGGTTTCTTGAGCCCAACAACTCCCATGTATTAATAGCAGTCTCAGGGTTTTCTTAAAGGCTTTGAAGGTATCACCTGGGTGTTGAAGGTGGCACCCAGGTGTCCAAGGTGCCAGATATTCGTTCAGTCAAGGGCCGGTATCTCCCGCCAACCTCAAGTGCGCCTACTCTTTTGTAGGAGTGGCAACGCCATTCCAACTGAATCCTCGGTTTCGCTGGTTTGTGTCGGGAGACCCACCTCCCGGGGTGAAATACCTTTCACGACTTTAAATACGGTACCACTTCTAGCACAGTCGCCCAATTGTGCCCCTTGGTGTATTGAGGGTGTTCTGTTCGACCCTTGTGGGGTTGCTTTGGGGGGACAAAAAAGCTGTTAGTAGCACTCCAAAGGCTGCTAGGAGGACCATGGTCCTACATACAGACACTGGTCTTTTCATGAGAGCAACTTACTGGCGGTCGCACTTCGTGGCGACCAAGGGCCCATTTCGTCCTAAACTCGCACACCTGAGGGTCGCACGGAGGTTGCACAGGGGTCGCAGAATTGGCAAAAATTGGCAAAAAAAAGTGGAGTGCTACTAACCATGCAACAGTCCCGCAACAAGATGGGAGTGCCATATATATATATATATATATAAGTGTATGTCTACCTGAAGCGTGAATCAAAGTGTGCGGTGAGATACTGATGAGCAAAGTCAGTGTCCGTCAAACCCACACACACGTCTGAACCCATACACACGTACACACACACACATGTCCGTAAAACCCACACACACATCCATTATGTGAATGCATATGCTTTTATTTGGTCCATATGTATGAGCACAAGCAACTAGTTGCAAATTCCACATTCATCATACCAGTTGTCTAAGCAATCTCTAGACCTTTTATAGGTGGCTTGCCAGAGCGGTCTGTTTTGGTTGGAAGGGGGTCCCAGAGAGGGTGTGGACTGGGGAGGTTTGGTAGGGTTTTTCCGGTTTGGCTGATATTTAATCGTCTTGACTTGACCCCCAAGCCGTTTAGGTCGGGTCGGAGGTGTTCTCACCTTGACTTGACCGCCAAGCCGTTTAGGTCGGGTCGGAGGTGTTCTCACCTTGACTTGACCGCCAAGCCGTTTAGGTCGGGTCGGAGGTGTTCTCACCTTGACTTGACCGCCAAGCCGTTTAGGTCGGGTCGGAGGTGTTCTCACCTTGACTGATTACATGGTCTATCAGCCACCAGGCTGCTCACTGTCTGCAGGTGGAGTCAACATGGAGGTAATAGACTCGTCTTCATCAGACTCCCGAGTCCTCCACGTTGTTTCATGTACATAAACTTGGGGGCATACTTTGGGCAGAATCGGCTCTGCAGGTGCTAGCTGCTTCTGCACAAAAAACATTTCATATTTCAAGATAGAAGATTCGGTAACCACTAACCAGTTGTACGTCCTTCACCTCAGGTCCTTCGTTGTGGCTCCCATGAGCTTGCACTGAGGCATCACTATTTATTTATTTAAAGAAGTGGTATCGGCTTCTTGAACTTGAACTTGGTTACATGGCCGGCCAGATATTTGGCTGCTCGCCATCTTCGGCAGGAAACAAATACCAGGAAAATGTAAGCGCGAACAAATCATTTTCTTCTTCATCATTTTGTAAAAACAAGTCTTCACTTCAGTCATGCTACACCACACAATTTTAATAATTTTTGCAGAGCCCTCCCTTCTGGGGAGCGGGATCCCCCAGATTCACCCCGTTGTCCGTTTGTGCGACTGACCAACCGAAAAAACGATGCCTGACACATCAGCCAACTGTCTCATACTAACTGGCTCGGGTCAGCTCCAGTCCGTTGCCAGCTGTCGTTCCGCTGCCAACACTCTCTGTCATTTTCCGCGTCGCTTGGGACGCTGCATACTTGTTCCTTCATCCGCTTCTGAACGATCAAAAAACTAATCACACCTCTAAAAAAAGACTCTATATACATCCATGGATGCATAGAGGAAGCTTCGTTCGACCTTCCACTTATGGCTCAGGTAATGTAGAGAAATCATTTAAATCTCAGATTGGGATATTAGTGTCACACGCGATCACGTGTAACACCACATATCACTTAGACACACACACAGCCAGCTCTGGCCAAGCCATACCAGGCCAGGCCAGACACGTAACAAACCATTTCCGTATAGCTACCCTGGCGCATTGACCAAACGCAACCCGCAGCGGTTCCAGGTGTTGCCCCCTGCCAAGCGTTCCGGTTTGAGCCCTTAGTCATTACGATACCTTTCTTAAGCTTTGTGCTCGCGCCCACAGTGACCTTCCAGCGCCCTGCCAACCAGCTAGGTCCCCTTAATTCTGCACGGTCATTAGCAACTTCAGGTCTTTCACGGCTTGGAAACCCAATCTCACCCCTGAGTCGAGTGTTGATAATCGGAGCAGTCGCGTGCATCGACCTCTTGTTTTCACTCTTACCTCAGGTGCGCTTCCCTAAGTGTAGACCATGTTGCAATGCCGCTGGCACCTTCTGTTGTCAGATGTCAAACCCAATTGACAGCCAACATGTCGCCCGCATTTCAACATTACCAAAGGCGACATGAATGTGATTCCTGTCGCTTGACCATAGTGACACTGTCCCTTGCAACTAGACTGACCCTCGGCGCTGTCGCCCCTTGCAAGCGCTTTGCGCATAGTTTTCCCTTTCAATATTATATTGTTGTTTTCACTCTTGCCTCAGAAACTTTCCGGAACCCCCACCCCTCTGCATCCCATTAAGCGCTCTAGAGTTGCCATCCCGGACGTCTCCAGCAGCCACCGGTCGAGCCTCCACCTGATCCTCTTTCGACGAGTTTCCCCTCACGACAACGGTAAGGCTCGCAAGCGCCCTCCCCCGACTAGGTCAAGTCCCGGCTCCTCACGGCGTGGGTACAGAGACTGCCCAGGGCTTTTCTGGATTTTTTTCTTCTTTGAGTGAGAGGGGATTTCCTAGGCCATATCCTGAGAATCCCTTATTGTATTTGAGATTTTGAGCCAGTATTGCAGCTGTCTTGCTTTGGGATAGAGACCCCAAGAAGACCTGCAAACTGATTGGTTAGGCTAGCAATAGACTGTTGTGTGGAAGTAATTACCCCACTCTCCTTGAATCTTGCGCCACCATAACTACTAATCACATAGATCGCGGGCTTCTTCGTTGTACTTGCATCTGACGCCCTCAGTCGACTCAACTAAGCCTGCGCCACCAATAAAACTAAAGACCCACCCTACCACAGTTGTGGAACCCACCCAACTAGGATAGATAGCACTTCCTTGTGTTCTGTGGTAGCTGACCAACTGTCCAACCATATGACCTGCTGATACCTTATTTATCACAGCCCAAGCATATCTATCAGCCCGCCTTTTGAAGCCCCTCCGAGCAGTGTTTTCAGACCCTCCGAGCAGCGCTTCCATCCTTTAACTCACAGCAGTCAATATGCTCCCCTCTAGGTTCCCTGACCCGCCCTTGCTGTCCAGCCACCCCTGCCGTGACTGTACCTTGGCTGCGTTATCCTGGTTACAGCCGATCAGCCTTGCTGACATTCCAATACAGTCTTTGGATACCTCAGCCTCTGCCTTGAGATTACTTACTTCAGCCAGTCAAAACCCGTACTTCTTAGTAATCTCGTGCATATAATCCTACACCCACGAGCATCAACCGCAATTCTTGCCGTGCTGATACTCTGCCCCCAACTTCCACTTGCGCAGGTACCTCTTGACTACTAAGATCCCGCCACTTGGTCGCCCCCTACCCCACCAACAGTCTACCCACCTATCAAGGTACGGAGCCGTCCGGTTCCCCTTTTTCTACCAATTGCCGGCGGAGCGCCGCACCTGTCTTGTTGACTTTAGTTGCACAACCCCACCTTCCCCACTTAGGCGGCAAAGCGCCGCTTCTACCCTTCTTTTAGGCCCTGCAACCCCCCCTTCAAATTTTAGACGGTGAAGCGCTGCCCACAACAAGCATACGCTCAGTTCATACTTATTATTGCGCACCAGCACTTAATAATACAATTTGAACTTCCTTCCCCTTTCAGGTCTGCTACCCTTGACAGCTGAAATTGATATACTTCTACTAAAGCATATGTCCCACCCTACACCTAAGCCCATACCACTGGTTGGTACACTTTCATTCCACGATTGACAACTGTCCGGGCTGTGAGATTCCATTACGTACCGATTCCCAACCCCCCGTTCAGTACTTTACACTACCTTATAGTATCGCATATCAACCAAACAACGTATACACCTACAGTTGCTTTCTTTTTCACTTGCTAAATAAACAGTTAAGCGACTGCCTCGCGGTGTCCCATTGATTTCGCTCGCTCTGATTCCTCCCACAAGTGGAAAGTATCATTGACGGTACCCAATCATAGTGACAAGCGTTGCCATCCTTTTTGTTTATCCATCCAGTCCAAAATACATCCAACCTAAGTACAACGACTGTCGTGCATACTTATAAACCACCTTCAACCTTCTACTTTGTTAGGAACAAGAGCTCAACGCGCACGTGCTCTTGCGGCGGCTGAGCGTCAAACCTTATCGGACATTACTAATACACACTCAGATGAATCTAACATCACTCACCACATGGACCAGCTCCAACTGCAGGACACTGACGGAACTCATCCTTAAGTCTCAATTAATCCTACTCCACTTACAAGCACAGCATCTATGTATCTTGCATTAGATCCTCTAGGCTCACCTCCCCCGTTAGGGTACAACCATCCCTGGCATGGGGGGGAAGACACCGATCCTGTAATAAGACCAATAGGAACTGTCGGCAAC
Source organism: Chlamydomonas sp. ICE-L (assembly GCA_013435795.1). NCBI lineage: Eukaryota > Viridiplantae > Chlorophyta > Chlorophyceae > Chlamydomonadales > Chlamydomonadaceae > Chlamydomonas > Chlamydomonas sp. ICE-L. Next base: position 16,074,060 of record JACBWV010000610.1, on the reverse strand, counting down.
AACACAGTTGCCACTTTCCTCCCTCCTCTGGTCAGTCTACCAGCCATGTCGTTGTACTCCGCCAGCTCTGTACTGCCCTCACCAGTCGTCCTTCAGCCTGCGCCCCTGCCTCCAGCTTCAGACAGCATGGAACCAGTGTCCAACACTCCACATACCTCCTTGCTTCTGACACCCAACCAGGCGACGCCGTGGTCTGGTCAGAGCAACACAAGACGGGCCATCTGCAGTTCTTCCAGACCACTGACCAACACAACCTTGGAACAACCCGCCACACGCATCCCACTACCGCAGAACACCGCCAACAAGGATCTAGAGAACCCACCTTTGTCCCCGGCAAGGACACCAGCTCCCACTCCAACCAGAGCACTGTCCCCCGCCGACCAATATGTCACACCACTTGATTCCTTCGCCGGCGCCCCTCACAACCATGGCGGTACCGGCAACAACATCATGTTCAACAACGCCCTCTTTGCGTCACATGAAGTGGTCGACAATCCTCTAACACACCAATGGGAGAGATCTTCCCAACTATGGTGATGGGTCCCTAGACGGTTCTCCTATTGCTCCCCCACCTGGTGATGGACCCCCGGGCGGACCTCCCACCGATGGCGTTGACGGCAATGGTGCAGACCCACCTGGTGATGGACCCCCTGGCGGACCTCCCACCGATGGCGTTGGCGACAATGGTGGAGACCCACCTGGTGATGGACCCCCTGGCGGACCTCCCAGCGATGGCGTTGGCGACAATGGTGGAGACCCACCTGGTGATGGACCCCCTGGCGGACCTCCCACCGATGGCGTTGGCGACAATGGTGGAGACCCACCTGGTGATGGACCCCCTGGCGGACCTCCCACCGATGGCGTTGGCGACAATGGTGGAGACCCACCTGGTGATGGACCCCCTGGCGGACCTCCCACCGATGGCGTTGGCGGCAATAGTGGAGACCCACCTGGTGATGGCCCCCCTGGCGGACCTCCCAGCGATGGCGTTGGCGACAATGGTGGAGACCCACCTGGTGATGGACCCCCTGGCGGACCTCCCACCGATGGCGTTGACGGCAATGGTGGAGACCCACCTGGTGATGGCCCCCCTGGCGGACCTCCCAGCGATGGCGTTGGCGGCAATGGTGGAGACCCACCTGTTGATGGATCCCCTGGTGGTTCCCCCAGCAATGGCAATGGCGGCGGCGGTGGCCCACCTAGTCCAGGACCCCCTCAAGTCCTGACCCGATGCTATCCTGACCCGATGCTATCCTGACTCAGAACCCCATCGACTCTTCACAAAGAAGGGGGAAGAATGGGTCGGCACTTGTGAAGCCCTTCTCGTCCCCAAGCCCTCCCTTGGTGTCATCCTGGTCGAAAATGCGGGTGATACCATCATGGTCCCAGCTGGATGGGAACCCAAGCTTAAGTTGTTCTACACATTAATCAAGACAGCCCTCGCTGTGCTGCTCCGAGTCACACCCTTGGACGCCAAGACCAAGTGGGAAGCTTTCGACGCATACGATGAGCATGGCATCTTATGATCTTATTCTCAACACCACAGATTATGATGCAACTTTGCAAGGAAGTGTACACTGACTACGACACACATAGGTGCACCCAACTACCAGGCTCCCATGCTCAAAGCAGCCGATCTCATCAACAAGATGTCCGTCTCCCTTAAGACAAATTGGGGAACCAAAACCAACCTCGTCAGCCTTGGCGCATGGGCCATGACTCAGCTTTACAAGTTGGAGGAGTCCTTGCACACCTTGGACAAGCTCTCATCTATGGCCCAATTGGAATACACCAAGAGGAATAAGATGACTGCTACCACTCAGTACACAGCCATCTCCAGGCAACCCTCCAAGCGACCCACAGCCACTCCAGTCTTCCCAGTTGACCCTGGCCCTTCAGGCCCACCAAAGCCTAAGCCAGTCCAACGGGACAACCAAGTCAAGTGCGCAACATGCGGAATTGCCAAGCACACGGCAGACACGTGCTTTTGCAACTTCCCTGGAGGACCAAGCCCTACATGGTTCCCTAACGACCTCGTTCGCTATCCCATTTGGCGCGCCGCACTGCAGCGCCTCGGCTTCTCCCCACCACCCGCTCTGGAACTTCTCATGGCTGGCACCCCATACAAGCGCACTGTTCTGGGGGGGAACCAAACCCCTCAGCAGACCAACAACCTAGGGCGCCGCCGGGGCCAAGGCAACGGCGGTGGCACCAACGGCGGAAACTTTGGTGGTAACAACAGCGGCACCCATGGCGGAGGCAATGGTGGAAACAATAGTGGTAACCCCGGTGGCTACAACCAAGGCAGCAACAACCATGGTGCCACCCAAGGTTACAACAAGGGTAACAACCAGAGAGGCAGCTACGGCAGGCAACAAAGCCGTGGCCCAAGTAGTTACCAGGGTACTAAGGACCACAGGTCCAACATGACTCGAGGCCGCCAAGGTTACCAAGGCATGCAGGGGGAGAATACGGTCATGGCGCAACATGCTCACATTGAACAGCAAGCTGCCCACCATACCTAGCACATGCATGCCATGGCCTCGTCGATCCGCCAGGAGTATAGAGACCTCATCAGCAATGACCAACATAGCCGTAACAACCAGGCTAACCAGCAACCCCGCATCGAGGCTCCCCCATCTACAAACGAGGGTTAGCAAGAGGCGGACTGGTACAACACTGCTATGGTCGTCAGCTTCGGCCAATCACCGCCATCGCTCCAGAATGCTAAACCTCAAGGTATATACAAGCCTACATACAACCCAGCAGTGTCTAGTAGTGGCGTGACAGCAGCCATCCCCTTGCCTGGAGCTCACAAGTACGTGACGCAGGCCTAGCACCAGGCATCGCTAGACGCGCTCATGGATCAGTTCACCGTGTTCAAAGCAACGCAAGAACAGCTGCTGAGGGAGATCCAGAATCTGCACGAGTTCAACAGAGCTCTGCAAGTCCGCGCTTCAGCCTTGGAGACTACACAGCGCGCCGCTTGTGTAACCAAAGACCCAGTTCGCACCTTTGTGCAGGACTACGCCATGGATGGAGGCCTCAGTCCATCAGTGGCTACCCTTCTGCAAGGTACAAAACCCACCTACGGAGTACCTTACCTTGCCAACATGTCTACCCAGACAGGCTGCTCCCTCAAAACTGTGGGCGGTCTTCTGCTTTGCGTTAAACTAATGATCTTGGTGGACACGGGCAGTGGGCTCAACTTCATTTCTGCCGCAACAGCTTCATCCTTGGATTACCCAGCTACAGCGTGCAACCACAAGACGGTGGTTTTCAACGACCAGCGCAGCAGCTTGACCCAAGAGATCTGCATACCAGTTGTCTTTTGCGCGGGCACCCCGATGAGATCTCAGTGTGGTCCACATTCGTGGTAGCACCCAACAACAGCATTTTTGACATTTTGCTAGGCACTCCGTTGCTCGGCATGGATGGTGTAGCGGCACTACCTGACGTCACACAGCAAAAATTAACTTTGCGTCCTTTCCTGCACTTGCCAATTTCAGATCCCAAGACTTGAGATCTGCCCTTCAAGGCAATCAGCAGACCCTGAACCTCGGTCCCTTGAGCTCACGTTCGGGACCGACAAGTTCTGCATGATGGTACCTTGAGCTCACGTTCGGGACCTTCAAGACCTTTGGTTCCCTGAGCTCACGTTCGGGACCATTATGGACAACAACTCTCCACATCATGACTCGCAATCCCACTATCACAACCAAATAGTGGCGGGCCATGTCAAGGTTACCAAGACACCACAGCCCCAAATCCTCTACGAAGTCGTGGCAAATCCTCTCGAGTATGACAACGTCGCTCCATAACTCAACGGACCCACGCACTCCTACGAGGAACTTTGGCGTAAATTGAAGTTACCACACCCAACTAGCGCACCTGCTCCACCGCCCAGAGCCCGTCGAAACAACGATGGCCCCCAATACATTACCAATGCAGGCGGATCCATCACTTGGACCCAGCTCGCCCCACCAGAGACCAGGACGCACTTCGCAGCATTTGGATCACATGCTGAATGGTAAGCCCTTCGGAAAACTATCCCCGGACACCCATCTAGCTCCGTGCTCCACCGCTTGCAAGGGCCCAACCAAGAAGGATTCCAAGGAACCTTTTGCGGACGCACGACGGTGTACGACAACCCATTGTGGGTCCACTACATGAGCGCATTCCAAGTCCATTTTAATGGGCACTACATTGCAAGGTACAACTTCCGCAACACGCTAGTGAGCGAGACTCTTGCAGTCCGCTTCCTCCTGCTTTTCCAGGCAGTGCAAGACGTCATGCTGCAAGAATTCAACATTAGCATTGACGCCCTTCACGGGGATGATTACTCCGTTCGCGACATCTTGGAACCTTACGTTGCGTCGGTCCAAGCATTGATGATCCACAGGGAGTTGCGCATCAGAAGTCCATTAGCAGAAAAGATGGGGGGCCTCACTTGGCCATATAGACCTGCCCACAGCCCATACCTCAAAAGCCCCTTATTCAGCTATGATTAGGTAAACTACCTCCTGTTCATGGACCCAGGAGCACCCGTTTTGTGGTCTCCTTACAACTTCCCAGCCGACTGGAGAGTCGAAGAGAATGCGTTCCCGCTTCCCCAAAGCAACCTGCCAGGAGGGGCTACATGCAAACTCCCCATGCACAACGCACCAACTGTCCTCCTGCATGTCATGCAGAAGAAGGATCTCTTGTCCTCAGCTATTGAACACATCTTCGAGTCCTTCCCCTCTCACCCTCTCGCAGGCCAAGAGCCTCGCAATAACCCATCCCCTGAATACTGCGCAGCACTGCTCCAAACAGGTGCAGCCATTGTTTCATCATGGGTGAACATACATCCACCTAGGCTGAAACCCTCCCCCACCCACGTGATTGAGTCCCCAACTGGTCATCACATGTGCGCTACAAAGGAATGCCTGCTCACCATTTTCCTAGTCCAAGGGTCCATCTTCCACTCCTAAATCATCTCCTAGCCTGAGGACTTGGAGGATGTTACTGCAACGTGGCAGCTGAACTTGAAGAGGCTGACAGACTGGTATCCCGACGAATATCAAGAAAGTAGCAACGGACAGCCACTGGCATGTCAAGTTGTGTCCGACAAGGACATCAAAATGATCAACCCTTTTGCTGACACAGGGACCCACCGCCAGCACATCGCACACTACGTGCAGTACCACAACCTAGTTGCACAAGAAGGGAAAGGCACGCCTACCAACCCCGAGTTCCCATTTGCAGGACCACCCACCTGTTCTACTATAAACACCCTGTGGGACCCTGAGTCATACTCCACCCCAATTGACACGATGATGGACATCCTTCGATTCTACCCACACCTCAGAGAGCGAGCTCCCTTCGCGATGGCATCCATCCGCTCCTCTCACCCTCACTGGGCTTATTTCTATGTCACTCTCTTGATGCATATGGTAGCCAATCAATGCATCATGATTGACTACCACTACGAGAGGACTAAGGATGGGTCCTTGTACACCGGTAACGTCAAAGTCCTAGCAGCAGTCATCACATGCTTGGAAGACTGGACTTCCATTCCTGTTTATTTGGGGCAAGGCACAAGGACTACCTATCAGAGTTGCCATTCGCAAAGGAAGCACACAAATCATCGTGCTAGGCTCCCCTTTTCCCATCCCCTCCTTGCACCTGGCCCACCACTTGATATTCCTTGACGCATCAATCTATCCCCTGGTAGATGTATCAGTTCCAGTGCACCCCACTTTTCTATCGCAGATCACCACTCTCGAAGACAAGTTCGACAATCCAAACGACGTGCATCACAGAGGTCCACAACGACCAAAACCTACCCGCACCAACCGCGAGAGGCTTGACACCTAATATAATCTCAGTAGAACCAACCGCAATGGTGCATGTAACAACTTAATTAATGCATGTTACTTATCAATAATATCAGGATATGGCTTAGCTGAACCTACCCATACTGTAGCCCGATAAGCGCCCTTGAGGCTGCTTGCTACAGAATGGGCGGGAGATGCGATTTGCCTTGTATGGTATGCCTGAACCACTCTCATGTAACAACTTAATTAATGCATGTTACTTATCAATAATATCATAATATGGCTTAGCTGAACCTACCCATACTGTAGCCCGATAAGCGCCCTTGAGGCTGCTTGCTACAGAATGGGCGGGAGATGCGATTTGCCTTGTATGGTATGCCTTAACCACCCTCATGTAACAACTTAATTAATGCATGTTACTTATGAATAATATCATAATATAGCTTAGCTGAACCTACCCATACTGTAGCCCGATAAGCGCCCTTGAGGCTGCTTGCTACAGAATGGGCGGGAGATGCGATTTGCCTTGTATGGTATGCCTGAACCACCCTCATGTAACAACTTAATTAATGCATGTCAGTAATAAAAAATATGGCTTAGCTGCACCTGCCCATTATGTAGCCGCATAAGCGCCCTTGAGGCTGCTTGCTACAAAATGGGTGGTCAATGCGTTTAGCCATGTATGCATCCACCACCCTCTGCACACACTTAAGTCACCAACATGATAAGTGCAGCACATTCTAAGCAGCATTATCTTACTCATTCTAATGTTTTTCCCTTGCAGGTCATTCATGAATGCTGGCTGTTGGGAGCAAGTAAAGGACGAATATGCAGTAGTGGAGCTGCCTGGAAGCTGCCATCATGTGGTGCCAAGCTTAGCCAATGGGATATTAAGGCATGTTAGTGCCCTGAATATATAGTAGCATGGAGCAGTAATCATAGGGTGACTTTAGTTTGGGTTTTGTTTATGAGGGTTTAAAGGTACTGCCTGTCCTTGTTGACCAGGACAGGCAGTACCTTTAAACCCTCATACAAAAAACCCAAAAATTTAATTTGAAATTTCAAGCACAGCAGTAGATAGGCCTATTATCCCTTCCACCACCTTGGACAATAGCCGGGCCTGGTAGTTGACAATGTACAGCCTTCTTGTGCGATACCCACGAGAGCACTGTATTGTATTCATCAATTGTGCGATACCCACAACGATGAATACTTTCCCGACTCCTGAATTAGACCTAACTTCCAGCCAGCTCCATTAGGTTGTACAGCTTCCAGCCATGGGTTGTACAGCTTCCAGCTAGCTCCTTAGGTTGTAGAACTTCCAGCCAGCTTCAATAGACTTTTACTTTGTGTGACAGGTTGTACAGCTTCTAGCCAGATCCATTAGGTTGTACAGCTTCCAGCCAGCTGCATTAGGTTGTACAGCTTCTAGCCAGCTCCATTAGGTTGTAGAGCTTCCAGCCAGCTCCATTAGACTTTCACTTGTGTGGCAGGTTGTAAAGCTTCCACCCAGCTCCATTAGGTTGTACAGCTTCCAGCCAGCTCCATAAGACTTTCACTTTGTGTGCCAGGTTGTATAGCTTCCAGCCAGCTCCATTAGGCTGTCTCTCTGTATATTAGGTTGTTGTGTAGCTTCGAGCCAGCTAAGCCGTCCTCAGCAGGAAAATTAAATATATGATACCAATTTGTTTTCTGGCATTATATTTGTTTCCTTTCTTGTAAAAGTTTCTTTCCTACCATTGTCCAAAGTGCGAGTACTTAAACACGCACACACACCCTACTTGGGCTGTTTCCAAACTCCTACATTCAACTTCAACTTGGTTACATAGCCAGACTTCAACTTGGTTACATAGCCAGACTTCAACTTGGTTACGTAGCCAGACTTCAACTTGGTTACATAGCCAGACTTCAACTTGGTTACATAGCCAGTTGTGACACTTGAGATTACAGCCATCATCTTGCTAGCACCTACACCCCACCTAGATTTTTGTCTAGCCAATGAAAGCACAACTAATGTACTACAAGGTACGGATTTGTGCCGGTTATCGCTAGGCGCTCGCCCGCCTTGGATTCAAAGCTTCCTACCTCTCGGCAGCCTACATATGGGAGCTTAGCTACATTTCGAAGTGCAATATCTTCGACCACCTTGAATTCCGTTTGATATTGTCTTGATTGACTTCCGTCTGATTCAATTTAATATGCGCTTAAATGGAATCACTGAATTCAAACTGTTTTCAAGGTCATTTCAAAGGGACCCTGATTCAAGTGTGGAAAACCGCTTGATAGGGGTCCTGCCACTTCTTCACATATGGGGCGGATCGGAAAGGGTCCCCACACGGGCGACCGGAGCTGATAAACGATTATCAAAGGGCTGCCTACACTACCGAGCGATGACCCCTGAACGCTTTCACACCGTGCAGTCATGAAGTCGGCGCATAGCTGTCGCCGTAAGTCTCTCGTATATGCGCGTGGGGCGAAGGGTCTACTATGGGAGGTGGCACAAGGAGACTGAATACGCCGAGAAAGAACATTTCCCGCCTGTCAGAGGACAACATTGGTCGTGGTGGGAACAGTCGAGGGGGGCAAAGCTCGGAGGAGGGATCAGAACGAGATAAAGCAAGCGGATCAGACCCGTCCGAGTATGCGTTTGTGAAGGTGAGAGGTCGACACACGCGGCAAGGTCTAACAAAAAAGAAGACAATTAGCTTTCAACATGTGCTAACACGCCTTGGGTCTCCGCGCAGTTCCCTCCGCTAATTGGGTGTCCACGGGTGACGTTAATGTGGCCATGATGGTTGGCTGCTGACATTCATCATGACAATGTGGTGAGCACCGTCCTCACTATCAGAGTCACTGGCTACTGTGTCGCTGGTTGGTGGGCTTGGGGAGCCATCACCGTTACCGCCAAGAGGTGGACCACCGTCGTTGTTGTTATTGCCATGGGGGGGATCTTGTCCAGGTGGGCCACCGCCCTCTAACGATCTATCCCGCATCCAGCTCTTGTCCCTCACTAGAAGGGAGGCTCGACGTTCTGCCGGGCGCTTTCGGGGGGACTTGGGGCGGGGGCTCGGGGGCTGGCGCGCGCTCGGTGGGGAAACCGCCAGTGGGGGTGGGCGCTGGTCGCAATGCCGGGGTCCTCTTTGCTACGCTGGCCATTGATTGGTTCTCCAGGTGTTCGCTCAATTGAGCCATCGGCCTCCTGTGGTCGCTCTGGCCCAGCTTCTCACGTAGTTTGTCCGCCTTGATGTCCCCCACCCCCTCTCGGTCACACCCGGTAAGGCTCGCCTCCCTCCTCTTCTCTTTAGGCCTCGCATCCTAGGCCGTCCTCCCGACGGTGCATCTGGCGGCCATTCTCCGTGCGATCCCGTGCTTGGTCTCCAGGTCCTTCCGGTTGTCGGCCCGTCTGTCCTGCTGCTTACAAGGCGGGCTTCGTGACGCCTGGATGTGGCGCCAGCCGTCCCGCTCCGTCTCGGCCACCGACTACCTCTCCTCTTCTGTCGTGTTCTCGTTTCTCCCCTTTTTATATGTGCTCTCTTCTAGTTTCGTTCATATTTGGTTTCTTTCCCCGCTTTGGTTCGTTTCTGGTTGTGTTGGTCCTTGCCGTCATGTCGGGCTTGCGCGCCTACTCCGGTTCTCCCCCCTCCTCGGTTTCCCCCCGCCATCTGTTCCGCCTTTTTCCTCCTTCCTTTCCTTCCTTTTTTCTTCGTCCGTCTGGCCGTTCGTTTCGAAATCCTCCCCTTTCCCTCTCTCTTCTTCCTTCCCGCTGTCTCCCGCTTCCTCTTCTGCCTTTTTCATTCCTCCTCTTACTAGTTGGCCACACTACCTCGTCTCTTCCTGTTTTGTGGGCTTCCAGCTCTTTTGTGTCCCTATCCACCCTCTGCCAGCCATTGCCATTAGGCTGGGAACCCCCATGGGATCCATCACCAAGGTGGTCTCCACCATTGCCTCCAACGCACATCGATGGAGGTTCCGCCAGGGGTCCATCACCAGGTGGGTCGCTACCACTGCCGCCAACGCCATCGCTGGAGGTCCGCCAGGGGGTCCATCACCAGGTGGTCTGCCAGCCACCATTGCCGCCACAACAGACCATCGCTGGGAGGTCCGCCAGGGGGTCCATCACCAGGTGGGTCTCCACCATTGCCGCCAACGCCATCGCTGGGAGGTCCGCCAGGGGGTCCATCACCAGGTGGGTCTCCACCATTGCCGTCAACGCCATCGCTAGGAGGTCCGCCAGGGGGTCCATCACCAGGTGGGGGAGCAATAGGGGAACCGTCTGGGGACCCATCACCATAGTTGGGAGGATCTCTCCCATTGGTGTGTTGGAGAGGATTGTCGACCACTTCATGAGACGCAAAGAGGGCGTTGTTGATGTTGTTGCCGGTACCGCCATGGTTGTGAGGGGCGCCGGCGAAGGAATCAAGTGGTGTGACATATTGGTCGGCGGGGGACAGTGCTATGGTTGGAGTGGGATCTGGTGTCCTTGCCGGGGACAAAGGTGGGTACTCTAGATCCTTGTTAGCAGTGTTCTGCGGTAGTGGGATGCGTGTGGCGGGTTGTCCCAAGGTTGTGTTGGTCAGTGGTCTGGAAGATCTGCCGATGGCCCGTCTTGTGTTGCTCTGACCAGACCACGGCGTCGCCGGGTTGGGTGTCAGAAGCAAGGAGGTATGTGGAGTGTTGGACACTGGTTCCATGCTGTCTGAAGCTGGAGGCAGGGGCGCAGGCTGAAGGACGACTGGTGAGGGCAGTACAGAGCTGGCGGAGTACAACGACATGGCTGGTAGACTGACCAGAGGAGGGAGGAAAGTGGCAACTGTGTTGTTGCCGACAGTTCATATTGGTCTCATTACAGGATTGGTGTCTTCCCCCCCATGCCAGGGATGGTTGTACCCTAACTGGGGAGGTGAGCCTAGAGGATATAATGCAAGATACATAGATGCTGTGCTTGTAAGTGGAGTAGGATTAATTGAGACTTAAGGATGAGTTCCGTCAGTGTCCTGCAGTTGGAGCTGGTCCATGTGGTGAGCGATGTTAGATTCATCTGAGTGTGTATTAGTAATGTCCAATAAGGTTTGACGCTCAGCCGCCGCAAGAGCACGTGCGCGTTGAGCTCTTGTTCCTAACATGGTGGAAGGTTGAAGGTAGTTTATAAGTATGCACGACCGTCGTTGTACTTAGGTTGGATGTATTTTGGACTGGATGGATAAACAAAAAGGATGGCAACGCTTGTCATTATGATTGGGTACCGTCAATGATACTTTCCACTTGTGGGAGGAATCAGAGCGAGCGAAATCAATGGGACACCGCGAGGCAGTCACTTAACTGTTTATTTAGCAAGTGAAAAAGAAAGCAACTGTAGGTGTATGCGCTGTTTGGTTGATATGCGATACTATAAGGTAGTGTAAAGTACTGAACGGGGGGTTGGGGATCGGTACGTAATGGAATCTCACAGCCCGGACAGTTGTCAATCGTGGAATGAAAGTGTACCAACCAGTGGTATGGGCTTAGGTGTAGGGTGGGATATATGCTTCAGTAGAAGTATATCAATTTCAGCTGTCAAGGGTAGCAGACCTGAAAGGGGAAGGAAGTTCAAATTGTATTATTAAGTGCTGGTGCGCAATAATAAGTATGAACTAAGCGTTTGCTTGTTGTGGGCAGCGCTTCGCCGTCTAAAATTTGAAGGGGGGGTTGCAGGGCCTAAAAGAAGGGTTGAAGCGGCGCTTTGCCGCCTAAGTGGGGAAGGTGAGGTTGTGCAACTAAAGTCAACAAGACAGGTGCGGCGCTCCGCCGTCAATTGGTAGAAAAAGGGGGACCGGACGGCTCCGTACCTTGATAGGTGGGTAGACTGTTGGTGGGGTAGGGGGCGACCAAGTGGCGGGATCTTGGTAATCAAGAGGTACATGCGCAAGTGGAAGTTGGGGGCAGAGTATCAGCACGGCAAGAATTGCGGTTGATGCTCGTGGGTGCAGGATTATATGCACTAGAGCACTAAGAAGTACGGGTTTTGACTGGCTGGACAAGTAAAGAATCTCAAGGCAGAGGCTGAGGTATCCAAAGACTGTATTGGAATGTCAGCAAGGCTAATCGGCAGTAACCAGGATAACGCAGCCAAGGTACAATCACGGCAGGGGTGGCTGAACAGCAAGGGCGGGTCAGGGAACCTAGAGGGGAGCAGATTGACTGCTGTGAGTTAAAGGATGGAAGCGCTGCTCGGAGGGTCTGAAAACACTGCTCGGAGGGGCTTAAAAAGGCAGGCTGATAGATAAGCCTGGGCTGTGATAAATAAGGTATCAGCAGGTAATATGGTTGGACAGTTGGTCAGCTACCACAAAACACAAGGAAGTGCTAGCTAGTTGGGTGGGTTCCACAACTGTGGTAGGGTGGGTCTTTAGTTTTATTGGTGCAGGCTTTAGTTTTATTGGCGCAGGCTTAGTTGAGTCGACTGAGGGCGTCAAATGCAAGTAAAACGAAGAAGCCCGTGATCTATGTGATCAGTAGTTATGGTGGCGCAAGATTCAAGGAGAGTGGGGTAATTACTTCCACACAACAGTCTATTGCTAGCCTAACCATTCATTTTGCAGGTCTTCTTGGGGTCTCTATCCCAAAGCAAGACAGCTGCAATACTGGCTCAAATACAATAAGGATTCTCGGGATATGGCCTAGGAAATCCCCTCGCACTCAAAGAAGAAGAAAAATCCAGAAAAGCCCTGGGCAAGGGTACCAAGAGTGGTCGGTTTCTCTGTACCCACGCCGTGAGGAGCCGGGACTTGACCTAGTCGGGGGAGGGCGCTTGCAAGCCTAACTGTTGTCGTGAGGGGAAACTCGTCCGTCCGACAGGAAAGAGGATCATGTGGAGGCTCGACCGGTGGCTGCTGGAGACTGGCGTCCGGGATGGCAACTCCGGAGCGCTTAATGGGACGCAGAGGGGTGGGGTTTCCGAGGCAAGAGTGGGAAAGTTTCTGAGGCAAGAGTGAAAACAAGATTTACAATATATTATAATACAAGGGGCGACAGCGCCGAGGGTCAGTCTAGTTGCAAAGGACAGCGTCACTACGGTCAAGCGACAGGAATCACATTCATGTCGCCTTTGGTAATGTTGAAATGCGGGCGACATGTTGGCTGTCAATTGGGTTTGACATCTGACAACAGAAGGTGCCAGCGGCATTGCAACATGGTCTTCACTTAGGGAAGCGCACCTGAGGCAAGAGTGAAAACAAGAGGTCGATGCACGCGACTGCCCCGATTATCAACGCTCGACTCAGGGGTGAGATTGGGTTTCCAAGCCGTGAAAGACCTGAAGTTGCTACTGACCGTGCAGAATTAAGGGGGCCTAGCTGGTTGGCAGGGCGCGGGAAGGTCACTGTGGGTGCGAGCACAAAGCTTAAGAAAGGTATCGTAATGACTAAGGGCTCAAATCGGAACGCTTGGCAGAGGGCAACACCTGGTATCGCTGCGGGTTGCGTTTGGTCAATGCGCTAGGGTAGCTATACGGAAATGGTTTGTTACGTGTCTGGCCTGTCCTGGTATGGCTTGGCCAGAGCTGGCTGTGTGTGTGTGTCTAAGTGATATGTGGTGTTACACGTGATCGCGTGTGACAGCTGCCACGGCTTGATGCGTGTGTAATGATGTGTAGATGTTCCCACTGTGATCCCTTCACTGCTGATAGGGAGTGGAAAAAAAAGTGGGAACGGAGAGAGTGAATTGGAAATTCAGGAAAGACCTGGAAAAAAATTCAAGGAGATCTCTCAATCCCCTGCTGGTTTCGAGCAGGAGATGGAATGTGCGATGCGTAGTGATGTAAATTATGCACAGAATTGCGTTTTCTCTTGTGGTGGGTGAGGGAAGAAAATATGCAATCTGGTTTTGTAAAGCACCACCTAGGATTTCCCCCCTTCTGCAAGAAGTGAAGAAAAGAAAGGTGGTGAGAAGTGAGGACTAAACGGAGCTGAAAGCATGACTAAAACTGATTATGTGCGAAACTGCAAAGATCCAAGAAGACCGAAACTACGCACAGGGATTAACAAACACACATGACAACCTATCGGCAAGTCGTAACTTGTCCAAAACATGCACAAGGCAGGTATGTCTGGGTTATGCAAGCTGTCTACCACCTACACAGCTGGCATAACCAAACCAGACGGCGGTTATGGTCTGGGAGCCTAAGGCAGGTATTCTATGGTGATCTGATCATCTCGGAATCCCTAGCAAATTTCGTCTAGCACATGGCCTGGGACGATGGCAGGGTAGTAGTTGTAGTGGCCTCCAGCTTGGTATCTGTTCTCATAGTTGGGGTAGATGTGCAAATGCACATCCTCAATGAGGAGCATTAGGTATGCAATCTCATCCCAGGTTTCACCGAAGTCCCACATGAGATGTTGGCCATCAATGTGGATTGTGTTGCCCTCAGCAAATGCGAAGAAGGTATCCTTTTTGGCTATATCTGCAATGGTGCGGACTAGGTGCATGGGAAGGTGCACTGCCAGGGCGCCAATAACCGTGGTTGGTTGAGGCTGCAATTCTGTGGCGTGATTCATGGTGGAAGAATGCAGCCCTGCATGCGTGGATGACGGTGGTTAGGTCTAGTGCGGCGCATGTGGGTGGTACGTGTTGGCGACAGACTTTAGGGATGGGGTGTGATTAATCTGAGTGAGGGTTTCCGTGGGGTGTGGCGTATGCGAGGAATGCTGGGAGTACTATAGCATAGTAAATGGGAGGTGGCGATGCCTCGTAGTCGAGGAAGGGGGAGTTGGGGTAGTCCCCGTAGGTAGCCAAAAAGGTACTGGGGTCCATGTTTGAGGGCATGTGGACTAGGGTCCAGGGGTTGTTGTGAATACGCTTTGCGTAGTTAGGTGCAAAAACAGTGTTGTATGGGAATGCAGCCACGCTTCCGAATGCTTCCATCTAAAAGCAAATGCGGAATAGTGTAGCTTGCTGGTGGGTCCAAGCAGCTTGCAAAAAGTAAATGCGTTTGTGGTATTGATGCAATAATTATGTGGGGAGTCGATGGACATGGCCCACAGGGCAGTCGGAGTCGCCGGTGTAGCAAGGGCCTAGGCATTGGGTTTCGGTTGTGCGGTATGGTTGGCCAGTGTAGGGCTTTGACCAGTGGGATTGGAATTGTGGTGCACCCTGGGGCAAGGAGGCGAACAAGAGCTCACCTTCGTGAGTGCGATGTCCTTCTGTGTTGACCATGACCTGAGAGGGGTAGGAACAGAGTTACATGAGATGTATGACTGCATTTTATGCGTGGTATACGTCACATGATGGGTTGTCCTCCGCTGCAAGAAGGTGATGTGCGGGGTGCCTGCACGCATTGCGGATGCATGACATGACAGCGGTTAGTGTGGTGGGGTTCTGTGTGCCTATAGGGAGTGGGAACATCTACACATCATTACACACGCATCAAGCCGTGACATTAGGCTCTGATACTTTCTTCTCGAATTCAGCAAGACTTCGTCAGTGCATTCAAAAACCACATGGAGTTCATCTTTAAAGGTTCCAGAATCACATAGGTGACACTTCCTAATGGGCCTGCAAAAATGGGCATGCCAAGGTCGTCAAGGAGCTGTTGTGTGCCCATGTGAAGTTGTGAACGCGGCCAATCAAAGCCGATTGCCAAGGTAGCGGTGCCCTGGTTTGGTCAGCCAACATGGGCATCTGGGGGTGGTCAAGCAGCTATTTGGTGCTGCTGGGGCGCATGCGGCCAGAGCTAACTGCCAAACAGGAAGGGCTCTAATCGCTGCCAGTCTAGAGGGTCATGCGGAGGTGTTCAAGCTGCTATTGGGTGCCGATGCGAAAGTGGCAACAGCCGCAGCCGACTGCCAAGATTGCCATGCCTGCACGTGGGATGGGTGGGTTGCGTCGCAGGACGCAGGCCATGGGTCGGGTATAGGTCGGTTAGGTGTCGGTTGCGTGTTAGGAGGCAGGCTGTGCAATTGGTTGCGTCTCAAGTTGCAGGCTGTAGAATTGATTGCGTCTTAGGAGTCATTGCGTCTCAGGAGTCAGGACGCAGAGCTCGGGGTCCTCCTGAAGAGCCCTGGTGGGAGAGTGGCAGAGCTTTTTTCCATTTCAGAAAGTGGGTATCTTGAAAGCTACTAGGGTATGGGGCTTTGGGCTACTTCCCAGCAATGTATTCTCATAGCTTTTTGTTATGGGCGACCCTTCGGGCTCCTGATACGGTAGCTACCGGTATTGGGGTAGAAGTGTTGAGTTCAGGATTTGGGGCTGTGGATACGGTAGTGACTTTGGGGAGGGGGGAAGTTAGTCCGGGGTCTCTTGGTCCGGGGGCTATCTGATAGGGATATCAGCAAATCAGATATCATGTTCGAACGCATGTGGCGCACCGTTCTTGGCGCACCGTTCTTCCCCCCTTCTGACTTTGGAGGCCAAAAGGGGGGGTATTATAGCCATCACTACCTGTTATAGACCGGATTGTATACCGGTCACTGAGTTGCTCTGAGAAGCCAATGCACTGTCCATGACTGGACCTGCACTGTTCACGTGTCCCTATGACACGGTGCGCTGTCGTGATAATACTGCCACCGGCATAGTATATCATGTGGACTCACATGCTAGTATTCAAATATAGATATACTGTAATCTGCTCATCAGTAGCTTCATCTTCCCGTGTCACGCAGTCTCCTCAATACGAGAGTATCACACTACCGGTATTTATACCGGTAAGTAAAAAATGCTGTAAGGAGTGGGTCTTCCGACTAAACCCAACGAGAGGATGTGCAATGCAAGGCATGAGTGCAGGACACGTTAGGCAAAATGTAATCCATCTAGTGGTTACATTACATTACATTACATTACATGTTAAAGTCTACTTGACACCGCGAGGGTGTATAAGACTCTGTGCTTTAAACAAAAAGAAAAAGCACCCACAAAGCAAAAAACCCCATTACATCAGGGGTGTGTCGAGGACAAACAAACCAAACTCCCAACCACCGTTTTGGTGGCGTAGGTATTAAACCCCTTAGAGCAGGACCCAGATCTCAACCACTTACAGTGGCGGAGGTAAGAAGCTAACAAATGAGAAGTCTCAAGAAGAAAAAAAAGGGATAATAAATTACGGTGCCACTAAGCAGTCCAGGGCTTCCTGTCTTGCTCTTCTACAAGTAGAAAGATAGTCGGCGAGTGGTGAGCAATATGCAACACATTGACGTGCTGCATGTGTTATTATCCGACATACGTCGGTAACTGAGTTGGCATAATGCACACCGGTTCCTGTTCCTTCTAGGACCCGTGTTGCCTGCCACCAGGCCACAGACTAGCTTTGGCCTGCACGCGACTGCAGTACCTTGCAGTACGCATCCAACTTCTTTATGAGTGCGCCTGTTGCGCCTATTAGCTATCTTCTCGTATAGTCTTTAACTGTGTAAACATCTACGACTAAGAGCATGCCACTTCGTGCATGCACCAGAGTTGTTCAGGACACTGCGCCCTGCGTCCCTGATCCAGCGTCGAAGGGTCTGTTGGGTCCCGAGACGCAACGTGTGTGTGTGGGGCGGGGGGGGGGGGGGGGGGGGGGGGGGGGTCTCGGAACTTAGAGCTGGGGGCCCTCCTGATCAACACAGACATGCACCACCTTTTCATCCGCAACAATGGTCGGCTTTTTGCATTCCAAGTTGAAATGGAACTTTCAGGCATTCCTTAAAAGGTTGATGACGCCCAGCAGTTTATGGATTCCCTCCTCTGGGCAATCAAATGAGCAAACTCTCTTTATATATATGTACCATACTGAGTTGTGAAAAAACTGACACGAGAATTTAACGTGAGCAGACGTCAAATCGAGGCGTGGTATATTCTGCAATGAAAAAAACGTAAACCCGTTATCAGACGCGATAATAGGGTTTGGGCTCCACATAGGGCTAGTTACCCCCCCCCCCCCCCCCCCCCCCCCACGTGACTTGCCGGCTCATAATGCAGCGCTCGACAAGCTTTCTAGGATCTCATGGCTCAGCCCCTCGATAGATCCCCTAAGGGACGTTTGTGCCCTCTAGTACCTCCAAATCACAATAAGCGAAGCACTGTGTGACTTATTCATAAGTCTTCAACTTGGGTAGATCACCGCTTCCAACTACCAATCGAACTGGGGTTGCAGCCTAAGCTCGGTAGTCGGTACTAGCGTATGTAATAAACATACATTTCTGATAATGATTTTTTTTATTGCCGAAGACGGCGAGCAGCCAAATTGCTGGCTGAAGCTATGTAACCAAGTTCAAGTATGTAATTAAGAGAGTTCGCTGAAGAATCGTTGATGGTGGAAAGAGTCCACTCATATCGGATATTTGCAGTTACAGACTGTCAGCTGTTCGGGACTAACCAACAACTGCCAGTTAATTGCTCCTAGCAACAATACAATTGTGTTCCCATGCACACATTCGCAAAAACCTCTGCCAAATATCTGAACAGAACTGGCTAACGCCAACTTACAAGGCCAGCAGACGGTGAGCAGCCTGAAGGCTGATAGGCCATGTAATAAAAACAAGCTGAAACAAGCTTGCGCAACAGCTGCATTGGTGGGCACCCTACCTACCAACACCTAACCAAGAAGATTGCCCCCCCAAAAACGACGTCCAGCCTAGGTGAAGCTCCAACAGCACGAAGCAGGGGTCTAGACAGATCCCCATCTCCTACCAGGGGCACCTCATCTATTCAACACCTTACTTCAAACTATGATCCGATACCCCGATCAAAACATAATAGCTACTTCGGCCAATGCTCTGGCAGGCGGTGAGCAGCCCAGAGTTGGCTGAAAAATCATGTAACAATTCAAATTCAAAAAATCGAATTCAATGCTCGATGGAAGCGGTGAGGCCGTTGAGGCGGAGCTGCTCGCAGTACTGCTCAGCTTCATCTTGAGGGCAAGCAATGATGAGAGCAACACCAGACTCATGCGCCTCTTCCATAAGCTCCATAGCACGGTTGGCAACCATACCAGTCACCACCCTCACCAACACCTGTGATTGTTGTGTAGGTGAGTGATCTTCACGATTAGTGGCTTGTCGTGGTGGTAGTAGTAAAAGCAGAGGTGGCATGAGTCGCCGTATTAGTCATAGTATTTCACTCATGTGCCTCCTCTATGACCTCCATGGCACGGGATGCAGTCATACAGGTCAACACCTTCACCACCAACACCTGGGTACGAGGGGCTCAGCGGATGGTATTTTAGCCGGAAAAGTGGTGGTGTGAACATTGTTGCCATGCTGACTCTTGTTGTAGGTTATGAGGGGGACACTGCACAAGCTACATGGCACGGGGGCAATCATACTGGACACCGACATCCCAACCTGTGATTGTTGTGTACGTGTGTCCTAGTGATCTAAAATGGTCTTACTTTTTAGTGGCTTGTCATGGTGGTTGTAGTGACAGTAGTGGTGGCATGAGTCGCCATTTAAGTATTACAAGTTCATTCGTCTGCCTCCTCTCCAAGTTCCATGGCTGTGTGTTGCACACAGATTTGGGGGGGGTCTGTTGGAGGCGTCAGGCTGCATCAGAGATATTTTTTCAAACCTGAAAGTGTTTTTAATCTAGTTGTATGGTTCTAGGCCTCCTCCAGGGACACCATTCGTGTAGCTTAGTGTAGCGTTTATAGCTTTTGGGGGCCGAAACTATTTTTTAGCGGCAATTTGTGCAAAAACGGGGTCAACAGTAGCGATCGCTACATATAGCGAAAAACAAATCCCTGTAAGGCGAGGATGGCAACTAAAGCAACAGGCAACAGGCAACATGGCAACTAAAGCAACAGGCAACAGACAAAATGGCCCTAAAACGTTTGGCCCCGTTTTGGCCCAAATTGCTGATATAAAGAAGAATAACATAAAATTACCTTTAAAAGCAGGTTAAAAGCTATAAAACGCTGTCCCTTGAGGAGGCCTAAAATCAGGAAGCTAGAAAAACCCACTTTCAGATACGAAAAAAATCCCTTACTCAAGCAAGAAGGCGACAGACAGAATGGCTTAGGGGCAAGCTTAGGCTTCTCAACCCCTCCGCAGGGGGCCTTCGGAAAAAAACTGCGCCCTCTTTGGGGCAAGGACGGCATCCCAGGCAAGCAACAATTACACAGCTGAGTTGCTGAGTGATACAACAATCACTCATAGAGCTGCATTTGGAGTGATGTGAATACTTCCATGGAGAGATGCGAAAATCATCCACCTGCCCATGCACTGTGGCCTTACAGCCTGTCCACCACAGTAGTGAGATAATACAACCCTGTACAGTAAACCAGGGTACTACAAAGCGCGCGGTAGCGCGATTTTGCGCACGCTTTTTTAGCCCCACTGCGCGTTTCGCACAGTTTTTTCAACCCCTGTGGGCGCAGCGCGCAGTTTTTGCGTTTTTTGCACTACAGAGGGCTGACCAATTTGACGTTTGTGTGCTTTAAGCGGTGGCCAATTTGACAAAATGTAGTACCCTGCAGCAAACAATTGAGCGAGGATCCAAAGCGCCTTGAGAGCAATGCAAATCTTCAAAAACTGGCCCCTACTATAAGCCCCATTTACAAGTGCGGGTAAAGCCCACACGTAGGTTATAAACGCACTAACCCTCCGCACTGCGCATCCAACAATAAGGCAGAATTAACTACATAACAAATGAAGACACCGATTAAATAAGAATTTAATAAAGCAGATAATTCGATTTGACTAAGATAGCTGAAGTAACGACACCCATGCCAGCAATAGAAGAGTAAACAATAATTCCCATTAAATACTTGATATAATATATAAATATAATGCGTTATACGATGTATAATTCCCTTTAAATAATTGATATAATTAGGGTTGGGCCAACATATTACCGTATAATATACGTTTATACATATAAATACGCAGTATAGTTTTCCTCAAAACGTCGTATAAAAAGTTTAGTCTGTCCATCGAGAATTACAGCACACGTCCCGGCACTTACCTTTCTTGGTTTGCATTATATTTTTGATTTGAACAGCTCATTGGAAAGCTTTTGACCTCCTCTGTCACAATATACAACAAAATGCACCATTCGCATGCACCATTTTATAAACATTGGGCCCATAGGTTGATCTACATAGCCAGGATGGCACACATATCAGAGCGCCACCTAGCCTTCCATTCCACAAGCTGTGCTCCTACGTGGGCTTAAAGGATTGATGGTGCAAGCCTAGTGCATTGTGAACATGAAAATATTGCAATACCATTATGTACTTATATTATTATACACTTCAACAGTTATACAACAGACCAACTGGCATTTAATGGCTCCCTTAGATTGGCACCGCGCTTCTTGGTCGACGCGCTTTCTGGTCGTGATTTCTTATCTGAGATTTGGACAAACTAAACTTGCCAGATTATTTTTCTGAGAGTTGGTATGTGATGCCAATGAAATTAGCTCACGGTAATACCTTCAAACCCATGCAAAAGTATTTTCTCAAGAAGTGCCTAATTTTGATATACGTTTTTGTACGTTAATATGCATACATTTATAAGGCTTTTCAAAAATAAAAAATTATGTTTGCTTCCCAACCCTAGATATTATACATGTCAATAAAATACTTAATACGATGTATAATTCCCATAAATACTTGATACAATACATACATATATAAATAAAATACTTGATACAATGTATAATTCCCATAAATACTTGATACAATACATATATATAAATACAATACTTGATACAATGTATAATTCCCATAAATACTTGATACAATACATTTATATAAATAAAATACTTGATACAATGTATAATTCCCTTTTAATTCTTAATATATTTGACGTGCTGTGCTTCTTACCGAGACAACATGTTCCCGCCTGTTGTGAGAGTCATTGTGAAGCATCACCTTGTAGGTGGGTGGCCTCTTTTTAATGGTCTTAGAGCTGCGCAACCAAGTGGGTCCAGGTAGTGAGGTTGAAGAAAGCAGACGAGTGCATGTCAAACAAAGCATACCAAAGAAGCGCATGTCACACAAAGCATGCCAAAGAAGTGCATGTCACACAAAGCATGCCAAAGAAGTGCATGTGTGACAAATGCATGTGAGACAAATGCATGGGCCCCTTGGCCACTTGGTAGGTTTGTGTGGTCGTGTGTTAATGAGAGTGAGTAAGACCCTGTGTTCTTGTGCAGGGTTGGTGGGTGGGTGGATGGGGGGGCATGTATGTGTGCATGTTTGTGTCTGTTTGCGAGTGTGTGTGTGTGGTAGGGGGGGGGGGGGGGGGGGGGGGGGGGGGCATGTTTGTGTGTGCATGCATGCATGTGCATCGATGTGTGCTGAAGGGTAGAGATCCTTTAACCCCAACCAAACGTAGCAACGAGGCAGACCATAATTCAAACAACCAATGAATGAACCAAACAATTGACCAGCCAATGAAAAAATCGTCCAATCAATGGGTCATCTCGTCAGTGTTTTTCTTTTCAGCTAGAAGCAGAAGCTTCTTGGCAGCTCCCCTGACTGGCAATTCATCCAAAGCTGACACGACCTAGTGTGTCTGAAAGCTGACAGAATCCATCGTCCAGAACTGTTGAAATATTAGGACTTAGCTTAGTGGCTGGCTGAGGGAGCTGCCCAGAAGCTGCTGCTCGTAGCTGAAAAGGAAAACAATTCATCTCGTATGAAGGACCAGGCCACTGTCTACAGGATAAAGCCATTTTCTCAATCCACAGCTCAGCATACTCACGTTGTCTCGAGAGAGGAGTCGGTAGTAGGCCTATCGATGACACCAGTTCCACCATCAGCGGCAGACATAGCAATCAGGCTGCCGCACACAGGTGCCTCTGGAAAAATACAAGGGGTGAGTGGGTAGGTGGGGTAGTGGACTAGGTGTGTGGAGGGGGGTTAATGGGTGGGTGCTTGTGTGGGTGTGTAGGCAGTGGTGGGGGTGGGGCGAGTGGTGCATGTCGCTAAACTGACTGACCGCGCGTATGTGATGGTATTCTGTGCCAAGGAGTGTGGTGTAGTAGTGTATAAACAACCAGCATTTTCAACTCCCCCAGACAGTGAGCAGCCTGAAGGCTAATAGACCATGATATTAAGGGATCCTGTAGGCAGGCATGTTGAAATCTGATGGTGCACAGCCCAATTTACAGTGAAATTGAATGGGCTTCTATTTAGGCTATTCAGTATTGAAAAGACCATGGAATGTTTTCTTACTGTTTTCTTGCACTCAATGGCCCTAGAAGCTATAAAAGGCAAAAAAAGCTATAAAACGCTAACCCTAGTGGAGGCCTAAAACCATTAAGCTAGAAAAAACCCACTTTCAATTTTGGGGGGGGGGAAAACTGGACAACACCATGCCACTAGGCTGCCCACCCACCAACACTGCGCACAGTACCTAGAAACTGGTGAGAAAACGGATTTTGTCCATCTTGATTGTCAATCTCAAATATGTAAAAAAATGGGGCTTCGTACATCAAACCAACTTTAATACACATTTTTATTTTTATTCTCCCACTCAGACACTCAGAAAACATATGTACCGAGTATTCGTTGACACAGGGTTGACAGGTTTTAGTACTGATTAAAACATATATTCAATCAAGTTCCAAATTTATAAAGCCAGGCACATGCACCGGGCCAGGCGAGGGCCCCCGTCCTGCACTGAAAACAAATCCCCATGTGGTAGTAAGTGCATTCTCTCCCACCCACCCACCTACCCAAACTTCCGGAAACAGCCTGGAATTCTCTAGGCAGTCAACAATGGGGGGGGGGGGGGGGGGGGGGGGGGGGGGGATAACCGACATACGGCACAGTCAACCCCCACTCACCAACAACGGTGCTGAAGCGCCTGAAAGGACAGGCGCAAGCAGGCCTGGCCACACGAGAGGTAGCCTGCGAGCAGTAACACACTTGATCTCAGCGTCGATCTCGACCAATGATTTGAAGTGCGATATTAGGCGGTTGGGGAGCTGGTAAACTAAGGCGTGTCGAGGGTGGGTAGTGATATCCCGACCTGATATGATATGATAATGAGGGGTAAGAGGGAAAGGGTGGGAGGTGGGGGGGGAATCACCGTCCAGTATGACAGGGCTGGAATGTTCGGTGAGTAGTACACGATGGGAGGGCAGGAGGTCAGGAGGATATCAGCCAACTGCAAAACAAAGTAACAGCCAAGCGGTGGGGGTGACGTTCGGCTCGCATTCAGCTGGCCAAGATGGAGCCGCGTGCTGGTGGTGGGTTGCGGGGAAGGGTAGTAGAGCGTGCAGCAGCGAGGCAGGCGATTGTGCGTGAAATGCTCCCGTGTTGGATTCGCTCACCCGGCATCCAGACGACGAGGCAGTGCGAGAGGCGATCATGATGAAGTCTAGGGAGAGAGTTCTGGACTGGTCAGGTGTTTGTAGCAGACAGGTGTGTGTTTTCCCAGCTCGACGCGAACTATCTAGGATATTCCAGAAGAATAATCCCGAGAGAAAGCGGAGACAAGAAACGAGAGTCGTTTCTTTGAGGGCGAAGAGGAATGGGTACTCGCACGAGCGCATTTGAGGCCGGCTGGGGGGGAGGGGGGAAGCTGCTGGGCAACTCGGTTTACATTCGGTTGGTCCCTGACTCGAATCTGGGTCAGAGTTAGTTGCAAATAGGTTATAATAAATCATCATAGGTGATCATGTTCGTTGAAACTCTACGGTACAGGCTACAGTAGTACAGCGATCGTGGCAACCTGGCACTTCTTTGGATAGGAATCCTGCGTCGGAGTGAAAGTCGCGACACACATGAAGTGTGCCAGACCAGACACGATGCTCGCCAACCGAGTCAGCAAAATTACTGCGCACAGCCGTTCTCAGCCTAGATTCAGGACCCGAGTATGTGCGGTGACCCCAGGAGATAAGCTGGCAGTCAAGGACCCCTTTGCCGATAAAACACTGTACAAAGACTCCATGGCGGACTTGGCGATGATAAAGCTCTACACAGGCAAGATGGCGTCTCAAATCCCAGGTAGGGCTTTACACGACCTGGTTTCATAAATTCAGTTCAGGCGACTCTGCTTGTTGCTTGTTGTATGCTGGCTCTGTTTGGCCTCTGTTGACCCTGGCCTACTTTCCCACGTGGACTTGTCACCACGATTTCAGGCAGTAATCCACATTATGAACCGAAATTCATAGCCACAAATAATAGCATTTGCCAAGTTCCTCGCAGTATTTTGATTTTTCTGTGATCACCTCCTGTGGCTGAATTTCTCTTCCCCCCTGGTAAGCACACCATACATCTCGTACCTCGGTACAACCTCAGGGGGCATGAAAGGTTTGTAATGCTTCTGCAACGCTACAGGTCGGTGGTGTCATCCCCACGTGGGACTGACACATGGCACACATTAGTGCAGCTGCCATGAAGCTGCTTTAATACTGCTGCGGACATAATCTGATCAGGCCCTAAAAGTCTGAGACCCGTTCTGACCCAGGGAGAAATCTACCACGCTTTGAGCCTATGTTACAACACCGGTTCACTTTCAAAGTGCGCTTATGCTGTAGTGCTGTCAGGCAGCTACCGTGTGACCTGCGCTAGTTGTAGTGTAACAGCCTACCACAAAGCTGATCAACAGAGCGTTGGATTGTATTGATTACATGGTCTATCATCCAAGCCAAGCCAATTCAAGCCAAGCCAATCCTGATGACTACTCTACCAGTCTGTAGACAGACCAATCAAACCCTGCTGTGCCTCACCCCCCTCACCCCCCTCACCCTTCCCCCACACCCACACCCACATCCGTACCACACCCACCCAAACCCACCAGGTGTAAGGGTTCCCTTAATAGCACGGTACGAGGACTTTGTGCGCGTGTCCAAGGAGCTCATGAAGGGAAGGTCGCCCATTGAGCAGCGGTTGCTTGTGCGCAATGTGCTCTTCTCAATCATGCCTACAAGCCTGCCCGCAACTTTCCGGACGATGTTCCCTCCCTCAAAGATGTCCGCTGAAATCAACGCACGCATGGCCACCCTCGGATTTGGATGGCTGGTGGGCAATACTGAGCTGAGGCAAGATGTGATCAAGGTCAGCCCCACAGAGTCAAGGGTGCAGAACAGCGTAGTGCTGATCAAGAAGTGCCGCTACTTAGAAGCCTCTGGCTGTGTAGGGCTGTGTACCAACTTGTGTAAGATGCCGACCCAGAGCTTTTTCACTGATGACTGTGGCCTGCCTCTCACCATGGTGCCTAATTGGGAGGACCTGTCCTGCGAGATGCGATTCGGGGAGCCACCTCCACCTATGGAGGAGGACGAGGCGTTCACACAGCCATGCTTCAAGATGCAGTGCTCCACCAGCATCAACAACGACTTGATACCATGCCCTAAGATGTCATCCACAGGATAGCCTCCCACCCACCATCCCCACCCATGGAGGAGGCTAGGGCACTCATACGGCCATGCTTCACGATGCAGTGCTCTTGAAGCATCAATGGCTTGTTACTGGGGCTTCATTTTTCCGGACAAGCAGCAGCTTCTAGGCAGCTCCCCCGAGTGTCGATTTTAGCTAAACCTAACGAAACTGTATCAGGGACCTGTCTAGAAGCTGCTAAATAAAGTTGAAAAGAAATGCCCTACTTGTTGCAGTCCTGGGCTAGCTCAATGCTTTTAAGGGGCGTTCCACTGTTTCTTTTGGGGGCTGCATAGTGCAGCTCCTAGGCAGCTCCCTTCCCCCGTCTTTCGGCCAACTCTGAAGCTAGGTAGTTTGTCCAAACGCCGACATGCCAGGCATTCCAATGAAGCTTCAATCCTGAGGCTTGTCCTGGTGGCTGGCTAGTAGAGCTGACTGGAAGCTGGGTAGAACACAAATATACAGTGACCACTATGGAAGAGTCCACGAGGCAGCAGCCTATGGATAAGAGAGAACCCCCCCTCCCAAGCCACTTCTTGTGGGTAGCATTTTAGAAAGTATTAGATTTGATTGTTGCATGGTTCTTTAGCCAACTGAGGGCTGCTCACCATCTTCCAATTCGAAGCCCCCCCGTGCAGTACCCAC
Source organism: Chlamydomonas sp. ICE-L (assembly GCA_013435795.1). Taxonomy (NCBI): domain Eukaryota; kingdom Viridiplantae; phylum Chlorophyta; class Chlorophyceae; order Chlamydomonadales; family Chlamydomonadaceae; genus Chlamydomonas; species Chlamydomonas sp. ICE-L. The sequence goes on along the minus strand of JACBWV010000610.1, from coordinate 16,047,315 downwards.
GGAAACCGGGGAGCAAACTAAGCGGAATATATATTTTTGAGACTTGTCCAGGTCAATGTCATGTGAGATTTGAATTGAAAGAATTACATGGTCCAACAGCCTTCAGGCTGCTCACTGTCTGCAGGTGAAGTAAACATGGGTAGTCTAGTGGTACACACTCTACACCACACTCATGAGTACCGTACTGAATGCATTTAGATGGATGCCATGTCATGTAGGAGAGGAGAGAGCAGACGGACGTGAGACATGGGGGGCAGAGAGAGAGAGAGAGAAAGATAGAGTATGTAGGATTGTATTGTTACATGTTATTCAGCCAATCTGGGCTGCTCGCCATCTTCCAATGCGAAGTCCCTCCATGTGATACCCACGGGAACCAGGGAGCCAACTATGCGGATTCAACAGTTTAAATACTTGTTGTAAGCGGTTGCTGTACCATACGACCATCTGATCAGATGGTTGTATGTTAAAGCCACTGCTTGTAATAGAAGGGTACACCTATTTTATGGGGTGAGTTCGAATCTGGCGGCCGATGAAATGGCGCCTGAATCATTCATCATTCAGAACGCAGGTAGTCACTTATCGCTGAATCTTGACCAGTCCTAGGTTTAACTTGAACTTGAACTTGGTTACATAGCTTCAGCCAGCAATTTAGCTGCTCGCCGTCTTCCTAGGCCTAAACCCACGCGCAGGAGCCTCTGGGTAATCCAATAAGAGGAATATCGTTATGTTGTAAGCGGTGGCTGTGCCACACAACCTGATCTGATCAGATGGGCGTATGGTATAGCCACTACTTACAACAAGACTTGTCCAGGTCATAGTAGAGAGTATGTTGGAGGGACGTTTCGTGTTGGAGAGATCTGGAGAGTATTACAATAGCGATTTGTTAGGATCATTTGGTGAGATTAATATGTACTACCAAACCTTTTTCTTTTTTTAAGTTGTGAAAAGAGTTTCACCCCAGGAGTTGGGTCTCCCGACACAAAACGGCGACACCGAGGATTCAGTTCGAATGGCTTTGCCACTCCTACAATATCCTATGATGTAATATGCTGAATCAACTTTGGTACTTGAACTCGGTTACATGCCATGGACCCAGTAAGCAGTTGAGCTGCTCTCCTTCTTTGGCAGTAAAAGCAATCAACAAATAGTACGCCTTATAACGAGGTTGGAGGGGCCGACCACCAATTGGGGGGGGGGGGGGGGGGGGGGGGGGGAGCTATCATTCCCCTAGAGGAAGGTTTTTGGCCTGCTCCATGTGTCTTCTGCACGCGACAATGGAATGGAAGGAGTCAGTGGCATGGGTGTGAAGTTTGGTGCAGAGCTTTAGGGCGGCTACTAAGGAGATACCTAAGCGGGTGAGTTTGGGAAGTGCATTGATGGATATGGTCCCTGTTGTACCAAATGTAACAACTGATTATATATTTATATCACTTATATCCCAGATCTTTCGCGGCCTGTGTTATTTTTGTGTGCTGATTTCCCTTTTCCGCATACTGTATTTAACCGAGTGGTTGGTGTCGGAGCGGTAGCCGACTTCAACTATATGGATGGGGGGACATGAGGTGGGATTGGAGCATGTTAGTTGATCCGGAGTCAAAAGGAGATCTGGTCTGAGTTTGTATCAGGTGGATTGGGCCGTATAAGGGTGATTCAGCCACGAGGGTGGCCTGTTCCCCAGGAACCCACAGTAAAAGGAATAATATAACATTACGTTGTTATCAACAGACCATTGTTGACCCAATATCCTACAAATATATATCGGGTTTGATGGTAATTTATTTAGCAGCTAAAGATTTATAAGTCAGCTTAGTTTAGCTTATATTTGAATAGAATGTAATAAGTAACTAAGACTAAGAAGCCTTAAAAATAGAAAAATAGAACGCTGAATTCGAGGATTAGAGGAAAAGAGCATTTGAGCATATCCACATCCTACTAATATATATCGGGGAATATATTAAGACAAGCCCGCCCCGGGAGGGGTATCCCAACAATCCTCGAAATTAAACCAGAATTTTTGCTATATTGCAGCAAGCAAGCACTTTTGTCAGCAGTGATTTCATTTATGCATATCCATTGAACAGGTACGTTAGTACATCTACCTTTGACTGCTGCTATGCATTTCAAGGATTTGATTGTTACATGGGTTTCGGCCAACGCAGGGCTGCTCACCGCCTTTCCTCACTACCTGCATACTCACATACTCAGTACCTCAATACCCCACTTGGAACTCCTTATGGTACGCTAAACCCCCCTGAGGGTACACAACCAACTGAGGGTACAGTACCGCCTCACGAGGGTACACAAGCACCCTTTACATAAGAACCCCGGTGCCATACTGCCATGCCCACAGAAAGTGGGGACTCAGGAAGCATACTTGAACCTGACCATAGCTCCAGCCTTTAACTCCGGTAATCAATTCTAAGTGTGTTTTTACTGTGTACTTGTATAGCCGATTAAGGCGTAGCTAAATATGCTGAACATACTTGCCCAACCTCAACATTGTGAAGGGGGTCGTATACAAAACAAGCACTCGTGAAGTGAATCCTAACAAATCGTAAACGATGGGGGGGCGCTCTTTGTATTCCAGAGCATTTTTAGACACGAGTAATTGTTTTTTGCACGCTTTTAATGTTTATTTGCGAATTTGGCCATCGTTTTCTCAGGTCTGGTTACCAGTAATGTTTTCGGATTCTGAAACGTTGGCTGAAGCATCATTCAGGCACGATGCTTAATGTTTCTGAGGGACTGGTGGCTTGGCTAATGGGGGGGGGGGGGGGGGGGAATAGTTTAGGTGTTTGAAACTGAAGACAGAAAGTACTTACGGTGGCTTGGCTTGGCATCGGCGTGCACGATTCTTTATGTTTCGGACGTCGTATCAGAATGTGATTTGGAGATCTGAGTAAAAATATAGCAAAATAAACTGAGGGCTGACCCCCCCCCCCCCCCCCCCCCCCCCCCCAAATGAGGTGCTCGGAATGACCCGGAAATGGCTCAAAAACATCGCCATGAAGGCATGAACATGCCATTATATGGGGGGGCGGGTCTGGGCGGGGGTCTGGGCCAGACGCAGATTTTGAAACAGGCTGCGTACCGAGGAAGAAGATTTGGGGGTCCCCCGGGGGGTCCCCCGGGGTCCCCCGCCCCCGAGTCCCCTCTGAGTCCGCCTGAAAACAACCTTGGGGCCAATGACCGAAAGCCCAGTTAATTGGACCACCCCATGATAAACATGATAAATAACCTTGATAAATAGCTGCGGCAGTATTCAGGTGCTACCGACCCTCGAGACGCGCCAACGCTCGATCGTGCCGTCGCAATGACGACGCGGCAGCCCAGCTCGATGGCACCTTTCAACTGGCATGCTTTTCGATACCAATGCGACTCTGCTCCTGGCTCCTGCAGCTTTTTATTTTGGCCCATGGGGTGACAGGTGGAAACAGGAGGAGGCATGGAGGTCAATTCCACAATTCACCGCCCTGGGCCCGCTCACATATAAATGCGAGGAAAGCTATTGCTATCGATCTATTTTATCGTAGACCACCACCACGGGCTTCGCAACCATCGATACCATCGCCCCCCCCTACCCCGGCACCAGCCACGCCTCCACCCTCGTGGCTAGCTCCCCCAACGCCGGCACCACCAGATGCTGCACTACCATCGATACCATCAACCCCTACTTCCCAGGGACCATCAACTTCTCCTCCTGCTGTTGACGCCCCGCCCACCCCAGCACCAGCCACGCCTTCACCCTCGCTACTAGCTCCAACGCTGGCAAAACCAGGTAGGTGCTTCACAGCCAGTGGTACGTGAGGTACATGAGGTACATGAGGAAAACGTGGTGCCCTATTGAAGAATATAAGGAGTCATCTGCGTCATATAGTATACGCCATCAATGCCTGTTAAATCCTGTCTTAGTATTGTTCTGCTGAGTTTATCTCTCCCTCTTGTTACATCTATGTATAGGTGGATCATCCGGGATGTACACTGCTCCTTTTTTTGGCTATGCATGGCAGCTTCCAGTCAGCTGTCAGTTAGCTCCGTCATCCAGCCACTGGGTCTAGCCAAAGCTTTCTGCTGCATTTGAATGCCTGTCATGCCAGCTCTAAGTCGCACTAGCTAGCTTCAGGTTTGGCTCAAGGAAAGGAAAAGGGGGCTGCCTAGAAGTTGCTACGCGTAGCCCCCTAAAGAAACAGTGGGGCTGTAGTATGGTACCCGATAAGCAGTAGCGCGGCTGGATATTTGATACCCCAGCCGTCCTTGTTGTTCACTTAATTGCCAATCAGCGATAGTCCCGCCTCACGTCAATTCCGGTGAATACATCTTTCTCTCTCACTACATCTGCCACCATCTATTTATCATCAATTATATCAACCCCACCTGAACCAGCACCAACCATAACTCCACCCCACCCTGCCAGTCCCCCCTTCAACAACAAAATCACAGTGTGTGTTACCACTGACACCATCAGCCCCTCCTAATCCCCAACCTCAATCACCGGTATCCAAAGTAGTAAAACACACACAAATTCTCTTACCCCATCACCTGCACCCTCCCCACCTTAAGTACCTCCAACCCCACTTAAGGCACCAGTTTACTCACCACCTGCATACTCACATGGAGTACCTCGTACCCCACTTGAGGCACCAGTTTACTCACCACCTGCATACTCACATGGAGTAACTCATACCCCACTCGAGGCACCATTTTACTCACCACCGGCATACTCACATTGAGTACCTTGTACCCCACTCGAGGCACCAGTTTACTCACCACCGTGCATACTCACATGGAGTAACCTCATACCCCACTCGAGGCAACCATTTACTCACCACCTGCATACTCACATGGAGTACCTCGTACCCCACTCGAGGCACCAGTTTACTCACCACCTGCATACTCACATGGAGTACCTCATACCCCACTCGAGGCACCAGTTTTAACTCACCCACTGCATACTCCACGTGGAGTACCCTCATACCCCACTTAAGGCACCAGTTTACTCACCACCTGCATACTCACATGGAGTACCTCATACCCCACTCGAGGCACCAGTTTACTCACCACCTGCATACTCACATGGAGTACCTCGTACCCCACTCGAGGCACCAGTTTACTCACCACCTGCATACTCACATGGAGTACCTCATACCCCACTCGAGGCACCAGTTTACTCACCACCTGCATACTCACGTGGAGTACCTCATACCCCACTCGAGGCACCAGTTTACTCACCACCTGCATACTCACGTGGAGTACCTCATACCCCACTCGAGGCACCAGTTTACTCACCACCTGCATACTCACATGGAGTACCTCATACCCCACTTAAGGCACCAGTTTACTCACCACCTGCATACTCACATGGAGTACCTCATACCCCACTCGAGGCACCAGTTTACTCACCACCTGCATACTCGCATGGAGTACCTCCAACTCCACTTGGGGCACCAGTTTACTCACCACCTGCATACTCACATGGAGTACCTCATACCCCACTCGAGGCACCAGTTTACTCACCACCTGCATACTCACATGGAGTACCTCCAACTCCACTTGGGGCACCAGTTTTCTCACCACCTGCATACTCACATGGAGTACCTCCAACTCCACTTGGGGCACCAGTTTACTCACCACCTGCATACTCACATGGAGTACCTCCAACTCCACTTGGGGCACCAGTTTTCTCACCACCTGCATACTCACATACTCAGTACCTCAGTACCCCACTTGGATCTCCTTATGGTACGCTAAAACCCCCTTAGGGTACACAACCAAATGAGGGTACAGTACCGCCTCATGAGGGTACACAAGTAGGGATAGGCAATATGATATCATATGATATCATGTCATCATATGATATCATATGATATCATACGATGCCAGTGGTCTGACTAGGTAACTTTGGCCTACGGCATCATATGATATGACATTAAATCATATGAAATTAGTATGATATCATATGATATCATACTCGTCTTAGGTCAGCATCATATGATTTGCCGGTCCCTATACACAAGCACCCTTTACATAAGCACCCTTTACACAAGCAACCTTTAAGGTAACACAACCGACCCCTCTGAATGGGACAATATTGCCCCCTGATGAAGGTACACTACTGCCCCCGGATGGAGGTACACTACAGCCCCCTGGTGAAGGAACAGTCCTGCCCCCTGGTTTGCCCTTGTCCCCTCCCCCTTCTCCCGGCGTTCCATCTTCCCCTCCCCCTCCTCCCCCTGGTGTGCCCTCGTCCCCCCCCCCTCCTCCCCCTGGCCAACCGGCTTCCCCTCCCCCTGCTCCCCCTGGTGTGCCATCTTCCCCTCCCCCTCCTCCCCCTGATGTGCCCTCCTCCCCTCCCCCTCCTCCTCCTGGTGTCCATCTTACCCCCCCCCTTCTTTCCCTGGTCGACCAGCTTCCCCCGCCCCCTCCTCCTCCTGGTGTGCCCTCCTCCCCTCCCCCTCCTCCCCCTGGTGTGCCCTCGTCCCTTCCCCTCCTCCCCCTGTGTGCCCTCGTCCCCTCCCCCTCCTCCCCCTGGGGTGCCCTCGTCCCCCTCCCCCTCCTCCCCCTGGTCAACCAGCTTCCCCTCCCCCTTCTCCTGAAGTGCATCTTACCCTCCCCCTCCTCCTCCTGGTGCACCATCTTACCCTCCCCCTGGTCAACCGGCTTTCCCCCCCCCTCCTCCTCCTGAAGTGCCCTCCTCCTCTCCCCTCCTCCCCCCAATTCCTGCACCGTCGGCATCACCCTCTCCGGCATGTGCGCCCTTACAAGCCCACCCTTCGGCACTTGTGCCGCCATGGAGGCTGTCCTGGCTACCCATGTGGCCACCCCTCCTCCACACTCCTTGCCCACACCTGTGTGCCCCACGGTGTGTGGTGCTGATCCCAGTGCTAACATCACCCTTTGCTTGATCACCTCTGTCCCTACCCTTGCCATCAGCATCTACAACACCATCACTGCCCCGATGCGCCTGGCCATCATGTTTGACCAGGCTTGTGGATATGCCATCACAGTCATCCTTCAATGCGATTCCCCGTCGCTCGGCTTTGAGATCTTTACCTTCAACAAACACTGCTCGGTATGTCCCCCTTGTTGTCAGTGTTTTGGGCGGAGCCCCCCCTTCTGGGGGGCGGGAGCCCTCAGGGTTACCCATTTGTCCGTTTGACCGTCTGACCGAAAAATTGAAGCCTGACACGACAGCCAACTATCTCATAACTAAGTAAACTAAGTTGCTTTGGTCAGCTCCGTTTCCGTTTCCACCTGTCGTTCCGTTGCCAAGACTAACTAAGTTGCTTCGGTCAGCTCCGTTTCCAAGACTAACTAAGTTGCCTTGACTAACTTGCCTTGACTAACTATGTTGCCTTGACTAACTTGCTTCGGTCAGCTCCTTGACTAACTTGCCTTGACTAACTAACTTGCCTTGACTAACTAAGTTGCCTTGACTAACTAACTTGCCTTGACGAACTAAGTTGCCTTGACTAACTAACTTGCCTTGACTAACTAACTTGCCTTGACTAACTAACTTGCCTTGACTAACTAAGTTGCCTTGACTAACTAAGTTGCCTTGACTAACTAAGTTGCTTCGGTCAGCTCCGTTTCCAAGACTAACTAAGTTGCCTTGACTAACTTGCCTTGACTAACTAAGTTGCCGTTTCCAAGACTAACTAAGTTGCCTCCGTTTCCAAGACTAACTAAGTTGCCTAAGTTGCTTCGGTCAGCTCCGTTGCCAAGACTAACTAAGTTGCTTTGGTCAGCTCCGTTTCCGTTTCCACCTGTCGTTCCGTTGCCAAGACTAACTAAGTTGCCAAGACTAACTAAGTTGCCAAGTCTAACTAAGTTGCTTTGGTCAGCTCCGTTTCCGTTTCCACCTGTCGTTCCGTTGCCAACACACTCCGCCAATTTTCCGCGTCGCTTGCGACGCTGCATAGGACTTGTTATTCTAAGTTCCTGCAGGTCAGCTGGCGTCGCAAAAGGTGCGTCACAAGCCTGATTCCAGGATGGGTGCATCGCGTAGCGTTGATTCTTTTCAGGTGGGGGCAGGGAGCGTAGCCCCCCGTTATTTTTTAGGGTTCCCTTCGGAAACATGCATTTTGCACATGGGTTTGTACTTATGTACTGTCTGGCTTGGGCAGTTGGCCCCGGGGGTCAATTTCACAATTCTGAGTTGTTGACTACCACCTGGGGTGGCCATGGGCTTGCTAGCCCAGGCCCAACCCAGGTGGCAAAGGTGCGACGGAAGGCTAAAACCACTTCACTGGCGTCGTAAACGTCGCGACGCAAGGCCCATTTCTGGGAAAACTGCCGCACCTGAGCGTCGCACCGAGTCGCTGAATTTGCGACGCGTCTGCAAAAAAAACTGCTTGTTGTCTTTTTATTTTTTTTACAAGGTCTTATTACCTTTATTACAAGGTCTTTTTATTTGATTTTGTGGAGGTCTGATATTGTGTCCCCTCTCTCCTCCCTTATTCATAAGCACTTGAGCTTGCCTGCCGCTTACTTGCATTATTGTGTCCCTTGTTGTTTTTAATTTATTTTTCTACTCTACTCCCCCCCCCCCCCCCCCCCCGCCCCAGATCCTGAGCACTTCCTCCCATGTTTTGTTTCTTCTGTTGTTGCAGCCACCCCCTCCTCCTCCCTTATTCATAAGCACTTGAGCCTGCCCTGCTGCTTTCTTCCATTATTGTGTCCCTTGTTGTTTTGTATGCTTTGTTCTCTTTCCCCCCCCCCCTTAGCCTGACACCCACCTTTGTTCTTCGGTTGTTGCAGCCACCCCCCCTCCTTCTCTGGTGCACACCCTCCTCCCCTCACCACCCTCCTCCCCCTCACCCCCTCACCCCCCTCCTCCTGTGTGGCCCCCTCCTACCCCCCTCACCCCCTGGTCTACCCTCCTCCCCTCCCCCTCCTCCTCCTGGTGTGCCTCGTCCTTCCCCCCTCACCCCCCCCTGGTCAACCCTCTCCCCTCCCCCTCCTCCTCCCTGGTGTGCGCTTCCTCCCCGCCCCCTCTCTAGTGGCCCCCTCCTACCCACCTTCCTCCCACCTCCCCCCATGGTCAACCCTCCTCCCCTCCCCCCCTCCTCCTGGTGTGCCCCCCTCCTACCCACCTCCCCCCCCTGGTCAACCCTCCTCCCCTCCCCCTCCTCCTCCTGGTGTGCCCCCCTCCTACCCACCTCCCCCCCCTGGTCAACCCTCCTCCCCTCCCCCTCCTCCTCCTGGGTGTGCCCCCCTCCTACCCACCAACCCCCCTGGTCAACCCCTCCTCCCCCTCCCCCTCCTCCTCCTGGTGTGCCCCCCTCCTACCCACCTCCCCCCCCTAGTCAACCAGGTTCCCCTCCCCCTCCTCCTCCTGGTGTGCCCTCCTCCCCTCCACCACCCCCCCCTGGTCAACCCGGTACCCCTCTCCCTCCTCCTCAGGACGGATACCTGCCCCCTGGTGAAAGTATACTTCTTCCCCCTGGTGAAGGCACACTCCTGCCCCCTGGTGGAGGTACACTCCTGCCCCCTGGTGAAGATAAACTCCTGCCCCCTGGTAGAGGTACACTCATGCCCCCTGGTGGAGGTACAATCCTTCCCCCTGGTGAAGATGATGGTACACTTCTGCCCCCTGGTGAAGGTACACTCATGCCCCCTGGTGGAGGTACACTATTTCCTCCTGGTGAAGGTAAATTACTGCCCCCTGGTGAAGGTAAAGGTACATTCATGCCCCCAGGTGAAGGTACTCTGCAGACCCCTAGCAAAGGTACACTCCTGCCCCCCGGTGAAGGTACAGTCTTTCCCCCTGGTGAAGGTGAAGGTGAAGGTACATTCATGCCCCCTGGTGAAGGTGAAGGTAAATTCCTGCCCCCTAGTGAAGGTGCACTCCTGCCCTCTAGTGAAGGTACACTCCGCCCCCCTGGTGGAGGTGAAGGTACACTCCTGCCCCCTAGTGAAGGTACACTCCGGCCCCCTGGTGGAGGTGAAGGTACACTCCTGCCCCCTGGTGAAGGTAAACTCCGGCCCCCTGGTGGAGGTGAAGGTACATTCATGCCCCCTGGTGAAGGTACACTCCGGCCCCCTGGTGAAGGTGAGGGTACACTCCGGCCATCTGGTGAAGGTGAAGGTACATTCATGCCCCCTGGAGGAGGTGAAGGTACATTCATGCCCCCTGGAAAAGATACACTCGGGCCCCCTGGTGGAGGTGAAGGTACATTCATGCCCCCTGGTGAAATTGCACTCCTGCCCCCAGGTGAAAGTACACTTCTGCCCCCTGATGGAGGTACACTCTTTCCTCCTGGTGAAGGTACAGTCTTGCCCCCTGGTGAAGGTCAAGGTACATTCATGCCCCCAGGTGAAGGTACACTGCGGTCCCCTAGAAAAGAGACACTCCTGCCCCCCGGTGAAGGTACAGTCTTTTCCCCTGGTGAAGGTGAAGGTGAAGGTACATTCCTGCCCCCTGGTGAAGGTACACTCAGGCCCCCTGGTGGAGGTGAAGGTACGCTCCTGACCCCTGGTGGAGGTGAAGGTACATTCCTGCCCTCTGGTGAAGGTACACTCCGGACCCCTGGTGAAGGTGAAGGTACAGTCTTGCCCCCTGGTAAAGGTACACTCCTGCCCCCTGGTGAAGGTACACCCCTGCCCCCTGGTGAAGGTGAAGGTACACTCCTACCCCCTGGTGGAGGTGAAGGTACATTCATGCCCCCTGGTGAAGGTACACTCCTGCCCCCAGGTGAAAGTACACTTCTGCCCCCTAATGTAGGTACACTCTTTCCTCCTGGTGAAGGTAAATTACTGCCCCCTGGTGAAGGTAAAGGTACATTCATGCCCCCAGGTGAAGGTACACTCAGGTCCCCAAGCGAAGGTACACTCCTGCCCCCCGGTGAAGGAACAGTCTTTCCCCCTGGTGAAGGTGAAGGTGAAGGTACATTCCTGCCCCCTGATGAAGGCGAAGGTACAATCTTGCCCCCTGGTGAAGGTTCACTCCCACTCCGGACCCCTGGTGGAGGTGAAGGTGAAGGTACAGTCTTGCCCCCTGGTGAAAGTGAAGGTACAATCCTGCCCCCTGGTGAAGGCGCAGGCTTGCCCCCTGGTGAAAGTGAAGATGCACTCCTGCCGCCTGGTGAAGGCGCAGACTTGCCCCCTGGTGAAGGTACACTCCGGCCCCCTGGCGAAGGTACACTCCTGCCCCCTGGTGAAAGTACACTTTTGCCCCCTGGTGAAGGCACAGTCTTTCCCCCTGGTGAAGGTGAAGGTGAAGGTGCATTCATGCCCCCTGGTGAAGGCACACTCCTGACCCCTGTTGAAGGTACACTCCTGCCCCCTGGTGAAGCTGAAGGTGAAGGTACACTCCTGCCCCCTGGCGGAGGTGAAGGTACATTCATGCCCCCTGGTGAAGGTACGCTCCTGCCCCCTGGTGAAGGCGAAGGTGGAGGTACACTCCTGCCCCCTGATGGTACACCATGGGTCCCCCCTGACAGCCAACCTCCCCCCTTAGAGGTTGCAGCTTTGCCTCCTACTGCACCACCACCAATGCGTGCGGTCTCCCAAGGAGCTGACAACCAGGTGCCAGCTAGCACCAATACTACCCCGCCTAGTGATGAGGACAGCTCAAGCCAAAGCAACCAAGCCTTAGTTGTCGCCCTCCCCTTTGTCCTGGCGCTCGTGGCTGCCGTTGCTGCAGTTGCTGGCATCATATGGTGGAAGCGGCGGAGGGTCACTTTCACCCCCGATGTGATGGGTTATATCGATGCATCACACCACCTACCAGCTACACGGCGCTCTGTGCCAGCTCGTGGCGGGCAGTACCACATAATGTACTTCAACTCGAGCTACAACTTCCCGTTACCGCGACCTCTACGTTCCCGCTACCCACCAAACAGTGGAAGAGGTGCAACCCAGCAAGAGCCTATTATCATCTCCATGCCTAGTAGTGAGAATTCCACCCAGTAGGCAAGACCTCTCTATCAGCCTAATTATAACTTGTGATCGAATTGCAACCAGGCAATAGCCCTCTATGTTAAACCCTTTATTGGGATAGAAGTACAACCAGGAAAGAGCCCTCTATATTTTACCCTTTATTGGGATAGAAGTAAAACCAGGCAAGAGCCCTCTATCTTTCACCCTTTACTGGGATAGAAGTACAATCAGGCAAGAGCCCTATATCACCCTAACTTATCAATTGTGATGGAATTGCAACCAGGCAATAGCCCTCTGTATTTCACCATCATTGGGATAGAAGCACAACCAGGCAAGAGCCCTCTATATTTTACCCTTTATTGCGATAGAAGTACAACCAGGCAAGACCCCTCTATCACCCTAACGTATAACTTGTGATCGAATTGCAACCGGGCAAGAGCCCTCTATCACCCTAACTGATTACTTGTGATCGAATTGCAACCAGGCAATAGCCCTCTATATTTCACCATCATTGGGATAGAAGCACAACCAGGCAAGAGCCCTCTATATTTTACCCTTTATTGCGATAGAAGTACAACCAGGCAAGACTCCTCTATCACCCTAACTGATTACTTGTGATCGAATTGCAACCAGGCAAGAGCCCTCTATGTTTCACCCATAATTGGGATAGAAGCACAACCAGGCAAGAGCCCTCTATATTTCACCCGTTATCGGGATAGTTGTTCAACCAGGAAAGAGCCCTCTATCAGCCTAACTTATAACTTGTGATCGTATTGCAACCAGACAATAGCCCTCAACATTTCACCCTAACTGACCAACTTGTGATTGAATCTCCACCCAGCAGGCAAGAGCCCTCTATCACCCTAACTTATAACTTGTGATCGAATTGCAACCAGGCAAGAGCCCTCTATGTTTCACCCATAATTGGGATAGAAGCACAACCAGGCAAGAGCCCTCTATATTTCACCCGTTATCGGGATAGTTGTTCAACCAGGCAAGACCCCTCTATCAGCCTAACTTATAACTTGTGATCGTATTGCAACCAGGCAATAGCCCTCAACATTTCACCCTAACTGACCAACTTGTGATAGAATCTCCACCCAGCAGGCAAGAGCCCTCTATCACCCTAACTTATAACTAGTGATCGAATTGCAACCAGGAAAAAGCCCTCTATGTTTCACCCATAATTGGGATAGAAGCACAACCAGGCAAGAGCCTTCTATATTCCACCCTTTATTGGGATAAAAGTACAACCAGGCAAGACCCCTCTATCACCCTAACTTATCACTTGTGATAGAAGTGCAACCAGGCAAGAGCCCTCTATCACCCTAACCAATTAACTAGAAGTCTGGCACCCTGACTGCCCTGACTACGCAGCTGAAGGAAGCTGAGCAGCAGCTAGCCAAGAAGTCGAGTTGAGTGAAGATGCTGTAAGAGGCGGTTACTGAAACCGACATCGCAGAAATCATTACTAAGTGGACTGGTATTGTTGTGGCCAAGGTGGTGGTTGCTTGTGAGCGTGACAAGCTCCTGCACATGCCTAATGTGCCGCACACTCATGTGGTAGAGGTGCAACCAGGCAAGATCCCTCAACCACACTAACTTGCCATAGCATTGCAACTAGGCAAGAACCCGTCTACAGCCACCCTAACTAGTAGTGGAGGTATTTCAGCCTGAAAATATCCCTTTACCAGCCTGGTGAGATCTCTTTACCAGCCTGGCATGACCCCTTTACCAGCCTGGCAAGGCCCCTTTACCAGCTTGGCTAGCGAAAGCTTTGCAAGCTGGCAAGACCCCTGTCATTGGCCAACCTAGCCGTGGCAGATTCACAACCAGACCCCTTCATCACCTTGACTTGTGACAGCATTACAAGCAAGTAAGAACCCTATGTCTCCCTGCCTAGTGTAAGCTTTGCATTCTGGCAAGACCCCACTGCCAATAGCCAACCTAGCAGCGGCAGATTTACTACCAGACCCCTTCATCACCTTGACTTGTGACAGCATTACAAGCAAGTAAGAACCCTATGTCTCCCTGCCTAGTGTAAGCTTTGCATTCGGGAAAGACCCCACTGCCAATAGCCAACCTAGCAGCGGCAGATTTGCAACCAGACCCCTTCATCACCTTAACTTGCCACAGCATTCCAAGCAAGCAAGAGCCCTATGCCTCTCTGCAAAGTGGAAGCTTTGCAGTCTGGCAAGACCCCACTGCCATTAACTAACCTAGCAGCGGCAGATTTACTACCAGACCCCCTATCACCTTAATTTGTGACAGCATTACAAGCAAGCAAGAACCCTGTGTCTCCCTACCTAGTGGAAGCTTTGCAGTCTGGCAAGACCCCACTGCCATTAACTAACCTAGCAGCGGCAGATTTACTACCAGACCCCTCTATCACCTTAACTTGCCACAGCAGTTCAAGCAAGCAAGAGCCCTAGCCTCTCTGCATAGTGGAAGCTTTGCAGTCTGGCAAGACCCCACTATCATCGCCCAACCTAGTAGTGGCACATTTGCAGGCATGCAAGAACTCTCTATTGTCACCTTGACATGTGATGGGGTTACAGCAAGCCACCCCCTTCTGTCACCGTAGGTGGTTGACAGATAGGTGGGTGGTTAACAGTGAGTTACAGCAAGGCCACCCCCTTGACATGAGATAAGAGTTACAGCAAGGCCACCCCCTTGACATGAAATAGAGTTACAGCAAGGCCACCCCCCTCTGTCACCGTAGGTGGTTGACAGGTAGGTGGGTGGTTAACAGTGAGTTACAGCAAGGCCACCCCCTTCTGTCACCGTAGGTGGTTGACAGGTAGGTGGGTGGTTAACAGTGAGTTACAGCAAGGCCACCCCTTCTGTCACCGTAGGTGGTTGACAGGTAGGTGGGTGGTTAACAGTGAGTTACAGCAAGGCCACCCCCTTGACATGAAATAGAGTTACAGCAAGGCCACCCCCTTGACATGAAATAGAGTTACAGCAAGGCCACCCCCCTCTGTCACTGTAGGTGGTTGACAGGTAGGTGGGTGGTTAACAGTGAGATACAGCAAGGCCACCCCCTTCTGTCACCGTAGGTGGTTGACAGGTAGGTGGGTGGTTAACAGTGAGATACAGCAAGGCCACCCCCTTCTGTCACCGTAGGTGGTTGACAGGTAGGTGGGTGGTTAACAGTGAGATACAGCAAGGCCACCCCCTTCTGTCACCGTAATTACCTATCCCGATCCATTGTTTATTTTTTGGGCTACGCCTAAGAGCTTCTAAACAGCTCCTTCCCCCCGCCCTTGGGCCAAACCTGGAGCTAGCTAGGGCGTCTGAAATATGGCTTGACAGGCATTCCAATGAAGCTGAAAGCTCTGGGCTCGACCCAGTGGCTGGTCAATGGAGCTGGTTGGAAGCTGCAATGCGTAGCTGAACAACTCCTATGCAGCGTCGCAAGCAGCGCGGAAAATTGGCGGAGTGTGTTGGCAACGGAAAGACGTGGCAACGATGGAGCTGACCAAAGCCAGTTAGTCATGAGACAGTTGGCTGACGTGTCAGGCTTCGTCTCGGTCGAACGGACGCAAAAATGAACAACGGGGTGAATCTGGGGGCTCCCGCCCCCCAGGAGGGGGGGCTCCCCTCTTTTGGGTCTCCCCTTTTGGGTCATTCCAATAAATTGAAAGCTTTGGGCCAAACCCAGGGGCTGGCTGTTGGAGCTGGCTGGAAGCTGCCATGCAGAGCCCAAAAATGAAAAACAGGGGGCCAGCCCTTTCTGTTAGAGCTGGCTGGAAGCTGCCATGCAGAGCCCAAAAATGAAAAACAGTGGGGCAGCTGCTTATGTTGGAGCTGGCTGGAAGCTGCCATGCAGAGCTCAAAAATGAAATACAGTGGGCCAGCCCCTTCTGTTGGAGCTGGCTGGAAGCTGCCATGCAGAGCCCAAAAATGAAAAACAGTGGGCCAGCCCCTTCTGTCACTTGAACTTTTTCTCCAGATATCAGATATGTGTAGGATGCCTAACTGGATCTGAATCTAGTTCACCCTCAACTTATTTTGTAGTTATTGACACTGTTTCTTATTTAGGCTACGAAGGCAGCTTCCACCCAGCTCCATTAGCCAGCAACCGAGTCAAGCTCACAGATTACCGCTGCATTGGAATGCTTGTCGTGCCAGCTTTTAGACGCACGAGCTAGCTTCAGGTTTGGCCCAAGGGTGGGTGAAAGGAGCTGCCAAGAAGCTGCTATGCATAGCCCCCAAAAGAAATAGTGTTTATAGAAGCCATGCAATCCTAGCTACTTACTTTCCTGTATTGTTTTTACACACAAGGCTGGGTAAGACAACATGTACATTTTCATGTGACAGCAAGTAAGCTTTTGGAGCCCATCTACGTGAATCACGCAGAGCTGGGGGGCCTCCTGAAGTACCCTGGTGTTATGGTGTGGGCTTGTCGTGGAGCAACTTGAACTTGAGCTTGTTTACATGGCTCCAGCCAGCAATTTGGCCGCTCGCCATCGTTGCCAATAAAAAAAGTACAAAACGTTTGGGCCAGCAATGGCCTTTTCTATGACAATGTGGGAAGACGACTTAATGACATTTGTATGAATAAATTATCACTGTAGCACTAACTTAGGGCCCCCCGTCGGTAAAACGATTGTTTGGGGTTGATTTCATCAATATGTTATATTTTAAGTCCTTCCTGTCGCGGTTGGACAAGTCCCTTTAGCCTATTTGGCCCACCCCTGGACTGTAACATACATACAATGTAAACATAATTATGACCCATGGCGGAACGAGCCTGGGGTAAATCACCACTCTAGCTCCCAGGCCGAAGAAAACCATCATCACTGCGAAGTAGTTATCCTCTAAGTCTAACAGCCTGTTTCCAATTGAGCGTTACGGCGCGTTCTCTCCCCGAGTCAGGCCAGTCTTCTAAAACCTTCTGAACAGGCGACTCAAACACCTCATTAACGGCAAGCATCTAAAGTAGCTCCACTTGACTATGCTTCGCATTGACCTCGTAGTTGTTCTCCAGAAGGGACTCTGTCCTGATATCTTAGATTCCATGCTGAATGCTATGGTCTTCGACACGACCTCCAGGGTACTTCAAGGGGACCCCCAGCTCTGCTGCCCGAGACGCAACCAATTGTATAGCCTGCGTCCTGCGACGCAACGGACCCTGCCTTCTGGTCAACAGACCCTCCCCACGTTGCGTCCTGCGACGCAACGGACACTTTGTCGTAGCGTCTGCGGTAAAGGACGTAGCGTCCTGAACAAACCTGATGACCTCTTAAAGCTGGAAGTCCTCAGCAGACCCTATCCTCCAAGAAACATCCAAACATATACGAGCTCCCAGAGGTTACAATAAAGGGGATGACTGCCATATCTCCCTGGAGCTCGACAGCATTCCCCTGGGCTGCAATCTTGTTGCACTGCAGCCTACCTCTCACAGCCCTCTTGTTAAAGCCTCTACGTATGCTGATTCCGTCACTCACCCTTCTGTTCGAGTTTTTTATATATCGTGCATCCAACGGCTCCTCCATGGACAAAATGACAGGAAATAAGTACTTCCCAGTCAGGGTTCAAGGTCCGCTCATCATTGACTTGAACCTCCTCAAGGATCTCACCAACTCCATCGGCCAAGAGAACCACCTGTTGGCCACATGCCATGGGGCATCCCACAACAGCTCTGTCCCAATTGATGAAAAAAGGATCCCATACGCCACTATATGAGTGGACGGACTAGCACAAGAAGATCAACCATAAGTATTAGATTGTCATCTGTCACAGATGACAATTGTGTACGGCATGGTTTAGCTTGACAAATTTAAAGTGGAGCTACCTCTGAGGAGCAGCTTTCAAGACCAGCCAATGGCTGAGTATCTCCCAATTTCAATATTAGAGTTGTTACACAGTGAAGACTGAAGTAGAAGAAGGAAGTACATGACGAGTGCGCTTATATCGAAGACGGGAGTCTGCAGGAAGATCCTGCAGACCCGTGTAGGCCACAGCTAGCCTGTGGCCTAGCGGCAGGCAACACGGGACCTGGAGAGACCAGGCACCGGTATGCATTATGCCGAATCAGTGTCCGACGTATATTGGACAATAACATCCCCCCCAACTTGAGGTATTCTTGAGCTCAAGAATTCCTGAAGTTAACTGAGGGGCATAAGAAATTAATAAAGATATAAAAGAAATACAATGACTGAGAGCTGGTCTGCTTCGGTCAAGAACCTGGACAATAAGATTATTCAGGTCAAGACTAAAGGGAAGGAAGCACTTGGAAAGTCTCGAAGTCAGTAAGTCACTATATGTGGCTGTACATTGGTCAGGCTTGTCAAGAGATCAGATGTAAGGTAATCTGGACTGTGGCAAGGCACAGTCAAAGTGGTAATCTTATTTAAGAACTCTTAATCACTGATCTAGGTTGGTAGCTTTTAAAGAGCTGCCAAGCCGGTACAGACTTTAAACTAAAGTAAGTCTATTAGGGGAAGGAGAATTTATACGGTCATACTTGAGGTAATCTAACCTATTCCCCCTCAGATTGGGAAGTCGAAATCTGCAAAGACTTGTCAAATCAAGAGTCACACCAGGATAACTAAATCAGAGACTGGCAGGACTAAGCGTGATATATCCCATCTAGAAGGCAGTTGGGATGCATAAGGTCAGCATACTATTCCCCCCGTAATTTGGGGGCTCTAAATGAATCCACAAATTACGGATGACATTATGAGAGATAACTGAAGGTAGACATCCCCCGCTAGCTCACAATTATCCGTCTACATGGAGGAATAGGGTGAGATACTTCCAGTATCAATTATAAGGTATAAGATGGTGGGCTTGACAGTAAATACAACTGTCTTCCAGAGGGGAGGCACATGCTGAGAAGTCATTTGAAAACTGCATGTAACTAGAGGGCCAGGTTGGCAAGAAAACTAGTCAAACTGCTGTGTTAGTACATGGCAGGACAGGATTTAAATTCCTAGAGTGTTCATTGCTATTAAAAATGACAAGCAGGTTAGGGGGCACATTTAAATGCCAGGTGCTGGGATCTCATCCAGGGTCAGTAGCTGCTAGAGTTGTCGCCATGTTGCTAGGAGCTGTTGAGAAGGTAAAGGGCCTGCCGGGGAACTGTAGGCCATTTGCGTACTTCTAGGGAGCTGCTGGGGAAGTCAATTGGACTCTACTAGGGAGGTGCCAGATGGGTAGGAATTGCTGTCTAATTCATATGGAGTGAGTGTAACCATGACTGCTGCAGAAAAGGCGCAGACCAGGATGGCTGCAGATCAGGGAAGCTACAAATCAGAGTGGCTGCAGATCAGTTCAAAGACAATTAATTCAGCAAGCGAGGGTATCGCTCACATGTGCTGGGGATCTGCATGTGAATGAAGGTCAATGTAATCATTGCATGGTGATCTGCATAGAACAGCGGTACTTGCGGTTTATGCAAGTCAGTGTGCAGATCAGATCATAATACTTCGATCAGCGCAGCATGAGGTAATCAGATCAGTGCATTCCCCTTATTCAGTGAGGGTATCGCTCACTCACAAGTTTCATCTATCCTGTGTCCACCAGGATGTGTGGCTCCTTGGGTGTCTTGTGACGGTGATGTGGACAGGGCAGAGGGGAAATGCCTTGGGAGACAGGGGTGATGTGAGGATGGTTGATGGTTTTCTCCCATGCAATCAGAGCGTCAGTGGGAGTGGGAGGTGTGGTTACGTGCTCAGTGGATGTGGATGTGTTGTACGATGTGGAGGTTGATGTGTCTGATGTGTGTGATGTGGATGTGTCTGAGGTGGATGTACTGGATGTACTTGCATAGGTCCTAAGGTCCCCCCCCATGCAAGTGAACATCATCACTATCACTATCGGCAGCAAGGTATTCTTCCCCACCATGGGCAGTGGTGAGAGTGGGATCAGAGTGGGCAGACGTGTCCTCATCAGGGGCACAGGATGGTGCAGCATGTGATATCATGGAATACCAGTTATCATGGGATTGGGCACTATCTTCATCTGCTTGGTCCATCCAGTCTGGTCTATCAATCAGGTCCCCCCCATGCAAGTGAGGATCATCAAGAGAGTTGCACCCATCAGGAGCTGTGGTGGATATGGGGGCAGAGTGAGATGGAAGCACTTCAGCATTAGTCTGACTTGCATAGCTATCAATCAGGTCCCCTCCATGTAAGTGAGGATCATCAAGAGAGGTGCACCTTTCAGGAGATGTGGTGGGTGTGGGGGCAGAGTGAGATGGAAGCACTGCAGCATTAGTCTGACTTGCATAGGTCCTAAGGTCCCCCCCATGCAAGTGAGGGTCAGGAGAACAGGTGTCCCCAACAGCAGTGCAGAGTGCTGTGGTGGGTGTGTAAGGGACAGAGTCGACCTCATCAGGGACATATGTAAGACGTCCCGTCTGCTCAAGTTCTAATTGCAGGTTAGGGTGGAGGTGCAGGCTCGGGTACAGGGGTCCCCCATGCAAGCGAATAGCATTATCATTTGATATGGTATGGTGGCTCAACGTTGTGGATGTGGGGAAGGATGTTTTCACCAAGTTATCATGGATTCTCTGAATGGTCATCTCTTGGATTTGATTTTCCATGTATCGTTGCTTACATTGCATGTCTGCTAGTTCATACTGCAATTGGGAAATGATGGGATTGGGAGCAGTGTCTACTTTGGGGGCAGGGATAGTCCTAGGGGCAGAGATAGTCCTAGGGGCAGAGATAGCCCTAGGTTTGTTGGGTTTCCTAGGGGTGTGGATATTGGGTTTCCTAGGGGTGTGGATTTTGGGTGTCCTAGGGCCAGTGATCATTTTACCACTAGTGTTACTGCTGGGGATCATCCCACTGTCCTCCTGGAAGATCTCCTTCAAGGTCTCCTGCAAGATCTCCTTCAAGGTCTCCTTCAAGGTTGAAGGTGGCTCCTTCAAGGTCATGATGTTCACACGTCTCGAAGGAGAGGATAGACGAAGGGTAAAGTGAAGTCCATCGAGAGCGTCCGCAAATGACGATCAGATTCCCCCCATTCCGGCTGTGCGCGGGTAGGGCTGCCGGAATGCCAAGGAGAAATTCTCAGAGTTGCAAAGGCAAGAGGGAGGGGGGGGGGGGGGGGGGGGGGGGGGGGGGGGGTAGGAAGAGAATGTGGAGGTGGAGGGGTGGAGGGAGGAGGCTGGTGGAGGAGGGAGAGGAGGGAGGAGGAGGTGAGGGAGGGGAGTCTGGGGCTTGTGAAGCTTGTCAGTTCTTCAGTCTTGGTCGTGTGTTCGGAGGCAAGGGGACGTGGTGTTGACAGCGAAGGGGGATCCGAATGGATCCGATTTGTGAAATGGCGTTGGTAGTAGCAGGGGTGGTGGTGGTGGTGGGGGGGGGGGGGGCGTGCAGAGCTGAATATCTGTGCACCAACAATCTCGGAGGATTGGTAACGCTGTGTGTGATCTAGTGAGTTAGCAACTCACGTCAAAGATCTACGGAGACTCCTGGACTGCGTCTACTTGGCGTCTTGGACGGATTGTAGAGACAACGGGAGAGTTGTTTGGGCAGTAGGCGAGGCAGCGCAGGCAGTAGATTCCTCACGACGAAGCGTAGGCAATCCAGGGCCAAAAGCAGTACTCAAGCCGTCGAGCTAGTCTGAGGGAAAACTATCACCTTGTGCAGGGCAGAAGATCGTCCTCGGCACAGGCGCAGTGGCGTTGCTTCTCAGCGGTCAGGGCACATGACCTTTCAATATTAGAGTTGTTACACAGTGAAGACTGAAGTAGAAGAAGGAAGCACACGACGAGTGCGCTTATATCGAAGACGGGAGTCTGCAGGAAGATCCTGCAGACCGGTGTGGGCCACAGCTAGCCTGTGGCCTAGCGGCAGGCAACACGGGACCTGGAGAGACCAGGCACCGGTATGCATTATGCCGACTCAGTGTCCGACGTATATCGGACAATAACACCCAACACTTAATACTTCAACAGTCATCATCAGATATAAGCGCAACCTTCGACATTCCCCCGAAAATGAGCATTCAGCTCCAAATCAACCTTATCTGATGGCTCAATCTTCAGCCAAAAGAAACCGCACTGATGATGAAGCTCACGGAAATGCCCTCATGTCTTGATTAGTTAGCTTCACTCTTTCTTCACCCCCCCCCCCCCCCCCCCCCCCCTCAGTCTTTTCTCATCTAGAATTGTCTTAGTCCTTTTGTTGAATCAGACCCTAAGTTCTTTCTAGTCCTCCTGGTTCTTCTTCTTTTTCCCCCCTAGTAAACAGAAGAACAACCAGTTGTAGCTCAGACTTGCTTCATCTTCTGATGAGGCAGACACTGCCTCTTCTGGCCTTAAAGATTTGCCTTCACCACCAACCTCTTTACCCATTCTCTTTTGCTCCCCTCTCCTCAGTGTTGCCCAAACCCTTTTCCAACTTTCTTCACCCTCTTTTTTAGCTCCTCGTTGACTTCTCTGTTCCTCAATAGGTTTGCACTCTTTGGCTCATCAACTCTTTCGGGTAGATTCGCCATGCTACTGCTTACTACTCATTCCCCCGTCAAGTTGATGCTTTTTCCTCCCCCCCCTCCCCCCCCCCCCCCCCCCCCCCCCCCTTCCCCCTCAGTTTTTACGACCTCCTTTTCTTTGCAGTTTTGTAGTTGCCATCTGTCGGATATCTTGTTCTTCTGGCGACCTGCGAGATCTGTCGGACTGTCGGAGGTTAATTGCCGTGCGCCTGCCGTGCACGCGCTCATGCGTATCTGATTCGGGCCTGCCCCTCGGGTTCCGAGACAGTCGAAATGCTCGGTTTCAGTACTCAGAAATTTCCTGTGGAGGGGTCTGCAGAAGGGTGCCTTATTATAACACTTTTTTGTCCACTTTTTTTCTCCCCCCAAGCCCCCACCTGCCTGGCAGCCCTCTACTCCATTGCTCTATCAGGCAGTTCGCCGGTGTACTGCCACCATCTCCTCCACCAGTCTCGTGGGTTTTCCCATCAGCGCTCAGTTTCTTACAGACATCGATTGTCTAGGGAACAAGCCACGCCTCCCGGCACACTTTCTATCGTTTACTTTAACGATTTCACGTTGTGATGCCTGTATTTTTCTTTATGGCCGGAACTTGTCGCGAGGCACATTTTCCTCTACTGCGCTCCCCCCACCTTCATGCTGTCCAACAAGCCCGCTACTTAGTCAACACCCGTCTTTGCCCAGAACGCCCTCTCACCCGTTCGTACCACTCCTCCCTGCCTCCTCCCCGTACGCACCTCTCCTCCCCGCCTACTGCTGTTGCGCTACCGACGCGTTCCGTTTGCTAATCCCAGTTATCTTATAGATAGATAGTTAAAAAGCCACGCCAACGTGCGTTATTTATTTCCTTTGCTTTGCTACCCAACCTGACCCACATAATACCTGAGAACAAACTGTTCGGCGCTTGACCCCGTTAACAGCCTACTACTGGAATCAGGGAAAGCCTATGGCATCGTCCTCTGTTGGTTCCCAGGCTGAAAAGCTTGGGCACCCAGCAGCAGTAAAGTCTGGAAAGGCGGGAGCTCCTCCAATGTCGTATCATGCGTATGCCTGCCAACTGAGTGCCGCAGTTGTGCCCTGGTACTGCCCGTTCATTGCTTCTCTGTCAGTGATATGCGCCGCGCGAGGAATTATGCTGGGAGCTCATGGGGATTCAATCATTCAGCTTGGATCTGCAGTGATGTACGCGTTTCTTCCCGGCGAAGGTAACTAATCTGCGAAAGTGGCTTTTGGCAGCATTTCCTTCTCGATGCAGCATCCACTTTGGTTTTGCGCGAGCTACACCCCTACTTGTTTGATTGCTATTCCAATTTCACATGGCTCTCAAGACTTGTGTAAAAAGCCGGGGCTCTCCTACAGATGGATAGGGTGGGGGGTGGGGCAGCATTACTCTAGGCTGTCAGAGGTCGGCTGTCCGCTGTTGGACACACACACACACACACACACACACACACACACACACACACACACACACACACACACACACACACACACACACACACACACACACATACACACACACACACACACACACACACACACGCACGGCAATATCTCCAGACCTGGCAGTACAGCACCCGCGTGTAATGTCATGTCAGGATGTCATGTCATCTCAGATTCTTCTTTTCTTTTTCGGGCCCCATGCGCGCTCAGTCTTTTGGCTTTGCAAGGTATCTGAAGCATATTTAGGATAACAGGCTGCCCCCACTGTCAAATGGGTGGCCTGGACACCCAGTCTGAGAAAGCTCCAATATTCGGCCCTCAATATTCCAGGGTGGTCTTGAGCCGCATGCGAAACTATTCAGAACGCTAGATAGCAGGATCATTTCGCAAGGAGTAGAGCTTGTACCTCGCATTCGTAGAATTGAAAGGGGTGGCCGCTCCGAAGCGCAGGAGCTCGCGGAGGGAGTTCTCGCCTCCCTGGCGAGTTGGCAATTAAAGAGCTCAGTCCCCGAGGTTGTGTGAACTCGCTGAGCAATAGTTTGGTTATATTTTAAGCCCATGGCCTTACCAACATCCCTGCGCAATACTTCATTCAGACATAACATCTCGAGCATCAGCATCGCGGTCTAGATAAATGTTTTCCCAGGACCTCACCCTGAAAGCCTAACCGTACTGCTGGCTGGTGTCGGGATCACCAAAATGTTGTACTCAAAAACTTGCCGTGCGCACGCACGCACACACTCGCGCACACACACACACACACACACACACACACACACACACACACACACACACACACACACACACACTCACTCACACACACACACAATCTCCTCACTTCCCCTTCACACCTCTCCCCTCTCTGCACTTGACCCCGATCCATCCACCTCCCCATCATGCTCTCTTCAGTACCCATTCCTTAGATACCTACTAGGTCATGTGCCTTACCTCATGACCCAGGCAGTACATTACTGCCAGTACCTGATCCTGCACATGCCAAATTTACCCTAAGTCTTTTGTATCCCCTTCTCCCCTTCTCACAGTATCCAAGCGCTACCCTGACAAACTAGGCCGCGCATGGCTTGTCTGTAATATCTATCGCGCGTTCGTAATGATTTGCTATGGACTCAAACTCGTGAAGTGCTGGTCGGCCTGTCTTCTGTATGCAATTGGAGGCCTCATGGCCTTGTTTGTGGTGGAGATTGTGCTCTTCGGCGTGTCACAGCAAGTAAGTTGCGCGTTTGCTGCTTGTAATGCCTACATCCCGGCATATCATATGATTTTGACCTAAGGCGAGTATGATATGATATGATATCATACGAATTGCATCATATAATATTGTGTATAAATGGTAACTTAAGCCTGGCCAGCCTGCCGGCATCATATGATATCATATGACATTGTATGAAGACATGATATCATATGCTATCATACTGCCTAGTAATATCATATGGAATTAGCGCTGATAATAATTCTTGGAGATTGTTCTCCTCGGAGTCTCACAGCAAGTAAGTTTCGCGGGTGCTGCTTGTAGTATCATATGCATTAAGTGCTGATAAGAATGCTTGCTTGCTGCAGTATTGCTTGCTTGCTGCAATCTTGCCTTACTTTTTCTGAGGATTTGTTGAAAGTCCCCTCCCGGAAGTTGTAGAGCGGGCTTGTCTTGGGCCAACAATGGCCTGTCGATGACAATGCAATGTATTGTAATGTAATGAAAATTCGTAGCATCGTAGCACATGGACTTGAACTTGAACTTGGTTACATGGCTCCTTAAAGGCTGCTCGCCGTCTGCGGCAGTAACATAATCAATTCAAGTCAAAGCATTCTTATCAAAATATGTTTGTGCCAATCTCTACATGCAATCATGGAGAAACAATGGCGACTTCTCACGACCTTCCACACACACCTCATGGACTGAAAACAGCATCGTCAGCTGTTTTGTGTCTGGAAGGTACTCGAGGAACAGAGAACATCAACAACAACAAGAACAACAAGCACTACAACAACATCAACAACAACAAGAATAACAAGAACAACAAGAACAATACCAACATAAACAGCATCAATAACAACAAGAACAAGAACAAGAACAAGAACATCAACACAACAAGAATAACAAGAATAACAAGAACAACAAGAACAACAAGAACATCAACAACATCAATAACAACAAGAAGAAGAAGAAGAAGAAGAAGAAGAAGAAGAAGAACAACAACAACAACAATAACATCATGAACAAAAACAACGACAACATCAACATCAACAACAACAGCGACAACAACAGCAACAGCAACAACGACAACAGCAGCAGCAGCAGCAGCAATAAAAATAAAAGCAGCAACAAAAGCAATATTTTAGAGCGCTGTAAGAGAAACAGCTTAAGGGGTATCAGTTGAGGAATCCTTACAATTCTGCAAATATCTGATTACACAACATGCTTTTGATTGGTTGCAGGCTGACCTGACCACAACCTTGATGGCACGAGCTGTTAATGCCCTCGGATATGCCCCTTTCTGGATGTCTAAATCGATCGAGAGACCATATCTGGCGGTGAGTTCTTCTTTCTTACCTGCCTATCTGCTCGAGTGCTCACACTTACACGTCCTATAAATGCCCTTGGATATGCCCCTTTCTGGATGTCTGAAACGATCAAGAGACCATATCTGGCGGTGAGTTCTCGTTTCCTACCTGTCTATCTGCTCAAGGGCTCATACTTTCACGTCCTATAATTGCCCTCGGATTTGCTCCTTTCTGGATGTCTGAAATGATCAAGAGACCATATCTGGCGGTGAGTTCTTGTTCTTACCTGCCTACCTGCCCATACTTTTACTTTTTATAAATGCCCTCGGATATGCCCCTTTCTACATGTCTGAAACGATCAAGAGACCATATCTGGCGGTGAGTTCTTGTTCTTACCTGCCTAGCTGCTCATACTTTCACGTCTTCTAAATGCCTCGTATATGCCCCTTTCTACATGTCAAAATCAATTGAAAGACCATAGCTGGCTGCGAGTTCTCCTTGCCTACTTGCCTAGCTGCTCATACACTTTCATGTCTTATAAATGCTCTCGGATATGCCCCTTTCTACATGTCTGAAACGATCGAGATACCATATCTGGCGGCGAGTTCTCGTTCCCTACCTGCCTTTCTGCTAATATATTTTCACGTCTTTCGTACCACCCTTAGCAGCTTCCGTCCTACTTTCTCTCTGGCTACCTAAACCACTTATCTCCTGTATTTTCTGTTTGCTTGACGACCTGCTTACCTGCCGGTCTGTTCAGAAACCATCGAGCCTGCCCGCCTGCCTATCTGCCTACTTATCCACTCATCTGCCAGCCTACCATGCCCTCGAAACACTTCCCCCACCCCTTCCCTTACCCTATTGAAACTAGGGATAGGCAATATGATATCATATGATGTCATGTCATCATATGATATCATATGATATCATACGATGCCGGCGGTCTGACTAGGTAACTTTGGCCTACGGCATCATATCATATGATATCAAATCATATGATATTTGTATGATATCATATGATATCATACTCGTCTTTGGTCAGCATCATATGATTTGCCGGTCCCTAATTGAAACACATCTCCCACCCTAAACTAACATTGGTTATGTAGGAGTGACTCTGCCAATCGCATATAATCTTTTGAGGCTAGGGCTAGCATACAGAGACCCACCCTTTGTGGCAAACATCCTTCTTGTAAACAAAACAAAATCCATATGCTGAGCAGGTGTTTACCATATTCATCCTTTCAGCATACATAGCCATTGCTACGGTGCCACCCTTTGTGGCAAACATCCTTTAGTAAAAAAACAAAATGCTTGTGCTGAGCACATGTTTGCCATATTCATCCTCTCCGCATCCTTAGCCATTGCTACGGTGCCACCCTCTGAGGCGAACATCTTTTTTGTAAAATAACAGAATGCTTGTGCTGTGCAGGTGTTTGCCTTGTTCTTCAACTCCGCATCCTTAGCCATTGCTACGGAGACCCACCCTTTGAGGCAAACATCCTTTTTGTAAAAATAAAAATTCTTGTGCTGTGCTGGTGTTTGCCATATTCATATTTTCCGCATCCTTAGCCATTGCTAAGGTGCCACCCTCTGAGGCGAACATCGTTTTTGTAAACAAACAGGATGCTTGTGCTGTGCAGGTGTTTGCCATGTTCATCCTGGATTCTTTGCCCCTACACATAGCCATTCGCCAGCCCCTAAATATAGCCATTTACCCACCCTTTGAAGCGAACATCCTTTTTGCAAAAACAAATGCTTGTGCTGTGCAGGTGTTTGCCATGTTCTTCATCTCCGCAGCCTTAGCCATCGCAGTAGACCTTGTGCGACAGAAAAATTACAAGAAGAGCTTTGGAGGGTCGTACAAGTGAGTACTTGTCCTTCTGCCATCTGGTGTTGTTTATTTACCGCCCTCAATGTAGCAGAGACTCCACTGTTACACTGGTCACACTGGATGCGGTTCTACGTATACCTAATGATTCGGCCCACGCTGCCTGCGCATGAACCCGTGACTTGGGCCGGTCACCATAAGTCGATATTACCACCAGCACCACTGAGAGCAGCTTGATTACCACCAAAACCACCACCACCACCACCATCACCACCACCACGCGGTCAGGCTGGTTGGTGCAGATACTGAATAAGCCAGATAGGCTTATTCAGTATCCCGGGAGGTCTGGGGAGGCATTACTGACTAGTTTCGTCGAACCCATGCATCGCCATGCAGGGACGGAATGGCGACGCGTAGACAAAAAAAGTGCTCCTGGAGGTGGGCTGGGGCTGTATGCCGACCCCCATAACCCCCCATAAGACTCCCACAACCCACCTTGCACCCCCGTGACCCCCCATTACCCCCCTTGCACCCCCATAAGGGTTTACGGACCTCATAAGACCCCCATAACCCCCTTAAAAACTACCATGACCCCAAGGCTTGCATCCCTGTGATCAGCCAATCCTCTCGCTGCCTTATTCTTATTGTCCCCACCTCTGTGCCCCCCTCCCTGCCCAGCCCGCTGCCATCAGCCTTGCCAGAGGCACCCCTGTCAAAAGTGCTTGTCAAAAGTGCCTCGGCATCCACTATCAGTTCACTGCCTGGGAGCGAGTCTGATGATGAGCCTCACGAGTTTGACGGCTTGGACGACCTGATGCTGCCCTTCACAGAAGCGGATTCTGACACCCCCATCATAAGAAGTGTGTTGTCTGGAGTTGAGTTAGCCAACTTGCAACAGGAGGTCCTGAACATACAGCATGACAGTGTGGCGGGTGAGTCCTGTGCCTGTCCTGTGCCTGAGTCCTGTGCTTGTGCCTGAGTCCTGTGCCTGTCCTGTGCCTGAGTCCTGTGCTTGTGCCTGTGCCTGAAGTATGTGCCTGTCCTGTGCTGAGGTCCTGTCTTGTGCCTGTGCCTGAAGTCCTGTGCCGGTCCCTGTGCCCTGAGTCCCTGTGCTTGTGCCTGAGTCTGTGCTTTGTGCCTGAGTCCTGTTCCTGTCCCTGTGCCTGAGTTCCCTGTGCTTGTGCCATGTGCCTGATCCTTTGCCTGCCTGTGCCTGAGCCTGTGCTTGTGCCTAGTTGCCTGAGTCCGTGCCTGTCCTGTGCCTGAGTTCTGTTCTTGTTTTGTGCCTTTCCTGAGTCCTGTGCCGTCCTGTGCCTGAGTCCTGTGCCTTGTTGCCGGTGCCTGATCCTGTTGCCTGTCCTGTGCCCTGAGTCCGTGCTTGTGCCTGTGCCTGAGTCCTGTGCTGTCCTGTGCCTTAGTCCTGTGCTGTGCCTGTGCCCTTAGTCCTGTGCTTGTGCCTGTGCCCCTGTACCTGAGTCCCTGTGGCAGTCCTGTGCCGGATCCTGTGCGTGTGCCTTTTGCCTGATTCCTGTGCCTGTCCCCTGTGCCTAGTCCTGTGCTTGGCCTGAGTCCTGTGCCTGTCCTGTTGCCTGAAGTCCCTGTGCTTTGTTGCCTGTGCCTGAGTCCTGTGCCTGTCCTGTGCCTGAGTCCTGTGCTTGTGCCTGTGCCTGAGTCCTGTGCCTGTCCTGTGCCTGAGTCCTGTGCTTGTGCCTGTGCCTGAGTCCTGTGCCTGTCCTGTGCCTGAGTCCTGTGCTTGTGCCTGTGCCTGAGTCCTGTGCCTGTCCTGTGCCTGAGTCCTGTGCTTGTGCCTGTGCCTGAGTCCTGTGCTGTGCCTGGCCTGGGTCTGTGCCTGGCTGTGTCTGAGTCCTGTGCTTGTGCCTGTGCCTGAGTCCTGTGCCTGTCCTGTGCCTGAGTCCTGTGCTTGTGCCTGTACCTGAGTCCTGTGCCTGGCCTGTGCCTGAGTCCTGTGCTTGTGCCTGTGCCTGAGTCCTGTGCCTGGCCTGAGTCCTGTGCTTGTGCCTGTGCCTAAGTCCTGTGCCTGGCCTGTGTCTGAGTCCTGTGCTTGTGCCTGTGCCTGAGTCCTGTGCCTGAGTCCTGTGCCTGGCCTAAGTCCTGTGCCTGTCCTGTGCCTGAGCCAATTGAGCAATTCCGTGCAACCCCAGTACGACGCGTGGCCCCCTGAACCCCACGGAGCGCAAAGCACTGTGACATTTTGGCTATTTAAGCAGCTTCCACCCAGATTCATTAGCCAGCAAAAGAGTCAAGCCCACAGATTACAGCTGCATTGGAATGCATGTCAAGCCAGCTGTCAGAGCTCAAGCACAACTGGACCTACAGAAGCTGAACTCAAACCGGAGTTCCTTTCATTCAAGTGCTCTTGCTAATAGCAATATTGCGGGCATGCATCCCATCCCTGTTAGATGCTGAGCTGGCGCATTTTTCTGCACCATCGGGTTACTCGATTACAAGCACCGCCTATGCACCCTCCGACAGCACCACACTACACTACACTCCGACAACACCACCCTATGCTCCCTCCGACAGCATTGGCAATGTGTGAAAATTGAAAATTAGAACGCCATACCACAGGCGTGAGATTGAGGGAACCCTCTTGTTTGCATGCATGTGTACAAACTGGAGAATAGCTACCATGTTGGGTTTATTTGGTTTCACAGACCCTCTGTGCCTGAGCTTGGACTGCGGCGCTACAGCATGGAGGGAAGTTCTTTACCTCTTCCAAAGGTCACTGTGTGTACCCTTCCTCCTACAACTTTGACACTGTGTTTACCCTTCCTCAATTGTGCAGCTTGGTCGAGCAAATGTTTTGTAAAGCCTCGCGCCCGCCCTCGAGACCATAGCCACCTAATTACTCACTGCATTTGAGTCATTAAAGTTGGCTATGTGTTGTCTCTCGAGGACAACAACCTTTCATGTTGACCGTACTTCACCCAATTCCGCCTCACTCACACCTCACTCCCACCTCATCCAAATCACCCCCACCTTACTCCCACCTTATCCAACCCAACCCCACCTCACTCCCACGTCACTCCCTAATTTTGCCTACTCCCTATGTACAGGTTCAAGTCTACGTCCCATGGTCTGACCCCGAAGAACTCAAGAATGGTCAGATGGACAAACTGAAGAAATCTCTTGCAGCATGGTAAGCAGCATGATGGGGTTGCCTTGGGCCGGGCTGGTGTGTCCACGCTCCCCCCCCCCCCCCCCCCCCCACACACACACACACAGATATCCTCCCCCCCCCACCACCACCACCACCACCACCACCACCACCACCACCACCACACACACACACACACACACACACACACACACACACACACACACACACTCACTCACTCACTCACTCACTCACCCCCCCTAAATAAGCAACGCAACGCACTGATTTCCCAACGCAACCTGGTTGTGGCTGTTCAGCTCGTCCCTTGCAGCAGGGTAAGCTGCACATTCCCGTTGTGTCCGATCCATGATGAGCTGACCAGCATTGCATGCATTCACATATGAGAAGCCTCGGGTTCTGCTTGAGCCTCCACAAGACATAATAGCCATTCAGCAGATCATTCAGTGGATCATTTTAGCCCCTCTTGTCATGGTTGGGCAAGTCCCTTGAGCCTATTTGGCCTACCCCTGGACCGTAACAACATAAAACAACATACACAGTACAGTGCACGTACAACACACAGCACCAGCAAACAATAATTCAATACCATACTTGACAACCCTAATTGAGTTGTGAATAAATACCGATCAATATAATTGATTTGGGAATGTATATACATATACATATACATATACATATATATATATATATATATATATATGTATGTATACACAGCACCAGCATACAACAACATACACAGCTTGTCAATAGCGTCCTGGTTCCAAGATTATCGTGTGATATAGCATACGATAAATTAACGCATCGTACGAAATTGCTCAATATATAGTACGATATTGCACAACATATCGTGTATATATATATATATATATATATATATATATATACGATATGTTTTATATTTATATAAATATACCGAATGGCGATGGCATGGCATGGCAACTTGTCGTCAAAATGAATAAATGTGTCGAAAGCCACATTCAGGTGTGACCTGCATTAGCATGTGGTGCTTTTGAGGGGGAGGGGGAGGGGGGGGGGGGTCAACTCGTGAATATGCATGAAATCTGGAATAAAAAAATAAAAAAATAATGATGATGATAATGATAACAATAATAATAATAATAATCCCTGATAATAATAATAATAATGATAATAATAATAATTATAATAATAAATAAAACATCACCTCTCCTTTTAACGACTCTGCCTCACTCCCCTCCCCCCCAAGGTATCCTGGTTTGGAGGTGGTGCGCTACTCGGTGCATCAGAGCTCTCTACTCACCAACCATGAAATCCGCACAAAATGGTGATCATCATCATCATCATCATCATCATCATCATCATCATCATCATCATCATCATCACAATAATAATAATAATCAGAAATAATTATAATAATTATTTTAATAATTATAAGAATTATTATATCTCCAATGGTGCCTAATCCCCAAAACGCCCTAATTTGGGACAAGAGTGTGGGACAGAGCCGTACACACCCCAAAATGCTCGGAATCGAATTCTGAGTAGATAGCGTTTCTCATCAGTGTTTCAGCTAGACGCGCGGCTATTTTTTGTTACGATGGGCATTCGGTCGCGAGCAGCCCAGGCCGTCAGGCAGTTGGCAGTACACGAGATGTACGAAATATTTTGGGACAAATCCAATCCGCGTCAAATACGAGGTCGCGCGAGATATCGCGAATCAAGCTTCCGCGGGACGAAAGGCATATCTAGCCCCTACCGCAAGGTCGGAGGCTGCGCTTCAGCCTCGGCTTCTGAGTGAACTGCAATAGCAATTCCACCTGCCATTTCGGCCAATACCAGCGTTCCACCTGCCAGTTCGGTCTATACCTGGAAAATTTCCAAATCAAAATCTAACTTCAGATGTGGATGTTTGATGAGGAAAATAAAGTTTGTATTTTGAATATTTTTTGAAAATGGGATTTGAAATTTCAAATTTCAGTTTTTTCGAAAAGTGATTCCGTTCCCTGCACTGAAAAGACGAAGACACAAAACAATGCAGTTGCGGCTGTGCAGCTTGAACCATAATTAGGGATTCCTAAATTGGCCCAAAATGTGCAAATACTTAGTGATTTTCGGCATTGTACAGCCCTTACTGCCTGCACAGGATCTTCCACAACCTGCCGTGACAATGACTTGTAAGGGAAGATGTGAAAAACAGGCCTACCTAATTCAATTTTCAAAAAAATAAAAAATTGACTGCGTTTGGCTTGTCCCACATTTGTGTAAAATCTGTCCTGAATTAGGGAACCATAGTGAAAAAAATAAAAGGTTTTACTTCATCTGGTTCACAAACCCTGAGCATACCCAAATCCAAGTATTTATATGTCAAGGTGATGTGGTTAAGCAACTATGTAGCACTTTTTTGTTTTCACTGGATTCTAGTCCATGGGTCAAAACCGTCTGTCCCAAAAGGCCAATAATTAGGCACCATTGGAGATAATAATAATTATAATGATCATAATAATAATAATTATTATAATGATCATAATAATAATAATAATAATAATAATAAGAGCAACAACAATAACAGTACAAAAATCATGAACCACACCTAACAACTCCGTCTCACTCCCCTCCCCCCCCAGCTATCCTGGTTTGGAGGTCTTGCGCTACTCGGTGCATCGGGGCTCCCTCCTCCTCATCCTCGAAGTTCTGTTTACTGGCAGTCCACCCGCCGAGAAGAGTCAAATGGCATCCCAGGTGGTGGATTCGGTATCCACTAAGCTTTGGTTGGAGTGGTTGGAGCTCCCATGGCCCAAGGATGGGAAACCTGTGACCATTCAGGTGAATATAAACGTATGGAATTTAAAAATATTTAAATTCAAACCTGTGACCATTCAGGTGAATTAAAAAAATATGCCATTCAGGTGAACTAAAAAATATTTAAAAATTGCAGCTTTAGCTAGTGACCTCACCCAACCCCAACCCCAACCCCAACCTCCCCCAACCTCAACCGACCCCTCCCCCCATATCTCAGGTTGGCCGCAAGGTTGTCGCACTGAAGTGGGATGAGGATCTCAGCACCTGGGTGGAGGCCCCGCTTACCGACTCAAACATTCCCACCGACCTTCCCGCTGTGGCTATCTTCAAGATGTCACCTCCAACATTTGTGATGCCCGATGCGGGAGACCTTCTGAAAATCAGAAACGACACCAAAGAGAAGCTGCAGCACGAGCACCAGGACTGTGATGAGTATCTACAGCACGAGGAGCATGATGAGCAGCTGCATTTGTGCACTCAAGCCAGCCCACCCGCCAGCCCGCCAGCCAGCCCGGCCGACAATTGCACCAAAGCCACCCAGCAATGGCACCAAAGCCAGCAAGCACCACTGGCACCAACCAGCAGTGGCACCCAAGGGCACGAAATCAAGTTTGGAGCCGATGCCCTGGAAGCCATAACTGATGGAAGCAAATTTAGTGTCACAGCACGACACCAGGGCGCATTCATTCCGGTGTCGTTTCATCTGGAGGACTGTCCAGACAGGTCTACCCAGAGCTGTGAGCATATTTCCATGGAAAGCAATTCATCGGCGAGCTTCCTACAGGTTGGTGTCTTGGTGATCTTTTTGTTTTACTAAGTCTCTCACTGATCGTTTGTTTTACTAAGCAGTGACTTGTTTGTTTGCCTAAGTCTCTCACCAATCGTTTGCTTCGCTGAGCGGTGATCTGTTTGTTTTTACAAAGTCTCTTAGTGTTTCCTTGGGAAGTAATTCATCGGCAAGCTTCCCGCAGGTTGGTGATCTGTTTGTTATACTAAGTCAATGATCGTGTGTTCAACCAAGCAGTGATCTATTTGTTTTTACCAAGTCTCTCACTGTCTCCTTGGGAAGCAATTTATCGGCAAGCCTCCTGCACGTAGGTGATCTGTTTGTTTGAATAAGTCTCTCACTGATCGTGTGTTCAACCAAGCAGTGATCTGTTCGTTTTTGATGGAGCCCCTTCTTCAAGGGGGCAGGAGCCCCCATGTTTACCCATTTGTCCATCCGACCGACCATCCGTCTGACCGCGATGAAGCTTGACACGTCAACCAATGGTCTCGTGACTAACTCGCTTCCGTTGCCACCTGTTGCTCCGCCGCGATCACTCTCCGCCAACTTTTAGCGTCGCATGCGACGCTGCATAGAACTCGTTACCAAGTCTCTCACTGTCTCATTGGCAAGCACTTCATCAGCCAGGATCTTGCAGGTTGATGCTCTGTTTGTTTGATGTAGTCAATGATCGTTTGCTTTACTAAGCGGCGATCTGTTTGGTTTACCGAGTCAATGATCGTTTGCTTTACTAAGCGGCGATCTGTTTGGTTTACCAAGTCAATGATTGTTTGCTTTACTAAGCGGCGATCTGTTTGGTTTACCAAGTCATTGATCGTTTGCTTTACTAAGCGGCGATCTGTTTGGTTTACCAAGTCAATGATCGTTTGCTTTACTAAGCGGCGATCTGTTTGGTTTACCAACTCAATGATCGTTTGCTTTACTAAGCGGCGATCTGTTTGTTTGCCCAAGTCAATGATCGTTTGCTTTACTAAGCGGCGATCTGTTTGGTTTACCAAGTCAATGATCGTTTGCCTTACTAAGCGGCGATCTGTTTGTTTTACCAAGTCAATGATCGTTTGCTTTACTAAGCGGCGATCTGTTTGGTTTACCAAGTCAATGATCGTTTGCTTTACTAAGCGGCGATCTGTTTGGTTTACCAAGTCAATGATCGTTTGCTTTACTAAGCGGCGATCTGTTTGGTTTACCAAGTCAATGATCGTTTGCTTTACTAAGCGGCGATCTGTTTGGTTTACCAAGTCAATTATCGTTTGCTTTACTAAGCGGCAATCTGTTTGGTTTACCAAGTCAATGATCGTTTGCTTTACTAAGCGGCGATCTGTTTGGTTTACCAAGTCAATTATCGTTTGTTCAACTAAGGGGTGATCAAGGGCTTTTGGCCCTATGCTTTCCTTACGGCTTCATACCTTTTGAAACCGATGGTACCCACAACCCACAACTCAGACGCAGGGCCGTGCGTGGGTGGGCCCACGGAAGAACTAGCCACGCCAACTATGGTACTTCTTGTGGTAATTCACGTAATGCTCATGCTTCCAGCCTTGCTCATCCCCGATCTGTTTGTTTTACCAAGTCTCTCACTGTCTCCATGGAAAGCAATTCATTGGCAAGCTTCCTGCAGGTTGGTGATCTGTTTGTTTGACTGAGTCAACAATCGTTTACTTTACTAAGCGGTGACCTGTTTGTTTGACAAAGTCTCTCACTTATCGTTTTTTACTAAGCGGTGACCTGTTTGTTTGACTAAGTCTCTCACTGTCTCCATGGAAAGCAATTCATCGGCAAGCTTCCTGCAGGTTGGTGATCTGTTTGTTTGACTGAGTCAACAATCGTTTGCTTTACTAAGCGGTGACCTTTTTTGTTTGACAAAGTCTCTCCGTGAACGTTTGTTCAACTAAGTGGTGATCTGTTTGTTTCACCAAGCCTCTCACTTTTTCCATGGAAAGCAATTCATCGGCGAGCTTCCTGCAGGTTGGTGATCTGCTTGTTTGACTAAGTCTCTCACTGATCGTTTGTTTCACTAAGCGGCGATCTGGTTGTTTGACTAAGTCTTTCACTGGCCGCTTTTTATTAAGTCTCTAACGGTCTCCACGGAAAGCAAGTCATCAGGAAGCTCCCTGCAGGTTGGTGATCTGTTTGTTTGACTAAGTCTCTCACTGTTTCCATGAAAAGCAATTCATTGTCAAGCTTCTTGCAGATTGGTGATCTCTTTGTTTTACTAGGTCTCTCACTGATCGTTTGTTCAACTAAGTGGTGATCTGTTTGTTTCTACTAAGTCTCTCACTGTCCTTTGGGAAGCGATTCATCGGCGAGCTTCCTACCCACACACATACCCCCCCCCCCCCCCCCCCCCCTCTTTCCACACACACATACCCTCCCTGACCCCCCTCCTTCCCTCCCTCTCCCCTTCCACACACACACACACACACACACAAACACATCGATACTCCCTTATACACACCGATACCCCCTTATTCATGCACTCCACACACACACACCGATAGCCCTTATCCACACCGATACCCCCCTTATCCATGCACTCCACACACACGCACACCGATACCCCTTTATACATGCACTCCAGGAGCGTTTCGACTCTGCCGAAAGCTTGATTGTCAGGGAGAGCAGGGTAATTAAGCCAAAAGGCAACAAGATCTCTGTCGAGGGGAACAAGACCAACAAGATCTCTGTCAAGAAAGGCTTTTCAGCGCTACTTTCCTTTTCTCCTGGTTGTGATCACAGCGTCTCCTTGACCTCCACCACGATGGTCCTGGAGGCATCCATTACCCTGCCCTGCTCTCTTTCCAGCTTGGAAGACTGCCCACCCTCTCTGTCCGCGATCGAGGTGTGGCATGGGAAGCAACTTGTGCAGTCACACCCATTTTTGGTGTTGCCCAAACGCTTGACTGAGTTGGCCCTGGAGCTGGACCATGCTCTGACCACGGTCAACGAGGAGCAGGAGAAGTGCGAGCAGCTCAAAAGCTCAAGCGTCACAGCTCCTGTTCCTGCTCCTGCTCCTGGTCTACATATGCAGCTCAACAGCTCAAGCTGCACACCTCAACATCTCAACACTAAGTTCCTTGGCCTTCTCGCGAGGCTAGGAGGCTTCCTGGAGTACTGCAGCGGAGCTGCTTTCAAGGGTCGCGGGGAGTCCTTCAGCTGGGGCCACCGGGAGTTTCAAGAATACGAGGTCCTGTGCAAGCACATGGTGTGCACGGGTAGGTCTCTCCTTGAGCACTGCATCCTGTCCGGCTGGGTTCATTGTGCTTGCGAAGTCCTGCACGGCCTTACACATACTCTAGACTGCACCTTTGAGCAGCTGGCTCACTCATCCAACCCAAGCAAGCACACGCTATTGCACGTGGCAGTGCTTAGTGGCAAGAGCGCTATGGTGGCACAGGTCATCTGATGGGGACAAACGTTCAAGCAGCCTTGGTCTTGGGCAATTACTGACGGACAGGGTGTCACCCCTCTGCATCTTGCGTCGCTCAGCCAAACTGATGGAGTGCTCATCAACTGCATTCTGAAACACTTCCCGTCCGCTCGCATGGCCTGGAAACACTCCACGGGTGGCTTGGACGTCTCCCCTGCCGAGATAGCTGCCAGCCTGTCGATTCCAGTTCAAGCTCTAAAAAAGAAAAAGCCAAGCTCGCCGAAGGAGAGGAGAGCCAAGCTCGCGAAAGCCAAGCCAAGCTCACTGAAGCCAAGCCAAGCTCGCTGAAGCCAAGCCAAGCCAAGCTCACTGAAGCCAAGCCAAGCTCGCTGAAGGACAGGAAAGCCAAGCCATGCTCGCTGAAGCCAAGTTTAGCTTATTGAAGGACGTGCGAGGGGTCAATTATCCCCCAACAAGGGGGCTGTTTCCACAGGCAATTGATCCCCAAGCAGACCTGTGATGCACTGTTTTTTTTGGCGCAATGCGTCGCAAATTGAGCGAATCGGCGTGACCCCAGTGCGACGCGCTGCCCTCCGAACCCCGCAGAGCGCAAAGCGCGGAGCCCAGAGGGTCCAAGGGGGCAGTTCTGACTAGTTTAGCCAGACCCATGCGTCGCCTTGCAGCAATGGAATGAATGGCGGCATGTGCTCTTTCCACAGGCACTTAATCACCTAAAAGAATCGTAATTTTTACAAGTTTCTATACGTCGGCAATTCGTTGTCTAACCGTCTGCAGAATACAATGCTCCCCCCCTAACGATAGCCCACGGAACCAGGGGGCGTGGCAAGGTTTGTATTTGTTTTGATTGGATATGAGAGTCCTGTGAAACTTAGGCAAGAAATTCGTGTGGCATGCAGGGTACTACATTTTGTCAAATTGGCCAGCGCTTAATCGTTAAACTGGTCAGCGCTTCGTAGTGCAAAAAACGCACAAACTGCGCGCTGCGCCTACAAGAGGTTCAAAAACTGCGCGTAATGCGCAGTGGTTCAAAAAGCATGCGTGAAATCGGGCTGCCGCGTGCTTTGTAATACCCTGGTCAGCTGTATGCCACATGCGACTTAAGTAGGTACCTTTCCCCCCTCCCATTGGTTGGGGGAAAGGAACCAAATTTGCAGCCCGCCCATTGTTAGGGGAAAGGGACCAAATTTGCAGCCCTCTCCATGTTGGCAAACTTCTGTGTTCATGGCGAATGAACTGAACATACAAATACAAAAATAGAAATAAACTGGTCAATATTTAGACAGTTATAGAGTGGTCGTTTATGTATCCACTCCTGATAATTTGGTGGTAGGATAGTAGTAGTGCATGATTACAATGAGCTATGTAAGTCCTAATGATGCTGCTAGTGAGGGTGCTGGTGTGGGTGGGTGGTTGCTGGTGTGGGTGGGTTATCTTGATTATTCGAGGCTTGGCAGCTGTCTTTCAGGGTTGTTCTAAGACCTCTGATAATTTGCGTGACGCGCTCAAAACCACAAGCAAACATGCACAAGCAAAAGCGCACGTAAAAGCACAAGAAAAACGTAGGTCTATGTCAAAATGTGCGTGCTGGTGACAAGCATTTAAAAAAAACTCAAAATGTGTGTGGCAAACATGCGCAGGGTGGGTTGGGATGTGTGTGGCATAATGTGTGTGGCAAACACGCGCAGGGTGGGTTAGGATGTGTTGCACACTCACTAGGGGGTCTGGTATGTGCGTTATATGACGTTTATCACAGCTACAGTGTACTAACCTGTATTACCCTGCCTAACTCTCCAATGGAGCCGAGTGGAAGACGAAATATGCAGGAAGTAATGATAACGCCTGGTGGGGCGTGGTATTAAGGGAGCCTCGTCTAACGGCGGTAGGGAACAGGCTGCTACTTAACCTGGACAAGGCTACCATGGCGGTTGACAGCGACCGCGAACACTAAGGCGCACCCGTCGGAATTCGAACCCGGCACCTTTGTTGTTCAAGGAGCTCTGCCACTGAGCCATTCGTTGAATGCAGATAAAGATGCAGAAAGGCTTGTCAGGCTACTAGACGAGTGTTACTTCCAAAGACGGCGAGCGGCCTTAAAGGCTGGGCTTGGTGAGGCTTGTGTGTCGCCTCATAAGCCAGAAGGACACCTTCAGCCACAAATCACAAAGACGAAAGAAAGAAAGCATCAAGGCTTGTCAGGGTACTAAATTCTGAAACGGTTTGCAACTTGCCGGTGCCTAGTTTGTATTGTCGAAGAACAGAGACGGCAAGCAGCCTTGCAGGCTGTGCTGCTGGATAATTTAGTATTAGCCTTGCAGGCTGGGCTGCTACTAAATTCTGAAACGGTTTGCAACATGCCGGTGCCTAGTTTGTATTGTTGATGAGCGGAGACGGCAGGCAGCCTTGCAGGCTGTGCTGCTGGAGAATTTAGTAGTTACCTTGCAGGCTGTGCTGCTGGAGAATTTAGTAGTTACCTTGCAGGCTGTGCTGCTGGAGAATTTAGTAGTTACCTTGCAGGCTGTGCTGCTGGAGAATTTAGTAGTTACCTTGCAGGCTGTGCTGCTGGAGAATTTGGTAGTTACCTTGCAGGCTGTGCTGCTGGAGAATTTAGTAGTAGCCTTGCAGGCTGGGCTGCTACTAAATGTTGAAACGATTTGCAGCATGCTGGTACCTCGTTTGTGCTGTTGAAGAGTGCAGCCTGCAAGCAGCCTTGCAGGCTGTGCTGCTGGAGAATTTAGTAGTTGCCTTGCAGGCTGGGCTGCTACTAAAATTCTGAAACGATTTGCAGCATGCTGGTACCTAGTTGTGCTGATGAAGAGAGAAGACGTCAAGTAGCCTTGCAGGCTGGGCTGCTGGAGAATTTAGCCTTGCAGGCTGGGCTGCTACTAAAATTCTGAAACAATTTGCAGCATGCCGGTACCTAGTTTGTGCTGTTGAAGAGAGAAGACGTCAAGTAGCTTTGCAGGCTGGGCTGCTGGAGCCAAGTCACCAAGTTACAGTTCAAACTCCTGGGCCTTCCACATGACATTGGATGGTATTACAATGGGTCTACTGTTGCCTACTGAATATCTAGACCAGTACTTGAACTTGAACTTGTTTGAATGGCTCCAGCCAGCATTACGGCCATAACGGCCATTAATTGCCAGGAAGAAAAAAATGTATAGAAATGCACTGTTTCCGTACATTACAAGGACTGTGTTCCCAAGGTGTGTGGAGCACTGTTCCACGTTAGTCAGGCTGTACAAATCATCGAAGAGCTTGAACTTGAACTTGGTTACATAGCTTCAGCTAGCTATTTGGAGCTCGGAATCGTTTTTCTCCCGGAGTAGCTGATTATTATGAGTGAGGCGGTGTCAAGGACTAAGTAACTTGAACTTGGTTGCACAGCTCCAGCTAGCTATTTGGAGCTCGCAATCGTTTTCTCCAGTGTAGCTGATTATTATGAGTGAGGCGGTGTAAAGGACTTAAAAACTTGAACTTGGTTGTATAGCTTCAGCCAGCAATTTGGAGCTCGGAATCGTTTTCTCCAGCGTAGTTGATTATTATGAGTAAGGTGGTGTCAAGGGCTCAACTAGTATGACCACCCTTTGATCAGTTGGTACTTAGGTAGCTATTAATGGCAAGTAACTTTGGCAGATTCAGAGGTCGGAAGTGCCCAAGTTATGAATTACCCAGTTTGAAGGTTACCATATGCAATTTGCAAGTTCGCAAGTAGCACGTCCGCAGTTTGCAGGTGATGGCAGGTCGAATGTGGGTCGGGGAAATGCTCGTGTAGCATCGTCAGGTGGCGTGAGACGGATTCCTCGGTCGACAGCGACCCTTAGGTCTAAATGGCTCTGCACCCGGTGTAACATGTGTGACATGGCTATGCACCCGGTGTATTTGTGACATGGCTCTGCAGCTTGTGTAACATGTGTGATATGGCTCTACATCCGGTGTAACATGAATGACTCCTAGCCTCTCCTACAATGAGGGCGGTAATAACTTGAACTTGGTTGCATAGCTTCAACCTGGAATTTGGAGCTCGGAATCGTATCCCCCCAGTATAGCTGATTATTATGAGTAAGGCGGTGTCAAGGACTAAGTAACTTGAACTTGGTTGCATAGCTTCAGCCATCAATTTGGAGCCCGGAATCGTTCTCCCCCAGTGTAGCTGGCTATTATGAGTCAAGAGGTGCCAAGGATTCAGTTACTTGAACTTGGTTGCATAGCTTCAGCCAGCAATTTGGCTGCTCGCCGTCTTCTTCTGTGTTTGGCACTGTTTCTTTTAAGAGCTGCACGTAGCAGCTTCTAGGCAGCTCCATTTTCCCGTCCTTGGGCCATGGGCACTGTTTCTTTTGGGAGCTGCATGTGGCAGCTTCTAGGCAGCTCCCTTCTCCCGTACTTGGGCCATGGGCACTGTTTCTTTTGGGAGCTGCACGGAACAGCTTCTAGGCAGCTCCCTTTTCCCGTCCTTGGGCCAGGGGCACTGTTTCTTTTGGGAGCTGCACGTAGCAGCTTCTAGGCAGCTCCCTTTTCCCGCTCTTAGTCCAGGGGCACTGTTTCTTTTGGGAGCTGCACGTAGCAGCTTCTAGGCAGCTCCCTTTTCCCGTCCTTGGGCCAGGGGCACTGTTTCTGTTGGGAGCTGCACGTAGCAGCTTCTAGGCAGCTCCCTTTTCCCGTCCTTGGGCCATGGGCACTGTTTCTTTTGGGGGCTGCACGTAGCAGCTTCTAGGCAGCTCCCTTTTCCCGCTCTTGGGCCAGGGGCACTGTTTCTTTTGGGGGCTGCACGTAGCAGCTTCTAGGCAGCTCCCTTTTCCCGCTCTTGGGCCAGGGGCACTGTTTCTTTTGGAACCATCTTCATCTGACTCACACCAACCCAACACTGTGGTGAGAGTCAGATGGAGATGGTTGACTTTGAATTGTTACATGGTCTTCCGCCAACTCTCGGCTGCTCACCGTCTTTCGATTCAGAGTCCCCCATGCGACACCCACGGAAACCAGGAAGCACACTAATCGGATTAGGCAGGTTGAAGACTTGTCCAGTTCCATATAGAGGGTTGTGAAAAATCGACACAGAACAAACTTTCTCCTGTGCGATAGCCACAGAAACCAGG
Source organism: Chlamydomonas sp. ICE-L (assembly GCA_013435795.1). NCBI lineage: Eukaryota > Viridiplantae > Chlorophyta > Chlorophyceae > Chlamydomonadales > Chlamydomonadaceae > Chlamydomonas > Chlamydomonas sp. ICE-L. Next base: position 16,004,007 of record JACBWV010000610.1, on the reverse strand, counting down.
GAGCACACTAAGAGGATTAGTTTAAAGACTTTATCAGGTCCATGGAGATGAAGTGGCGGGATTCTGAAGATTATTCAATTCCTGGTGGTTGGGATGTGAAGAATTGACACTAAACAAACTTTCCCCTGTGCGACAGCCACAGAAACTAGGGAGCACACTAAGCGGATTACACGGTTTGAAGACTAGTCCAGATCCATGGAGATGGTTGGTGCCCTAGATTGGCTGACTGGTCTGTTGGATGCGTGTGATACCCTTGGTGAGGGTGGTGGTAAGAGGGGGGGTTGAAGGCTGCTGAGGCCAAAAAAGGGGGGTTGGAGAGGGGGGTGGTGGGGTTATCCTTGGGCGTTTACTTGGGCTGTTGGAAAATCTGTGACAGGGTTCTTTACGCCAGCGATTCGACGTCTTGCCGTCTGCAGAATACAATACTTCCCCCGCGCGATAGCCACAGAAACGAGGAGTGTGGCAGGGTTTGAACCGAGACCAATTATAGACATGTCCAGGTCTCTACAGCGACTTGAACTTGAACTCGGTTACAAAGCTTCAGCCAGCAATTTGGCTGCTTGCCGTCTTGGGCAATAAAATGTTAAATATTACCAGGAAAATGTCCAGGTCTCTACAGCAGTGTACTACATTTTGTCAAATTGGTCAGCGCTTAAAGCGCACAAACGTCAAATTGGTCAGCGCTTTTTAGTGCAAAAAGCGCAAAAAGTGTGTGCTGCGCCCACAGGGGGTTGAAAAACTGCGCGAAACGCGCAGTTGGGCTCAAAAAGGTAGCGCGTAAACGCGCTGCCGTTGCGCTTTGTAGTTCCCTGCTGTAGAGACCTCGACACCGACTGTTTATCGACTAGTCAAGGTACCTGGGCTGTTGGTGTTTTCAGCTGCTCCACCATTTAGGCTATTTCTAGGCTATTTCAAGTTGTTTCAGGTTTATTCCAGGCTATCTCAAGCTATTTCAGGCTATTCCAGGCTATTTCAGGCTATGGGACATGAGGACACAGTCTGCCGGAGGTAGAGTCTGGGGAGGTCATGGCTGCAGTAGCAGCTGCAGCTGTTACGCTACGAGATCAACAGGCAGCACCTGTGGTAGGCGTTGTGAGGCGACGGCGACAACTTACTTGCATCTCCCTTAGCTCGATTCGGCAAGAAATCCCTTGCATGAAGTTCAAGTGGGCAGTGGAGGTTTTGTATCTCTGGTAGCTGGTATCTCTGGTAGCTGGTATCTCTGGTAGCTGGTATCTCTGGTAGCTGGTATCTCTGGTAGCTGGTATCTCTGGTGGCTGGTATCTCTGGTGGCTGATATCTCTGGTGGCTGGTATCTCTGGTAGCCGGCTCGGCTTAGTGCTCGAACTTGAACCTGGCAACATAGCTTCAGCCAGCAATTTGGTTGCTCGCCGTCTTCGGCAGTACAAACAATTACCAGGAAAAATGTTCACGTGAACAAATTAGTGCCTGTGCCCAGACCATGTACCTCTGATCGCCTTGAGGAAACCAGTTTGGTTTAGAGCTGAGGGAGTTGGTAGTGTCGCAGTCAACGGTGAGATTTCCCTTTGCCTTCCATGCACAGCAAGTGGGCAGTGGAGGTTTTGCATTTCCGGGGATCAGGAAGGGATCGGGATAGGTAGTGTGAAAACAATCTCTGGGCCCCATAGCTAGGTCATTACTAATGAATATCTAGATCAGAAATTCATGAAGAGACTGGGGTGGTGGAATAAATATGGTTGACTGGGAGCTGTCGTGCAAGTGGTGCAGAGGAGCACTGTATTTGTTTGTCTATGTGTAGCACCTTCTAGCCAGCTCCATTTCCCTATCCTTGGACCCAACCTGAGGCTAGCTAGTGCATCTGAAAGCTGGCTTGACAGGCATCAAAATGCAGACGAAAGAGTCAGGCTTGATAAACCAGCAGATGGCTGTTGGAGCTGGCTGGAAGCTGCCATGCATAGCTCAGAATAGGAACAGGGTGGAGGAACTCAGAGACAGAGCATAGACGATAGTAAACCGCCGACAGAAATATTGTTGGTGGTCTGAGTACTAGCGACCATGCAGGAGGTGAAGGGATACCCTGGAGGTGGACATGAGCCTGGAGGAGAGTGTAGGGGCAGGGGGGGCGCCATTCTTCCTGCAGGTGCGTGTGGGTAGGGGGGGGCTGTTGGTGCATGGGGTGGGTGTGTGTGGGGGGGAGGGGGGGGGGGGGGGGGGGGGGGGGGGGGGGGGGCACCATCATCATACTGTTTCCACAACTACCACCACTACCACCACCAGTTGTGGTGGTGGGGGTGGGGGTGGGGGCTCATAAGGTACGGGATGGTGGGGTTGGGGGTGGGGTAGGGGATGGTGTGGAGGGTGGTGGTGGTGGTGGGGTGGGGTGGGGTGGGGGGGCATCATACCTGCAGATGCGTGGGGGTATGGGGGGGGCACCATCATCATACCACTACCACCACTACCATCACCAGTTGTGTTGGTGGTGATGAGGAATGGAGGATGATATGACTAGTGGACGTCAACAGGCCATCGTTGGGTATAGCACCGACAGTCTGAGTTAAGATAACTGGTGGTCGTGCAAGGTGCCACTATCTCAGCGTTTTGAGTGCCCATACATGATGGCGTGCCCATACACACATGCATGCTCATACACACATGCATGCTCATACATAAATGCATGCTCTTACATGCATGCTAATACATTCAAGTTCAGCGCACACACTAAGTTTGACTTAATACGACGTTCGAACTAAAACATGCATGCTCATACACACATGCACGATTATAAATGCATGCATGCCCTTACCTACATGCATGCTCATACATACAGGCTCATACATGCCTGCCTGCCCATACATACATGCCCATACATGCATGCTCCTCCTTACATACATGCCCATACATGCATGCAAGCCTATATGTACATGTATGCTCATACATACAAAGTTCAACTTGTTACGACGTTCTAATTGTGTGGTACAAATTGCATCATCTGATGTTTTACATAAAAGGTAACTTTAGCCTACTCAGACTGCCGGCATTGTATGGTATCACATGATGAGCAACTCCATAGGAAAGATCTTCTCCCTTTGCATGCTACGTAGACTAGATTATTGGTCAGAAGAATTCAACCTCAGAGCCGCTGGCCAATATGGATTTAGAAGTGGTAGGGGTGCTGCAGACGCATCATTCATTCTTAACCATATTGTAGATAAATATAGAGAGAAGAAAAAACCACTCTTTGTGGCTTTTGTTGATTTCAAGAAGGCTTATGATTGGGTCAACAGAGACTTGCTGTGGGATTGCTTAGCAAGGCTAGGAGTCAAGGACCCCTATCTCAGTATTCTGAAGTCCATGTATAATCATGTTGTTTTCCAAGTTCGCCTACATGGGGACATTGGATCCTCCTTTCCATCCCTTGTAGGAGTTAAACAAGGAGACCCCCTATCCCCACTCCTATTCGGTCTGTTCATTGATAGAATTGAATCATTCCTCCAATCCAAGCTCCCAAATGTAGGGGCTGAGCTTAGGGGAAAGATTCTGCAACTGTTACTTTATGCTGATGACCTAGCTATAATGGCAGAATCCCCGGCAGATATGCAAGCGATGCTTGACTGCCTGAGAGATTTCTGCGAGGCTACTAAGATGGCTGTGAATATAAAGAAAACTGAGATTGTCGTTTTCAACAAGCAATTCTGTGATGAAGCCCGCATGGATCCTGATTACAAATTTGTCTATGATGGTGCACAACTTTCTACAAAGTTATCTTTTATCTACTTGGGATCCCTCTTTGTGGATGGTGACTCAATCAATCGTGCAAAAGCTGCTTTTCTAGGATGCTCACTAAGGCCCAAAAGGCACACCACATGCTCCGTAGGCGATGCCATACTATGGAGATATACAATATTGATATTCTCACCCACCTGTTTGATTCTCTTGTACAACCTATCCTGAATTTTGGCTGTGAGGTGTGGGCTCCTTCTATTCTGAACAACACACTTATCTCAAATGACCATGCTTGTGAGAAATGGCATTGAGGTATACTTAAACAAATGTTGGGTGTTTGCCAATCTACTACATCTAATATTATCATGGAAGAGCTGGGTAGAACCCCGTTGTGTTTTGCTTGGCTTAAACAAGCTTTGCGCTTCTGGAACAAGACCATACATAAAGAACCTGAGGATCTCATTAGAATGGCTCTTGAGGAATCTTTTGACGCCAACATTGGCTGGGTTCATGACTTCCGTTGTGCTCTCCACAAGCTAGGATCCAGTAAAAACATCAACATTTTGGAGGCTGTCGATGTCGAAGGTATTATGTCTGAAGTTTTTGAGTCATGGAGGTTTAAGTACCCAAGTGACACCAATGCAGTTAGAGACATCCCTGATGAGAGAAGGGTTGGCTTTAAACGCCTACGATACCAAAAATGGTTCGCAGCCAACAGCAATGATAAGAATGGCTTGATTCCCTTTACATCCGCCTTACATAAGCAGGATCAGATTCGTTCTATAGCACAGTTTAGAATGGGTTCCCATTGGCTGAACACAGAAAGAATGAGGGTGGTGGATAGAGCACACATCCCTCGCTCAATGAGACACTGTCAAATGTGTGGGTTCCAAAAACCTGAGGATGAAATGCATATGTTTGAGTGCCCTTTTTATAATGATATTCGCCTTCGCTACCAGAAGCTGTTTACAGATATTTATAGGCATGTCCATGAGGATACCGACTTAACCGTATGGAATGTGGAATTCTGCGATTCCACATTCAGAACCTTTATGAATGGAAATGGCACTAAGTCTTTTTGGAGCAACCTAGCCGACTATCTTTCTACTTGTAGAAGAGCAAGACAGGAAGCCCTGGACTGCTTAGTGGCACCGTAATTTATTATCCCTTTTTTTCTTCTTGTGACTTCTCATTTGTTAGCTTCTTACCTCAGCCACTGTAAGTGGTTGAGATCTGGGTCCTGCTCTAGGGGGTTTAATACCTACGCCACCAAAACGGTGGTTGGGAGTTTGGTTTGTTTGTCCTCGACACACCCCTGATGTAATGGGGTTTTTTGCTTTGTGGGTGCTTTTTCTTTTTGTTTAAAGCACAGAGTCTCATACACCCTCGCGGTGTCAAGTAGACTTTAACATGTAATGTAATGTAATGTAATCATATGATGTGATATTGGCGTTCCCTATGTAAACGAGCATGCATGTATAGGAGTTCGATTGTAGGCAGGAATACCTCCAGGACCTTGGAAGCTTGGTGTTAACTATTATTATATTAATGGTCTGGTACTGGACCTGGAATATGGCGCATCGCCCTTGAATCGCACGATTTAGTGCCATATATTGTGCGACTAAAGAGCATGATATTATCGTGTTTTTCTATCCTCTACAATATTGACTTTTATTTTTTCTGCATGGACATGTAAAAGCTATTACCTGTAATATCCCTTGGTCGCATACTGTTTTTCAAGGAAAAGTGGTACGGTACCACGGCGTTTTTACATACCTACATATACCGGTATAAATAACAGCGCAGGTGGGTTTAGTAGCAGAAGCCAGAGAGCACATTAAGCGGATTTGTCAGTTTAGAGCCACAACATACAACAATAATAGGGTGTTCAACAGAGGTTCAAGTAACATTTTATTTTTGGCTTCTCTTAGTAACTGATAGGCCCCCGTAGGGATAAGGAGGATTTTCGCCTCAAAGGGTGGGTCTCCCTATGCTGGCCTTAGGGTGTGTTTCCACAGAGATTTTCGCGTCCCCGGAAACAAAAAGTAAACCCTCCCCGGTGCCAGGTAGGCAATTTTGTTTCCACAGGGGTTCCCCGGGGTCTCCCCGGAGAATCCCCGGAGTTCCAGGTCGGCAAATCTTCGCTACAGGTCGTCGAATCTTTACCCCTGGGTATTTTTGAATATTTCGAAATATTTACGAAAAATGACGGTTAAAAGTACAAAACGGACGATTAACGACTTTCCCCTGGCTTTCCAGGAGAAAAGTTTCGGGGGAACATGCCGCCCACCCCTGGAGATTTTAGAGTCTCCCCGGAGTCCACATCAGCATTTCCCGGAGTCCACATCAGCATCCCAGGAGAATCGCCGCAGGGTCGACACACAAAATCGACAAGGCGTGTCATTGTCAGCGTTGTGACAATTTCAGCTTTTACTTCACAGCGGCTCTCTCTTTTGTTCTGTCGCTTGGGCTTCCCGTGGATCGGGGTCCAGCAGTTGACCTGCCAGCTCAACTGAACCCAACCGAAACTCCCCGGAGAATCCCGAAGTCCTTCGGGCGAATCAAGGACTTCGGGATTCTCCGGGGATTGTCCGTTGGGTTCAGTTGAGCTGCCAGGTCGACTCCTGAAACCTAATCCACGGGAGGGCCAAAAAGTCCTGTGGAAACACACCCTTAGACGCAAAATATTATATAGGAGGATTTTCTCCTTCTCGGAACGAACGAGTAGATAGGCACCCGTAGGCCGGCGAGAGTTGCCAGCCCACTCCCAGTCACACCAACACCACTGACCAGTTTTACTCCTGGGAGTAACCAGGGTAGTTGTCCAGGACAGACAAGCTCCTTATCCTGGTGTGGAAGGACGGAGTCTAAGATTCAGTCAGTCATATTCAGTAGGTACACATGTGAAGTACTGTACATCACGGGATGTGGAACAAACACGTCACACTTGAAACTCAGCCCGAGTGTACCGCCATCTGAGACCGTCCATGATCGCTTTGATGCGGAAGCACCTCGGCAAATACTGCTTGGATTTAAAACCCAAAGCCAAGCAAGGAGCAACAGGAAGAAGACAAAATGTGACGGCGTTTTACACACCACCTCAATGCTGGTAAGAGGGAAGCGAAGGGACTTATAAACCGATTTCCCAATCTGAGAGCAAAATGATTCCTCTGCATTACCGCATCTGATGCGCAATCCAGAAGTGTTTGTATAAGGGAGGCCGCACGAAGCTACCTCTACTCACCCAGGAATGTATGAAGGGATAGAATCAAGTATATTATGATAATGATGTTTGATCGATTTTGTTTGTTTTAGTTAACATTTATCGGTACTTTTTCCTGAAAATGGATTTAATTGCCGAAGACGGCGAGTTGTCAAATTGCTGGCTGGAGCCATGTTACCAAGTTATATTACAAAAGGGGACTCCGGCGATTGAAGAGGACGAGGGAAGAAAGCAGGGGTCGGGCGTTTTATACACCCTGTGGGTGTTGTACACATCCCACGAAGGAAGGGGGTGGGGGGTGGAGACGGGGAGGCGGAGGGGGGGGGGAGGAGAGGTGAAGAAAGGTAGGAGGGAGGTGGAGAAGGGCGGGGTGGAGGTGGAGAAGGGCAGAGGGGAGGTGGAGAAGGGTGGGGGGGGGGGAGGTGGTGGAGAAGGGCTGGGGGGAAGGGGGTGGAGAAGGGTAGGGGGAGGTGGAGAAAGGCAGGGGGGAGGTGGAGAATGGTAGGGGTGAGGCGGAGAGAATGGTAGGGGGGTAGGTGTAGAAGGGTAGGGGGGTAGGTGTAAAAGGGTGGTGGGTAGGTGTAGAAGGGCAGGGGGGAGGTGTAGAAGGGTGGTGGGTAGGTGTAGAAGGGCAGGGGGGAGGTGGAAAAGGGTAGGGGGGAGGTGGAGAAGGGTAGGGGGGAGGCGTGGAAGGGTGGGGGGGAGGTGGAGAAGGGCGTTGTCAAATTACAACAGCACCGCACCCAAGACATTGATCACAACATAGATCCTTCTTCCTCATGTTGGCCAGCTCATCCAGTCACCACCTCAGGCCACTGGCCTAATTAATGTAACACCGACTGTAGCTCGATTGCTTACTTGCGCAGGTGTCTTTTGGATAGCCTATGGACCAGGGTACTACTTTTTGTCAAATTGGCTAGCGCTTTCTAGTGTAAAAAGCGCAAAAACTGCGCGCTGCGCCCACAGGGTATCGATAAAACTATGCGAAACGCGCGGTGGGGCTCAAATAGTGTGCGTGTAAACGCGCTGCCGCGCGCGCTTTGTAGTACCCTGCTATGGGCTTGTTTTAGTCTCCGTGCAGCACAGTTCTGCACCACTGTGTACTGCCGTAGTGCAGTAAAGGCAGCGTGTAAAGCATACCGCTTCCTCTCTCTCCTTATCATAGTTACTACTTACTCTGAGCACTCCTATGTAACCAGTCTACGCTACTCCGTCTTTCACAGGGATAGCTTTGCCCTACCCAGAACGTCTGGTGCGCCTACTCTTTTGTAGGAGGAGATAGAGGGAGATAGAGGAGTGTTTAGAAGAAAAAAAGGGGCCATAAGGGTAAACATGTTCTCTCACAAAACCCACGCTGGTTCTCTTGATAGGGCTATGCCCTTCTAGGCTATGCCCTTATAGGGGAATGGGTAATTCTATTCGAAGGACATTGGCTAAGCTTTTTATACTATCTTTAGAGAGAGCAGTTATAAACACTATAAATATGGTCGCTAGTGAAATGAACCCCAAACAATCGTTTTACCGACGGGGGCCCTGAGCTCGTACTAATTTTCAAATTTGAACCTAGACTCTAATGATGACCTGATCCCAAACCAGTTCAGTCACGCCAAGCTTCAAAGTCAACAACAGGAATGATGCAAGAGCTAGCTAGCTTGTGTCCCCCTCCTCCCAGTGCAGCGCTCACAAGTGTGGTGTCAACATCACCGCAGCCCCTAAGGCTGAGCTTGATCTGATCCATATTGAGCGGAGGATGGGGCAACAATGAGTTAGTGATGCAGTTTGAGCATATCTGATGCAGATTGAGCTGAGGATGGGGCAACAGTAAGATAGTGATGCAGTTTGAGCGTATCTGATGCAGATTGAGCGTAGGATGGGGCAACAGTAAGTTAGTGATGCAGTTTGAGCGCATGTGATGCAGTTTGGGCGTATCTGATATAGTTTGAGTGTATCTGTCGCAGCTTGAGCGTATCTGATGCAGTTTGAGTGGATCTGATGCAGTTTGAGCGTATCTGATGCAGTTTGAGATAGGGATGCAGTTTGAGCTTATCTGATGCAGTTTCAGCGTATCTGATGCAGTTTGAGCGTATCTGATGCAGCTTGAGCGTATCTGATGCAGTTTCAGTGAATCTGATGCAGTTTGAGCGTATCTGATGCAGTTTGAGCGTATCTGATGCAGTTTGAGCGTATCTGATGCAGATTGAGCGGAGGATGGGGACAACAGTAAGTTTGTAACAGGGCGAAGGAAGACCAAGGCATGAGTCAGGTGGTGGTTGGTTAAGTTAGTAACAAGGCGAAGGAAGACCAAGGCATGAGTCAGGTGGTGGTTGGTTCAGTTAGTTACAGGGCGAAGGAAGACCAAGGGATGCGTCAGGTGACGTTTGGTTTAGCTTGGCTTGGCTTGGCTTGGCTTGGCTTGGGGCGGGGTGGGTTTAAAACATGTGCACCTATAATCCTATTTCCTGTTTTTAAACCATGGCCAGGATTCACTTTGTTTTGGGTGGGTGGGGTGGGTGGGTGGGTGAAACTATTTCCTGTTTCTTAACTATGGCCAGGATCCACTTTGTTTTGTGAAAAGCATCGCAAATTGTATGACTCGGCGCGACCACAGTACGACGCACTGCCCCCCTCCCCCAATCCCCTGGGTCTCCGTTCTCTGCACTTAGCGCTCCACCAGGGGATGGCTACGCAGCACTCCTGAAATCAGGCTTGAGTATACCAAGTAGCTACTCAACCTGGGCTACACAAATCTTGAATAAAAAAAACAGCCAGGATCTGCCAGGATCCATTATATAGGTTCACCACCACCGCCACCTTAACCACCACCAGTACCACCACCTCTACTACCACCACCACCACCACCACCTCCACTGCCTCCTCTACTACCACCACCACCACCAGTACTACCACCACCACTACCACCTTCACCACCTCCTCTACTACCACCACCTTCACCACCTCCTCTACTACCACCACCTCCACCACCTCAACTACCACCACCACTACCAGTACTCCCACCACCAGTACTCCCACCACCACCACCTCCTCTACTACCACCACCACCAGAACTACCACCACCACCACCAGCATACCTGGGAGATGTCCTCCATTTCTTTCTCCCTGTAGGCAATCGCGCTCATGCTCTGCATTCAAGCGAAAATTAGTAAATTGGAAAGAACAAAATGGAATTGATACGCCTTGCCACAGGGCGTGAGTTTGAAGGAACTTTCCAGTTCACTTGCACTGGGAAATGGTTACTGTGTTTTTTGGTTTCGCAGACTGCTACTGCGCCCGAGCTCGGACTACCGTGCAACAGCTCTCGTTTACAGTCAAGGGTGTCTCCTACAATTTCATAAATGAACGGTAAAATTCAAAAAGTGCGATACGAAATCGTTGCTTCTAATTATGCAATTTGTTTAGAAAGTAAATCGCACTTTATAAAGCGTCTTGGGTATTTATGGAAATGTATCTTATAACTGTTAAACATTTATGCAACAAACATTTTTGGACATGGACGCATCTATCAAATTGCTGATCACTAAATGGCAATTTGTTAGCTGAACGTGGGCTGGAGAGAGGCTGTTGCATTAAGCTGGGCAGGGCTAGACAAGGCAGGGCAGGGGGGACAGGGCAGAGCAGGGCGGGGCGCGGCAGGAGGGCAGGGTAGGGCAGGGTGGGACAGGGAGGGCAGGGCATAGTAGGGCGGGGCAGGGGGACAGGGAGGCAGGGTAGGGCAGGGTGGACAGGGAGGGCAGGGCATAGTAGGGCGGGGCAGGGAGGGACAGGGAGGGCAGGGGGGGCAGGGTGGGCAGCAGGGGGCAGGGTGGGCAGGAGGGGCATAGCAGGGCGGGGCAGGGAGGGACAGGGAGGGCAGGGAAGGGAGGGCAGAGCAGGGCAGGAAGGGGCAGGGAAGGCAGGGCAGGACATGGCAGATCAGGACAGGTCAGGGCGCGGCGCGTCAGGGCAGGAGGGGCAGGGCAGGCAGGGAGGGGCGTGCAGGGAGGGACAGGGAGGGACAGGGCAGGGCGTGGCAGGGCAGGGTAGAGCGGGGTAGGGCAGGGCGGGGCTGGACAAAGAAATGGCAGGGGGGGGGCAGGGCAGGGCAGGGCAGGGAGGGCAGAGCAGGGCAGGTAGGGGCAGGGAAGGCAGGGAGGGGCGTGGCAGGGCAGGGAGGGACAGGGCGCGGCGCTGCAGGGCAGGGAGGGGCAGGCAAGGCAGGGAGGGGCGTGGCAGGGCAGGGAGGGACAGGGCAGGGCGTGGCAGGGCGCGGCAGGGCAGAGCAGGGTAGGGCATCAAGCCATCCTCTGCAGACTTCGCTGCAAGCTCATTCCCAAGTCGACTCCTATGGTGCGACATGTCTGTATCAATTTCTACAGCAAGACAGGGCGCGGCAGGGCAGGACAGAGCAGGGTAGGTTAGGGAGGGGCAAGGCAGGGCAGGGCAGGGCAAGGTAAGGCAGGGAAGGGGGGGGGGGGGGGGGGGGGGAAGGCGCGTACCATCAAGCCATCCTTTGCAGACTTCGCTGCAAGCTCATTCCCAAGTCGACTCCTATGGTGCGACATGTCTGTATCAATTTCTACGGCAAGACAGGGCGCGGCAGGGCAGGACTGAGCAGGGTAGGGTAGGGAGGGGCAGGGTAAGGTAAGGCAGGGGGGGGGGGGGGGGGGGGGGGGCAGGCGCGTACCATCAAGCCATCCTTTGCAGACTTCGCTGCAAGCTCATTCCCAAGTTAACTCCTATGGTGCGACATGTCTGTATCAATTTCTACAGCAAGACAGGGCGCGGCAGGGCAGGACTGAGCAGGGTAGGGTAGGGAGGGGCAGGGGAAGGTAAGGCAGGGGGGGGGGGGGGGGGGGGGGGGGGGGGGGGGCAGGCGCGTACCATCAAGCCATCCTTTGCAGACTTCGCTGCAAGCTCATTCCCAAGTCGACTCCTATGGTGCGACATGTCTGTATCAATTTCTACGGCAAGGCAGCGGCCCCAACCAGATGAGGCTCCCTTGGTTCCACCTAACTGGAGTGTGTAGGAAGCGGCCAGCATTGAATCTATCCAGCAAGCCTCCTCCTCTAAGGCCTTCTTACCCTGGATGGAGATAATTGTGAGGGAGATGTAGACACAGCTAGCTAGCACTGCAAATATGGGGGGTCGGCTATGTTATATAATATTAGTGAATACATAATAGTATATAATATTACATAATATTAGTCGAACGAGCCATCTCAGCAGAAATTCGTTTTTTTTGAAAAACTAATATTATTGTGACACTATAATAATATTAGTTCATATTAGTTTTTCAAACTCTAAAATTAGTTGCCGTTCCCTACAAATATGGGGGGGTCTTTGGCACCCTTTCTGCACCTCCACGTCACCCTTCCCACCCAGAATGCACCCTTTGAAGCCAAGCCAACAAATTAAAGGGGTCTTCAGCTGCAACCATCTCTTTGCTGCACCTCCACGTCACCCTTTCCACCCAGAATGCACCCTTTGAAGCCAAGCCAACCAATTAAAGGGGTCTTCAGCACTCTTTCCTGCACCCATGCGGCACCCTGATACATCCAGAATGCACCCTTTCAAGCCAAGCCAACAAATTTGGGGGGTTCTTCAGCACTCTTTGCTACACCCATACGACACCCTTCCCACCCAGAATGCACCCTTTCAAGCTAAGCCAACAAATTTGGGGGGTCATCAGCACTCTTTCCTGCACCCATACGGCACCCTTCCCACCCAGAATGCACCCTTTTAAGCCAAGCCAACAAATTAAAGGGGTCTTCAGCACTCTTTGCTGCACCCATACGGCACCCTTCCCACCCAGAATGCACCCTTTGAAGCCAAGCCAACAAATTTGGGGGGTTCTTCAGCACTCTTTGCTACACCCATACGACACCCTTCCCACCCAGAATGCACCCTTTCAAGCCAAGCCAACAAATTAAAGGGGTCTTCAGCACTCTTTCCTGCACCCATACGGCACCCTTCCCACCCAGAATGCACCCTTTGAAGCCAAGCCAACAAATTTGGGGGGTTCTTCAGCACTCTTTGCTACAGCCATACGGCACCCTTCCCACCCAGAATGCACCCTTTTAAGCCAAATAAAAGGCGCTGAAGACCCTCAAAATTTGCATTGTAGGGTCAAGGGGAAAAAGGAGGTTGACCCAGGCCAGGGTTGGAAAAAGCAGAAGTACTGTAGCACGAACTCAGGACCCCTGTCGGTAAAATGTTTGTTTGGGATTCAGTTCATCAGTGCCTTTTATTTTGAAGCCCTTCCTATCACGGTTGGGCAAGCCCCTTAAGCCTATTTGGCCTAACCCTGGACTGAAAAAACATGTAACAATTCAAATTATTGCTATGCCAAGACCACCAACGCATACATCGCCTTTCCCAAGCTATTAGGGACCAATCTGGCCCGTTTCACACCAAAAGTCAAATATCGCTGCTTGCTGAAAAATTGAGGTCGAAATTGGACGTACTTTAATCATGATGGATCAACCAGAATTTTTATCCAACTCAAACTTTTGTTTTTGTGTTATATATAAACAATAAATAATAATGATAATAATAATAAAAATAATAATAACAACAGGATAATAAAATAAAATAAAGGCTACGGAGCACTAACCTGGTTCTTCACTTGCTCTGGATCGAGGGACAGCAAGATGTCGAAGATGCCTGGGTTCTGCACTACTGAATATTCCAGCTGCATGACAGATGCAAAAATATGTTGGATGCGATCAGTCGTTCTGTTTTTGTATGTGATCAGTCGTTTACGATTTGTATGCGATTAGGCATTCTGTTTTTGTATGTGATCAGTCGATTAAGATTTGTATGTGATTAGGCATTCTGTTTTTGTATGTGATAAGTTTTTTTTTTAATGTGATCAGTCGTTTACGATTTGTATGTGATAAGGCATTCTGTTTTTGTATGTGATCAGTTTTTTTTTAATGTGATCAGTCGTTTACGATTTGTATGTGATTAGGCATTCTGTTTTTGTATGTGATCAGTATTTTAATTTTTGTATGCGATCAGTTGCTTACAATTTGTATGTGATTAGGCATTCTGTTTTTGTATGTGATCAGTAATTTACTAATTTAGTTCTTGTATGTGATCAGTCGTTTTGTTTTTGTATGTGATAAGTCGTTTATGATTTTTATATGATCAGTCGTTTCCGACTTTTTGGGATTCAGTTCACCAGCAGGGTAATTCAAAGCGCGCGCTTTTGCTCTTTTGAGCGCTGACTTTTTGACCCCCTCTGCGCTTAAAGCGCAGTATTCTGCAACCCCCTGTGGGCGCAGCAAGCAATTTTGCGCTTTTTGCACTACAAAACGCAGTTTTTTTGTTTTCAAGTGCGCTGAAGCGCTGGCCAATTTGGCCATTTGAAGTAGCCTGTTCACCAGTGCTTGTTTTGTTTAGTATATTAGATATCATATATTATTATATATCTATTATTGTGGTGGGTAACCTTCAACCACCTTCACACCCAACTGCTCCAAGGCATCCTTGGAGAAATTTGAGAAGTGTTGAGTTGCATGGTACATGATGAGCCTGTAGCCCCCCCTCCTCCTCCCAAGTGTAGAGGCCTTGATCTCCTCATGTAGTTCTGTCATCATCTTAATGAAGTGCATGGAGTTGAAGTTAACAGAATTCCTCTTTTGCTTTGAGTTAGACTCAGGGGAGGGGGGTACAAAATACAGTTTGGATTTGAAGTTCTTGCCAACAGCCCCATAGAACCTGTACACCCAAGGTGCCCCTGCTTTGGGCCCCAAGTTGGGGGGGGGCTCACTGTCCACCTCTTGCCATGCAAAATCCAGCCTTCCCTTGTCATACTTGTAGCAATAAAGGTCCTTGGCATCCAGGAAGACCCAAGAATCAAAAGCTGAAGACCTGCAGTCCATCCACTTTCCACAGAAATCCACTCTAGCTATCTTGTTCTCCTCACCTAGCACCCTCTTGTGTGTAACCCTGAGCCATCGAAGGGGCTTCCTTCCCCCTCTGCGCTTAAAGCGCAGTATTCTGCAACCCCCTGTGGGCGCAGCAAGCAATTTTGCGCTTTTTGCACTACAAAACGCAGTTTTTTTGTTTTCAAGTGCGCTGAAGCGCTGGCCAATTTGGCCATTTGAAGTAGCCTATTCACCAGTGCTTGTTTTGTTTAGTATATTAGATATCATATATTATTATATATCTATTATTATATATATATATATCATATATTATTATAGATTATGTAGTGTGTATACAATGTTTATATATTATATATTATTTATTATTTATACATTTTTGATATACTATATATTATTTTGTATATTTTAAAGCCCTTCCTAATATTGAGGTTGGGAAAGTCTATTCAGCCTATGTGGCTACGCCTTAACTGGCTGGACTGTAAAACACACACATCTGATCAGGATGTGTGATCCATTTAAAACACACATGCGATCAGGATGTTGTATGTGATACATTTTAAAAATAAAACACACACATGTGATCAGGATGGTGTAGGTGATACATTTAATAAATAAAACACACACATGTGATCAGGATGGTGTAGGTGATACATTTAATAAATAAAACACACACATGTGATCAGGATGTTGTATGTGATGCATTTTAAAAATATAACACACACATGTGATTAGGATGGTGTAGGTGATACATTTTACCTGGATTTTGTTTTACTGCCGAAGACGGCGAGCAGCCAAATTAATGGCTGGAGCCATGCAACCAAGTTGAAGCCCAAAACAAGGAACTAACATGTACGTTTTTGGCGGAGCCCTCCCTTCTGGGGGACGGGAGCCCCCATTGTTACTCATTTATCCGTCCATCCGTCTGACCATGATGAAGCCCGACACGTCAGCCAACGGTCTCGTAACTAACTCGCTTCCCTTGCCACCTGTCGCTCTGTCGCGATCACTCTCCGCCAAATTTTAGCGTCGCAGGCGACGCTGCATAGAACTTGTTCCTAGTAATTATTTTTACTGCCTAAAAGTTCTTGACCATTCAAATCAGAGTCAATGATAAGAGAAAGTGTGGTTGCAATACTTGTTCCAGATAGTTGTGCCAGGTGGTTGTGTCAAATAATTGTGCCAGATAATAGTTCCAGATAGTTGTGTCAAATATTTGTGCCAGCTATTGACAGAAACTTGCCACCAAGTTCAAATTCAAGTTCTTGAGCATCCAGATCGGTGTGGATGACAAGAGAAAGTGTGGATGCAATAGATGTGCCAGATATTGACAGAAACTTGCCACCAAGTTTGAGTTCAAGTTCTTGAGCATCCAGATCGGCGTGGATGACAAGACAAGGTGTGATTGCAATAGTTGTGCCAGATATTGACAGAAACTTGCCACCAAGTTCAAGTATGTGATCAGGATGCTGACAGCCATATTGAGAAGAAGCGCTTTGAAGTATGACGTTATGTTTATGATTATAATTATAATTATAGACATATTAAGTTTATTATAATTACAATTATAGACGTATTATGTTTATTATAATTACAATCATAGACACAGTATGTTTATTATAATTACAATTATAGACATGTTATGTTTATTATTGCAATCCTAGACATATTATATTATTATTAAAACAATTTATTATATTATTTAATGTCGTATTGAGAAGAAGCAGTATGAAGACTGATGTTTGAAGTATGAAAAGGCTAAAAAGCATGTTAAAGCATGGAATGGCATGAAAAAGCAATGCATAAGCACGAAAAGCATGAAAAAGCAATGCGAAAGCGCGAAAGAGCATGAAAAAGCAATGTAAAAGATAAAAAAACTCAAAAAAGCAATGCAAAAGCTAAAACATAGCCTTAGTTTCATACTTCATGAAATTATGGAGGATCGCTGATCTCAGGTGTGCTGCTTGAGGCAATACGACGAGGTACATGAGTTCGAACCCCCATTTCCTTAAGCAGTGTTTCTTAATTCAAATTTATGTTGTCCAGGTTGAGTAGCTACTTGGGCTACTCAAGTCTGATTTCAGGATAATTGCATAGCCATCGCATGGCGGAGTGCATGGCGCGGAGCCCGGGGGGGTTGGGGGGGCATTTCTGACAAGTTGAGCCAGACCCATGTGTTGCCATGCAGCGACAGAATGGCGACGCGTCGCATAAACAAGTACCCCCTGCACATTATGCATCCAAAAGTGCGCCCTAAAAACAATAAGTAGGAGCGAGGGGAGCCAAAATCATAATCATTAAGTAGGAGGTAGGGGAGCCAAAATCATAATCATTAAGTAGGAGGTAGGGGAGCCAAAATCATTATCATTAAGTAGGAGGTAGGGGCGCCAAAATCATTATCATTAAGTAGGAGGTAGGGGAGCCAAAATCATAATCATTAAGTAGGAGGTAGGGGAGCCAAAATCATAATCATTAAGTAGGAGGTAGGGGCGCCAAAATCATTATCATTAAGTAGGAGGTAGGGGCGCCAAAATCATTATTATTAAGTAGGAGGTAGGGGCGCCAAAATCATAATCATTAAGTAGGAGGTAGGGGCGCCAAAATCATAATCATTAAGTAGGAGGTAGGGGAGCCAAAATCATGTACTACCCTGGACCCCACTGGTCAAGTCAATGGCCTCACCAAGCTCTGCATGGATATGGGAGCAGCGCGTCGCACTTGGGTCGCACCAAGTCGCTCAATTTGCGACGCATTGCACGAAACAAAAAACACTAGCAGTGGGGTCAGGGCCTTGAAAGGTTGACAGATTGGAGCCCCCGCCATGAGGCTGGCCAGCCCAGCATGGAATTCTTTACTTCAATCCACTGCCCAGAGCCATAGGTCAGCATCTTCGAAAGCACAAGTCCCGAGAAAATGTGGCTGCAATGATTACGTCCACTGAAGTCCAGATATAACAGTGCACCACCCCCCCCCACCCCCACCAAAGCCCCCCCCCCCCACCCCACACAGCCCCCCACCCCCCCCACCCATACACCACCACCACCACCACAGCCACCAATACCCCCCCCACACCCACCCACCCACCCACACACACACCCCAAAAACACACACACACCGCCACCAATAGTAACCCCACCTTGAGGCTGGCCAGCCCAGCATGGAATTCTTTACTTCAATCCACTGCCCAGTGCCACAGGTCAGCATCTTCGAAAGCACAAGTCCCGAGAAAATGTGGCTGCAATGATTAAGTCCACTGAAGTCCAGATAGAACAGTGCACCACCACCACCACCACCAAAGCCCCCCCACCCACCACCACCACCCACCACCACCACAGCCCCCCCCACACCCACCCACCCATATACCACCACCACCACCACAGCCCCCCCCACACCCACCCACCCATATACCACCACCACCACCACAGCCGCCCCCACACCCACCCACCCATATACCACCACCACCACCACAGCCACCAATACCCCCCCCCCCACCCACCCACCCACCCACAAAAAAAAAAAAACACACACACCGCCACCAATAGTAACCCCACCTTGAGGCTGGCCAGCCCAGCATGGAATTCTTTACTCCCATCCACTGACCAGCGCCATAGGTCAGCATCTTCAACACACTTGAACGCCATATCAACTGCAGGGGACACTTGAGGCTTCCACCAGTCCAAAGCAATCCGGGCGCCACTCCGGCTCATGTCAAAGTGAACCTTGATGAGGTGTCAGAGGGCATGAAATGATGATGATATTGATGATGATGGTGATGATGCTGCTGCTGATGATGGTGCTGCTGCTGCTGATGATGATGATGGTGATAGTGATGGTGATGGAGATGATGGTGCTGCTGCTGCTGCTGCTGCTGCTGACGATGATAATGATGATGATGATAATGATGATGATGATGATGATGATGATGATCATGTTTGGAAAGGCATGTAAGATGATGATGATAATGATGATGTTTGGAAAGGCGGAAGGCGAAACTAAATTCGGTGAAATCCACAATAGAGGGATGGATGATCAAATACCATACTGACACGGAAATTTGACTGTTCGATCATTGGACGGTTTTGCGGCGAAGGGGTCTGAAGAAAGTTCTGCGGAATCAAAGCCGGCCAGATTGGTGCGACAGAGGTGGGAAATGCCGCCTGCCGACTTGTCGGTCCCAGATTAACTTTACCGGAGAATTGCGTCGCGTCCAAACACAATTGTCATATTATCAAACGGTACATTTTTGTGTCAGTACGATCAAAGCTGCCTGCAGACGGGTGTTGCCAGACACACACACACACACACGTACGGACAGAAATAATCAGTTTTGTTGTTGTTGTTTTTATTGTTGTTGTTGTTGTTGTTGTTGTTGATGTTGTTGTTGTTGATGTTGTTGTTGTTGGTGGTGGTGATGGTAATGTTGTTGTTGTTGTTGTTGTTGTTGTTGTTGTTGTTGATGTTGTTGTTGGTGGTGGTGGTGATGGTAATGTTGTTGTTGTTGTTGTTGTTGTTGGTGGTGGTGGTGGTGGTGGTGGTGATGGTAATGTTGTTGTTGTTGTTGTTGTTGTTGTTGTTGTTATTGTTATTGTTGTTGTTGTTGGTGGTGATGGTGGTGGTGATGGTGGTGGTGGATGGGCGGAAGGTAAGATTCATGTGAAGTTGTTTTTCTTTTCAGCTACGAACAGCAGCTTTTAGGCAGCTCCCTGGGCCAGCCACTGGGCCAAGCCCCAAGCTGCCAACAATACAGGACAGCTCACTGTGTCAGCGTTAAGGTGCACTAGGTTGCATCAGGTTTGCCTGATTAGCCAGCAAGGGGAGCTGCCTTTCTGCTGTTCGTAGCTGAAAAGAAAAACAACTTCACATGAATCTCACCTGCCGCCCATCCACCACCACCACCACCAACATTAAAAAAAAAAAAAAAAAACTGATTATTTCTGTCCGCATGTGTCCGTATGTCCGTATGTGTCCGGAGGTGGAAGGAAAAGCTATGCTTGCCCTGGCTCTTACCTCCATTATGGATTTACTTTTTATTGCGATGATTTTTGTTATCTTACCTCCATATCGGATTTATTTATTATTATGATGATTTTTGTTATCTTCACTCCTACTCCTCGCTCTTACCTCCATATCGGATTTATTTATTATTATGATGATTTTTGTTATCTTCACACCTACCTCCATATTGGATTTATTTGTTTTCTGTTTTTTCGCCTGGCTCTTACCTCTATATTGGATTTATTTGTTATTATTATGATTTTTGTATTCCTCGCTCTGACCTCCATATTGGATTTATTTCTTATTGTTCTGATTGTTTTTGCCTGGATTTTACCTCCATATTGTATTTATTTCTTCTTATTATGATGATTGTTTTGACTGGCTCATACCTCCATATTGGATTTATTTCTTATAATTATGATGATTTTTTGCCTGGCTCTTACCACCATTTTGGATATTTAATTATCATTATCATTATTATTATTATTTAGCCTGGCTCTTACCACCATATTGTATTTATTTCTTATTATTATGATGATTGTTTTGACTGGCTCTTCCCTCTGTATGAAATGTATTTATTGATATTATGACGTTTTTTCAGCCTGGCTCTTACCTCCATATTGGGTGGAATGGGTTCGGCGTCTGGTCCCTCAAATATTTGCTGGGCCGTCTTGTGATGATCCAGGATGGTAAGCCTGATCATTCCAAAAAGCAGTGTGAGCACAATGAGTCTGGCGCCTGCACCCTGGAGCTGTGATCCTCCCAAAACAACGGAACCACAGTAACCCTAAACCCTAAAACCCTAAACCCCCTGATCTTCCCAAAACAACGGAACCACAGTAACTCTAAACCCTAAAACCCTAACCCCCCTGATCCTCCCAAAACAACGGAACCACAGTAACATGCATACATACATATGTATGTATGTTACAGTCCAGGGGTAGGCCAAATAGGCATACATATATACATACAGCAGTAACACACGTACAAATATACAAGCATACATACAACAGTAACATATATAGATACAACTGTTACACACATACATACAACGGAACCACAGTCAAATAAAATCACAGACAAAGTTACTTAGATGAGAAGGTACAGCGTGTTTTGAGCTAGGGTACGGTGCGATTGTTGCTAGCATGCAATATTTGCCTTGGCTTCATATCCCACTCATTTCAGCTGCTCCAGACATATGAGCAGTAGTGCAGAGTGTGTATTTGTGGTCGGTAGACAGAGGTTGGGTGACGAAGTGAGTGTCGTGCTCTGTCAGGATAATGGGGAGCAAGTGCGAAAGAGTCAGGGCTGATGAGCAGGGAACGGCACGGCCCTCCTGCCCTCTCACCACACACCACTCACTACCACCCTGCACCACACACCACACACCACGACTCACCAACCACCCACCACCAACCACCACCATACACCACACACCACTCACCACCACCACCACGCACCCACCACCACCTGCCTCTACAGTGCTGATGACGAAAGAGTCAGGTCTGATGAGCAGCGAACGGCAATATGATATCATATGATGCCGCCAGTCTGACTAGGCTAAAGTTACCATTTATGTACAAGATCATATGATGCAATTTGTATGATGGGGAACAAGTGCGAAAGAGTAAGGGCTACGTAGGCATGAGTAGGGACCGGCAATATGATATCATTGATATCATGTCATCTTATGATATCATATGATGCCGGCAGTCTGACTGGGCTAAAGTTACCATTCATATACAATATCATTTGATGCACTTTGTATGATATCATATTATATCATACTCGCCTTTGGCCAAAATCATATGATATGCGTATCATATGATATGTATAAATCATATGATATATAAATCATATGATATGTATAAATCATTTGATATATAAATCATATGATATGTATAAATCATTTGATATATAAATCATATGATATGTATAAATCATTTGATTTATAAATCACATTATAGTACTCCGCTTACTTGGGCACCTTCTGCGCGACACTGACAGCGAAGCCAGATGGCCACTGAAGTCACACATGTCACAGTGACTGGCTAATGGAGCTGGCCGGAAACTGCCATGCGTAGCCCAGAAAAGAAACAGTGGACATTGGATGCACGGAGGTGAAATGATTTGAATCCAATTTATACATGAGTGCAAGACATAGCAGCAATCTTCTTACTTGGACACCTGCTGCGCGACACTGACAGCGAAGCCAGGATGGCCACTGAAATCACACTTGACTTAGTGGCTGGTTAATGGAGCTGGCCGGAAACTGCCATGCGTAGCCCCCCAAAATAAACAGTGGACATTGGATGCACAGACGTGACAGGATTTTATTCCAGACCATGCATGACTAGAGATAGGCAACATGATCTCATATGATGCAATTTGATCTGGCAGTCTGACTAGGCTAAAGTTACCATTTATATACAATATCATATGATGCAATTTGTATGATATCATATGATATCATACTCGCCTTTGGTCAACATCATATGATATGCCGGTCCCTATGTATGTGTCAGAGTGATCTAACATGGTCTATATTCACATATATATTCACATGGTCCCTACTTATAAATCCAAACCCCATGTCTTCATCTCTCAGCTTTCACCGGCCCCCCTCTGCCCCTGCTCATGCAAACTACCATGAAACATGCCCCTACTCCCGAGCCTTCCCCCTGCGCCTCTCAGATCTTGAATACAACCACACCCCATGTCTCCCTCATGCCTCTGCCTCCCGTGCCTTTCCCCAGCGCCTCTCTTCTCTCTAATGCAACCACACCCCATCTCTCAGCTGTCACCATGCCCCCTTTGCCTTGCTCATGCGAACCACCGTGAAACATGCCCCTACTCCCGTGTAACACATGCCGGTCCCTATGCATGACATTTCAGCCCTCCTTTTACTTGGACACCTGCTGCGCGACACTGACAACGAAACCCGGAAGGCCACTGAAGTTACACCTGACACAGTGGCTGAAGTCACACATGACACAGTGGCTGGCTAATGGAGCTGGCCGGAAGCTGCCGTGCGTAGCCCCCCCCCCCCAAAACAGTGCACATTGGATGCTCGGAGGTAAAAGATTTGAATCCAACCCATACATGAGTGCGAGACATTTCAGCCCTCATCTTACTTGAACACCTGCTGCGCGACACTGACAGCAAAGCCAGGAAGGCCACTGAAGTCCCTCATGGCTTAGTGGCTGGCTAATGAAGCTGGCTGGAAGCTGCCATGCGTAACCTTAACAAGTTCGATGCAGCGTCGCCTGCGACGCTAAAAAATGGCGGAGAGTGATCGCGAAGGAGCGACAGGTGGCAACGGAAGCGAGTTAGTTACGAGGCTGTTTGCTGACATATCGGGCTTCATCACGGTCAGATGGATGGTCGGACAGACAAATGGGTAACAATGGGGGCTCCAACCTCCCAGAAGGGGGGGCTCCGCCAAGAAGAAAGAGTGGGCATTGGATGCTAGGGGGTAAAAGGATTTGCATCCAACCCATACATGACTACATGAGTGCATGACATAGCAGCAAACATTGAAAAATAGTACCCCATGCCACAGGCGTGAGATTGAGGGAACCCTCCCATGCATTGAGGGAACCCTTCCGTGCCACCCTTGCATGCATGTGTACATACTGGAGAATGGCTACCATGTTGGGTTTATTTGGTTTCGCAGACTCTCTGCGCCTCAGCTTGGACTACCGCGCGAACGACGTAACAGCCTCTTACTTGGACACCTGCTGCGCGACACTGACAGCCAAGCCAGGAAGACCACGGAAGTCACACATGGCTTGGTGGCTGGCTAATGGAGCTGGCCGGAAGCTGCCATGCCTAGCCTAAATAAGAAACAGTGCACATTGGATGCACGGAGGTAAAAGGATTTGAATCCAACCCATACATGAGTGCAAGACATAACAGTACTCCTCTTACTTGGACACCTGCTGCGCGACACTGACAGCGAAGCCAGGATGGCCGCTAAAGTCACACATGTAGACATCTTCGTCTCCCTGGAGTTTGGTGGCGGGGGTTGGTGTGTTGGTTTTGGGGGTTGGTGTTTGGGGTTGGAGTGTGTTGGTGTGTGGGTTGGAATGAATTCGAAACAAGATGGTCGCTGAAGTCACACATGTAAACATCTTTGTCTCCCTGTTGTTTGGTGGCGGTGAGGTTGGTGTGTTGGTTTTGTGTGTTGGTGTGTGTGTTGGTGTGTGTGTTGGAATGAATTGGAAACAAGATGGCCGCTGAAGTCACACATGTAAACATCTTCGTCACTGTGGTGTTAGGTGTCGGTAGTAGTGGTGTTTGGTGTTGGTTTGTTGTTGTGTTGGTGTTGGTGTGTTGGTGTGTTGGTGTTTGGTGTGTTGGTGTTTGGGGTTGGTGTGTGTTGGTGTGTGTGCTGGAATGAATTAGAAAGAGGATTGCCGCTGAAGTCACACATGTAAACATCTTCGTCACCCTGGTGTTAGGTGTCGGTAGTAGTGGTGTTTGTTGTTGGTTTGTTGTTGTGTTGTTGTGTTGTTGTGTTGTTGTGTTGGTGTTGGTGTGTTGGTGTTGGTAAGTTGGTGTTGGTTTGTTGGTCTTTGTTGTGGTTTGTTGGTGTTTGCTGTTTGTTGTTTGGTGGGTTGGTGTTTGGGTTTGGTGTTTGGTGTCGGTTTTTGGTGTTGGTGTTTGGTGTTGGTGTTAGGTGTGTTGGTATTGGTGTTCGGTCTTGGTGTGTTGGTGTTTGTTGTTGGTTTGTTGGTGTTTGGTGTTGTTTGTTTGCTGTTGTTTGTTGTTAGGTGGGTTGGTGTTTAGGTTTGGTGTATGTTGGTGTGCGGGTCGGAATGAAGCCAAAACCAGGATGGCCGCTGAAGTAACACATGTAAACATCTTCCTGGAGGCTTATGCATGCAAGGGTGGCATTATCAACACAGCAGTATCAACACATCAATAGCATCACATCACACGTAAACATCTTCATCTCCCTGAAGGCTTATGCACGCAAGGGTGGCATTATCAACACAGCAGTATCAACACATCAATATCATCACATCACACGTAAACATCTTCATCTCCCTGGAGGCTGATGCATGCAAGGGTGGCATTATCAACACATAAATAGTTTTAAGTTGCTCCTGGGCAAGTGCAATATTATATGAATACATGATGGCATAAGGTATGAGTGCATACGTATATCTATCTGCATCTGCATATGTATATGCATATGCACATGTATATGTAAATGTATATGCATATGAATGTGTGCATATGCACACATTTGGATGCTTACTTGAGTGTGAAGGGGTTGGGAGATGGTTAGGGAAAGGCACTATGATATCATATGATAGCATGTCAGCATATGACATCATATGATGGAGGCAGTCTGACTAGGCTAGAGTTACCATTTATATACAAAATCATGTGATGCACTTCGTATGATATCATATGATATCATACTCGCCTTTGGTCAACATCATATGATGGAGGCAGTCTGACTAGGCTAGAGTTACCATTTATATAATACATCATATGATGCAGGATATGCAGGATATGAGTGCATAAATAATACCCTCTCAAAAATACCATCTTCGATCACGAGTACAAACTGCCCGAAAGAAGCTTTTTATTCCTTCACCTACTCCCCCCCCCCCCCCCCCCCCCCCCCCCCCCCCCCCCCCCCCCCCCCCCCCTTCTCTCACCCACACTCACGCTCCCCACACACGCCACTCAGCCATGGCAGGCTGTGAGCTGGCAGTGTGCTCCAACCTGCCTGATTCACCACCCATGTGCCACCCACCCTCCCACACACACACACACTCAGCATACCACCACTCTTCACTTACTCACCCTCCCACACACACACCCACTCAGCATGGCAGGCTGTGAGCTGGCAGTGTGCTCAGCAACCCTGCCTGATCACCACCCATGTGCCACCCACCCTCCCACACACACACACACTCAGCATACCACCACTCTTCACTTACTCACCCTCCCACACACACACCCACTCAGCATGGCAGGCTGTGAGCTGGCAGTGTGCTCAGCAACCTGCCTGATCACCACCCATGTGCCACCCACCCTCCCACACACACACACACTCAGCATACCACCACTCTTCACTTACTCACCCTCCCACACACACACCCACTCAGCATGGCAGGCTGTGAGCTGGCAGTGTGCTCAGCAACCTGCCTGATCACCACCCATGTGCCACCCACCCTCCCACACACACACCCACTCAGCATACCACCACTCTTCACTTACTTACCCTCCCCCCCACACACCCACTCAGCATGGTAGGCTGTGAGCTGGTAGTGTGCTCAGCAAGCAAGCAGCACTTGAGTGTGCACACCCTGTGCAAGCCTCTTTAAAACAACTAAAAATACTTCAGCTTTTAAAAACTTTTTTCAAGGACTTTCACCACAGGAAGGTTTAAAGCTTTTCTTTAACTTCAGTTTTTTGCTTTTTTGACAAGGAATTTTATACCAGGAGTTGGGTCTCCCGACACAAACCAGCAGCACCGAGACTGGCCTGAACCATGCCTAGGTGGGAGCTTGGGGGCGGGGTAGCCTAAGGATTGTTTCCCTGAAATATATTATGATCGTAATATTAGACCCTGTTTTGGCCAAAATTCTCTAAAATAAGAGACCTAGAAAAGTTTTGTTTTTTTTACTAAAATCGACCCAATTCGATTACAATCGTAATAAGGATGCTGTCCTGGGAGGAGGCATATACAAAAAAGTAATAAGATTTGCTTTTTCAGATTTGGAAATAATATCACTGGGGTAGCCTAGGGCTAATTGTACTGACTAGCTAGACCCAACTGCAGTAGTCGAGTCTTCCCCAGTCAACACACAGTTTTGTTTTTGTTTTTGAAGCCCCCCCCTTTTTCATAACTATCTGGCCAGTCCATATTTGTGTCATAGCTCAGCTATGGAGCTTGGAATGTCTCTAATTCTGCTTGACATCCACCTGGGTCAGTGTATCGTTTTTGGACAGAGCCCCCCCGTTTTGGACAGAGTCACCCCGTTGTCCGTCCGACAGCCCCCTTGAGACAACGCCTGACACGTCAGCCAACTGTCTCGTAACTAACTGGTATCAGTCTGCATGATTCTGTTACCAAGACTCTCCGCCAATTTTCCGCGTCGCTTGCGACGCTGCCTAGGGCTTGTTGAGCTTTCCACGGCAGCTTCCCACCAGCCTCATTAGCCAGCCACTGGTTCAAACCCAAAGCTTGCAGCTGCATTGGAGTGCATGTCATATCATATTTTTCAGGCGCAGTAGCTAGCTTCAGCTTTGGCCCAAGGACAGGTAAAGGGAGCTGCCAAGAAGCTTGTATGTGTAGCCCCAAAAAGAAACAGTCAACAGGGTACTACAAAACGAGCGTGCTAGCGTGCTAGCACAAAAGCTTTTGGAACCAATCTGCGTAAATCACGTTCAAAAAATAAATAGCGACCAGGGTGCAATACAACGTGTGTGCTAGCGTGCTAGCACAAAAGCGTTTGGAGCCCATCTGGCAGAATCACATTCAAAAAAGAAACAGTGACCAGGGAGCTAAAAGACACGCGTCTAACGTGATAGGAGAAAATATTTTGGAGCCCACCTGCGTGAATCACGTTCACAAAATAAACAGTGACCAGGGTGCTAAAAAAGGGCGTCTTAACATGCCAGCATTTAAGCTTTTGAAGCCCATATGCGTAAAACACGTTCAAAAAAGAAAGAGTGACCAGGGTGGTAATACAGGAGCGTGCTAACGGGCTAGCACAAAAACTTTTGGAGCTCACCTGCGTAAATCACATTCAAAAAATAATCGGTGACTAGGGAGCTACAAACCGCGTGCTACCGTTGAAGCTGAAAAGTTTTGGAGCTTATCTGCGTGAATCACACTCAAAAAAGAAACAGTGACCAGGTGGCTAAAAAACGCGCGTACTGACATGCTGGCACCTAAGCTTTTGGAGCCCATCTGGATGAATCACATTAAAAAAGAAACAGTGGCCAGGGAGCTACAAAACGCGCGTGCTAGTGTGCTAGCACAGAAGCTTTTGAAGCTTATCTGGATGAATCACATTAAAAAAGAAACAGTGGCCAGGGGGCTTAAAAACGCGCGTCCTAACGTGCTAGCAGCCTAGCACAATAGCTTTTGGAGCCTATCTGCGTAAATCACATTCAAAAAATAATCAGTGACCAGGGTGCTACATAATGTGCGTGTTAACGGTCTAGCACAAAAGCTTTTTGAACCTATCTGCGTGAATCACATTCAAAATAGAAAGCCACTAAGCCTGGAGACCCAAAGGTACTGCCAGGTACTGCCAGCACGTAACTTTGAGACCCAATCTATGGTACCCAAAATGGCAAAAAGTAGCACCCAGAATGGCCAAATCACACAACCCAAAATATCCAAATCAAGCAACCCAAAACCACGCGACCCAAAAATCACACAACCTAAAATGGCAAAATGTAGCACCCTGGTGGGCTCACTCCTCATATCTTCCATCAGAATTCAGAGCAAGCAATCATCTTGGCAGGCAGCAGTGTTTCTCTTTTTAGCTGAAAGCATCAGCTTCTAGGTAGCTCCCCTGACTGGCTATTCAGCGGAAGCTAATGCAACCTAGTGTGTCTGGAAGCTGACAGAACCCGCCATCCAGAACTATCGGAAGCTTGGGGCTTAGCCCCAGGGCTGGGTCAGGGAGATGCCTAGAATCTGCTGCTCGTAGCTGAAAAGACAAGTCCTAAGCAGCGTTGCAAGCAAGAGTGTTGGCAACGGAACAAAAGTTGGCAACTGACTGGAGCTGACCGAAGCCAGTCAGTTAAGACACAGTTGGCTGACGTGTCAGGCTTCGTTTTTTTTGTCGGTCAGTCACACAAACGAACAACGGGGTTAATCTGGGGGCTCGCCCCCCAGAAGGGGGGGCTTTGCCAAAAAACTATGATCGGTAGAAACAGTAAGCTTGCCACCAAGAGGAGTGGGCTAAACACAATACAGAGGTGGCCATAGATGGAAGAATAAAGGAGGTAGGGTTCAGGAGGGTGGACGCAGTTACGTGACATGGATCTGGGCAGTAAGCTTGCCACCAAGAGGAGTGGGCTAAACACATTAATGTTGTGGCCATGGATGGAAGAATAAAGGAGGTAGGGTTCAGGAGGGTGGACGCAGTTACATGATAAGGATATGGGCAGTAAGCTTGCCACCAAGAGGAGGGGGCTAAACACATTAATGTTGTGGCCATAGATGGAAGAATCAAGAAGCTAGGGTTCATGAGGGTGGACGCAGTTACGTGACATGGATCTGGGCAGTAAGCTTGCCACCAAGAGGAGTGGGCTAAACACATTAATGTTGTGGCCATGGATGGAAGAATCAAGGAGGTAGGGTTCAGGAGGGTGGACGCAGTTGAATGGTTTGGATCTAGGCCAAAACTTGCCACCAGGAGGAGTGAGCTGAACACAAGAATAAGGTGTCCATGGATGAAATAATAAAGGAGGTAGGGTTCAGGAGGGTGGACGCAGTTAAATGGTATGGATCTAGGCCAAAAGCTTGCCACCAGGAGGAGTGAGCTAAACACAATAATAAGGTGGCCATGGATGAAATCATAAAGGGGGCAGGGTTCAGGAGAGTGGACGCAGTTACATGATATGGATCTAGGCAGTAAGCTTGCCAGCAAGATGGGTCAGCTAAACACAATAATAAGGTGGGAAAATGTAGTACCCTGAAAGCCACAAGCCAGGACAGACCTAATTCCTTTCTTCGGTAGGGGCAAGTTAGCTCTCACTTACCTAAACCCTAAACCCACCAAGACCCTAAAACAACCTAAACCCTGAACCTGGGAATCAAAACCTAAACCACTTAACCCTAAACCCTCTTAAGTGGAGGTTAACTTAAGTGGGGGCTAACTTCCCCCAACCCCTTTCGTACCTGGAGGTGAAGATCTTCCACCTTGGTGTCCTTGTACACCGTAAGGGGGATGAAGCGCGCCACCGTCCCAGTCTTACGAAAGGCAAGCTCTGCTGCGAGTGCGCTGTAGATGCCATCCGCACATGGGTAGTGGTACATGACAACAGTGCGCCCTGCCATGGCCATGGTCACTTCTTCAAGGGTTCAGATGCGTGGACGTTTGGCGTGGCTTCTTGCCTGAGCTTTGCCTATCCTTTGCTCTTGTGCTTGGTGGAAGCGAAGCGAAGCCAGCCT
The DNA here is from genome assembly GCA_013435795.1 of Chlamydomonas sp. ICE-L. Classification (NCBI taxonomy): domain Eukaryota; kingdom Viridiplantae; phylum Chlorophyta; class Chlorophyceae; order Chlamydomonadales; family Chlamydomonadaceae; genus Chlamydomonas; species Chlamydomonas sp. ICE-L. Next base: position 15,974,039 of record JACBWV010000610.1, on the reverse strand, counting down.
TTCTGATAGACAGCGCAATGCAGCTAATGACAGTGTAAGCAACCTGCAGAATGAATATGATCACGTATGGACCGTGGACAAGCAATTCTGTGTGTACCCCTCACATCAAGGCAGCTTACATAAATATATAAATAGTACGCCTTGTTACGAGGCTTGAGGTTGAGGGGGCCAGCCCGTTTGCTTTCATTGGGGCCAACCACCACAGCTTACATTTTGCAACTTGCGCATGTTTCCAGGTCGTTTGGATGGGCCAAGTTGGTAATCTTGTGGCCTTCTTTGGGCCCAAGATAAGATCAGCCGTCATCTCAGTGCCACTTGTGTCTTCTAGCCAAGCACCTCCTCTTGTTTCCGCCCTTTATCTGTTCAGCCAGTTGTCAGAGATAGACATCTGCATCGCATCCAAACAAACTGAGCTGGACCAGAGACTGGTGTGTGCCGTTTGCGAACTTCCCAAGCTCAGGTCTGTTCACATTAGGGGAGGAGCCCTGCGTCACGAGGACCTGAATCTGGAGGTGGGGGCTCTGGGCTCTCCGCAAGCCACAGGGCTTGTTACTAGACCTATATGAAGTTCGATTTTTTGTGCCCCTAATGGCCCTAAAAGGTATTAAAGGCTGTGAAAGCTATTAAAAGCGCTACAAAGCACCAAACGCTGTCCCTGGAGGAGGCCTAGACCATAAAGCTGGTAAAAAAACACTTTTTGATTTGAAAAATATATATGTCACGAGGTTCTGAATCTAGAGGTGGGCTCTGTTTCTTTTGGGGGCAACACAAGGTAGCTTCCAACCAGGTCCATTAGCTAGACACTGTGCAAGAAAAAAGCTACCAACTGCTTTGCAATGCCCATCATGTCAGCTTAAGACACACTAGCTAGCTTCAGGTTTGGCCCAAGGGTGGGGGAAAGGAGCTGCCTAGAAGCTGCTATGTGTAGCCCAAAAATGAAACAGTGCTCGAGGTGCTCGAGGTGGCGCCAGGTTTGGCTGAATAGCCAGCCAGGGGAGTTGCCTAGAAGCTGCTGCTCATAGCTGAAAAGAAAAACATTATTTGGTAGTCAGCCAAGCCTGTATGTTTTTACAGCCCAGGGATAGCCAGATAAGCTCAAGGGACTTGCCCAACCTTAAAAACAGGAAAAGCAGTATAAAAAACAAGCGCTGGTGAACCGAACCCCAACAAATTGTAAACGACGGGGGCCCGGTCGCCCGGAGTTGTTTTTATGCAGATAATTTACTTACTTCAATTCGCAAGACAGAAATCATTGCTAAGTCAGACAAGCCTACTGAAATGTATTACTGCATTAAATTACCGTCCCATGCATTCACTTGCATTTAATCGTCCTATGCATGTTCTAGTATAGTTGTATTTGTTATGCACTAAATTACTCAGTAGGGTGCTAACAACTAATCAATAAGCTGACAAACTGACCTACTTACTGACTAACTAACCAACCAACCAACCAACCAACCAACCAACCAACCAACCAACCAACCAACTGACTTACTGCAGGTGTTCGGCAACTTAAGCTGTTTGGAGAACCTGTCATTGTTGCCGTCCTCAAGTTGTGACGGTTTTCATGATGAGCATGTTGAGGGCCTGGCATACTGCAGCTCTACGCTACGGCAGCTCTCGCTCAGAGGCTCCCATGAGCATCTTACAGACCGGGGGCTGCACAAGCTGGCTGACGCTGAAAGCCTTCGAGGCCTCACCCATCTCTCCATAATGCCCCTAGGTAAGTTAATAGATAAATAGCCTTATTACAAGGCGATAAATAGCCTTATTACATGGCGTAAATAGATAAATAACCTTATTACAAGGCGTGAGGTTGAGAGGGCCTCCCCGATAAATAGCCTCATTACAAGGCGTAAATAGATAAATAGCCTTATTACAAGGCGTAAATAGATAAATAGCACACCTTATTACAAGGCATGAGGTTGAGAGGGCCTACCCGTTGCTTGCGATGACTTGGGTCTGACTGGACGTGTGTGTGCATGGGTGTGTGTGCATGTGTGGACGTGTGTGTGTATGGCAGTAGTGTGGACGTGTGTGTTGGGGTGGGGGGGGGGGGTTTGGGGGGGGGGTGAGGGGGGGGGATGGTGTGAGGTGGTGGATGGTGTGGGTGGTGTGTGGTGGGGGGGGGGGGGGGGGGGGGGGGGGGGGGGGATGGATGGACAGGGCTGATCATTATGTCCAAGTTTGGATTGCTATCAGCACCAGCAGGATACTTAATCCTGGAACAGGGGAGGTCCTTCACTGTATAAACAGTGGCTGTCCGTTTATACCATGTGCTGATTTTGTTGTTTCAGGGTCTGAGGTGACATGCGCAGGCATCACTGCGTTGATCAGCGTCTCCCTTGGCTCCCATAGTTGTCTCCCTTGGATCCCAGCTCAGATACCATGAGTGCTGATTTTGTTGTTCCAGGAGCTGAGGTGACATGCGCAGGCATCACTGCGTTGATCAGCGTCTCCCTTGGCTCCCAGGGTTGTCTCCCTTGGATCACAGCTCAGATACCATGAGTGCTGATTTTGTTGTTCCAGGAGCTGAGGTGACATGCGCAGGCATCACTGCGTTGATCATTGCCTCCCTTGGCTCCCAGGGTTGTCTCCCTTGGATCCCAGCTCACAGACCATGTGTGCTGATTTTATTGATCCAGGAGCTGAGGTGACATGCGCAGGCATCACTGTGTTGATCAGCGTCTCCCTTGGCTCCCAGTGTTGTTGGTGCAGCCCCCAGGGTCACCCTGTTGTCTGTCTGTGCGTGTGACCGTCTGACCGAGACGCAGCCTGACACGTCAGCCAACGGTCTCGTAACTAACTTGCTTCCGTTGCCACCTGTTGCTCCGTTGCGAACACTCTCTGCCAAGTCTAGCGTCGCTTGCAACGCTGCATATAACTTGTCTCCCTTGGATCCCAGCTCAGATACCATGTGTGTTGATTGTGTTGTTCCAGGAGCTGAGGTAACCCGCGCGGGCATCACTGAGTTGATGGAAGCTATGCCACACCTAAAGCAGCTTGGTGTTGGGATCATGCATTGTGGCCAGGTAGGATTTAGAGAGGCAAGCAGTGTCTATCTGTCTGTCTGTCTGTCTGTCTGCCTGTTGTCTTTTGTCTATCTGTTCATCTGTCTGTCTGACTGTCTATTTTCCTGCCTGCCTGCCTTTTCGCCTGCCTGTTTGTCTGTCTGTTCATTAGTCTGTATTTCTGTTGTCTTTTGTCTATCTGTCCATCTGTCTGTTTTTCTGTTTGTCTGTCTGCATGCCTGTATGTCTGTCAGTGTGTTTATCTGTCTGTTCATTATTCTGTATTTCTGTTGTCTTTTGTCTATAATACTAACATACATAAACAACTTTGTCGTAGCCTTCAATTTAGCTGCAGTCGACAGTATGAGGCTAGCTTGGAACGGGGGCTCGTTTTTGTGCAGTAAAAACAAAAAACAAAACATTTTAGGCTCATTTACGAATCCATACTCAATGTATGAACAAGTGTAATAGGCCTACTTCATTTGGCCTTCTACAGTTCTATTGCTTTTATTTTCCGCTACATGCAGCAGCTTCTAGGCAGCTCCTCTGGCTTGCTACTCAGCTAATCCTTTCACAATGTAGTGCAACTGGTATGCTTTTCAACCTTCAAAAACTCGTTTTATAGCTATAATACCCATTGGCTGTGCCTAGATTCCTCAGCACAGAAAACTGTTAGATTAGTTTCAATCCGGTGAAACTATCAACTGCAGTTTGCATGGAAGCTGACAGAATCATCGTTCCAGTACTTGCTAGGGATCTACAGCTAAAAAAACAAGGTAACGCCTGGAGGGGCGTGGTGTTAAGGGGACCCACCCGTACGCCGCAGCTGGGGAAAGTCACCATGGCAGACATAGGCAGTGTCACCCTCCAGGCGGTAGGGACTCCTTCATGCAACGTGTGGCAAGAATGCTGGTACATGAGGCAACATATTATCTTAAATATGATCTTGATCTGTACTCCACTCTGTCCTCCCAATTCCTCGAAGAAAAAAGAATAAGTATATATATATATATATATATCCCTGGTTTTTTTCAAGGAACTTTGGAATACGACGAGTAATACGACGAGTGTGTTCTACAGCTAACTGCACACAACCATGTGTGTTCAGATTGTAGCTGTTGCACCTGCTGCCAACAAGGGGGCTCGTCTCAAGGTGGTGGTGCAGGATCCAGACATGGGTGCTGAGTTGAAGTCTGGCCTCGAAGCGCCGACTCATTTTACTCCAGACTCCCTAGGCAGCTTCTTTTCTGCTTGCACGCTCTGCTTGCACTCCTCTCTCCGATGCCTCAGGCTAGGGAGCTTTCTTGCCCCAGATGCCAGCTTCTTGCTAGCCTTAGGTGAGATAAATAAATAAGTAAATAAACTTGCTAGCCTTAGGTGAGATAAATAAATAAATAAATAAACTTGCTAGCCTTAGGTGAGATAAATAAATAAATAAACTTGCTAGCCTTAGGTGAGATTAAGAAATAAATAAATAAATAAACTTGCTAGCCTTAGGTCAGATAAATAAATAAATAAACTTGCTAGCCTTAGGTGAGATAAATAAATAAATAAATCTTAACTTCCAATATATGTCACAATGACACTTCTAAGGATGTGGGGAACCTGCTCGTAAGTACGCGATGGACGGGCTTACATCACACCTAGAGTCCAGTTACCATGCCGGTCGATGACCCTCCGGGTTGGCCCCAGGTGACCTTGATGGGGTTCAAACCAGCAACCTGATAAGACCTTAGCCTTAGGTGAGACAGAAGTGGGGTTGGGAAGCAAACATATATTTTTATGTTCAGAGAAACAAGTTTGATGCAGCGTCGCCTGCGACGCTAAAAATTGGCGGAGAGTGATCGCGAGGGAGCGACAGGTGGCAACGGAAGCGAGTTAGCTACGAGGCCGTTGGCTGACGTGTCGGGCTTCATCGCGGTCAGACGGATGGATGGATGGATGGATGAATGGACGAACGGACAAATGGATAACACTGGGGGCTCCCGCACCCCAGAAGGGGGGGCTCCGCCAAAAATATACGGCGTATTTATATGTTTGAGCTTATAAACGTATAAGTATACGTTCATATGTCGGCCCAACCCTAGAAAGAAGTATGCAATGAGCTCACAATGACATAAGCCATGAATTCATCAGGCCATGTGCTACACACACACACAACACACCACAGAACACACACACACAAACACACACAACCACCCCACACAAACACACCA
>JACBWV010000610.1:15843850-15964753 GCA_013435795.1 Chlamydomonas sp. ICE-L | reverse complement strand
CAGGTGTTGTTGTCGATGTGTGTTGTAGTGTGCTGTGTGTGTGTGGTGTGCTTTTGTAGGTGGTGTGTTGTGTTGTGTGTTTGTTGTGGTTGTGTGTCGTGTCGTGTTTTGTAGGTGTGTGTGTTTGTGTGTGTTGTGTGTGGTTTGTATTTCGGATTGTTTGTGTGGTGTGTGTTTTGGTGTGTGTTTGTAGGTTGTGTGTGTTTGGTGTTGTGTGTTTTTTGTTGTGTAGTGTTTGTGTGTGTTTTTCAGGTGTGTTTGTATGTGTGTGTGTGGGTGTGTTGTGTTTTTGCAATGTGTGTGTGGTGTTTGTTTGTGTGGTGTTTGTGTGTTGTGTTGTGGGCTGTGGTGTGTGGATGTTTTGTAGGGGTGTTGTTTGTTTTTTTGTGTGTTTTGTGTGTGTTTTGGAGTGTGGTGTGTGGTGTGTGGTGTGTGTTGTGGGTGTTTGTAGGTGGTGGTGGTGGGAGGGTGTGTGGGGTGTGGTTGTGTGTGTGGGTGTGTGGTGGTTTGTTGAGTGTGTGTGTGTGGTATGTTGTGTGTAATGTTTGTTGTTGTGTGTGTGTGTTTGTTCGTGTGTGCTGTAGTTGTGTTTTGTTCGTGTTTGTGTGTGTGTGTTGTGTTTGTGTGTGTTTGTCTGGCTTAGTCGTGTGTTTGTGTGTGGGTGTGTGTGTTTTGGTGTTCGGGTGTGTGGGTGTTTGTGGTGTGGGTGTGTTGCTTGGTGTGTGTGTTGTGTGTTTCGTCGGTTGTGTTTGTGTTGTGTGTGTTTTGTCGGTTTGCTGTGATGTGTGTGTGTGTGGTTGTGTTGTGTGTGTGTGTGTGTTGGTGTGTTGGTCACGTTGTGTGTGTGTTGGGTGTTGGTAGGGGGTGTGTTGTGATGTGTGTTTGTAGGATGTGTGTGTGTGTTGTTTGTATGTGGTGTGTGTAGTGTGTGTAGGTGCTGTTTGTAGGGTGTGGTGTGTGTTGGTAGGTGGTGGTGTTTGTAGGTGTGTGTGGTGTAGGTTTGTCGTGTGATGGTGGTGTTTGGTGTGTGTGTGGGTTGTGTGTGTGTGTGATTGCGTGGTGGTGTGGTGTTTGTGTGGTGGTTTTCGTGTGTGTGTGTGTGTGTGTGTGTGTTGTGTGTGTTTGGTGTGGTGTGTGTTCGTGTTTATTTGTGTGTGTAGTGTGTGTTTTGTGTTCAAAACGACAACAAAAAGAAAACACAAAAAAACCAATAACACAACAACACAAAAAAAAAAACAAGAAAAAAAAGAAAAAACAAACAAAAAAATAAATAGAATTAACAGCACGCAGGTAAGATCACAATATATGACTCACATAGTCGTAGCGCCGTGTCACTAGGAGCCCATGTAGTCACCAGCCATTAGCACCCACACCCCCAACCACACACCATCAAGGTGCTCATTAGCCATGTTTCAAGCCGCAATTTCAACACACACTGGACCTAATGGATTCAGGTTAGCTCACCTCACAATCCCCCCCCCCCCGCCCCCCACCACACAACAATCATTGGTCAGTAGCCATTATTCTCAGCATATTAACACACACACCACCACCTGGACCTAAACCAGATTCAGGTCGGCTCACCATCACACTAAAAATCCCCCCCCCCCCCACCACAACCACACACACACATCCGGTGGTCATTAGTGATGTATTCTCCGCTATGTGTGCGCACAACAACCCACACCTATACCAAATAACAAGCACTCAATTATGTTACACATCCCCCCCCCCCCACCACCACCACCCCACCACTCTGCTGCTCGTCCACCCCCCCCACACACACCCACCCCCACAGCATCCCACACCCCCCCACACATCTCCCTACCAACACTATTTCTTCCTTCCCCCCCCCACCCCCCCCTCCCCAGCCCCCCCCACACCGCGCCACACCACGCCCGCGCCCCCCCCCCCACCCCACCCCCCCCTACGTCACCCCACTCCCCCACACAGCAACCTCACCCCCCCACCCCCACTCCCCTTATTTCCTTCTTCAGTAATGTGTCATCCAGCCATGTGCGCACACACACACATAGACCCAACAGCACTCAAGTAGGTTCACATCCCCCACCCACCCCCACCCACACCACATCACACACACACAACTCTCACACCCACCAACACATGGACCTAACAACACGCAGGTAGGCTCCCCCCCCCCAACACCACACACACCACACACACACACCTATACCGGTAACAGTCAGTGCTCCCAGCCTATCTCACAACCGATCTCCCAACCTATGTGTGTCAGGCCCATTGGTGAACCTGACCGAGCTAAAGCTTGCGGTTTCCTACACAACTTGGTGGTATCAGTCAGTGCTGTGGACGTATCTCACAACCTATGTGCGTCAAGCTCTTTGGTGATCCTGACTGAGCTCAAGCTTTCAGTGTTCTACACAACTTGGCGGGATCAGTCAGTGCTGCCAGCCTATCACACAACCTCTCACATACTCTCACAACCTATCTCACAAACTATTTCACAACCTCTACTTGTCAGGCTCCATGTTGAACCTGACTGAACTCAGGCTTACAGTTTCCTACACAACAAATTGACGGTATCAGTCAGTGCTGCCAGCCTATCTCACAACCTATGTGTGTCAGGCTCTCTGGTGAACCTGACTGCGCTTAAGCTTGCGGTGTCCTACACAACTTGGCGGTAGCCGTCAGTGCTGCCAGCCTATCTCACAACCTGTCTTACAGCCTATGTGTGTCAGGCCCCCTGGTGAATCTGACTGAGCTCAAGCTTGCGGTTTCTTACACAACAACTTGACGGTATCAGTCAGTGCTGCCAGCCTATCTCACAACCTATGCTTGTCAGGCTCCATGTTGAACCTGACTGAGCTCAGGCTTACGGTTTCCTACACAACAAATTGACAGTATCAGTTAGTGCTGCCAGCCTATCTCACAACCTATGCTTGTCAGGCTCTCTGATAAACCTGACTGAGCTCAAGCTTGTGGTGTTGTACACAATTAATTGACTGTAGCCTTCAGTGCTACCAGCCTATCTCACAACCTATCTCACAACCTATCGCACAACTTATCTGACAACCTATCTCACAACCTATCGCACAACCTATCGCACAACTTATCTGACAACCTATCTCACAACCTATCGCACAACTTATCTGACAACCTATCTCACAACCTATCTCACAACCTATCTCACAACCTATCTCACAACCTATCTCACAACCTATCTCACAACTTATCTGACAACCTATCTCACAACCTATCGCACAACTTATCTGACAACCTATCTCACAACCTATCTCACAACTTATCTGACAACCTATCTCACAACTTATCTGACAACCTATCTCACAACCTATCTCACAACCTATCGCACAACTTATCTGACAACCTATCTCACAACCTATCGCACACCATTATCTGACAACCTATCTCACAACCTATCTCACAACTTATCTGACAACCTATCTCACAACTTATCTGACAACCTATCTCACAACTTATCTGACAACCTATCTCACAACCTATCGCACAACTTATCTGACAACCTATCTCACAACTTATCTGACAACCTATCTCACAACCAATCTTACAACCTATGCATGTCAGGCTCTTTGGTGAACCTGACTGAGCTGAAGCTTTCGGTGTCTCCAGCAACTCGGGTGACGCCGCCTTTCAGTATACAGCTGTCCAAGCTGACAAGCCTAAAGAAGCTCACAGTACTGGATGTAGCATGCTGCAAGGTAAGATATGACGCCGCCTTTCAGTATACAGCTGTCCAAGCTGACAAGCCTAAAGAAGCTCGCAGTACTGGATGTAGCATGCTGCAAGGTAAGATATAACGCTGGTCATATATACATGTGCAAAATTAGAGAAAGACGCAAACAATCTTCATTAAAAGAACAACCAGTGTATGGGAACCCTAGGCATGAGAAACAGCATGGGGTGTGGGTGTGAAGCATGCAAAAGCATGGGAAAGCGTGAGAGACATCATGGGGTGTGGGTGTGAAGCATGAGAAAGCATGATATACATATGCAAAACAATTAGGTTGGATATTAATTAAAAAATGAAATTATCTTTTGGCAAAGCCACGAGCAAAACAAACGCATGTATATATATATATATATATATATATATATATATATATATATATATATATATATAGTACGGTAGCCCCCTAGTACGGTAGCCCCGACACACATCACCCCTACCCCAATCATAATAGGGTGCCCGTGGGCTGGGTTACAGAATGGGCTACACATATGTCCTCACCTCCACCCCTCCCATAAACACAGCCATCATGTTTCCCCCACTTCAAATGCTGACACATCTGCCCCCCCCCCCCCCCCCCCCCCCCCCCCCCCCCCCCCCCCCAAACCTCGATCCAGGCCCAATCTCAAATTTGCCTCACCTCTTTACCCGCCAACACACACGCACTTCCCTGCTTCTCCGTTCCCATTAATCTGATCTTCTCTCGGCCACTTTAGCAGATGGGTTTTACAGAAGCGATTATGATGTTTCCAGCTGAGTTCGAAATCGCGCAGACGTTTAGACGTTTCGTCAGACGACGCGGAAATGCGAAGACTTTTGGAAATTGCAAACAAACGTCTGCGCAGTTTCAGACTCAGCTTGAAAGATTGGAATTGCGCGAGAGCAGAGGGGCTTACCTGTAGCTTCCTTTTCGCGCATAGATATCTAGTTGGGCGTGCAAGCTGTTTCCCGAAAGGGCCTTCGCTCGGTCAACTCTGTCACGCACTCGCTACAGCTCAGCGCGAAAATAACCTTATCGTTGCAGGGTGTGAGTGGTGTGGGGTGGGGGGAAGATCTTGAAGAGGTATTGCACGCGGTGCAAGGAGCACGCAGCAAGAAGGAAGTTGGACGTCGGAAGAACGTCACAGGGTTGCAGGGACTTAGATCGTGCAGAGATACCATGAGCCGCGCCTGTGTCTAAGCCCGCAGCAAGATGAATTTATAAATAGAGCCTGCAGAAAGGCTGGAGAATGGAAGTCAACTACCTCCAATCAAGAATCAGGCGATGTGATAGCGACTCAGGCTATATGATAACATAATGCGATGACGAATGTAATGCTGAGATGAAGAAAGAAGTGCGCATGCGTGAGCCAAGTGAAAGTCAAGGGCCAGACAAATCATGAGCCGAAGTGAAAGTTCTAGAGCATGAGCCGCAGGTCACTCCGTGAAGCAATACACTGAAAACTATTATTCCGAGCGCCGTGCAAAGCGATCTGAGGGTCAGCAAATGACCTCCGAGGAGAGGATCTCCTCACTCATTTCATTGCAATTCATTGCAGTCGCAGTATGGGAGGCAGTTGTGGACATGAAATGAGCGCGCGCGCATAGCTTAGCGCATCTGCTGTTTCGGCAATAGAAATCACTGGGCAAAGACTTGGGTGTACGGAAAGTCGGTTGCAAGTCGGTTACACTTCGCACGCCCGTGGCACGTGGGTACGCGATTATGACACCACCACGACCACGACCGCGACAACGACCACGACCATGATTTCTTTATATATATATATACATATATATATATATATATATATATATATATATATATATATATTTATTGACAGACAGACAGACAGACAGACAGACAGACAGACAGACAGACATGCATCTGTTTTTTCTTCTTCAACTAAACTCATAATACTGGATGTAACCTGCTGCCAGGTAAATACAAAAATAGGGATACAGTGGTCGCGGCTGCTCCAGCGTCAATTAGCTTAGTTTTCAATATAGCATGTAATCATATAATCGTATGGCTTATATTGCTCAATAGCATATTCCATATAGCATATAAGCATATAAGCATATGGCTTACATTGCTCAATAGAAGGCTGTAATTGTTTACTTGCATTCATTCATTTTAATTGTTTAGGGCATGAGAAAGCATGAGGCAGCATGAGAAACAGCATGTGGTGTGGGTGTGAAGCATGAGAAAGCATGAGGAACAGCATGGGGTGTGGGTGTGAATCAGCTTGAGAGCTGGTGGGAAGTGTTTCAGGTTTCTGTAGGCCAGGTTGAGTGGCTACTTGGGCTAGTGAAGCCTGATTTCAGGACTGTTGCATAACCATCGCATGGCGGAGCATCTGGATGTGAGCCTGATCAACACACACCCCACCCCCCATACACACACCACCATCCCACACACACACGCCCTCCCCCCCCCCCCCCCCCCCCCACACACACACACACACACACAAACGCACCCCACCCCACCCCACAGACACCCAAACACATGCACAACACCACTCACAGCCACATCGCATGGCGGAGCATCTGGTAGGATACAACTCCACTCACTGGCCAACCCTGTATGTATTTTTTACAGTCCAGGGGTAGCCAAATAGGCTAAAGGGACTTGCCCGACCTGATGTTATCTACATAGCTTTTTAAATCTCAGAAAAGGGTCTTCTGCTAACGATCAGGGATTTGGTGTCTTTTAAGGTTTGGCTCCTGGTAGTGATTTGGATAGGCGGTCTGAAGGGCCGGCCCGGGGAGTCGAAGGCGGGGCCGAGATTCAAGTCTCGTGGAAGCGGAAGGTTTGGCCAAAACGGGATCCCAGGTAGTGATCGCTACTGGTAGCGGAGAAAAAGAGCTCTGGAGTACCCCCCAGTAATTCCTTCCTGTCCATCCCATACAAGACTCTACCAAGGATCTACACATGCCTTGACATCAGTTTTTTTTCAAATCTGAAAGTGTTTTTTTCTAGCTTCATGGTTTTAAGCCTCCTCTAGAGAGAGCATTTACGTGTTTTTATAGCTTTTTACAGCTATTTTACTATTTTATATTTTATACTATTTTACAATTTTACATTTTATAGCTTTTTACAGCTATTTTACTATTTACTATTTTATACTATTTCTATTTACATTTTAGACTTTTTACAGCTATTGTACTATTTACTATTTATACTATTTACAATTTACATTTAATAGCTTTTTACAGTCTATTTTGCCTATTTTATATTTTGTACTATACTAATTTTACATTTTTATGCTTTTTACAGCTATTTGTACTATTTACCTATTTTATAACTATTTTACAATTACATTTTATAGCTTGTTACAAGCTATTTTACTTATTTACTATTTTTATACTATTTTACAATTTTCACATTTTATAGCTTTTTACACGCTATTTTTTACTATTTTACTATTTTAGTACTATTTTACAATTTTACATTTTATAAGCTGTTTACAGCTATTTTTACTATTTACTATTTTATAACTATTTTACAATTTACATTTTATAGCTTTTTACAGCTATTTTACTATTTACTATTTTATACTATTTTACTATTTACATTTATAGCTTTAGCTATGTACGATTTACTAGTTATACTATTTTCCAATTTTAATTTTAAGCTTTGTTACAGCTTGTTACTAGTTACTAGTTTATAAATACTATTTTACTATGGTAATTTTACATTTTATAGCTTTTTACAGCTATTTTAAACGATTACTAGTTTATACTAATTTTACAATTTGTAACATTTATAAGCTTTTTAATACAGCTAGTTAAACTATTTACTATTTTATACTATTTTACATTTTATAGCTTTTTACAGCTATTTTACTATTTACTATTTTATACTATTTTAAACAATTTTACAAATTTTATAGCTTTTTTACAGCTTCTTTTAATACACGATTTTTATATTTTGTACTATTTACAATTTTAACATTTTATAAGCTTGTTACAGACTATTTTAACTATTTACTATTTTAATTATACTATTTTAACACAAATTTTACATTTGAATAGCTTTTTTACAAGCTATTTTACTATTACTAGTTTATACTATTTTACTATTTTATATTTTACTTTATAGCTTTTACACGGCTATTTTACTATTTACTATTTTATACTATTTTACAATTTTACATTTTATAGCTTTTTACAGCTATTTTACTATTTACTATTTTATACTATTTTACTATTTTACATTTTATAGCTTTTTACAGCTATTTTACTATTTACTATTTTATACTATTTTACAATTTTACATTTTATAGCTTTTTACAGCTATTTTACTATTTACTATTTTATACTATTTTACAATTTACATTTTATAGCTTTTTACAGCTATTTTATATTTTATACTATTTTACTATTTTACATTTTATAGCTTTTTACAGCTATTTTACTATTTTATATTTTATACTATTTTATATTTTATACTATTTTACAATTTTACATTTTATAGCTTTTTACAGCTATTTCTTTTACGCTACGTATTTCTTTTAGCTTTTTGGGTGCATTTAGGGCAAAAAAAACTTTTTTTTTTTTTTACATCGATTTTTTCGCCAATGCGGGTCACAACTAGCGATAAATAGCAGTAAAAAAAGTCCTGCTTGGAATAGCAACACCAGCACCTCTCCTTTCCACCCCCTTCTGGCGTGTCCGGTAGTGGAAACAAAAGCTCTGATTATCAATTAACTACATGCATGGCGCCTGCAACTCATATTCCTACTCTTGAGCATTGCTGCACTACTGCATCATCCCATGCGCAACTGCATAACCATTATCATCCATTCGTCCTTCATATAAAGGCGGCCAGGTGCGTAAGAGTGCTCATTTCAAAAGTGCTGGGACAAACACTACTAATGCACCTAATCCACAAGTCTGGTGAGATGTACCTCATCTACCAGTAGGATCAGATGTACCTCATCTACCAGTAGGATCAGATGTACCTTATCTACCAGTCCGGTCAGATGTACCTCATCTACCAGTAGGATCAGATGTACCTCATATACCAGAAGGATCAGATTTACCTCATCCACTAGTAGGATCAGATGTACCTCATCTACCAGTCTGATCAGATGTACCTCATCTACCAGTAGGATCAGATGTACCTGATATACCAGAAGGATCAGATTTACCTCATCCACTAGTAGGATCAGATGTACCTCATCTACCAGTCTGATCAGATGTACCTCATCTACCAGTCTGATCAGATGCCTATTAGGTGTGTTGGTAGAGCATGTAAACCACGTATAGGCAGGGAACGGATGAACGAAATCATATGATATCATGTCGTCACATGATGCCATATGATGCCGGCAGTCTGACTAGGCTAAAGATACCATTGATATACAATATCATATGATGAATTTTTTAGGATATCATATGATATCATACTCACCTTTGGTCAACATCATATGATATGCCGGTCCCTACTTAAAAGCCTTTCTATATCGTCCACTAGACAATAACAACGGATTGCTGCCTGGCAGACAGACAACCGAAAACTTAATACATTGGTTGGTCTCTCATGTTTGTCACCAGTGCAAGCAAACAGGCTGCCCCCCTCAACCTCACACCTCGTAATAAGGTGTACTGTTTATATATTGTTTGTCTCTGCCTTCGTTATTGATCTATGGATACCCATATAACACATATATGTTTATATATGTATTTGATCATATCACAAAAGTATTAAAGGATATATATATATCCCGCATATATCATATATATACACCATACGTCAAATATCATATATATATACACCCATATATCTAGATGTATGGATGCCACCTAGCTGCCTATCAAGCCTTGGGACCATGCTTGCTGGTTGGGGGGGTGGATGTAGGGCCTTTAGTGGCCCAACATGAGGGTGGTTGGGGGTGGTTGTAGGGCATTAAGTGGCCCAACATGGGGTGGCTGGGGGTTGTATGTAGGGCCTTTAGTGGCCCAACATGGTGATGGTTGGGGGTGATTGTAGGGCATTTACTGGCCCACGATGGAATTAAACATTTGCTCAAAGTCAGTACTATTACCTCTGACTATGACCCTGTGTCTCCTTTGCAGTCGGTACAATTGCCCCTGACTCCCAAATTGATCAGCCTCATGTCCATGGTGTGGACGGACCTGCAGTCACTTAGCTTGTCGGTGATGAAGGCGAAGGAATTGGTTCCCGAGTCCTTGGAGCTGCTGGACCAACTGAAGAAGCTGCGAACGTAGGTGTAGGGGACGGCTAAATGCATAAATGTATAGTAGGCCTTATTAAGAGGCGTGAGTTTCAGGGGGGCAGCCCGTTTGCTTCCACTGGGGCCATGGGGAGGGCTACTGATATTATTTTCTGAAAAGGTAATATTAACTTTAATTATTAAAGTGATACAAAAATATTAGTTAAAATATAGACTAAATGGTGAGACGGCTCAGCCTTCTAATATTTACTAACGTTCACTAGAAGTATTCATTCACGAATATTGACAATAAGTTTATTGTAATTAAGTCAATATACAATTACAATAAGCTAAGTCACTAAAAGTATTCATTCACTAATATTGACAAACTTAGCCTTTCCATACGTAGGTGTAGCAACTTTCCAGTTAATCAGTGCTTTTTCTTTCTAGCCCCTCCTAATTCCATTGTTAGGCAAGTCCCTTGAGCCTATAGACTGTAACAAACATACAAACAAACAACAGGTGTCCTGAAAATAGGGACAAATCACGCTCCCTTTGTTTATGTTTTTACTGGCCAGGGGCTGGTCAAATAGGCTAAAGGGACTTTCCCAACTTCCTTTGTATAAGTTGTAACAGTTCAGGGGCTGGTCAAATAGGCTAAAGGGACTTTCCCAACCGTGACAGGAGGGATGATGAACTGTACGCCAAGCAATAAACTGTACGAGCAATGAACTGTACTGAGGGATGATGAACTGTACGCCAAAACTGCACGCCGAACTGTACGCCAAGCAATGAACTGTACTGAGGGATGATGAACTGTACGCCAAGCAATGAACTGTACGAGCAATGAACTGTACTGAGGGATGATGAACTGTACGCCAAGCAATGAACTGTACGAGCAATCAACTGTACTGAGGGATGATGAACTGTACGCCAAGCAATGAACTGTACTGAGGGATGATGAACTGTACGCCAAGCAATGAACTGTACTGAGGGATGATGAACTGTACGCCAAGCAATGAACTGTACTGAGGGATGATGAACTGTACGCCAAGCAATGAACTGTACGCCAAGCAATGAACTGTACTGAGGGATGATGAACTGTACGCCAAGCAATGAACTGTACTGAGGGATGATGAACTGTACTCCAAGCAATGAACTGTACTGAGGGAACTGTACTGAGGGACTTTCCCAACCCTGGCAGGAAGGATGATGAACTGTACGCCAAGCAATGAACTGTACGCCAAGCAATGAACTGTACGCCAAGCAAATAGGCTAAAAGGACTTTCCCACCCCTGACAGGAAGGATGATGAACTGTACGCCAAGCAATGAACTGTACGCCAAGCAAATAGGCTAAAAGGACTTTCCCAACCCTGACAGGAAGGATGATGAACTGTACGCCAAGCAATCGTTTTATCAACGGGGGCCCTGAATTCGTGCAACTGTCTTAATTTAATTCTAGGACTATGATTTGATAATAATCCCAATTGAGATGATAATTTAATTGTTACCTTTGAAAGCACTGTTGAACAATTATTAATATAATGATTTTCTACTTTGTCATGTGCTTGCTTGCTTGCGTACATACACATTTGAATCATTTTGTTTGCGTACATGCACAATATAATATTTTCTACTTGGTCCTGTGCTTGCTTGCTTGCTTGCTTGCTTGCTTGCTTGCTTGCTTGCTTGCATACATACACAATTGAATCATTTTGTTTGCGTACATGCACAATGAAATATTTTTCTACTTGGTCCTGTACTTGCTTGCTTGCTTGCTGGCTTTCTTGCTGGCTTGCTTGCTTGCTTGCTTGCGTACATACATTAATGAACCACTCGGTGCGAACCCGGTGCGATGCGCTGCCCCCCAAACCTCACAGAGCGCGAAGCGCAGAGCCTGGGTGGGTCGTGGTGGCAGTACTGACTAGTTAAGCCAGGCACATGCGTCGCCATGCAGCCACGGAATGGCGACGCGTTTCCCCCCCCAAAACAGCGTCAAGCTTTATATTGACGAGGATTCAGTCATATTCTACCGGGTCTTGCGCCTGTTTGCGTACATGTACGTATGCGTATGTTGCAGTCCAGTGGTAGGCTATATGGACTTGCCCAACAGTGACAGGAAGGGCTAAAAAGAAAAGGCATTGCGTGGGTACATGCAACGTGTTCACTAGACTTTGTCCATTCCTTAGTGAAATGTTACGCACACCCAGTGGGTAGCTAGGAAGTTGTGTTCTAGTACCTATAATAGGAAGTTTTTGTAATCTGCCCAGGGTACTACTTCTTGCCGAATTGGTCTGCGCTTAAAGCGCACAAACGTCAAATTGGTCAGCGCTTGAAGTGCAAAAAGCGCAAAAACTGCGTTGAACGCGCAGACTAGAGGGGCTCAAAGAAGCAGCGCGGCACCGCGCTGCCGCGCGCGCTTAGTAGTACCCTAAATCTGCCACGTAATCTGCCACGCATATAATCTTTGTAATCTACCCCTTGTAATCTGCCCCGCACACCCTACTGATTTCCACCGTAGTCTGGTGCTCTGTTGCTTCTTCTTTTTTACCCCGCACACCCTACTGCTTTTTCTTTTTAAGCCCTTCCTACACGGTTGGGCAAGTCCATTCAGCCTATTTGGCCTACCCCTGGACTGTCATATACGTACACCCTACTGATTTTCATTGTAGGCTGGTACTCTATTGCAAACTTGATATGGACGAGGGTTCAGATGGGGACGTAGTCCCTCTATACCTGAATCTGCCCCACACATATTTTGTATAATCTGCCCCTTGTAATCTGCCCCGTACACCCTACTGATTTCCACCGCAGGTTGGTGCTCTATTGCAAGCTTGATATGGACGAGGGCTCAGATGGGGATGCTGTCCCGCTCTACCTGAATCTACCCCACACATATTTTGTATAATCTGCCCCTTGTAATCTGCCCCGCGCACCCTACTGATTTCCACCGTAGGTTGGTGCTCTACTGCAAACTTGATATGGACGAGGGTTCAGATGGGGATGTAGTCCCTCTCTACCTGAATCTGCCCCACACATATTTTGTATAATCTGCCCCTTGTAATCTGCCCCGCACACCCTACCGAATTCCACCGTAGGTTGGTGCTCTACTGCAAACTTGATATGGACGAGGGTTCAGTTGGGGATGCGGTCCCTCTCTACCTGAAGTACCTCCCAGCTGAGCTGGAGCGGCTCTCTCTGGAAGGAGTCGCCTTAGAGGTGTGCCCGCAGCATCACCGTAAAAACAGCGAGCAGGAGGGCAGTGCTAGCGTTGGCGCAGAGAGCGCTGAAGTCCCCTGTCCTCTGCCCGCTGTCCTGACGGGCCTCAAGCACCTTGAGCTAGTAGGTTGCACCGTTGTTACCCAGGGCCCCTGTCGGTAAAACGACTGTTTGGGGTTCAGTTCATCAGTTTATTTTCTTTTGAAGCCCTTCCTAACACAGTTGGGCAAGTCCCTTGAGCCTATTTGGCCTACCCCTGGACTGTAACACACACACTGTTGGAGCACAAGCCTGGCGTATGTCCTTACAGCCTATTTGGCTAACCCTGGACTGTAAACATATATACATTCAGCGTGCATAGCATTGTATGTATGAATGTATGTATGTATGCATGTATGTATGTATGTATGTAAGTATGTTTGTTTGTTTGTTTGTTTGTATGTAGCAAATGTATGTATCGTATTTAGGTAGGTAGGTAGCGTATGTATGTATGCATGTATGTATGCACGACCACCCCCAATTATGTCACCATTTTGTCACAATTCCGTCACCATTTTGTCACCATTCCGTCACCATTTGTCACCATTCTGTCACCATTCCGTCACCATTCTGTCACAATTATGTCACCATTTTGTCACCATTCTTTCACCATTCTGTCACCATTTGTTACCATTCCGTCACCATTCCGTCACCATTCCGTCACCATTCCTTCACCATTCCGTCACCAATCCGGCACCATTCCGCCACCATTCCGTCACCATTCCATCGCCATTCCGTCGCTGCATGGCAACGCATTGTAACCCTGAACACCCCGGGCTCCATGCTTTGCGCTCCGCCATGCAATGCTACGGAATAATCCTGAAATCAGGCTTGAGTAGCCCAAGTAGCTACTAAATCTGACCTCCAGAAATCTAAAGAAGAAAAAAATACTGAAGGCCATCAGGTACCACTGCCATTTTCAACATGTGTATAATATTTATCTTCTTCTACTTCTTACATATCTACAGCCCCTTTCAGTGATATACAATGGTCTAGTGGTAGACCAGATTGCTTGAGGATGAGAGTCGGGGGTTTGACTCTTCCTTCGGTCGCTCTTGGCGTTGCAGGT
This sequence comes from Chlamydomonas sp. ICE-L, assembly GCA_013435795.1. NCBI lineage: Eukaryota > Viridiplantae > Chlorophyta > Chlorophyceae > Chlamydomonadales > Chlamydomonadaceae > Chlamydomonas > Chlamydomonas sp. ICE-L. The sequence continues at coordinate 15,950,522 of JACBWV010000610.1, read as the reverse complement.
CGTCGTCAACCACGATGGTAGCTTGTCCAGTTGAGGTAGGAGACCGCTCCCCACCCGCGAACGACGGGCTCCCTTAACACCACGCCCCACCAGGCGGTATCGTTACTTCTTGACGCTTTTATGTGTGTGACATGTTGCAGATTGAGCGATTGGTGCGACCCCAGTGCTGCCCCCCGAACCCACGGGGCTCTGCGCTTCACGCTCCGCCCTATGCCATGTTATTCCACAATCCTGAAGCCAGGCTTGCGTCGCAAATTTTGATACCCATCTGGACCTACAGAAACCCTATAAAAACCCTACAACCCTACAACCTACAAAAACCCTACAACCCTACAGGAACCCTGGAACCCTACAACCTACAGGAACCCCCCCAAAATATATTACATTACATTGTCATCAACAGGGTGTTGTTGGCCCAAGACAAGCCCGCTCCGCAACATCCGGGAGGGGTCTTCCAACAAACCCTCAGAAAAAGAAAGGCAATATTAAATCAAAACTGCTCATTTACTTTTCAGAATGAGTAGGGATCGGCAATGTGATATCATATGGTATCATGTCATCATATGATGTCATATGATATCATATCATGCAGGCGGTTTGACTAGGGGGCATCATATGATATCATATCATATCATGCAGGCGGTTTGACTAGGGGGCATCATATGATATCATATCATGCAGGCGGTTTGACTAGGGGGCATCATATGATATCATATCATGCAGGCGGTTTGACTAGGGGGCATCATATGATATGATATCATATCATGCAGGCAGTTTGACTAGGGGGCATCATATGATATGATATCATATCATGCAGGCAGTTTGACTAGGGGGCATCATATGATATGATATCATATCATGCAGGCAGTTTGACTAGGGGGCATCATATGATATCATATCATGCAGGCGGTTTGACTAGGGGGCATCATATGATATCATATCATGCAGGCAGTTTGACTAGGGGGCATCATATGATATCATATCATGCAGGCAGTTTGACTAGGGGGCATCATATGATATCATATCATGCAGGCGGTTTGCCTAGGGGGCATCATATGATATCATATCATATCATGCAGGCGGTTTGACTAGGTGACTTTGGCCTGGGGCATCATATCATATGATATTAAATCATATGATTTTTGTATGATATCATATGATATCATACTCGTCTTTGGTCAACATCATATGATTTGCCGTTCCCTAAGAATGAGTGTGTCATGAGGATGGCGCACTACAGCACCTGTTAAGAACTGAAAAACACTGTGCTAAAAACTGTGCTCCCCGTCTTCCAATTCCAAGTCTCTCTGTGCGAGGCACACGGAAATCAAAAAGCACACGAAGATCTTTGGGTGTGCGACACGTCGCAAATGGGCGACTTGGTGCGACCCAGTGTGGTGTGCTGCCCCCCAACCCCCCCCCCAGGTCTCCACGCTTAGCACTCCGCCCTATTCTTTGCTACGCCACAATTCTGAAATCAGGCTTGCGCCGCAACTTTTGCTACACACCTGGAACCTGAGTAATACTCTGCAGAAACTTAACCGAAATCTAAATAAAACTGCGTATTTACTGCTCAGGATGAGTGCAGCATGGGTAATGGCGCACTACTTAACACATTGAGGATTGAAAGAAACTGTGGGCAATGCCCCCCCCCCCCCCCCCCCCCCCCCCCCCCCCCCCCGGGGCTCCTTGCTCCGCCCTCATCCCGTGCTACGCCAAAATTCTGAAATCAGGCTTGCACCGCAACTTGTGCTACACAACTGGAACCTAAGCAATACACTACAGAAACCTAAGCAAATGCTAAATAAACTGCTAATTTACTGTTCAGGATGAGTGTAGCATGGAGGATGGTGCACTACAGCACCTGTTGAGAAATAGCTCTGGCCTCCGGCACTTGGAACTCAATGAGGTATGGGGAGAGGGGTGTCATTGTGCGTTGTTTTGGTCGCTAGAATTAGGCATACTGCAGTGAACAAGAGCTATGAGAAGGAAAACAGCACCTGTTGAGAAAATAGCTCTGGACTCCAGCGCTTGGAACTCAATGAGGTATGGGGAGAGGGGGGTAAGTGAACATTGTTTCCGTGGCTAGAATCAATCAGGCACGCTGCAGTGTTTTAATAGTTCAGTTTTTAATAGGTAGGTTTTAATAGAATTAGTTTTGCGAGCGATAGACCTTGAATCATCATTATGAAAAAGGTGATTCAACTTAGGGAAGCCCATAATTAAGAAGTTGGCATGTTTCACTTGACCTACTTCCCACCAATTGAGCGAACCCAAACTTGATTATTTATATATTGAACTGATGTGGTTGGGCAACTCTATGCCAAAAATATTTGTCTTTGGACTGGAGGCCATAAGCTAAAACCATGCGATTCATGCTCACCAAGACTTGGGCACCTATGGATATAAATAAGCTATGTTAGGCTATAAAAACTTTAAAAGCTATAAAAACACTAAACTGCTGTCCCTGGAGGAGGCCTACAACCATAATGGTAGAGAGAAAAACTTTCAGATTTGAAAAAGAAAATGCACTGTCTTCCCAGGGCTTGACAAACTGCACCCCCCCTAAAAACTGCACCCCCCCAGGGCTTGACAAACTGCACCCCCCCCCAAAACGTGCACCCCCCCAGGGCTTGACAAACTGCACCCCCCCAAAAACTGCACCCCCCAAAAAACTGCACCCCCCCAGGGCTTGACAAACTGCAACCCCCCAAAACGTGCACCCCCCCAAAAAGTGTACCCCCCCAGGGCTTGACAAACTGCACCCCCCCAAAAAGTGCACCCCCCCCAGGGCTTGACAAACTGCACCCCCCCAAAAGGTGCACCCCCCCAGGGCTTGCCAAACTGCACCCCCCCAAAAACTGCACCCCCCCCAGGGCTTGACAAACTGCACCCTCCCAAAAAGTGCCACCCCCCCAAAAACTTGCCACCCCCCAGGGCTTGACAAACTTGCACCCCCCAAAACTGCACCCCCCAGGCTTGACAAACTGCGGTCCCCCAAACGCTGCACCCCCCCAAAACGAGCACTCCCCTAGGGCTTGACAAACTGCACCCCCCCAAAAAATGCACCCCCCCAGGGCTTGACAAACTGCACCCCCCCCAACAGTGCACCCCCCCAGGGCTTGACAACTGCACCCCCCCAAAAAGTGCACCTCCCCAAAAAGTACACCCCCCCAGTGCTTGACAAAGTGCACCCCCCAAAAACTGCACCCCCCCAAACGTGCACCCCCCCTGGCTTGACAAACTGCAATCCCCCCCAAAAAACGCACCCCCCCAAAAACTGCATCCCCCCAGGGCTTGAACAAACTGCACCCCCCAAAGACTGCACCCCCCCAGGGCTTGACCAAACTGCACCCCCCCAAAAACTGCACCCCCCCAGGCTTGACAAACTGCACCCCCCCAAAAAGTGCACCCCCCCAGGGCTTGACAAACTGCCACCCCCCCAAAAAGTGTACCCCCCAGGGCTTGACAAACTGCACCCCCCCAAATATTGCACCCCCCCAGGGCTTGACAAACTGCACCCCCCCAAAAGGTGCACCCCCCCAGGGCTTGACAAACTGCACCCCCCCAAAAACTGCACCCCCCCAGGGCTTGACAAACTGCGTCCCCCCAAAAACTGCACCCCCCCAAAACGTGCACCCCCCTAGGGCTTGACAAACTGCACCCCCGCAAAAACTGCACCCCCCCAGGGCTTGACAAACTGCACCCCCCCAAAAAAGTGCACCCCCCAGGGCTTGACAAACTGCACCCCCCCAAAAAGTGCACCCCCAAGGGCTTGACAAACTGCACCCCCCAAAAAGTGCACCCCCCCAGGGCTTGACAAACTGCACCCCCCCAAAAAGTGTACCCCCCCAGGGCTTGACAAACTGCACCCCCCCAAAAATTGCACCCCCCCAGGGCTTGACAAACTGCACCCCACCAAAAGGTGCACCCCCCCCCCAGTGCTTGACAAAGTGCACCCCCCCAAAAACTGCACCCCCCCCAGGGCTTGACAAACTGCGTCCCCCCAAAAACTGCACCCCCCCAAAACGTGCACCCCCTAGGGCTTGACAAACTGCACCCCCGCAAAAAAACTGTACCCCCCAGGGCTTGACAAACTGCACCCCCCCAAAAAGTGCACCCCCCCAGGGCTTGACAAACTGCACACCCCCCCAAAAAGTGCACCCCCCAGGGCTTGACAAACTGCAACCCCCCCAAAAAGTGCACCCCCCCAGGGCTTGACAAACTGCACCCCCCCAAAAAGTGCACCCCCCCAGGGCTTGACAAACTGCACCCCCCCAAAAAGTGCACCCCCCCAGGGCTTGACAAACTGCACCCCCCCAAGTGGCACCCCCCCCGGGCTTGACAAAGTGACCCCCCCAAACAGGGCACCCCCCCCAGGGCCTTGACAATGCACCCCCCCGAAAATTCTTGCACCCCCCTCCAAAAGTGCACCCCCCCGGGCTTTGACAAACTGCAGCACCCCCCCAAAAACTAATCTGCAGCACCCCCCCAAAAAGTGCACCCCCCCAGGGCTTGACAAACTGCACCCCCCAAAAACTGCACCCCCCCAGGGCTTGACAAACTGCACCCCCCCCCAAAAAACTGCACCCCCCAAAATGTGCACCCCCCAACAACTGCACCCCCCCAGTGCTTGACAAACTGCAACGCACCCCAAAGATGGCCCAAAAACTGCACCCCCCAAAGTGCACCCCCCCCAGGCTTTGACAACTGGCAACCCCCCAAAAAGTGCACTCGCCCCAGGCTGCAAAGTGCACCCCCCCAAAAAGTGCTTTCCCTCCCCCCAAAAACTGCATCTGCACCCCCCAGGGCTTGAACAAACTGCACCCCCCCCAAAAAAGTGCAACCCCCCCCAGGGCTTGACAAACTGCACCCCCCCAAAAAGTGCACCCCCCCCAGGGCTTGACAAACTGCACCCCCCCAAAAAGTGCACCCCACCAAAAACTGCACCCCCCCAGGGCTTGACAAACTGCACCCCCCCAAAAACTGCACCCCCCTAGGGCTTGACAAACGCTGGCCTGGCCTCCGCCTTGGTTATCATATTGACACAATTTACTATAAATTACCTTCTACAGCGGCCTCCAACAGATTTTGAGGTTCCCCCCCCCCCACCCACCCACCCACCCACCCCAGGTTACAGGCTTGACAAACGGTGGCTTGGCTTCCGCCTTGCACAGCTTAGGTAAGTTAGAGTACCTGGCTGTGGCAGCAGGACAACGTCAGGAAGCATGTGTGCAGGTCAATGAGGTCACTAGCTGGCTGCAGCAATCTGGCATTACTGGCAGTAGTGGAGCTAGCTGTCTGCAGCAATCTGGCATTACTGGCAGGAATGGAGCAAGCTGGCTGCAGCAAGCTGGCATTACTGGCAGTAGTGGAGCATGTAAGGAGGGGAGTGCGACTACCAAGGGTGATGGCAGGCTGAGCAGCCTCTTCTTCTCTCAGCTGCAGCATGCATTGGGATCATCTGCTGGGAGCCTGAGACACTTAGAGTGGACTGTTGGTGAAGGACTTAAAGTGGATCAAGTGAGTGTTCGTATGGCATGCTTAGTGTGTGTGAGTGTGTGTGTGTGTGTGTGTGTGTGTGTGTGCGTGCGTGCGTGTGTGCGTGTATGTGTGTGTGTGTGGGCGAGTGTGTGTGTGTGTATGTGTGTGTGGGCGTGTGTACGTATGTGTGTGTGTGTGCGTGTGCGTGTGGACAAAGGAAACGGCAGACTGTGCAGCCTCTTGTTCTCTCAGCTGCAGCATGCTTTGGGATCATCCGCTGGAGCTTGCGCCACTTAGAAAGGGCTGTCGGTGAAGGACTTCCAGTGGATCAAGTGAGTGTTCGAATTGCATGCGTATTGTGTGTGTGCATGAGTTTGTGTATGTGTGTGTGTATGTGGGCGTTTGTGTTTGTGTGTGTGTGTGTGTGTGTTTGTACGTAGGGAACGGCAGTCTGTGCAGCCTCTTCTTCTCTCAGCTCCAGCATGCCTTGGGAGCATCTGCTGGGAGCCTGTGCCACTTAGAGTGGTCTGTCGGTGAAGGGCTTGCAGTTGATCAAGTGAGTGTTTACATTGCATGCGTATTGTGTGTGTGCATGAGTTTGTGTATGTGTGTGTGTATGTGGGCGTGTGTGTATGTGTGTGTGTGTGTGTGTGTGTGTGTGTGTGTGTGTGCGTGTGTGTGTGTGTACGTATTGTGTGTGTGTGTCTGTACGTATTGTGTGTGTGTGTGTTTGTACGTAGGGAACGGCAGTCTGTGCAGCCTCTTATTCTCTCAGCTCCAGCATGCCTTGGGATCATCTGCTGGGAGCCTGTGCCTCTTAGAGTGGACTGTCGATGATGGACTTGCAGTTGATCGAGTGAGTGTTTATATTGCATGCGTATTGTGTGTGTGTGTACGTGTGCGTGTGTGTGTGTGTGTTCGTATTGCATGCATATTGTGTGTGCGTGTGTGTACATAGGAAACAGCAGACTGTGCAGCCTCTTCTTCTCTCAGCTGCAACATTCCTGCGCCACTTAGAGTGGACTGTCGGTGACGGACTTACAGTTGATCAAGTGAGTGTTCGTATGGCATGCTTATTGTGTGTGTGCGTGTGCGTGTGTGTGTGTATGTGGGTGTGTATGTGGGTGTGTGCGTGTCTGTGTTTGTGTGTGTGCGTGTGTGTGTAAGGATATAAGAAACGGCAGACTGTGCAGCCTCGTCTTTTCTCAGCTCCAGCATGGGTACGGGACAGTTGGCTTCTGTGTCAGACTTTGTGTGGTCAGTCGCACGCACGCACAATCAAACAACGGGGTGACCCTGGGGCTCCCGCCCCAGAAGGGGGGGCCTCACCAAAACAGAAACACTGTCTAACCCCCAACTGCCTGTGTTTTAGTGTACGAATATCATTGACTTCTCATTCACATCATCTTCATACCCCACCACACTAACACCAACCCACACACACACCCCACTAACACCCCACCCACACACCCCACCCACACACCCCGCCCCAAGCAAATTGTGTTGTGAATTCCATGGCGGTGGTTGGGAGCAACCTGCAGTAGCAAGTACCAACCCACACCCACCCTACCCACACAAACACCAACCCACACACACACCTCACACACACACCCCACACACGTACCCCACACACACACCACCCCATGCGAATTGTGGTGTGAATTCCATGGCGATGGTTGGGAGCAACCTGCAGTATCTGCACCAACCCACACACACCCCACACACACAAACACCAACCCACACCCACACCCTACTCACACCCACACCTCACCCACACACACCACCTACATTCCCCACCCGCACACCCCACTCCAGGCGAATTGTGTTGTGAATTCCATGGCGAGGGTTGGTGGCAACCTGCAGTATCTGCACCAACCCACCCACACCCCACACACACTAACACCAACCCACACCCACACCCTACTCACACCCCACACACCCACACCTCACCCACACACACCACCTACATTCCCCACCCGCACACCCCACTCCAGGCGAATTGTGTTGTAAATTCCATGGCGAGGGTTGGTGGCAACCTGCAGTATCTGCACCAACCCACACACACCCCACACACACAAACACCAACCCACACCCACACCCTACTCACACCCCACACACCCACACCCACACCTCACCCACACACACCACACACACCACCTACATTGCCCACCTGCACACCCCACCCCAGGCGAATTGTGTTGTGAATTCCATGGCGAGGGTTGGTGGCAACCTGCAGTATCTGCACCAACCCACACACACCCCACACACACAAACACCAACCCACACCCACACCCTACTCATACCCCACACACCCACACCCACACCTCACCCACACACACCACACACACCACCTGCATTCCCCACCCGCACACCCCACCCCAGGCGAATTGTGTTGTGAATTCCATGGCGAGGGTTGGGAGCAACCTGCAGTACCTGCACCTCCACGTATCGGAACCCGCCCTCAGCTCTTCTAAGACTGAGGATGCTAGCAGTGATGGGGGTCTGACAGAGGAGGAAGCGTTGCAGCTGAAGTCGGAGTACGCCAAGGCTCAAGCTTGGCGCAATGCTCTTGAGCAGAGGCTACCGTTGTGTCACATTGCAAGACACGGGGCAATGGTCAATTTTGATGTGTGGGAAGACCGTCTACTAGTGGACTACTAGGATCGTGTAAGCCCATACGTGTGGGAAGACCGACTACTGGTGGACTACTAGGAGCATGTAGGCCCAGTGGTGGTGGTGGTGGTGTAGGGTGATGTGTGGACAGACCGTTTACTGGTGGACTACTAGGAGCACATAGGCCCCGTGGTGGTGGTGGTGAAGGGTGATGTGTGGGAAGACTGTGTACTAGTGGACTACTAGGAGCACATAGGCCCCGTGGTGGTGGTGGTGAAGGGTGATGTGTGGGAAGACTGTGTACTAGTGGACTACTAGGAGCACATAGGCCCCGTGGTGGTGGTGGTGAAGGGTGATGTGTGGGAAGACTGTGTACTAGTGGACTACTAGGAGCACATAGGCCCCGTGGTGGTGGTGGTGAAGGGTGATGTGTGGGAAGACTGTGTACTAGTGGACTACTCCAGGAGGGGTCTTCCAACTTTTAATTATTACTTATATTAAATGTATAGCGAGACTACGTCTTCAAGCTTACCACTTCACTGTTGAATCAGCAAGGAGTAGCCCTCGTTCTAGCAGAATTTGCAGGTGCTGTGATCAGGTTGGTTGACGGTAGAAGAAGAGTGGTCGAAGATGAAATGCATTAGAATGGCCGATATACGCTGAGGATATAAATAATATTTGTGAGAAAATGAAAATTGAACCTGAATTGGTGGATAAAGGCTCTAGCATGAATCTGGTCGTGAATCCTGATTCCTTTGAAGGATGCAAATACTTCATACAATTTAAAAAAATGCGATGCGAATCCTGTACGGATCGCACAATTAAATTATCATCCCAGATAAGACGATGATTTAATTATCCTGTAGAATTAAATGAGCACTGTAGCATGACCTCAGGTCCCCCGTCAGTAAACTATTGTTTGGGGTTCAGTTCAGCATTGATTTGTCTTTGTTTAGCCCTTCCTTTCACGGTGGGGCAAGTCTATTTAGTCTATTTGGCCTACCCCTGGAATGTAACATAACATACCGTACTCAAAATTATAGACCGTATGCGCCTTAAGTAATGGCAAATGGTTTGGATAACGACCCTTGGCCAAACCATTTCGAACCTGAGACCAGTCCAGCTGGTTTTTCGATGCCAAGTTACGGTTACTACTGTACTAGGCAGTACAATGGTTTGAATTGTTTTAACCTCCTACAAATGGCAGCGCTCGAGCTGCTGAACTGAGCTGCTGAATGGATACGAGGCGCGCTATATGGTGCCCAGCGACTCTTCGAAGAGGAGGTCAGTCCTACTAACACCCTCCCTCCCTCCCTACCTCCTTCCATTGCCATGGAGAGCGTTGGAGAGTTGGAGCGATGAAGAGATTACCCCCTGCAGGATTGTGTGATGCAGTGAACACGGCATAATCGCGCTCTTGCTCATCTGATCTTGATTTTAATTTAATTGTTACATGGATTTACTCCAAGCACTGCATGGCCAGGCAGCCCACCTCAGCTCATGATTTTAATTTAATTGTTATATACTGGATGGTCAGCCAGCCCACCTCTGCTCCTGATTTAATTGCATTGTTTGATGGATTTATTCCAAGTACTGGATAGTCAAGCAGTCTGCATCTGCTCCTGATTTTAATTCAATTGTTACATGCTGGATGGTCAGCTGATATTCCCGTGTGCACCATCCTCTTAGTCCCTCACAAACCCACATATGCCCACAATGCCCTCCTAAATCACCCATGGGCTATGGAACTAGCCACTCTGCCTCCCAAGGCCAAACCCCTCACCCCCTCCCTAATCTGGACGGGGGGCAAACTCACCCCCGCCAAGAGACACAGGGAAACCTACAAACTCATTGCCATCCCAAACCCAGCTGGCCATGCCAAGTACCTCCACAACCCACCCACCACATGGGCCCAAACCATGAGGGACACGGGGGCCACTTCCTGACTTCCACCCCACGACCAGGTCCCCCCCCCTCCCAACTGGGCCTTCCTACCACCCACCTACCCAAGGCACTTAGCCCCCTCCTTAAGACCTGGGCTCAACAACCCACCCCCATGCAGATAGACCCCACACCCATAACACCCCCCGTACTCCTGTGCGCACATGCTATCCTACAAGCACGAGGCCTCGCTCTATACACAGATGGAAGTGCCATCATAGACAAAGACGGCGTCCTACGCCTAGGGGCAGGCGTATACTCCCTCAGGGCCGCTGCACGTTGCCTCCGCATAGACCCTGGCGGACAGGGCATCACTGCCGACATCAATCGCGCCGAACTCGTGGCAATTCAACAAGCACTCATACACTCCGAAATAGATGAAGAACTCACCATCTACTCCAACAGCTTATGCTCCTTGCAGCTTATTAACCTGCACATTTACCATCCCAGCAGGACCCGGGAAAACAAACACCGCGACCTCCTGCAAGACATCGCCATCCACATTATCAACAGACACAACGCTGCTGATACCACACGCCTGCTTAAGGTCCGATCTCACTCAGGAATCGTAGGGAATGACGAGGCAGACACGCTCGTGAAAGAAGCGACGACAGGATACAATGTAATTGGGCCAGTTAAAACAGGGGAACACGCGCACCTCAACATGCATTGGCCGTCTGTCCAGCCCCCCAAATCTATTAATGGGGACCAGCCCCCCCGGCACCCGGCCAATTATCTCACCAAGGGTATCAAGGCCAGAGATCTCTGATCAAGGCTAACCTCCCCACCCCCCTGCACACCGGGCATGCCAACACCACGGGCATATACTCCTCCATGTGGGAGCAAGCCAACCCCTTCCTCCTCCCTCATGCTAGTAATCGTTTCTGGCAATCCACCGACATCAAATGGTGGCAAAAAATACAAACCCGCAAGGCTAGGTGGGGACGCTTATGGACTAGGAAACTGGCGTACAGATACAAACGCCCCTATGGTACCAGCACTAGCCCCCCCTCTGATGATAACTGCCCTCTTTGTCGCAAAGCACAGGACGGAGCTGGCCATATTCTTGCTGGGTGCAGCCACCCTGTCTTCAAAGGAATGTTTATTAACAGACATAATAAAGCGGTCAAACTCATCCAAAAGGCAGTAGCCAAAGGAGCTCTGGGGGCTCTCCCCATGTACATGGATGCAGGCACTTGTAAAGCGACCTCCGACATTCCCACGAGACCCCCAACCACCCTCAAACCCCCTGATCTTCCCCAAGCCACATGGGATAAATACAGGCCTGATCTCCTCCTCATTGACGACGAATCCAAACCTAGACAAGCCTACCTAGTTGAACTGGGCTACTGCTCAGACACTAACCACCAAATCAAATTCCTGGAAAAGAGCGTTCAGTATAAGGAGCTCCAACGTATCCTTCAACAACAAGGATTCCTTGTCCACTACCTAGTCTTCACTATAGGTACCACTGGTACCATACCAATCACAACTATTACCAATCTTAGGGATCAGTCGCGAACACGTAGACAAACTCATCTCTAAGCTGCACAGAGAATCTATCGCCTCCTGTACCAGCATTCTTGCCACACGTCGCATGAAGGAGTCCCTCCCGCCTGGAGGGTGACACTTACTATGTCTGCCATGGTGACTTTCCCCAGCTGCGGCGTACGGGAGGGTCCCCTTAACACCACGCCCCTCCAGGCGTTATCTTTTTTTTGTGCATTGTTTGATGGATTTATTCCAAGTACTAGATAGTCAGGCAGTCTACATCTGCTCCTGATTTTAATTCAATTGTTACTAGCTGGATGGTCAGCCAGCCCACCTCTGCTCCTGACTTGAATTGTTACATGGTTTTACAGCAAGCTTAGGCAGACTACTTTGTGAACATATAACAAGTGAATGTAATTATGTGACAAAAGCATGTACGGTAACCAAAACGACAATTTGACAACTGGATTTCAGACTCAACTTGAGTCAGTGCCAGCCATGGACGGATGGAACCCTTTGCCAAGTAATTTTTGCCATGCTTTTTTGGGACCCATTTAAGGAAAAGGTACCCTTTTTTGTTTTTTAAGATGTGAAAGGACTTTCACCCCAGGAGGTGGGTCTTCCGACACAAACCAGCGACACGGAGGATTCAGTTCGAATGGTGGTGCCACTCCTACAATTTGCAAAGTAGGCGCACTTATGTATGGTGGGCCTACTTGGTGCACATGGGAAGTACTGTACATCTCACTCACACTGTGGAACGACCACATCACACTTGTAACTCAGCCCGAGTGTCCCGCCATCTGAGATACCAACCCACGACCAAACGAACATTCACCAATACCCCTGTTGACCACGGCAGACAAGCTCCCTGCCATGGTCGTTAGAGGCGGAATCAAGGAGACATAACTAGACAACCACCACGAGGGCAGAAATCCCACGGTACCTCCCTGCAAGGTTTGCTTAGGGCCAGGACGCCAAAATGCTGAGGAATAGAACCTCACCACCCCCTTCCTACTCTCGCAAGTATGGTCGATACAGCAAGGGTACTGTAGATCACAAGGGATGTAGAACACACCACATTTGCAACTCAGCCTGCGTGTCCTGCGATTTAACGCCGCCCCCTAAACGCTAAGGTAAACCTCGGCAAGACAGGAAAAGAGCAATCTCCCGTGGAACTGTGGTCCGGGCGATTTTCACGCCCAGACCAGTCTAGGCGAATTTCACGCCCAGACCAGGGTGGTGGTGTGGGGGGGTATGGGGGTGAGGGGTGTGTTGTGGAGGTATGGGTGGGTGGTAAGTTGTAAGAACGTGTAGTGATAGGGGGGGGAGTATGTGGTTATGGGTGATGTGGTGGGGGAGTGAGTGTGGGTTTGGTGGTGAAGAGGGGAGGTGTGTGTGTGTGTGTGTGTTTTTGAGGGGGTGATTTACAGGCCCAGACCGGTCTAGGCGATTTGCACGCCCAGACCAGGGTTGTGGTGGTGGGGTGGGGGTGAGGGATTACATTACATTACATGTTAAAGTCTACTTGACACCGCGAGGGTGTATGAGACTCTGTGCTTTAAACAAAAAGAAAAAGCACCCACAAAGCAAAAAACCCCATTACATCAGGGGTGTGTCGAGGACAAACAAACCAAACTCCCAACCACCGTTTTGGTGGCGTAGGTATTAAACCCCTTAGAGCCGGACCCAGATCTCAACCACTTACAGTGGCGGAGGTAAGAAGCTAACAAATGAGAAGTCACAAGAAGAAGAAAAAAAGGGATGATAAATTACGGTGCCACTAAGCAGTCCAGGGCTTCCTGTCTTGCTCTTCTACAAGTAGAAAGATAGTAGGGATGTGATGTGAAGGTTGGAGGTGGTATGTATTTGACAATACTTATTATTGCCATTACTTAAGGCGAGTGCGGATAGGCAATATTGCAGCAAGTAAGCATTTATGTCAGCACAAATTTCATTTATCAATATGTACGTATAATGGATCAACGGGAGCACTAAAGGATTCACTCGTTATTGTAAAGCTCGAGTTTCACTGCTCACCGTGTATTGTATGGCCTATTTTGCATGTTTTGCTCACATTTTGCTCATATTATTTTGCCTATTTAAATATATGATGGGTCTTTCAATCACTACTTACCATGTTACTTGAACTTGGACAGTTGGACTTGTTTACATGGCCCCAGCCTTTAATGCTGACTTTAAGGCTGCTCGCCGTCCTCGGCAGTAACATAACCAATTCAAACCAAAGTATTCTTATCACAACATATTTGTCTTCAAATAAACCAGAACATAACCTTCTATGTGTAGGGAACGGCAGTATGATATCATAAGATACCATGTCATCATATGATGCCATATGATGCCGCCAGTCTGACTAGGTCAAATTTACCATTTATACCGGTATACAATATCATTTATATACAATACCGGTATCATACATGACATCATACTCGCCTTTGGTCATCATATGATTTGCCGATCCCTATCTTTGTCTAGATCCACAATAACACTTTATCCCAATAAGTGCACGCTGCACTGTTAGTGAGTGCACTCAAATCATATTCAATATTGGGGAGTGGGCTTATCTTGGGCCAACACTGGCCTGCCTATGAAAATGTAATGTAATACCTGGTGTTGTTCAAAGATGCATGGTGTGCTAACAGCAGGGATCCAGCTTATGCAGAAGATGGGAGGATGACGGAGACAATCAATGATTATTAGGGGTGCATGCCACAACAACACACGTACAGCCTGGGAGTGTTCAGGGAGACATGGTGTGCTAACAGCAGGGATCCATCTTATGCAGAAGATGGGAGTATGACGGAGACAATCAATGATTATTAGGGGTGCATGCCACAACAACACACGTACAGCCTGGGAGTATGACGGAGACAATCAATGATTATTAGGGGTGCATGCCACAACAACACACGTACAGCCTGGGAGTATGACGGAGACAATCAATGATTATTAGGGGTGCATGCCACAACAACACACGTACAGCCTGGGAGTATGACGGAGACAATCAATGATTATTAGGGGTGCATGCCACAACAACACACGTACAGCCTGGGAGTATGACGGAGACAATCAATGATTATTAGGGGTGCATGCCACAACAACACACGTACAGCCTGGGAGTGTTCAGGGAGACATGGTGTGCTAAACCAATACGGAATTAGGGCTCAAAAATCCACAGAAGAAGGGGGTACGGTGAGAAATAGTAGGGATCAAAACAACATATTGACCATGTTACAGATATCTGAAGAAATGAGTGGCTAATTTGGACGGTGTTTAACACCTCAACATCAGGAGGTAGCATCCTCCACGAAAAGTTGATTCAAGCCGATCGATTTATTCCGAGTATAGGTTGTATGTGACATAATTATTCGCGATTTATTGAGCATGTTTTCAGATTTTTCTGGGCACTTCATTTAGGGGGGGGGGGGGGAGGGGGGGGGGGGGGGGGGGGGGGGGGGGGTCAGCCCTCATTTAGTTTTATTCTAACTTTT
The DNA here is from genome assembly GCA_013435795.1 of Chlamydomonas sp. ICE-L. NCBI lineage: Eukaryota > Viridiplantae > Chlorophyta > Chlorophyceae > Chlamydomonadales > Chlamydomonadaceae > Chlamydomonas > Chlamydomonas sp. ICE-L. The sequence goes on along the minus strand of JACBWV010000610.1, from coordinate 15,935,481 downwards.
TACTCAGACCTCCAAATGCAATTCTGAGACCACCCATGAGTAGGCCTTGGTAAGGGCAAACCATTGGCACCACTTTGGACCTCGTGAAATAAGTATATACCCCCCCCCCCCCAAACCCACCACCCCACACACAGCCCATTACATCCCAATGCAATTATAAGACCACCCATGAGTAGGCCTTGGTATGGGCAGCACACTGGCACCACTTTGGACCTCGTGCAGTAAGTATATACCCCCCCTCCCCCCCCCCCCCCCCCCCCCCCCCCCCACACACACACACCGACAGCAACCGAATCGAATCGAAACGCTGCCAACTGGACAACCTGGAGTGTGTGTGTGTGTGGGGGGGGTAGAACTGGTTTGTGACTATCATGCGATCCCTGCACTACAAATCCGAGGACGCCATTGTGTGCGCCATACTGTAAACCCTCTGAATCCATATCTTAGTTGTAAAAAAAAGGTATTTCTATTTAAAGGGGGGGGGGGGGGGGGGGGGGGGGGGGGGGGGGGGGGTCAGCCCCCCTCAGGTTTTTTAGGCTCGACGTTAGCAGTTTTATTTTTACTCCTGTCAACATGCAAAAATTGGCACAGTTTACCTCTCCTCTCCATTCTTTTCACACAATAAATGCAATGTTCTATCCATTATTGATTCCTAGCTGATTCAAACCTATTCGGCTTGGCTAGTTTAAATGCCCTACTAGTAGGGAACGGCAATATGATATCATATGATGCCGGCAGTCTGACTAGGCTAAAGTTACCATTTATATACAATATCATATGATGCAGTTTTATGATACCATATGATATCATATTTGCCTTTGGTCAACATCATGTGATATGCCGGTCCCTAGTCATTGCGCATAGGGAGTCTGAACACTACTACAACTAAAAAAAACAGCTAAAAAACAAGCAGCGAACCCTTGGAATGCCGGTCCTTTTATGCCGGTCCCTAGTCTTTACGCATAGGGAGTCTAGAAACTACTACAATAAAAACACAGGGCAACACAACAGCTAAACAACAAGCAGTAAACCCTTGGAATCCCAGTTGGGGGGGGAGGGGGGGGGGGGGGGGGGGGGGCAGAACTGGTTTGTGACTATCATGCGATCCCTGCACTACAAATCCGAGGACGCCATTGTGTGCGCCATACTGTAAACCCTCTAAATCCATATCTGAGTTGTAAAAAAAAAGGTATTTCTATTTAAAGGGGGGGGGGGGGGGGGGGGGGGGGGTCAGCCAAAGAACAGCTAAACAACAAGCAGCAAACCCTTGGAATCCCAGTTGATGCTCTGCAAAATGACTGCTGTCAGAAGCGCGTCACGAGAGTACAGTCTAGTCCCCGCTGGGAGGGACTGCTGGGCCCACACTTGGTCATTCCCACTCCCGATCACGAACAGATTTCCTGGGGCAGCAGCATCTGGGCTCCACCTGCGACTGAGGTGTTTGGTGGCAGTGTTTCTAATGTCAGATTTATGTAGGTGGCGGTATGGGTAGGGGTAGGGTTGGGGGTTGGGGTAGGGGTAGGGTAGGCTTGTTCAAAAGTCCCGATGCTGACGAAAATTAATTGGGCTAATAGCTTTTCCGTACCTGTCGCCTTTCACACTGGGCTATTTGGGGAATTCACGTCGCCAACTTACTGCGTTACACTTCACCTTTCTCCAATACCCGAGCCAGGTCCTGTAGAAGAGCTTTTATTTTTGATCTGCACCACGCGGCTTCGGCCGTTTTTGTACTTGGCCGCTTTCAAGCCCCCGCAAGCATGTCGTAGCATGGTGGGATTCAAGTGCTTCCAGCATGGTTTGTATACTAGACTCGTGTTGCATGCACAGGATACACCAATTCAAATCTGAACTGTCTCTTGGGTATGGGGTTCCATGCAAGGTGCCAAGTGCTCATGTAGGATGCTAGGGAAATAGAGACTAGATGCATCCAAGTGAGCATGTGTGCCCACAGCACACACCAACATCAGAGTACCACACCATGTGAAGTAGCCTGGATCTCTGGATACATCCATGCATGCACTAGGTTATTTTGGGGGGGGGTGCATTGTGTACTATAAGGGACTTGTGGCATGCCCCAAACACCCATGTTACTTGACTAGCCCAATGGAAAAAAATACAAACTGCTTTACATCTTCCTTTTCAAGGCTTCTTACAATATGATGGGACATGCATAAAACAAATCATCACTCAAGCACTCATCCTGCATAGTACCTGTGTGGTTTAAGAATATTGCTGTCCTGATTTATGTTTTAATCAAAAGACTTTTGAACAAGCCTAGGGGTAGAGGTAGGGTTGGGGTAGGGGGTTGGAGTGGGATAGCAATAGAGGTAGAGGTAGGGTTGGGGTAGGGGGTTGGAGTGGGATAGCAATAGAGGTAGAGGTAGGGTTGGGGTTAGGGGTTGGGTTGGGGTAGCCATAGGGGTAGAGGTAGGGTTGGGGTAGGGGGTTGGAGTGGGATAGCAATAGAGGTAGAGGTAGGGTTGGGGTTAGGGGTTGGGTTGGGGTAGCCATAGGGGTAGAGGTAGGGTTGGGGTAGGGGGTTGGAGTGGATAGTTAATAGAGGTATGCGGTAGGGTTTGGGTTAGGGGGTTGGGTGGGGTTAGCATAGGGGTCGCGGTCGGTTTGGCGTGTAGGGGTTGGGTGGATCGCAATGCGGTAGAGTAGGGTTGGGGTTAGGGTTGGGTTGGGTAAGCCATAGGGGTAGAGGTAGGGTTGGGGGTTAGGGTTTTGGGTTTGGGGGGGGGGGAAGTAGGTTGGGAGTTGGGGCCTCAGTCCACTAGCCACACACACACACAACTCTCCCAGGTAGAACAACCGGTCGATATTCCGGTCCTGGGGTATTTGATGTTCGGTATACCGGAGCCCGAAAATCCCAATGTCAGTTTGCCCAGAACTTTCTGCGAGTCCCTTCTGGTATGCACTGACCAATTATGAGGACGAGTTACGGTTAGACCGACCGGTATCCGACCTGGTTTTCCGGTATCCAACTCAGCTTTGTAGCTGAGCAGCTTTGTAGCTTTCATGGTGACTCATGCCCATTAGTTTCAGAACAGTTCGAACTTCTTCTCCCTTGACCTTCCCAACACCTGCCCTTCGAGGAAGAGGAAGATGAAGAGAAAGCACTTCCCTCCCTTTTTAACCCCTCCTGTTGGTTTTGGTCAGGGCTCTATTCGCCATGGAAATTTGAACTAAAAGCGTAGGTATTTAATGGCCTGACCACTCAATTGCACACTCGAGCTTCACTGGCTCTTCGCGTTTGTTGAAGCGACTAGGTGGTGTCGTTACCCCGCCTCAGCCTCTCGCGGAAGCACCTCCCCGCCCTTGTCCTTGAGTCTTTGAGTGGCGAGATGAAGAAAAAAAACAAATTAAGAAATAAAACCGGATTCTTCATCCTCTATATGATACCTGCAAGATTAAAAGGATGGTGCCATTTTGGTAAGAAGTCCCCCCCCCCCCCCCCTGCCCCAATGTGAAAAAAAACGGAAGGTAAAAAAAGGAAATGCTGCCAAAACCGGAGCTTTCTTGAAAATAAAAATAAAAAGTGCACCGGAAGGGTAAACACAGAGTTCCGTTATTGCCAGCACATTTCAGGAAGGCCTTTGTCCTACCCTGAACTCTCCACACTAAGGGCGCCTGGTGGCGCCTCTCGAATGAACTGAATTGAATCCTTAATTCAATGTATTTCAATTAATTTCAATTTCATTGTATTTAATGTTGTGTTGTTTTAATTCGATTTTTTTCCTTTAAATTGAATTTAATTAACGTGATTTGAATGCATGTAATTGCTTGAAATTTTAACAATTCGAATAGGATTAAATTGAATTTAATTTGATGTAATTGAATTTCATTGAATCCAAGGATGTTGCAGCTTTGTTGGCTGATTAAGTGACGAAAAAGAGAGTTTTTGAAGGGTTGTTGGGTTTTAAGCAGTACTGAACGTTCCTGTAATGTAATGCAATGCATATATGTAGATTGACTTCATTGTTAAGAATTCGATACAAGAAAAATGAGGCCAATCAGGGGTCTGGTTGATTTTAAGGATTTTTTACAAGGTATTGCATGTTTGGGCCTAGTCCAGACGTGAACGGTACGTCCCGTCCTCCTGAACAGGTTTTGGGCTAGCGGCAGGTGGCGTGGCTTGCTCCTGCCCACGCCACTGCCCCCGACCGGTGGCCCTCGCCCCTGCCCCAGCCCCCGCCCCCGTCCACGCCCACGCACGGCCCTGAGGTGGGGTCCGTGGGCTAATTATAGCACAAGTGCCCTATGGGAATGTTTCGTCCATTGTGATGCTTCCATGTTTCGCCTCGATTTTTTGACGACAATCTGCTCCCAAACCTATGAATACGCACATGATTAAGTGGTTCAAATTTGAAATGTTAGCTCAAAACACCCTTAAATCAAAATTTTCACCGTTAATTGTAGCTATTTGGCCCAACCTGAGCTCCTTTTCGTGAATTGCGATGCTCATATGTGCTCTGGTCAGAATTTGTCAGGTATAAATAAGTCTTATAATTCATCAAAAATATAGAAAGTTCAACTTGTTTTATGTTTTTCATGAAACCTGAAAATGTTGTTTTGTCACGGACTCACCAACTAACGGACGGACATTTTAATATGGGTAATCCCGTCTTCCAAAAATCTGGAGATTTTTTTCATTCGGATACCAGTAACTCACCACACCCATACCCACCCTGGCATGACGACCTGCACAGCGCCACCAGCCACACACCACCTCAGTCCACCAGCCACACACACAAACCTCTCCACACCAGTAACCCTCAACCGACACACACCCTGGCGTGATAAAAACACACTAACACACACACAGATCCCCCCCTCCCCCCCCAGACACCACCCTGCACACACATACCACCACCTCCCCCCCCCCCCCCCCCCCCCACACACACAACTCTCCACACCAGTAACCCACCATCAACCAATCACACCACACCCGCCCACCCACCCTGGCGTGATGACCTCTGCAGCGCCCGCCAGTGTCGCTATTTGCTTCAAGATACCTCCTTTCTGAGGTTCTGCCTTAACAAGTGCCGGAGCCAGAACCACCTTCACACCTGCTTGCAATGAATGCATGGTGTGTGTGTGAAGGGGGTGGGGGGGTGGGGTGATGTGTGTGTATGTGAGGGGGTGGGGGGGGGGGGTGATGTGTGTGTGTGTGAGGGGGGGGGGGGGGGGGGGGGGGGTGATGTGTGTGTATGTGTTATAGCATCATAATAGTATTGCTATAGCATACTTTTGTTGTGCTATATAGCATGCATACAGGAGCCATATGAAACCTGTCACACCTTCACACCTGCTTGTAATGGATGCATGTGGGGAGATGGGTGGAAGCTGGTGTGTGTATGTGCGTATGTGTGTGTGTGTGTGTGTGTGAGTGTGTGTGTGTGTGTGGGGGGGGGGGGGTATACCACCATAATAGTAGTGCTATAGCAGAATTGTGTGTTTGTGTGTGTGTAATTTGGGTGTGTCTATGTTATAGCACCATAATAGTAGTGCTATAGCAGAATTGTGTGTGTGCATAATTGTGCAATGCTATATAGCAAGCATACAGTAATCATATGAATACGTTCACACCTTACACCAGCTTGCAATGGATGCATGGGGGAGCATAGAAAGATTGCAAGGGGCTCTCGAACCGAGCGGCAGTAACACAAGGCTGTCATGTTCGTGTATACATAGCTATAATCCCTGCTGTCTTCCGGCTGCGGATCTCAAACTCAAACAAATCCCCCAACATCGAAACCACAGCGTCGGGGGATTGACCATTAATCAACCCAGCCATGCCTTCGTGGTATGCATGTATGTTACAGTCCAGGGGTGGGCCCAATAGGCTAAGGGGACTTGCCCAACCGTGACAGGAGGGGCTAAAAAGAAAAAGCGTTTATGAACTGAACCCCAAACAATCGTTTTACTGACGGGACCCTGGCATCGTGCTTCAGTGACAATTCAATTACACAATTATAATGCACACCTTTTTTGTTTTACTTTTTTATAGCGATAATTTTGCCAAAACGGGGTCAAAACTATCGATCGCTATATATAGTGGAAATAAAAAGCCCTGACCCGGAGGGAATGCATATAGGAGCCACAAAAGTGACCTCATGTATAAGAGTGACCTCATGTATAAGAGTGACCTCATGTATAAGAGTTTGGGCCTATGCTGTCGGCGTTTGCCAAGGAAGGGGAGCCCTTGCAAGGCCCAACTACCAAGGACCCCTCTATATTAGCACCAATCCCTCTTGTCACCCATACCTCACCCATGCCTCATGCCCCACCCATACCCGTTGAACAGGTTTGGTCTCCGTGAGGTATCATCCATCCTGTGGGCGGTTGCCAAGGCAGGGGAGCCCTTGCATGGCCCAACTACCAATGCATACAGGAGACATACGAGTGCCCTCTTGTATACATAGGGAACGGCAACTAATATAAGTGTTTGAAAACTACAGGGTGGGTGTGGTGTTGGTGTTGAAGGTGTTGGTGGGGTGGTGGGGTGGTGGTGGTGGAGGTGGTGGTGGCTTGGGGGGAATGGATTTATCGAAACTGCCGCCCGGCCCAGCGACTCTCCCATTGCTCGGCAGTGCACTTGAAATTGCTACGTTACTGATATTCACAGGTGTGTGTGGGTGTGGGTGGTATCGTGTGCTGGCTCATGAATAAAAAGGGAACTGCAACTTATATAAGTGTTTGAAAACTAATATTAACTAATATTATTACAGTGTCACACAGGTGTCACAATAATATTAGTTTTTCGAACAAATTCGGAATTCTGGTGAGACGGCTCGTCTGACAAATATTATATAATATTCGGGTAATAATATATAATATTATTTATCCACTAACATTATTCAATTTTCAATTTCAATTTCAATTATTTATCCACTAACATTATATAACATAGCCGACCCCTTTGTATAAGGAATGAGTGAATACATAAATAGTTTGTCTTATTACGTGGCGTGAGGGTGAGGGGGCCAGCCTGTTCGCTGGCACTGGGGCCAACCACCTGCAGGTGAGCTGGCACTGGGGGCAACCACCTACAGGCGATATTAAATAAATACATAAATAGCACGACTTATCACGAGGCGTGAGGGCAAGGAGACCAGCCCGTTTGCTTACACTGGGGCATAAAAAAAACTCTCACCTTCAAACACTAAGCCTTTTTGAGCGCGTTGATGTGCGGCCCACATAAAGTTGGCGCCATAAATTTTCTCAGCAGCTGAATCTATGGGAGTGTGCTCTTCTCTCAACTTTACCACACTACGCTGAGCACCGCATGCCTCCACCCATGACCTGTTTTTGAAAGCAGAGTGTCAAGTGTTGAAGGTGGTGGTGGTAGTGGTGCTACAGCAGCTGAATCTATCGGAGTGTGTTATTCTCTCAACTTAACCACACTACGCTGAGCATCGCATGCCTCAACCCATGACCTGTGCAAAGTGTCGAGTGTATGTGAGAGCATAGTTCGCCATAAGTAAATGCGCCCCAGGCAACCCCACAACCTTGAAAACAACGCTGAGCATCGCAGGCTTCAACCCATCACCTGTTAGTGAAAGCATTGTGTCGAGTGTCTAAGGTGGCGGTGGTCGTGGTGCTACAGCAGATGAATATATAGGAGTGTCTTCTTCTCTCAACTTGACCATCCTACGCTGCCCCTCGCAAGCCTCCATCCGTGAACTTTGTTAAGTGTAGAGTGTCTATATGGGCATAGTTAGACAGAAGTAATTGCACCCCAGCCCCCCCCCCCCCCCCCCCCAACGTTGAAAACAACGCTGAGCCTCGCAGGCCTCCCCCCATGACCTGTTTGTGAAAGCATTGTGTCGAGTGTTCAATACAAGCACTACAAGTCTTTCAAGAATCTCACCTCAAACACAAATTAACCGAAGTACTACAAGCACTACAAGTCTCTCCAGAATCTTCCCTCAAACACAGCTTTCTCTGTACACTCCCACACTCCCCCCCCCCCCCCCCCCCCCACCACCACACCACACACACACACACTGGAAACACCCACTATCAGGATCAAACACAAGCCCAATGAGATGCCAACACCCCTGTTGACAATGGGGCAACCAGTGCAAGCATACGAACTGGCTCCCTCACACCTCATAGTATTTATTTATTTATTTATTTAATTATCCACACATCAATTGATGATGGTGTGACCAGTGCAAGCAAACAGGCTGGACCCCTCAACCTCACACCTCACACTATTTATTTATTTGTTTATTTCTTTATTTATCAACTTTCCTGTTGACGATGGGGGACTGGTGCAAGCAAACAGGCTGGACCCCTCAACCTCACGCCTTATACTATATATTTTGTAATTCATTCATTTATTTACCAACTAGCCTGTTGACAACCGGGCTACCAGCTGCAAGCAAACGGGCTGGACCCCTCAACCTCACGCCTCATACTATTTATTTATTCATTCATCCATTCATTAATTTACCAACTAACCTGTTGACGATAGGGCGACCAGCTGAAAGCAAACAGGCTGGCTTCCTCAACCTCACACCTCACACTATTTATTTATTTATTTATCAACTAACCTGTTTACGACCGGGCGACCAGCTGAAAGCAAACAGGCTGGCTCCCTCAACCGCACGCCTCATATTATTTGTTTATTTATTTATTTATTCATTAATTAATTTACCAACTAACCTGTTGACAACCGGGCGACCAGCTGCGAGCAAACAGGCTGGCTCCCCCAGCCTCACACCTTACACTATTTCTTTCTTTCTTTCTTTCTTTCTTTATCAACTAACCTGTTGATGATGGGGCGGCCAGCTGCTAATGCCACCATCTCCAGACTCACTACAACACTCACAACCACACATCCCCCCCCTCCCCCCCCCCCCCCCCCATCCCCCCCTGGAAACACCCACCATCAGGATCAAACACAAGCCCGACAAGAAGCCAACTCACCTGTTGACGATGGGGCGACCAGCTGCTAATGCCACCATAGACTTCAGGGACTGCTTGAAGGAACCTACGAGCAAGAGCACATGAAACTGAATTAAAGTGGTAATACAAATAACGATTTCATATAAATGTCTCATAATATAAATAATAAATAATTAGTACCTGTAATATAATAATAACTAATTAGTGTACTGGTAAATATAAATAATAAATAATTAGTACGGTATAGACATAATAAATAATTAGTACAGGTATAATATAAATAATAAATATAATAGTACCGGTAATATAAATAATAAAATAATTAGTACAGGTAATATAAATAATAAATAATTAGCTACAGGTATATATATAATAATTGAGTACCGGTATATAATAATAATTTAGTACCTGGTAATATAAATAATATAATTAGTAACCTGGTAATATAAATAAATAACTTATTAGTACCGGTAATATAAATAATAATATTAGTACCGGTAATATAAATAAATAAATAATTAGTACCGGGTAATATAATTACCGTAATATAAATAATAAATAATTAGTACCGGTAATATAAATAATAAATAATTAGTACCGGTAATATAAATAATAAATAATTAGTACCGGTAATATAAATAATAAATAATTAGTACCGGTAATATAAATAATAAATAATTAGTACCGGTAATATAAATAATAAATAATTAGATACCGGTAATATAAATAATAATAATTAGTACCGGTAATATAAATAATAAATAATTAGTACCGGTAATATAAATAATAAATAATTAGTACGGTAATATAAATAATAAATTATTAGTACCGGTAATATAAATAATAAATAATTAGTACCGGTAATATAAATAATAAATAATTAGTACCGGTAATATAAATAATAAATAATTAGTACCGGTAATATATTAATCAGGGTTTTATTATAAAATTGAAAATTGATACGCCTTGCCACAGGGCGTGAGTTTGAAGGAACCTTCCCATTCGCTTGCACTGGGGAATGGTTACTGTGGGTTTTGCTTTCACAGACTGCTACTGCGCCCGAGCTCGGACAAACAAGGGACAGCACGGAGGGAAGTTCTCGGCCTCTTTTAAGGCGGCATGCTGGAAATCATGAACCTAGCAACAGGTTCAGCGCTTCATACAAGGAGAAACATTATCAGCCCATTTCAAGGAGGCATGCTGGAAATCATGAACCATGCAACAGGTTCAGAGCTTCATACAAGGAGAAACATTATCAGCCCATTTCAAGGAGGCATGCTGGAAATCATGAACCATGCAACAGGTTCAGCGCTTCATACAAGGAGAAACATTATCAGCCCATTTAAAGGAGGCATGCTGGAAATCATGAACCATGCAACAGGTTCAGAGCTTCATACAAGGAGAAACATTATCAGCCCATTTCAAGGAGGCATGCTGGAAATCATGAACCATGCAACAGGTTCAGAGCTTCATACAAGGAGAAACATTATCAGCCCATTTCAAGGAGGCATGCTGGAAATCATGAACCATGCAACAGGTTCAGAGCTTCATACAAGGAGAAACATTATCAGCCCATTTCAAGGAGGCATGCTGGAAATCATGAACCATGCAACAGGTTCAGCGCTTCATACAAGGAGAAACATTATCAGCCCATTTCAAGGAGGCATGCTGGAAATCATGAACCATGCAACAGGTTCAGAGCTTCATACAAGGAGAAACATTATCAGCCCATTTCAAGGAGGCATGCTGGAAATCATGAACCATGCAACAGGTTCAGAGCTTCATACAAGGAGAAACATTATCAGCCCATTTAAAGGAGGCATGCTGGAAATCATGAACCATGCAACAGGTTCAGAGCTTCATACAAGGAGAAACATTATCAGCCCATTTCAAGGAGGCATGCTGGAAATCATGAACCATGCAACAGGTTCAGAGCTTCATACAAGGAGAAACATTATCAGCCCATTTCAAGGAGGCATGCTGGAAATCATGAACCATGCAACAGGTTCAGAGCTTCATACAAGGAGAAACATTATCAGCCCATTTCAAGGCAGCATGCTGTAAATGATGAACCTTGCAACGGGTTCAGAGCTTCATATAAGGAGAAACATTATCGGCCCATTTCAAGGAGGCATGCTGTAAATCATGAACCTTGCAACAGGTTCAGTGCTTCATACATAGAGAAACGTTATCAGCCCATTTCAAGGCGACATGCTGTAAATCATGAACTTTGCAACAGGTTCAGTGCTTCATACAAGAAGAAACATTATCGGCCCATTTCAAGGCGGCATGCTGTAAATGATGAACCTTGCAACGGGTTCAGAGCTTCATACAAGAAGAAACATTATCGGCCCATTTCTAGGAGGCATGCTGGAAATCATGAACCATGCAACAGGTTCAGAGCTTCATACAAGGAGAAACATTATCAGCCCATTTCAAGGAGGCATGCTGTAAATCATGAACCATGCAACAGGTTCAGAGCTTCATACAAGGAGAAACATTATCAGCCCATTTCAAGGAGGCATGCTGTAAATCATGAAATTTGCAACAGGTTCAGTGCTTCATACAAGGAGAAACATTATCAGCCCATTTCAAGGCAGCATGCTGTAAATGATGAACCTTGCAACGGGTTCAGAGCTTCATACAAGGAGAAACATTATCAGCCCATTTCAAGGAGGCATGCTGTAAATCATGAACCATGCAACAGGTTCAGAGCTTCATACAAGGAGAAACATTATCAGCCCATTTCAAGGAGGCATGCTGTAAATCATGAAATTTGCAACAGGTTCAGTGCTTCATACAAGGAGAAACATTATCAGCCCATTTCAAGGCAGCATGCTGTAAATGATGAACCATGCAACGGGTTCAGAGCTTCATACAAGGAGAAACATTATCAGCCCATTTCAAGGAGGCATGCTGTAAATCATGAACCATGCAACAGGTTCAGAGCTTCATACAAGGAGAAACATTATCAGCCCATTTCAAGGAGGCATGCTGTAAATCATGAAATTTGCAACAGGTTCAGTGCTTCATACAAGGAGAAACATTATCAGCCCATTTCAAGGCAGCATGCTGTAAATGATGAACCTTGCAACGGGTTCAGAGCTTCATATAAGGAGAAACATTATCGGCCCATTTCAAGGAGGCATGCTGTAAATCATGAACCTTGCAACAGGTTCAGTGCTTCATACATAGAGAAACGTTATCAGCCCATTTCAAGGCGACATGCTGTAAATCATGAACTTTGCAACAGGTTCAGTGCTTCATACAAGAAGAAACATTATCGGCCCATTTCAAGGCGGCATGCTGTAAATGATGAACCTTGCAACGGGTTCAGAGCTTCATACAAGAAGAAACATTATCGGCCCATTTCTAGGAGGCATGCTGTAAATCATGAACCTTGCAACGGCTTCTGTGCTTCATACATGGAGAAACATTATCGGCCCATTTCAAGGCGGCATGCTGTAAATCATGAAATTTGCAACGGGTTCAGTGCTTCATTCAAGAAGAAACATTATCGGCCCATTTCAAGGCGGCAGGTTGGAAATCATGAACCTTGCAACGGGTTCAGTGCTTCATACATAGAGAAACGTTAACAGCCCATTTCAAGGCGACATGCTGTAAATCATGAACTTTGCAACAGGTTCAGTGCTTTATACATGGAGAAACGTTATCGGCCCATTTCAAGGCGGCATGCTGTAAATGATGAACCTTGCAACAGGTTCAGAGCTTCATACAAGGAGAAACATTATCAGCCCATTTCAAGGAGGCATGCTGTAAATCATGAACCTTGCAACGGGTTCAGTGCTTCATACATGGAGAAACGTTATCGGCCCATTTCAAGGAGGCATGCTGTAAATCATGAACCTTGCAACGGGTTCAGTGCTTCATACATGGAGAAACATTATCGGCCCATTTCAAGGCGGCATGCTGTAAATGATGAACCTTGCAACGGGTTCAGAGCTTCATACAAGGAGAAACGTTATCGGCCCATTTCAAGGAGGCATGCTGTAAATCATGAACCTTGCAACGGGTTCAGTGCTTCATACATGGAGAAACGTTATTGGCCCATTTCAAGGAGGCATGCTGTAAATCATGAACTTTGCAACGGGTTCAGTGCTTCATACAAGGAGAAACATTATCAGCCCATTTCAAGGAGGCAGGTTGGAAATCATGAACCTAGCAACGGGTTCGAACCACCAACCAATTAGTCAAAGCTGATTCTACTTTTTGTTTTTTAGTTGTGACAGAAATTTCACCACAGGAGGTGGGTCTCCCGACACAAACCAGCGACACCGAGGATTCAGTTTGAATGGCGTTGCCACTCCTACAAAAGAGTAGACCCTAAAGCCTAAACGCCATGCACCCCAAAACCCTAAACAGTAACCAGTGATGCGCACCGTCATGAGAGTAGAGGTGAGTGAAGTCAAGATCATCATCCTTGCCGATCTTGCCTCCCAGGACGTCTTTCACAACCTTGGTAGCGCGCTTCTTCTCGTCGTCGCCCACGTTGGTGCTGAACACCAGCACCAGGGGAGCCTCGGGGCTACAGCGTCGTCGTGTGGCAGGACTCTGTGATGACAATGGGGTACCTGCCCTCAGCACACGTGAGCAGCCTAGTGCTGGCTCCTGAGACACTGAGGCACTGCGAGTACGCTTCCTGCTCCCACCCCCGCTTTTGCTGCTGCCGCCCCTAACAGTGGGCGTGGCGTGAGGTAGGGGGGGCGTGGAGAGAGGTAGGGGGGGCGTGGAGTGAGGCAGGGAAGGGGGTAGGTTGTGCTCAAGGCTATCCCCTGCCTCCTCATCTCCAATGTGACTAGCGGTCGCTTGTGTGGGGGTGGCTAGCGGCAGGGTGGAGGGCACAGCCTCTGACTGGTCCTTGTGTATGCCAGTACCTGCCCTTGTGCTTGTGCCAGTGCCTGTGCTAGCACCAGTGCCAGTGCTGATTTCAGTGCCTGCACCAGCGCCTATTTCAGTGCCTGCGCCTATTCCTGTGCCAGTGCCAGTGCCTGTGCCAGTGCCAGTACCTGTTTCAGTACCTGTGCCAGTGCCTGTGCCAGTGCCTATTCCTATGCCAGTGCCTATTTCAGTGCCTGCGCCTATTCCTGTGCCAGCGCCAGTGCCAGTGCCTGTGCCAGTGCCTATTTTAGTGCCTGCGCCTATTCCTGTGCCTTTTCCAGTGCATGTGCCAGTGGCTGTGCCAGTGCCAGTGCCTACGGGCTTATTTACTGTTGGCATGATGCCAACAAACGAAGGTGGCTCCTCCTCGAATTTTACCCTCCTCCCTTGGGGAGGGGGAGGGTTTGTGACAGCCGCCACTGAGGGGGCACTCAAAGCCCTAGCTGGAGCTATGGAGCGTGCATGTGAGTGCGTCAGCCTGGTGTGGCTGTTCCCTCCATGGGCGTCGGCTGGGTCGGCTTCCCTGGCTGTACTGGCACGGGGACGGTACTGGCATGGAACTTCACCTTGATATTCATCTTGAACTTCATCTTGCATTTCATCTTGAACTTCGTCTTGAACTTCATCTTGAACTTCATCTTTGATGGGCACATATCTAGGCTCAGGGGCATGTCCATGCAAGGATGATGAAGGTAGCTGATGGGAAGCTGCTACTAGGTCATGTTCATGCAAGGATGATGAAGGTAGCTGATGGGAAGCTGCTACTAGGTCATGTTCATGCAAGGATGGGGAAGGTAGCTGGCGGGACGCTGCTGCTATGTCATGCTCATGCAAGGATGTGGAAGGTAGCTGACGGGAAGCTGCTACTAGGTCATGCTCAGGAATGCTCTCGGACAGAGAGGACCGGCGTGATAAGCCGCGAGGGGGGATGCTTGAAACTGAGAGGCAGGCAGAATCTGTGGGGGGAGGAGAGACCTTGGCACAGGAATTAGAGTTACCAAAAACAGGCGGGCTAGCAGTGCTGAGTGACAGCCCTCTTAAGGCCGCCACCCCAGGTAACCTTGCAGAGCCAACACCGGTGGGTCCATCGTCTACCGAGGGCCTCCGAGACCCAGGACCATCTGCGTGTGCAGACGATGCATGACATGGACGTGGCTCTTTCTCCGATGGTTTTGACTCCGACGGTCTTGACTCCGATGGTTGTGACCCAACTGGCCTGGGGCCAGGTCCAGACCCAGGTCCAGACCCAGGTCCAGGTCCAAATCCAGGTTCATGTCCAGTTCCAGGTTCAGGTCCATGCATGGATGTCTGAGCAGTGGCTGTGGGATCTCTGACGGTGTGAGTAGTGCATGCATCAGGGTCAGCCAAAGACAGAATTTCTACTGGCAGTGTGTATGGCATGTCAAGGGGAGAAAAAGGAAGCCTGGCAGGAGGGAGGCTTCTCCCTATTCTCCCTCTACGTAACTGGCGACAGCCTGGCGGTGCATGTGGGGTCCTGAGTTGCTGTAGATGGGGTGGCGTGCCAGCTGTCTTATCCAACGGCGGGCTCATTTCGCTACTGCTACGGAGTGGTTGCCATGCCCCCCCCTCCTTGCTCACATCCTTTCCTCTACACCTTTCTGTGCGTGGCCGAGAGTTGGATTTCGTGCTTTGCTTTGAGCTAGAGCGTGTTTTGAGTCCAGGCTGCTTGCTGCAATGCCGTTGATCCTTTGGTCCCCCAACCTCCTCAAAGTCCTCGCTGCTATGTAGCACTGCATGCGGGGGAGTCCTACAGCGCGGCGGGTTCCCTTTGGTACCTCGTGTTGACCCACCTCCGCCCTGTCCCCTCCCACCTCGTTTTCCACCTCGCGCACTATTCGAGGCCGCCTTCCTTGCCCCCCCCTTGGCCACAGCCCCCCTTGGCTGCCTCTTCTTGGTGCCTCCCTTTCCCCGACCAGCATTGACTTCAGCAGGATGTCGTGTGGCTTCTTTTGAGTGCTGCATGGCCGCCAGTCCCGCAGCTGCGTGCTGTGAACACAGGTTGGAAGTGGCAGGGCTACCTGGCATGGCTCCCATGTTGAAGAGCATGTCTGCAGCAATCTGAGGGTGGGGGTGGGGTGTGGGGGGTGTGGGGTGGAGGTGGGGGTTGGGGGCACATGGGGTGGGGTGGGGGGGTATGGGGTGGGGTTGGGGGGTTGGAGTTGGGGTTGGAGGTGGCAGGGCTACCTGGCATGGCTCCCATGTTAAAGAGCATGTCTGCAGCAATCTGAGGGTGGGCGTGTGTGTGTGGGGGGGTATGGGGTGGAGGTGGGGGTTGGAGGCACATGGGGTGGGGTGGGGGGGTATGGGGTGGGGTTGAGGGCGCATGGGGAAGGGTTGGGGGGTTGGAGTTGGGGTTGGAGGTGGCAGGGCTACCTGGCATGGCTCCCATGTTGAAGAGCATGTCTGCAGCAATCTGAGGGTGGGGGTGTGGTGTGGGGGTATGGGGTGGAGGTGGGGGTTGGGGGCACATAGGGTGGGGTGGGGGGGGTTGGGGTGGGGTTGGGGGCGCATGGGGAAGGGTTGGGGGGTTGGAGTTGGGGTTGGAGGTGGCAGGGCTACCTGGCATGGCTGCCATGTTGAAGAGCATGTCTGCAGCAATCTGAGGGTGGGGGTGTGGTGTGGGGGTATGGGGTGGAGGTGGGGGTTGGGGGCACATGGGGTGGGGTGGGGGGGGTTGGGGTGGGGTTGGGGGCGCATGGGGAAGGGTTGGGGGGTTGGAGTTAGGGTTGGAGGTGGCAGGGCTACCTGGCATGGCTGCCATGTTGAAGAGCATGTCTGCGGCAATTTGAGGGTGGGGGTGGGGTGGGGGGGTATGGGGGGTAAGGGTGGGGGTAATGGGGTGTGGTGTGGTGGTGGTGGTGGGGGCAGGTGGTGGGGCTGGGTATCTGCTGCTGCCACGCTGTAGGGTACCTCCAGGACCATCATTGCCTGCACACAGGTGTGTGTGTGTGGTGGTGGTGGTGTGTGGTGGTGGTGGGGTATGGGGTTGGGCTGTAAGTGGTGGTGGGAAACTGCTGCTGCCACGCTGTAGGGTGCCTCCTGGACCATCACTGCCTGCACACAGGTTGGTGTGTGGTGTGTGTGTGTGTGTGTGTGTGTGTGTGTGTGTGTGTGTGTGTGTGTGGGGGGGGGGTATGGTATTGGTTTGGTGGTGGTGGTGGGAACCTGCTTCTGCCACGCTGCAGGGTGCCTCCTGGACAATCACTGCATGCACACAGGTAGGTGTGTGTGTGTTGGGGGTGTGGGGGGGTATGGGGTTGGATTGGTGGTGGTGGTGGGAGCCTGCTGCTGTCACGCTGCAGGTGCCTCCTAGACCATTGCCACATGCACATAGGTTGGGTTGGGGTTGGGGGTCATGGGGTTGGGGGGATATGGGGGAGGGGGGGGGGGGGGGGGGGGGGGGGGGTATACAAGGAGGCAGACAGGAGAAGATGGGAGGGTGTTTGGCTTAGCATAGGGTTTAGGGGGATCGCATACTTGATGGCCATGCTGTTTTGTTTGTTTTGATCAGGTTTGCAGTTTCGTATGTTTTATTCAGGTTTGAGCAGGCTTGTGTGTTTTGATCAAATTTGATCAGGCTTGTTTGTTTTGATCAGGTTTGATCAGGCTTGTTTGTTGTATCAGGTTTGATCAGGCTTGTTTGTCTTTATCAACTTTGATCATGTTTGTTTGTTTTGATCAGGTTTGACTTGATCAGGTTTTGTTTGTTTTGATCAGATTTGTCTTGATTAGGTTTGTCATGATTGGTGGATCCCCCAGGGCCAGGGTTACTCCGTTGTCCGTTTGACCGTCCGTCCGATCGCCCCTCTGAAACGAAGCCTGACACGTCAGCCAACGGTCTCGTGACTAGCTAGCTTTCGTTGCCACCTGTCGCTCCGGTGCGAACACTCTCCGCCATTTTTTAGCATCGCTTGCGTCGCTGCATAGAACTTATTGTCTTTTGTGACGTGTCGCCATTCTGTCGCTGCATGGCAACGCATGGGTTCCGGATAGACTAGTCAGGAATCCCCCCCCCCCCCCCCCCCCCCCCCCCCCCCCCCCCCCCCCCCCCCCCAAACCTCCTGGGCTCGGCGCTTCTCGATCCGCGGGGTTTGATGGGCAGTGCGTCTCATTGAGGTCGCACCGAGTCGCTCAATTTGTGACGCGTCGAACGAGAATAAAACAGTGATTGAGTGGTCGCATCTGGGTGTAGGTGGTGTCTGTGTTTGTGTGTGTGTGTGTGCGGGTAAAGTGATTGGGTGGTTGCACCTGTGTGTGTGTGTATGTGTGTGTGTATGTGTGTGTGTGTGTGTGTGTGTGTGTGTGTGTGTGTGTGTGTGTGTGTGTGGGGGGGGGGGGGTAAAGTGATTGGTTGGTTGCACCTGTGTGTGTGTGTGTGTGTGTGGAGGGGGGGGGGGGTCGCACCTGTGTGGCAGCTCCTGGGTTTGAGCTTCCACGATAAAAGGGCGAAGTTGGACTTCGCATCAGACCGCCTTGCTCTAGCAAAGGAGAGGAATGTGGGCTCTGCATTTGTGCTGCTCCTCTTCCCAAAGATGAGGACGGGCTCTGCCTATGTGTAGAGAACGGCAACTCATATTAGTGATAGAAAAACTAATATTAACTAATATGATTTCAGTGTCACAATTATATTAGTTTTTTGGCGGAGCCCCCTCTTCAAGGGGGCGGGAGCCCCCATGTTTACCCATTTGTCCATTGGACCGGAAAAGAAAATTGAAGCCTGACACGTCAGCCAACGGTCGTTTAACTAACTCGCGGTCAGCTCCTTTGTTGCCACCATCCGTTCTGCTGCCAACACACTCCGCCAATTTTTCGCGTCGCTTGCGACGCTGCATAGGACTTGTTCACTAATATTATATAACTTAGTCGACCCCTACCTTTGCGTGGCCTCTCCCCCCATACTTGATAGTACGCTTGGCATTTGTGCTACTCCTCGTCCCAAAGAGGAGGCCGGGCTTTGGCCCTGTGTGGCCACTCTTCCCATCCTTGATAGTAGGCTTGGCATCTGTTTTGTGTTGGGCTTTTCCAGGGCTGGGCTGGGTAGATTATCAGCAGCTCCATTTGCACCTACGTGGGTGGGTAATGGGTAGGTAATGGGTGGGTAATAGGTGGGTAATGGGTGGGTAATGGGTGGGTAATGGGTGGGTAATGGGTGGGTAATGGGTGGGTAATGGGTGGGTAATGGATGGGTAATGTGTGGGTAATGGGTGGGTAATGGGTGGGTAATGGGTGGGTAATGGGTGGGTAATGGGTGGGTAATGGGTGGGTAATGGGTGGGTAATGGGTGGGTAATGGGTGGGTAATGGGTGGGTAATGGGTGGGTGAATGTGTGTGTGTGACAGAATGAGTGAGAGAGTGAGGGTGTATGGGTGGGTGGGAGGGTGTATGGGTGGGTGGGTATGGGCTGGGTAGAATATCAGCAGCTCCATTTGCATCTACGTGTGTGGGTAATGGGTGGGTGGATGTGTGTGTGTGTGACAGAGTGGGTGACAGAGTGAGGGTGTATGGGTGGGTATGTGGGTGGGCGGGTATGGGTGGCATGTATGGGTATGGGTGTGGGTGGGTATGGGCTGGGTAGTTTATCATCAGCTCCATTTGCAACTACAAAGGAGGGTAATGGGTGGGTGGATGTGTGTGTGTGACAGAGTGAGTGAGGGTGTATGGGTGGGTGGGTGTGGGTGGGTATGGGTGGGTGGGTATGGGCTAGGTAGATGATCAGCAGCTCCATTTGCATCTACATGGGTGGGTAATGGGTGGGTGAATGTGTGTGTGTGTGATAGAATGGGTGAGAGAGTGAGGGTGCGTGGGTGGGTGGGTGGGTGGGTATGAATGGCATGGATGGCTTTTCTAGGGCTGGGCTGGGTAGATTATCAGCACCTCCGTTTGCACCTACGCGGGAGGGTACTGGGTGGGTGAATGGGTGTGTGAATGGGTGTGTGTGACAGTCCTTTGGTTCATATCATATCATATGATATTCTGGTCCCGAGTTACAGATAACCGATAGGTGTTTTGGTTGAGTACTATACTTACATAGTTGTACACCTCATCATTTGAGTTGAGTTGAGGTAACAACAGGCCGGTGATTGACCTTTATTGATCATAGACCACATACCCCCCCCCCCCCCCCCACACACACTCCCCCCCCTCTCCTGACAGGTTGACCATACTCCTCTACCAATGCACCTATCAGTCGTCTACTACACATCACTGATAGGTGTTCTGGTAGAGGAGTATGGCTCATCCTGTCATGCATATTAGCACACCTCATCCTTTGAGCTGAGTTGAGGCAACACCAGGCCGGTGATTGACCGTCGTGGATCATTGACCACATACCCCCCCCCCCCCCCCCCCCCCCCCCCCATCCACACACACACACACACACACTCCCCTAACAGGTTGGCCATACTACTCTACCAATGCACCTATCAGTCGTCAATAACTAATCACCGATAGGTGCTTTGGTACAGGAGTATGGTCAACCTGTCAGGAGAGGAAGGGGAGGGGGGAGGGGGGGGGGGGGGGGGGGGGGGGGGGTATGTGGTCTATGATCAATAAAGGTCAATCATTGTCCTGTGACTGCTGAGATTGACCAGTGTTTCTTTCGGGGGCTACTCGTAGCAGCTTCTGGGCAGATCCCTTTCCCTGTCCTTGGGACAAACCTGGAGTTAGCTAGTGTGCTTGGAAGCTGATGTGAAGGGCATTCCAGAGTATTTGAAAGCTGGCATGTAGGGCATTTGAAAGCAGCTAAAAGCAGTTGAAAGCTGACATAAAGGGCAGTTGAAAGCAGTTGAAAGCAGTTGAAAGCTGACATAAAGGGCAGTTGAAAGCTGTTGAAAGCTGGCATAAAAGGCAGTTGAAAGCAGTTGAAAGCTGACATAAAGGGCAGTTGAAAGCAGTTGAAAGCTGGCATAAAGGGCAGTTGAAAGCAGTTGAAAGCTGACATGACATGAAGGGCATTCCAAAGCAGCTGAAAGCTTTGGGCTAAGCCCAGTATGGTAGCAGGCTAATGAAGCTGACTGGAAGGTGACATAAAGTGCATTACAAAGCAGCTGAAAGTTTTAGGCTACGCCCAGTAGCAGGCTAATGAAGCTGACTGGAAGGTGACATGAAGGGCATTCCAAAGCAACTGAAAGCTTTGGGCTAAGCCCAGTATGGTAGCAGGCTAATGGAGCTGACTTGAAGGTGACATGAAGTGCATGACAAAGCAGCTGAAAGTTTTGGGCTACGCCCAGTAGCAGGCTAATGAAGCTGACTGGAAGGTGACATGAAGGGCATTCCAAAGCAGCTGAAAGCTTTAGGCTACGCCCAGTAGCAGGCTACTGAAACTGACTGGAAGGTGACATGAAGGGCATTCCAAAGCAGCTGAAAGCTTTGATCTACGCCCAGTATGGTATCAGGATAATGAAGCTGACTGGAAGGTGACATGAAGGGCATTCTAGAGCTGCTCAACGCTTTGGGCTACGCACGGTATCAGGCTAATGAAGCTGACTGGAAGGTGACATGCAAAGACTACAAAAGCAACAGTGATACTGACAATGCTGATACCCACACATTCAGAAGAACAGTAGTGGCAGCACCATCCAGTGAAGGTAACAATTCAAATTTAAATTCATGATCGCATACCTGCCACAGTAGCGGCAGCACCATGCAGTGGAGGTAACAATTCAAATTCAAATTCGAATTCAAATTTGAATTCATGATCGCTTACCTGCAATAGTAGTGGCAGCACCACCCAGTGAAGGCTGCCTCATAGAATCTACAACGGGCTGAAGCATAGCGCCATCACCAGCTCCAGCTCCATCACTAGCTCCATCACCAGCTTCAGCACCAGCACCAGCATCAGCTCCATCACTAGCTCCATCACCAGCTCCATCACCAGCTCTATCACCATCACCATCACCATCACCAGCTCCATCACCATCACCATCACCAGCTCCAGCACCTGCAGCAGTAGCATCACCACTCCTAGCCGCCCTCATGTCGCTCTCACATCCAGAATCCCGAATGGAACTAGCTGGTACATGGTGCAGTGAGGTGGATGGGACAATGTAGTCATCTGGGTCGTACTCATCCTCATCAAAATCGGGGGGCACTGTGCCATCATCAGCATCCGCATCAGCATCATGCCCAACAACGTGCTGCTGATCATGCTGCTGTTCCTGCAGCAGATCATGCTCCATAGACTGCTGCTGCTGCTGTTCCTGCTGCTGCTGCTTATGCTGCTGTTCCTGCTGCTGCTCATGCTCTTTCGACTGCTGCTGCTGCTGCTCCTGCTGCTGCTGCTCATGCTGCTGTTCCTGCTGCAGCTCATGCTCCAAAGACTGCTGCTGCTGCTGTTCCTGCTGCTGCTGCTTATGCTGCTGTTCCTGCTGGCGCTCATGCTCTTTCGACTGCTGCTGCTGCTGCTCCAGCTGCTGCTGCTGCTCATGCTGCTGTTCCTGCTGCAGCTCATGCTCCAAAGACTGCTGCTGCTGCTGTTCTTGCTGCTGCTGCTTATGCTGCTGTTCCTGCTGGCGCTCATGCTCTTTCGACTGTTGCTGCTGCTGCTCCAGCTGCTGCTGCTGCTCATGCTGCTGTTCCTGCTGTAGCTCATGCTCCAAAGACTGCTGCTGCTGCTGTTCCTGCTGCTGCAGCTCATGCTCCTTAGACTGCTGCTGCTGTTCCTGCTGCTGCAGCTCATGCTCCTTAGACTGCTGCTGAAGCTCATGCTGCTGCTCCTGCTGCTCATGCTGTTGCTGCTGTTGCTGCTCCTCCTGCTGTTGCTGCTGCTGTCCTTGTGGCTCTTGTCCGTTTTCTGGATCTTCTTGCTCTGGTAGATCTTGTTGCATCCCCTGCTGCTGCTGCTGTTGCTGCTGCTGCTTTTGTTCCTCGGTCAGTTGCTGCTGCTGTTGCTGCTGTTGCTGCAGTTGTTGCTGCTGTCCTTGTAGCTCTTGTCCCTCTTCTGGATCTTCTGGCTCTGGTGTCTCTTGTTGCATCCCCTCCTGCACACCAGGAGGAGGAAAATAGTCGTAAACCTCTTCAGTCCCTAGAATGACCTGATTCTGAAGCCACTCCTGCTTCTCTCCATATCTTGGCTGGCCTTCTCCAGGATCCCCCAGCTCCCTCACACCTTCCATATTGCCGGTAGTCCATGCTTCTGCATCTGCCTCCCTTTCTACATTCACTTCTCCTGATAGGATGGACATAGGTGCAAGTGTCAGAGCTGCTGGTGATGGCGACATTGATGCTGCTTGTTCAGCTGCTGAAGGTCCACATGCTGCTTGTTCAGTTGCCAGAGGACTGCGTTGTGCTTGTTCAGCTGCTAAAGATCCACTTGGTGCTTGTTCAGCTGCTAAAGATCTGTGTGGCGCCTGTTCAGCTGCAAAAGATCCACATGGTGCTTGTTCAGCTGCTGAAGGTCCAGGTGCTGCTTGCTCAGCTGCAAAAGATCCGCGTGCTGCTTGTTCAGCTGCTGAAGGTCCACATGCTGCTTGTTCAGCTCCTAAAGATCCGCGTGGTGCTTGTTCAGCTGCCGAAGGTCCTGAATGTGTATCTGCTGGCGTTGGTGCTATGGCTTGCATTTGTTGTAGTGGGTTTCTTGCAACCTCGGATCCTTGTATTGCGCATGGTCCCATTTTTTTTAAATGCTGGTGCTGGTGCCGATTTTCGTCATTTTGGTGCTGGAGCTGAGTTTCACTAGTTTGGTGCTGGTGCTGATTTCTGTAATTTAGGTGCTGGAGCTGAGTTTCGCCATTTTGGTGCTGGTGCCGATTTTCGTCATTTTGGTGCTGGAGCTGAGTTTTGCCATTTTCTAAACATGCTGGAGCTGGTGCTGGTGCTAAGTTAAGCTGCGATGTGGGGGCACAGTACTCGGCTGCATCTAGCAGGACAGTTGCTGCTGCCGTGTTGAAACTGCTATCCGTGTTGTTTGGTATCCTGGGCATACTTGGGAGAGCATCAATGACCTGCAGCACATTGTACAATTAAATTATTACTAAATTATGATTACATTAACATTATTACATTATTATTATTACATTATTATTATTACATTTTTATACAACTATTTAAAATTATTATTATCACATTATTATTACATTATTTAAATTATTATTATCACTGTAGCAGGAACCCAGGGCCCCTGTCGGTAAAACGATTGTTTGGGGTTCAGTTCATCTATGCTTTTTATTTTTAGCCCTTCCTGTCACGGTTGGGCAAGTCCCTTTAGCCTATTTGGCCTACCCCTGGACTGTAACATACGTACATTGCTACGTTATTACTACCATATGTATACCATATTGTTATGTTGCTCTGGGGCTCCTCTTTTATGATATCACGTTTTTATTTTTTCTTCTTCCAACCAACTAATTACAGGCAAAGAAACAGGGTAATAAAACCTTCTATATTGCTGTATATTATATTGTTATACATTATATTGCTAAGTTTTATATTGATATATATTATATTGTTATATATTATTTTGTTATACATAATTTTGTTATATATTATATAGCTACATATTATATTGCTATGTAAGGGGTCAAATGACATGTTGGGAAAGACGCACCTGGGTTTCAGCCAAATACCCTGATGCCTGTGCAGGGGTAGCCAGGGCAGCAGGGCCTAGCAGCCCATCAGGGATAGCCAGGGCAAAAGCTACGGTAGGGGTCAAATGACATGTTGGGAAGGTCGCACCTGGGTTTCAGCCAAACACACCGATGCTTGTGCAGGGGTAGCCAGGGCAGCAGGGCCCAGGACCCATCAGGGATAGCCAGGGCAAAAGCTATGATAGGAGTCAAATGACATGTTGGGAAGGTCGCACCTGGGTTTCAGCCAAACACACCGATGCTTGTGCAGGGGTAGCCAGGGCAGCAGGGCCCAGGAGCCCATCAGGGATAGCCAGGGAAAAAGCTACGGTAGAGGTCAAATGACATGTTGGTAAGGAGGCACCTGGGTTTCAGCCAAACACACCGATGCTTGTGCAGGGGTAGCCAGGGCAGCAGGGCCTAGCAGCCCATCAGGGATAGCCAGGGCAAAAGCTACGGTAGGGGTCAAATGACATGTTGGGAAGGTCGCACCTGGGTTTCAGCCAAATACACCGATGCCTGTGCAGGGGTAGCCAGGGCAGCAGGGCCTAGCAGCCCATCAACGCTGCTTGCTCTTGAAACTTGCTCAGCAGAAAGCTTTTGATCAGAGGTCCCTTCGGTGGTGGTTGTTTGGCTGGCATTGCCAGCGCAGGATTGTCGAACCGGATCTAAGATGGGGGTGAGCAGTGGAGCCTCTGAGGTGGGGGTGGGCAGTCGAAAAGGATCTGAGGTGGGGTTGAGCAGTCGGACAGGATCTAAGGTGGGGCTGAGCAGTCGGACAGGATCTGAATTGGGGGTGAGCAGTGGAACCTTTGGGGTGGGGGTGGGCAGTTGAAAAGGATCTGAGGTGGAGCTGAGCATTCGGACAGGATCTGAGGTTGGGGTGAACGGTGGAATCTTAACACCGAATCCAATACCAGAGGAGGGATGCTCAAGTCGCCGCCCCTCACTGAGATCAGCGGGACCTTGCATTGCCTCTTTAAATTCTTTGAAGTCTTGAGGCTGCGACTGCGTGGGAGGCTGCGTAGTGTCGCTGTCCGCATCACCATCGCTGTCCTCTCGAGCTTCGACATCCATCCCATCAGGAGCTTTACCATCCATCCCTTCAAGAGCTTCGACACCCATCCCTTGAACAGCACCAGTCACATCCACCCCCTCAGAAGCTTGAACCACATCCATCCCATCAACAGCATGGGCATCCATTCCTTCAGCTTCTGCTTCTCCTGCTTCTGCTTCTGCTGATTCTGTTTCTCCTGATTCCGCTGTCCCTGCTACCTCTGGCTCCTGTGCTGAAGGTTGTGCCCCTGAGTACTGGTGGACTGCCTGAACCATATCCATCCCATCCACACCTAGAACCCCATCGAACCCATCAGCTGCCTCTGCTTCTGCTGCTTCTGCCGTCTCTGGCATCCGTGCTAAAGGTTGTGCCTCTGAGTCCTGGTGGAAAGCTTGAACCATGTCCATCCCATCGACACCTTTACCATCCATCCCATCAGAATCTTGAACCTCATCCATCCCTTCAGCTGCTTCTGCTTTTGCTACTTCTGCCATCTCTTGTATCTGTGCTGAAGGTAGTGCCTCTAATTCCTGGTGGGCAGCTTGACCATCCATACCTTGAACAGCTCCAGTCACATCCATTCCATCAGAAGCTTGACCCACATCCATCCCATCAACAGCATGGGCATCCATCCCTTCAGCTGCTTCTGCTTTTGCTACTTCTGCCATCTCTGGCATCTGTGCTGAAGGTTGTGCCTCTGAGTCCTGGTGGAAAGCCTGAACCTCATCCAACCCATCAAAAGCTTGAAGCACATCCAGCCCATCAACGTGCGGGGACATGTTGATCGAGGGGCAAGTCTCCCTTCCAGCACTCCCATGTGGATTCCACACACTGTCATCATCGTCGGCCATCAAGGCATCTATCAAAGCATTAGACACGGGCAAACCTGTAAATGGAGCGATAAGTGGTAAGTGGTAAGTGATCAATGATAGAAGAGTGGTAAGTGGTAAGTGGTAAGTGGTAAGTGATCAATGATAGGAGAGTGGTAAGTGGTAAGTGGCAAGTGGTAAGTGGTAAGTGGTAAGTGGTAAGTGGTGAGTGGTGAGTGGTAAGTGGTAAGTGATCAATGATGGTAGAGTGGTAAGTGGTAAGTGGTAAGTGGTAAGTGGTAAGTGGTAAGAGATCAATGATAGTAGAGTGGTAAGTGGTAAGTGGTAAGTGGTAAGTGATCAATGATAGTAGAGTGGTAAGTGGTAAGTGGTAAGTGGTAAGTGGTAAGTGGTAAGTGGTAAGTGGTAAGAGGTAAGAGATCAATGATAGTAGAGTGGTAAGTGGTAAGTGGTAAGTGGTAAGTGATCAATGATAGTAGAGTGGTAAGTGGTAAGTGGTAAGTGGTAAGTGGTAAGTGGTAAGTGGTGAGTGGTGAGTGGTAAGTGATCAATGATGGTAGAGTGGTAAGTGGTAAGTGGTAAGTGGTAAGTGGTAAGTGGTAAGTGGTGAGTGGTAAGTGGTAAGTGGTAAGTGGTAAGTGATCAATGATAGTAAAGTGGTAAGTGGTAAGTGATCCCGGGGCCTCTGCCCTCCGCCCTATACTGTGCTACGCCACAATCCTGAAATCAGGCTTGTGTTGCAAATTTTGCTACACAAGTGGACCTGCAGAAACCTGACAAGTCCTATGCAGCGTCGCAAGCGACGCTAGAAATTGGCGGAGAGTGTTCACAACGGAGCAACAGGTGGCAACGGAAGCGAGGTAGTCACGAGACCATTGGCTGACGTGTCAGGCTTCGTCTCGGACAGACGCACGGACAAATGGGTAACCCTGGGTGCCCCTGCCCCCTTGAAGAGGGGGCTCCGCCAAAAAAAAACTACTACTAACTACTTGAGCTACAAGATCTCAGGAACTCCCTTGCTTGTGTTTTACAGTCCAGCCAGTCTACTTTAGTTTCCCTTCAGTTTCCCTCGGTTTCCCTCAGTGCCCCTTCAGTTTGTGTGCTTGTGTCTTTGCTTCTCTTTCTTTCCTAAAAACTCCAGCCAGTGTTTTTGGTGGAGCCCCCCCTCCTGGGGGTCGGAAGCTCCCAGATTCACCCCATTGTCCGTTTGTCCAACCGACGCCGACGTCCGCGTCCGACCGACAACCGAGACGGAGTCTGACACGACAGCCAACTGTCTCATGAGTCATAACTAACTGGCTTCGGTCTGCTCCATCGTGGCCACCTGTCGCTGTCGTTCCATTGCCAAAACTCTCCGCCAATTTTCCGTGTCGCTTGCGACGCTGCATAGGACTTGTTCATGTCAGATTTCTGTAGGCCAGGTCGAGTAGCTACTTGAGCTACTCAAGCATGATTTCAGGATTGTTGCTTAGACATCGCATGGCGGAGCGTGAAGCGCGGAGGGGGGTCATGCGTCGCCATGCAACGACAGAATGACGACGCGTCGTCGAAACAAAACCCGTTGACTCCAGCCCACTCATGCATCCATCCAATTATATCAACTCAAGTACATAAACACTCACCAGGACAGTACCCTCCCCCACCCCCACCCCCACCACACACACACCGTACCCCAAGACTCACCATGTAGCTCATAACATAAAGCTTGATCCTGGCTAAGTTGAGAAGCCGACATGGTCAAGGATTGCCCAGGTACTGGCAGAGCAAGCCGGGCTGCATCATTTAGGATGTTCGTTCCTACCCTATTTCTATCTTCACCAGCATCTCCAGCCTCGGAATCAGATCCGGTTCTTGCTTTTCCTGCAGTGCCAGAACCACTTCCAGTCGTAGGACCAGCGTCAACAACATTTCCAGTTATAGCTCCGTTTTGGTCCCTGCTTCCAGATCTAAGTCCAGGTCCAGATCCAGATGCAGCTCGAGATCCAGGCCCAGGCCCAGGCTCAGGTCCAGGTCCAGGTCCAGGTCGAGATTCAGATGCAGCTCGTGATCCAGGCCCAGGCCCAGGCTCAGGTCCAGGTCCAGGTCCAGGTCGAGATTCAGATGCAGCTCGTGATCCAGGCCCAGGCCCAGGCTCAGGTCCAGGTCCAGGACTAGGTCCAGGCCCAGGTCCAAGTCGAGATTCAGATGCAGCTCGTGATCCAGGCCCAGGTCCAGGTCCAGATCCAGGTCCAGGCCCAGATCCAGATGCAGCTCGTGATCCAGGCCCAGGCCCAGGTCCAGATCCGAGTCCAGATCCAGATCCAGCTCGTGATCCAGGCCCAGGCCCAGGTCCAGGTCCAGGTCCAGGCCCAGATCCAGATGCAGCTTGTGATCCAGGCCCAGGCCGAGGTCCAGGTCTAGGTCCAGGTCCAGGTCCAGATCCAGATGCAGCTTGTGATCCAGGCCCAGGCCCAGATTCAGGTCCAGGTCCAGGTCCACGTCCAGGTCCAGGTGCGGATTCAGATGCAGCTCGTGAGCCAGTCCCAGGTTCAGGTTCAGGTCCAGGTCCAGGTGCAGATTCAGATACAGCTTGTGAGCCAGTTCCAGTTCCAGGCCTAGGCCCAGATTCAGATGCAGCTCGTGATCTAGGCCCAGGTCCAGATCCAGATGCCGCCTCTAATCGTCTCGCCTCCCATCGTCCCCAGATCCCGCCTGCAATCGTCCCGCCTCCAACGACCAGCTCATCGCCGTGAGGGCGGTCGGTGTTAGCCAGGGGCTTTGGGGAGCACGCTGACTTTAGAGTGCTACTCCCATCAAAACCCGCAACCCTGGCAATGGAGGGGCCTGCGGGAGAAATATTCTGATGATCTTGACCCTGATCCCTGGCAGATAGGCTCCGGATACTACCAGCCAGCCCTAGATCACTGCCAGCTAGATCAGGATTGCCACCAACAGCAGGAGGGATACTGCTGCTAGATAGGGGTGAGGTAGTAGCAGGAGCAGAGTTAGCAGCAGCTGAGTATTCCTTTCCAAACAGTAGCTCAGCCAGCCCTGGCTCACTACAAGCTGGATCAGCATTGCCACCAGCTGCGTGAGGGAGGCTGCTAGATGGGAGGGAGTTAGAAGCAGCAGCAGCAGCAGCAGAGTTAGCAGCAGCTGAGTATTCCTTTCCAAAGAGTAGCTCAGCCAGCCCTGGGTCTCTGCCAGCTAGATCAGGATTGCTCCCAACTGCATGAGGGAGGCTACAAGGTGGGTGTGAATTAGCAGCAGCAGCAGCAGCAGCAGCAGCAGAGTTAGAAGCAGCTGCGTATTCCTTCCCATACAGTAGCTCACAATTGACGGAGCCGAATCGGATGTGGGCACCAGACTGCACCACAAAGCGGTCGTAGGGCTTCAAGACAACCTCACGTGCATTCGGAGCAGGCTGGATGGAGGTCTGAAAGGGATTGGAGTTGGTGGTGGTGGTGGTGTGGGGTTGTGTGTGTGTGTGTGTGTGTGTGTGTGTGTGTGTGTGTGTGTGTGTGTGTGCGCGTGCATTCGGAGCAGGCTGGATGGAGGTCTGAAAGGGATTGGAGTTGGTGGTGGTGTGGGGTTGTGTGTGTGTGTGTGTGTGTGTGCGTGCATTTGGAGCAGGCTGGATGGAGGTCTGAAAGGGATTGGAGTTGGTGGTGGTGGTGGTGTGGGGTTGTGCGTGTGTAGGGTTGTGTTGGTGTATGTGTGTGGCGGTGGTGTGTGTGTGTGAAGTGGTGTGTGTGTGTAGTGGTGTGTGTGTGTGTGGTGGTGTGTGTGTGTGGTGGTGGTGGTGTGGGGTTGTGTGCTTGTGTGTGTGGTGGTGTGGGGTTGTGTGTGTGTGTGTGTGTGTGTGTGTGTGTGTGTGTGTGGTGTGTGCATTCAGAACAGGCTGGATGAAGGTCCGAAGGAGATTGAAGTTGGGACCAAGAGAAGCCAGGGGTGGGGGGGGAGGGTGGGTGGGAAGGTTACCCAGGTTATTACCCACAGGTTACCCTGGCTACAAGATTTAGCAAAACTGAAATTCTGTACCTTGCTGGTGCTATACTGATCGCACTAGAAACAATTAAGGGGTTATAAATGATCACATTAACAAATATATATATTAGAAAATAAAATTTTGAGTCATCCGTTGACCAGTACACTAATTGCTATAAATTAAATGATCACATTAAATCTAGATATATTACAAAATAAATATTTGAGTCATCCGTTGACCGATACACTAGTTTCTATAATTAAATGATCACATTAAAATCTATTTATATTAAAAAAGAAATATTTGAGTCATCCATTGACCGGTACACTAATTTCTATAATTAAATGATCACATACAAATCTATATATAATAATTTAAATGTTTGAGTCATCCATTGACCGGTACACTAGTTTCTATAAATTAATGATCACATTAAAATCTATATTTATCAAAAAATAAATGTTTGAGCCATCCATTGACCGGTACACTAATTTATATAAATTAATGATCACATACAAATCTATATTTATCAAAAAAAAAATGTTTGAGTCATCCATTGACCGGTACACTAATTTCTGCAAATTAATGATCACATAAAAATCTATATTTATCAAAAAATAAATGCTTGAGTCATCCATTGACCGGTACACTAATTTATATGAATTAATGATCACATACAAATCTATATTTATCAAAAAATAAATGTTCGAGTCATCCATTGACCGGTACACTAATTTCTATATATTAATGATCACATTAAAATATATATGTATTACAAAATAAATGTTCGAGTCATCCATTGACCGGAACGCTAATTTCTATAAATTAATGATCACATAAAAATCTATATTTATTAAAAAATAAATGTTCGAGTCATCCATTGACCGGTACACTAATTTCTATATATTAATGATCACATAAAAATCTATATTTATTACAAAATAAATGTTCAAGTCATCCATTGACCGGAACTCTAATTTCTATAAATTAATGATCACATTAAATTCTATATTTATTAAAAAATAAATGTTCAAGTCATCCATTGACCGGTACACTGATTGCTTACCTTATTGGTGCTTGCCTGGTCGCTCACACAGCAGTAGTCTCCTCCGCTTTCAATATCTGATGAGGGGATGAAAGCAGTGCTTTTCATTTCAGATTTCTGAGGCACGCCTCTCGACATCATTGTTTTTTTATTTCGTATGTACATATT
The DNA here is from genome assembly GCA_013435795.1 of Chlamydomonas sp. ICE-L. Classification (NCBI taxonomy): domain Eukaryota; kingdom Viridiplantae; phylum Chlorophyta; class Chlorophyceae; order Chlamydomonadales; family Chlamydomonadaceae; genus Chlamydomonas; species Chlamydomonas sp. ICE-L. The sequence goes on along the minus strand of JACBWV010000610.1, from coordinate 15,904,013 downwards.
CATGAACCAGCTGTAGAAAATGACATCAGTGTTTTTTCTTTTAGATTTCAAATTTAAATGCAAATTAAAATCAGCTGTATCTCCACTAGTGCCTAAGTCCGACCCTGGGCGGTACAGATGGTTTTCACCTATTACCTCCAGTCCAAAGAAACTTTTTTTGCCAATAAGTTGCCTAACCGCATCAGTTCAACATATAAATACTCAGAGTTGGGTTCTCTCAGGTTGTGGGAAGCAGGCAAAGCAAAACATGTTATTTTTTCCCCTCTCTAAGTCGGTACGGATTTGAAGTAGAAGTGGAACGGAGCCTATCGCTATCAAAAACAAGTTTTCATAAAATAAAAAGTAGGTAGCCCTATTGTGCACATCTTTCCTCATAAATGATTGTTACGACAGGTTATGGATGGCAGTACATGGGCAGTACAGGTGAATATGGACCCCATAAATACTGATTCTTTACATATTGTGGGTGCCCTAAGTGTGGTACAACGCTGCACAGCCTGAATTGTTTCATTTTGCGTCTTAGCTTCGCAGCATGAAGGCTCGTTTTTTTAATATTAATTTCAAATTTCAAAATTCAAAATTATTTTCAAGAGATATATTAAAAAAAAACTTGTTTTCAACTTTGTTTGAAACATCAACATATGAAGTTAGTTTTTGATTTGGGAAAGGGGGGTGAAATCTCAAGTTGGGAGGTGGGATTGGGAGGTGATCAGGTAAATTTTCGAGTTGTACTGCTATCTCAGTAAATTCCGAGGCCAAGGCTGAAGCGCAGCCCCTGACCTTGTGGTAGGGGTTTGATAAGCCTTTCGTCCCGCGGTAACATGATTCGGAATAGCTCGCGTGGCTTCGTGTCTGGCGCGATCTGGATTTGTACCACAATTTATCGCACATCTGATGTACTGCCACCGGCCTTCCGTACAAGGCTGCTCGCGGCCGCATGCAAATGCGGACCGGAAATACATGTGCACGTAGCTGACACAATTGTGCGAAAGGTGGGCCAGACAGAATTCAATTCAGAGCATTTTGGGGCCTGTACGGCTCTGTACCACAATCTTGTACCCACTTAGGGCGTTTTTTTACTTAGGCACCTACGGAGATAGATCAAGACATCAGAGTTTTATTTTATATTTCAAAATAAAATGCATATTAAAAACAGCTGTAGACCACGACATCAGAGTTTCTTTTTTCAGGTTTATAAATTGTGTGCAAATTAAAATCACCTGTAGACCATGACACAGATTATTTATTTATTTTAGATTTCAAATTAAAATGCATATCAAAACAGCTGTAGACCATGACATCAGAGCTTTTTATTTCATATTTCAAACTAAAATCAGCTGTAGACCATGGCATCTGTTTCTTCTTCTTTCAGATTTCAAATTTAAATGCAAATTTAAATCAGCTGTAAGCCATGACATCAGAGTTTTTAAAATCATATTTCAAATTAAAATCAGCTGTAGACCACGGCATCTGTTTTTTCTTCTTTCAGATTTCAAATTTAAATGCAAATTTAAATCAGCTGTAGACCATGGCATCAGAGCTCTTTATTTCATATGTCAAACTAAATCAGCTGTAGACCATAACATCAGTGTTTTTCTTTCAGATTTCAAATTTAAATGCAAATTAAAATCAGCTATAGACCATGACATTAGTGTTTTTTCTATCAGGTTTCAAATTTAAATGCAAATTAAAATCAGCTGTAGACCATGACATCAGAGATTTTTTGATGCCAGATTAAAAATTAAAATCAGCTGTAGAAAATGACACCAGAAGTTGTATTATTTCAGGTTGCAAATTAAAATGCTTGTAAAATCAGCTGTAGCACATGGCGTCAGAATTTCAGATTTCTGTTGATACCCAAGAAATCCAGGGAGCACAAGAAATGAGCAAGTGCGCCTGTGTGGGTGCCCCACCCCCCACACCCCCCCAAATGTGAGTGTGCATGGTAGACACCGATCCACCACTCATGAAGATCTCATAGACCCTGAACGCTGAACACTTACAAATGTGAGCATGCGTGGTAGACACCGATCGACAGCTCATGAGTATCCCTTACACCCTAAACCCTTCCAAATGTGAGCGTGCGTGGTTGACACCGATCCGTCGCTCATGAAGATCTCATACACCCTAAACCCTCATCACTTACAAATGTGAGCGTGCGTGGTAGAAGCGGATCAACAGCTCATTAAGATCCCATACACCCTAAACCCTAAACACTTACAAATGTGAGCGTGCGTGGTTGACACCGAACCGTCACTCATGAAGATCCCATAGACTGGGTCTTTAGGAAAAGATGCCTTCCAGAGCCCGACTCTCTCCTCTACGCTGCAGCCGGCTTTTTCTCGTGCCACCACATTGACTCCTATGTGTGTGTGGGAGAGGGTAGTGGGTGGTAGTGGTAGTGGTTATGTGTGTGTGTGTGTGTGTGTGGTGGTGGAGGTGGTGGTGGTGGTGGTGGTGGTGGGGGGGGGAGGGGAGGTAGTGGATGGTGGTGGCAAGTGTGTGTGGGGGGGGTGGGGGGGGGGGGGGGGAGATTGGCAGGGGTTTAGGGATCCGCACTGCCTAATTCGATGGGCAAAGCGCCCCCAGTCCTCTGTGTATCAAACGGGGAGCAGAGCAGGTGAGATTGGCAGGGGGTTAGGGATCTGTACTGCCTAATTAGGGGTGGGGGAGGTGGGGTGGGGTGGGGTGTGTGTGGGTGTGGGTGGGGAAGGGGGGGGGGGGGGCATGTATGTATGTGTGGGTGGGTGGGTGGGTGGGTAGGGGGTGGGTGGGGGTGGGGTGGGGGTGGGAGTGCATGTATGTGCGTGCGTGTGTTTGTGTGTGTGTGTGTGTGTGTGTGTGTGTGTGTGTGTGTTTGTGTGTGTGTGTGTGTGTGTGTGTGTGGAGGGGGTGGGGGTGGGGAGGTAGGGGGGTGGGGGGGGGGAGTGCATGTATGTGCGCGTGTGTGTCTGTGTGTAGGTGTGTGTGTGTGTGTGGGTGGGGGGGGGGGGGGGGGGGAGTGCATGTATGTGCGCGTGTGTGTGTGTGTGTGGAGGGGGGGGGGAAGGGGGGGGTAGTGTGACTTTTTTTCGTGCCACCACATTGACTCCTATGCCCAGGAGTACAGGCATGAATAAATACATAATAAACAAGACAACTAATAAATAAATACAAACATAAATAATAGTATGTCTTGTTACGAGGCGAAGGTGGAGGGGGTCAGCCCGTTTGCTTGCAGTGGGGCCAACCACCAATGGGGAGATGAATACACAAATACATAGTAAGTCTTGTTACGAGGCAAAGGTGGAGGGGGCCAGCCTGTTTGCTTGCACTGGGGCTTACCACCCAAGGACAGGGATGTGCTATACATTCAGCTACTTTCAGCTACTTTGCTCATTGCTGCGAGCACATATCACACCCGTTCAAAAGATTAAGCGGAGGATGAAATGTGCTGTGAGAAGGTATTCTGGGAACCAAAGGGCTTTTTTTCGTGCCACCACATTGACTCCTACGTGTGTGTGTGTGGGGGGGGGGGGGGGGGGGGGGGGGGGGGGGGGGGGGAGGGGGGGTAGTGGGTGGTAGTGGTTTAAAAAGATTAAGCAGAGGATGAATCTGAGTGGGAGTTGAAAGCGTGAATGGAGTGAATGTGGGCGTCGACATGACCATCCTGAAATAACGGTGTTCTGGGAATGATTTGGGAGTTTGGTTTCCGAAAAATATCGGACGACGGGCTTCGTATCTGAAATTTTCCTGAAATCTGAGAGTTCTGGGAGAGTTCTGGGAGATGTGGCCTGAGAACAAGTATGAAGTATGACCTCTGAACCCAATCCATCCCCTGAGCTGATAGATGGTGTCCAGGGTTGCTCATGGCGTGCACACGGACAGTAGGTGGGTCTTCTGGGTATGTGTGGGTGGGTGGTTTATGTGTGGGTGGGTGGTGGGTGTAGGTGGATATGGGTGGGTGGTGGTTTAAGTGTGGGTGGGTGGGTGGGTGGGTGGTTTATGTGTGGGTGGGTGGGTGGGTGTATTGGTGGGTGGGTGGTTTATGTGTGGGTGGGTGGGTGGGTGGGTGGGGTGGATATAAGTGGGTGGGTGGTTTATGTGTGGGTGGGTGGGTGGGTGGGTGGGTGAGGGTGGATATGGGTGGGTGGTGGGTTATGTGTGTGTGTGTGTGTGGTGGGTTTATGTGTGGGGGGGTGTGGGTGGGTGGTTATGTGTGGGTGGGTGGGTGGGTGGTTTAAGTGTGGATGGGTGGGTGGGTGGGTGTGGATATGGGTGTGTGTGGTGGGCGGGGGGGGGGGGGGGGGGGGGGATATGGGCGGGGGGGGTTATGTGTGTGTGTATGTGTGTGTGTGGATATGGGTGGGTGGGTGGGGGTGCATGCGGGTTGCTATGTGTGTGTATGGGTGGGCGTATGCATGTACGTGGCTATGTGTGTATTGGTGGGTGTATGCATGCGGGTTACTATGTGTGTGTATGGGTGGGTGTATGCATGCGGGTTACTATGTGTGTGTATGGGTGGGTGTATGCATGTACGTCGCTATGTGTGTGTATGGGTGGGTGTATGCATGCGGGTTACTATGTGTGTGTATGGGTGGGTGTATGCATGCGGGTTACTATGTGTGTGTATGGGTGGGTGTATGCATGTACGTCCCTATGTGTGTGTATGGGTGGGTGTATGCATGCGGGTTACTATGTGTGTGTATGGGTGGGTGTATGCGTGTATGTGCGTATCTGTATCAGGGACAGTACATGGGTCTTAAGGGTATGTATGTGTAAGGGTGGGTGGGTGTGGGTGCATGTGGGTGGATATGTGTGCGTATGGGTGGGTGTATGCGTGTATGTGTGTATCTGCTCACTGCCGATGACGAGCGCCCACCAGTGAGAGAGGCTATGCTGCAGCCTACATTGAGGGGGATGTACAACGCAGAGCTTTAGTGTCCGGTACCAGTAGTTGAAGGTGTTCAGGGTTGCTCATGGCGTGCAGAGGGAATACATAAGGTAATGATAACGCCTGGTGGGGCGTGGTGTTAAGGGAACCGGGTAGGGAGCGGTCTTCTACCTCAACTGGACAAGCTACCATCGCGGTTGACAACGACCTGCAACGCCAAGAGCGACCGAAGGGGGAACCGAACCCCCGACTCTTCATCCTCAAGCGATCTGGTCTACCACTAGACCATTGTATATCACTGAAAGGGGCCACAAACCCACAACTTAGCACAAACTACTTCGCAGTCCTAAAAAAGGCTTGAGGTCGGCTCCAACCCAAAACTAACCCCATCCACTCTGCATTCCTAAAAAGAACTTGAAGTCCATGCTGATTTGGTCTACCACTACACCAATGCATATCACTGAAAGGGGCTGTACCAGTAGTATAAGGTGTTCAGGGCGGCTAATGGCGTGCACAGGGATGTATGTCCCTGTACATGGGTCTCCCAGGTTAACTGGGGGATGTAAAACTCATTGGTTTCATGACCCAGACCGTGACATGACCCCGGTCATCCTGTGTGTATGTGTGTGTGTGTGCCAGGTTAACTGGGGGATGTAAAACTCATTGGTTTCATGACCCAGACCGTTACATGACCCCGGTCATCCTGTGTGTGTGTGTGTGTGTCATGCTGTGTGTATGTGTGTGTGTGTGCCAGGTTAACTGGGGGATGTAAAACTCATTGGTTTCATGACCCAGACCGTTACATGACCCCGGTCATCGGTGGTGTACTGCAAAAAGCCTAATCAGGACGGCTGCTGCCCAACACATCTTACAGAGGGATGTAGTAATGATAACGCCTGGTGGGGCGTGGTGTTAAGGTAGCCCGTCGTACGCGGGTAGAGAGCGGTCTTCTACCTCAACTGGACAAGCTACCATCGTGGTTGACAACGACCTGCAACGCTGAGAGCGACTGTAGGGGGAATCGAACCCCCGACTCTTTGTCCTCAAAGCAATTTAGTCTACCACTAGACCAATGTATATCACTGAATAGAGCTGCAGAGGTACGTATATATGTAGGTGCGTTACAGTCCAGGGATAGGCCTACTAAGCATCTTACCAAGGTATAAGGGCAGAGCCTCTTGTTGCTCAGTTCCTGGCCTCAAGATGAGGCTGCCAGCCTGTGGGGGAGCAAATTGTTTTGCGTCTTACTTTTGCAGTGTGCGTGTAGTACTTGAACTTCGTTACATGGCTCCAGTCAGCAATTTGGTGAATCACCGTCTTTGGCAGTAAAATGAATGACCAGGAAAATTGTAGTCTTTATAAAAACAAACAACATCTATCACAAATCAAAGCATTATTACCGAACAAAATAGTGTTTGTAGTAGGCAGGAAATAAAAGGGATGTTTACATGCAGCACGAGTGAAGGTCGCATCAGGGCACTTCCATTGACCAAACTGGCCAGCGCTTTAGCGCACTAGAAAAAACAACTGCGCTTTATAGTGCAAAAAGCGCAAAAAATGCTTGCTGCGCCCACAGGGGGTTGCAAAAAACTGCACGAAACGCGCAGTGGGGCTCAAAAGGCAGCGCACCAGCGCGCACTTGGAACCACCTTGGTTCGCATAACAGACTTAGGTAGTACATGGGGGTATCAGAAAGCGCAAGAGCTTTTTTTCCACTACCAGTAGCGATCGCTAGCTGGGACCCTGTTTTGGCCAAACTATCCGCTGCCATGAGACTCGAGTCTCCGCCCCGCCCCCAACCCCACCGGGCCGGCTCTTCCGGCTGCCTACCCAAATCACTACCAGGAGCCCCCCAACCTTGTAAGGCAACAATTCCCTGATATGTAACAGAAGATCCCCTTTCTGAAACAGAAAAAACAATCTTAAAAGTACACACATGCAGTCAACAGCTTACGTGTCCTGCCCAAGCTAACAGTTTATCCTTGTGACTCTAATCATTGTTTCGTTTTAGGCTACGTGCAGCAGCTTCTAGGAAGCTCCCTCTCCCCGTCCTAGAGCCAAACCTGGAGCCAAACCTAGCTAGTGCGTCTGACCATTGATATGAGGAGCATTACAATACAGTTTTTTTTCTAGCCTTATGGTTTTAGGCCTCCTCCAGGGACTCCGTTTTAGTGTTCTTGCTAGCTTTTAATAGCTTTTATGCCTTGTTGTAGCTAGCTAGTGTGCCTGACCACAGGTTTGAGGAGCATTACAATACACTTTTGTTTTCAATTTTGAAAGTGGGGTTTTTCTAGCTTTATAGTTTTAGGCCTCCTCCAGGGACACCGGTGTAGTGTTCTTGATAGCTTTTAATAGCTTTTAAACCTTGTTGTAGCTTTCTGGGGCCATGTAGGGCGAAACAAATAAAACACTTTATTTTTGTTTACCTTTTTATAGCGATAATTTTGCTAACATAGGGTAAAATTAGCCATCGCTATATGTAGCTGGGAAAATAACCACTGTTTCAATGCAGCTTCAGCATTGGGTCTAACCCAGTGGCTGGCTATTGGAGCTGGCGGGAAGCTGCTATGAGTAGCAAAAAAATGAAACAGAGACTATAATCAGCAACATCAGCAATAACAGCAACATCAGCAACATCAGCAATAACAGCAATAACAGCAACAACAGCAACAAGAGCAACAACAACAACACTAACAGTGACTATAATCAGCAACATCAGCAATAACGGATCAACAGGCACATGACGTCACACGTACATCAAGGTACATCAAGGTACATCAAGGTACATCAAGGTACATCAAGGTACATCAAGGTCATATTCAATTTAAGTCGATAGCTGGAGTACCATATCCAATTCTAATTCAAATTCAAGTCTGTAGCTGGAGTACCAAACCAAATTCAAATTCAAATTCACATTCGAGTCTATAGCTGGAGAACCATATAAACTCAAATTCGAATACAAGTCTATACCTGTAGTACCATCCCAAACGAAAATTCACATTTAAGTCTATAACTAGGGTGCCATATCAAATTAAAATTAAAATACAAGTCTACAAGTGGAGTACGGTATCAAATTAGAATTAAAGTCTATAACTGGAGTACCATATCAAATTAAAAGTAAAATTCAATTATATAGCTGGAGTTCCATACCAAATTCAAATTCACATTCAATTCTATAACTGGGATACTATATCAAATTAAAATTAAAATTCAAGTCTATGACTGGAGTGCCACACCAAATTAAAATAAAATTCAAGCCTATGGCTTGAGTACAATATCAAATTAAAATTAAAATTCAAGTCTATGACTGGAGTGCCACACCAAATTAAAATAAAATTCAAGCCTATGGCTTGAGTACAATATCAAATTTAAATTAAAATTCAAGTCTATGACTGGAGTGCCACATCAAATTAAAATGAAATTCAAGCCTATGGCTTGAGTACAATATCAAATTAAAATTACAATTCAAGTCTATAGCTGGAGTACCATATCAAACTTAAATTAAAATACAAGTCTATGACTGGAGTGCCACATCAAATAAAAATAAAATTCAAGTCTATGACTTGAGTACAATAGCAAATTAAAATTAAAATTCAAGTCTATAGCTGGAGTACCATATCAAATAAAAATTAAAAATTAAGTATATAGCTGGATTACGATACCTAAGAGCCTGCTCCAGATGGTGAGGTCCTGCTGGATGATCCAAACATGGATGCACCAGGATTTTCTTCTTTGCGATGTACCGCTATTAGCGATGACATCTATTGATTTCGAGATTGGTATATGCATGTTTATATATGCCAGACTGCCGGTTTCATATGATGCAAAATGGTGACATGATATCATGTAATATGCCGGTCCCTACACATGTGCAGAACCTGTAATTTCGTTAAGCTTTATAGTAATTTTGTTAAGCTTTATAGTAAAAACATATTTGTCAATGAGCTTACCCACTTGTACACGATCTAAACATGTCTTGAAAACATCTATTACTTCCGCGTTGTGCTCGGATAAGATTTTTAAATTTAGAAACGACTCTTTTACGTATGAATCAGGTTCAAATGTGTGTATCCTTATCATGTGGCTGAAAATTCCAGTCTACCTACTCACATAAATGTACACACACACGTGTACATACACATAAACGTACACATACACATAAACTTACACGTACACAGCCCATTGAAACGGAAAAGGAAACAGGCACAGTGGCACACAAAATCACAGACACATGCAGCGCACACAAATACACATGCACAGGAAAATGGGACCTGGACACAGAAACGGACACGGAAAACATGCAGAAGCGGAAACCATAAAACAGGGCACAGGACACGTGAAACACACCACACAGTGAACAGGCACGGGCCACGCCTCCACGACACAGGACAACAGAGAAGGGACAGGGGCACCAGAAACACGTGACAGGAACCAGGCACAGGAGCGGAAACCGAAACCGGGCCACCAGGGCAGTAAACACACAAAGGCGAAGGCAGAGGCACACACACACACAGACACAGACACACGCAGACACAGACATCACACAGACACAAACAGCCACATAACCGAGACAAAACACACACAAGAACAGCGACACAGTACACAGGTGAGACACCTACACAGACACGGGCACGGACACCACAGAGAACAAAATAAAGACACGACAATCCACGGACACACCACAGACACCGACACAGAACACAGTCAAAGACAGAGACATTCACACAGAACACAACCCGGGTAGACACTGAAACAACAGACACAACACAGACCATACAAGACACAGACAGAGCCACAACACTAGACACAGACAAGACACAGGGACCACAGACACAGACACCTTAGATCAACAGACGACAGACAGAGACAGAGACACACACAGACACGACACAGACACCGGACCCAGACACAACAAGACATGAGACACACACCGAACAGACACAGACAGACACAACACAGACCCAGGCACGGACACGAGACACAGACACATGACACAGCAACAGACACAGGAACAGAACCTACACAGGACACAGACATAAACAGACACAGGACACAGACACAGATCACCGGCCACATACACAGACAATACACATACACCTAACATGACACAAACAGACCATCAGACACATGACACTACCCAGCACAGACACGAGTATCACATACCAGTACACATACACAGACCCAATCCCAGACAGAACCCACCTACCTCTACACACCCACATACACATACACATACAATACAACATACCAACAGACACATACAGAGACACAGACAAGATTACACACACATACACAGACACTAGCCGACAGACACATGACAACAGACAACATTGACACAGACATAGTACACAGAAAGACACATTACACAGACACATACACATACACATACACATGCACAGGCACAGACACATGTACACAACACAGACACAGACACACACATAGACATCACAACACAGACACAGACTACATGAACAGAACAGAGACAGAGACACACACCGACACAGACACAGACCACAGGACACTACCAACATAACACATACAACAGAACACCATACATACAACACATACACAGCACTTCCACATAAACATAACAATACAAACACATATACACAAACTACACATACACATGCACATACATACACTTACACATACAAATACACGTACACACACACACATTCACATAAACAAACATATGCAGTGTGTTATCACACCTGGATGTCTGCGCGAGCCCCAAACCATTGGTCTAGCTCAGTGGCTGCATCCAGGGAACCGGAATCCATTCTTTGGGTGAACTCCATCCTGGCTGGATCAGGGGCGGCCAATCAGGTGCACACAAGAAGTTATAGCTGACCTTTTAGGATCGGATAGGCCTTAGGATAGGCCTTAGGATCGGATTTGATTTGCCTCAGTATCGGATAGGGGTTATAGTTTCTTAGGATTGGAAAGGCCTTGGGATAGGCCTTAGGATTGGATAGGCCTTCGGATAGGCCTTAAAGTCTCTTAGGATCGAATAGGCCCTAGATTGTAGGGAGTGCAGATAAGGACTGGAAGATTGTGTCAGGGAAGTGCATGCTGGCATAGAAAGGGACATATCATCTATGTCTCCCTGCCCTTAGATTTCAAGTTTTGCAACTCCTTTCATGCAATCCTTGGCACGCTAGTGTGTTCCAGAGCATATCGGAAGTTAGAGGCCGTGCAACGGATTGCTTGCCCAAGCTCGGGGGCACGAATATGTGCGAGGATATCAGGCACGCTTGGCTGTGCGATGCAGGTGTGAACTATAAGAATGCCGCTGTTGCGAAAAGGAAACAGTGGGGAAGCTTGATATAGGCAAGCCACTTGGCCTTGGCGCACGCCCATCGCCCAGGGCGTACGCCTGCAGGCGTACCCTGGTGCACCAGGGGCAGGGGCCCAGGAGGGCCCAGGTGAGGGAGGGCCGACCAGGGGCGACCAGGGGGGCGACCAGGGGCCGACGGACCCCAAGAGTCCGACCAACCGATAAAAGCAGGTGAGGGGGGTAAAAAAATCTCACCTGGATTCGCCTGGAAAAAGTACGAGGCTGGATCGACTGCTCTCTGTTTCTACCTTCTGTTGCGTTACCTTGGCGTCACGTTCCTTGAGCCGCGTCGCAGGACGTTCTTTCCTTGTATTCTTGTATTTTCTTCTGTCTGGAACTCCAGCCCTGCACCTAACATGTTCGCATCTCTCAACTTGGCCATGCCCCGAATGCAGTAAGCTCCTCGTGCCACTGTAACTCTGGCGTGCCAACAAGCTTCGGCCTACGGATGGCGTTCTTCTAGAGCACGTTTTCGTTGCGCGGCAGACATAACTGGAGCAGAATTAAGTGCCTCGAGCAGCTGAGAAAATAGAGGCCTCCATTTGGATTGACTTGTCTGCCACCTCGACTTTAGCTTCAAACTTCAGCTTCAGCTACAAACTCGACAGGCCCTCAGCCTGATCAGCTTAGCATCTGTATAGGCATCAGGTAGGCATGTAGAGGCTCCAGCATTGCAACTGTCCGGACACTAATGCACATGCACTTGTACGCTGCACATGAAATCAAGCAAACAAATAAGCAAACAAAAAATAAGGTAGCAAATAAACGAGCAAGCAAGCAGAGAAATAAACAAGCAAACTGATTTGAGCAAGAAAACAAGAAAGCTAGAAAACAAATTTGTAAAAAACAAAAAAAACGCCTGGGGAGGCGTGGTGTTAAGGGGACCCTCCCGTAGGAACACACTTGTATACTTGTATAGCACGCCTGCGCTGCCTCAGAAGAGAATTGAACCTTGAATGCTCTTACAGCCATTCAGCAGATAATTTGGATTTTCACAACACTTTGTAGTTAGTCGATTGTACCTCGTACTCGAAAAATTGGCCTGAGAATTCTGCCATTTTGACCTGAGAATTGAGAATTCTGATCATTTAGGGGAATTCAGAGAATTTTCAGAAATTTGCCTCAAAATTTGAGGTACAAACTGCGAACAACGAGACCCAAATCCAAATCATCAGCTGAATTGCTGTAGTCGTATTAATCTAGTGTCACTCTGACAGGTGCATCCAAATTTTGAATTTTATAATTACATGGTTATTCAGCCAACTGTGGGCTGCTCACCATCTTCCAATTCCAAGTTTCCCTGTACTCTTGGAATCAGGGTCAGGTGTACCCATATTTACCCCCACAGCTAACCACCACCACCACCACCACCCACTCACCACCACCGACCATTCACCAATACCCACTCACCACCACCACCACCGACTAAACACCACCCATCCCAACCACAGCGAGTGCAGGTGTACCCATCTTCACCCCCACACCTAACCACAACAACCACCACCACCCCACACAAACACCCCGAGCACCACCCACACCCACCACCCACTAGCCACCGCCCAGCCAACCACTAGGAGGGATGGGGTACCCATGCGGCACCCCACACCGAACCAGCACCACCACCACCAGACCAGTCACCACACTACCACCACCACCACCACCCCACACCACAACACCACCACACTGAACCACCACCACCACCCTCACCACAACACCACCCACCCAACCACAGCGGGGCAGGGGGACCATCTGCACCCTCACGAACCACACACCACCTACAACACTCCCCAGGCACCACACCAACACACCATCCACCACCACCAACCACCAGACCGAAAACACCACCAGAAACACCCCAAATCACTCCCACGAAAACACACCACCACCACACCGACCACCCACCACCCATCCACCCCAAGCGTGCTCGGAGGGGGGGACCCAGCTGCACCCCCACGACGAACCACCACGAACCACACCACCACCACTAAAACCACACCACAACCACCACCACCACCGACTAACCACCACCCATCCCAACCACAGCGAGTGCAGGTGTACCCATCTTCACCCCCACACCTAACCACCACTAACCACCACCACTAACCACTAACCACCACCACCACTAACCACCACCACCACCACCACCGACTAACCACCACCCATCCCAACCACAGCGAGTGCAGGTGTACCCATCTTCACCCCCACACCTAACCACCACTAACCACCACAACTAACCACTAACCACCACCCACTCACCACCACCACCACCACCACCGACTAACCACCACCCATCCCAACCACAGCGAGTGCAGGTGTACCCATCTTCACCCCCACACCTAACCACCACCACCACCACCACCACTAACCACCACTAACCACCACCACTGCCCACTCACCACCACCACCACCACCCACTATCCACCACCCATCCCAACCACAGCGAGTGCAGGTGTGCCCATCTTCACCCCCACACCTAACCACCACCACCACCATCACTAACCACTAACCACCACCCACTCACCACCACCACCACCCACTACCCACTACTTATCCCGACCACAGCGAGGGTAGGTGCACCCATCTTCACATAGTCCATACATCCTCATGTGGTTAGCCCCAGTGCAAGCAAAACGGCTTGACCCCCTCAACCTCACACCTCGTAATAAGGCTTACTCTTTATTTATTTCATTTATCAAAACACCTGTTCGCGACAGAGCACCCAGTGCAAGCAAACAGGCTGGCCTTCTCAACCTCACACCTCATCATAAGGCTTACTCTTTATTTATTCTATTTATCAAAACACCTTTTCACGACAGGGCGCCTAGTGCAAGCAAACAGGCGTGGCCCCCTCAACCTCACACCTCGTAATATTTTTTACTCTTTATTTATTCTATTTGACAAAACACCTGTTCACGACAGGGCACCCAGTGCAAGCAAATGGGCGTGGCCCCCTGAACCTCACACCTCGTAATACGTTGTACTCTTTCTTTATTTTATTTATCAAAACACCTGTTCATGACAGGGCGCCCAGTGCAAGCAAACGGGCTGGCCCCCTGAAGCTCACACCTCGTAATACGTTGTACTCTTTCTTTATTTTATTTATCAAAACACCTGTTCATGACAGGGCGCCCAGTGCAAGCAAACGGGCTGGCCCCCTGAACCTCACACCTTGTAATACGTTGTACTCTTTCTTTATTTTATTTATCAAAACACCTGTTCATGACAGGGCGCCCAGTGCAAGCAAACGGGCTGGCCCCCTGAACCTCACGCCTCATCATACGTTTTACTCTTTATTTATTCTATTTATCAAAACACCTGTTCATGACAGGGCGCCCAGTGCAAGCAAACGGGCTGGCCCCCTCAACCTCACACCGCGTAACAAGGCGATCTATTCATTGACATCATCACACAGGCATTTCCCCATCACACAGGCAGCACACAAAATGGGTCTAGATGGTGGCACAACAATGACACGCTCGGACATCCTGCGTGCGTCGTCCTGGCGTGTAGCCAATCAAGACAACACACGCTCAACTCGTGGAGGTAGTATCTCACAGTCCAATACAGCTTACAAGGTGGGGCAAGTACACCCTGTGTGGGGTGATGGACATGAGCTGCTCCAGCAACCAGGAGGGGGGTCTATCCCTGTGTGTCTGTGTGTGGTTGGTTGGGTGTGGGTGGGTGGGTGGGTGTGTGTGGGGGGGGGGGGGGGGGGGGGAGGTCAACACATGGAGGCCAGCATCTCACAGTCCAGTACAGCTTACAAGGTGGGGCAAGGACACCCTATCACCATATGTGGAGTGATGGACATGAGCCGCTCCAGCAACCAGGAGAGGGTATATCCCTTTGTGTGGGTGGGTGGGAGGGTGTGTGGGTGGGGGTGGGGGGTGGGGGGGGAATTCAACACGTAGAGGTAGCATCTCACAGTCCAGTACAGCTTACAAGGTGGGGCAAGTACAACATATCACCATATGTGAGGTGATGGACATGAGCTGCTCCAGCAACCAGGAGGGGGTCTGTCCCTGGGGGGGGGGGGGGGGGGGGGGGGGGGGGGGGGGGGGGGGGGGGGGGGGTCAACAAGTGGAGGCCAGCATCTCACAGTCTAGTGCAGCTTACAAGGTGGGGAAAGTACAAAATATGTGGGTTGATGGGCATGAGCTACTCCAGCAACCAGGAGAGGGGTCTATCCCTGTGTGTGTGTGTGGGGGGGGGGGGGGGGGGGGAGGAGGGAGGTCAACACGTGGAGGTAGCATCTCTTCTTTACCCTCCCTTCTGGAAGGCGGTAGCCCACAGAGTCACCCCCTTGTCCGATTTTCTGTCTGTTTTGTCCGCGGGTTCCAACCCCGGGCCTTACTGGCCCCTGGCCCTTCCTCAAACCCTGGCTTCGGTCTGCTGAACTTGATTCCGGTGCCACCTGTCGCTCCATTAGCCAACGCTCTCCGCCAATTTCTGCGTCGCTTTCGACACTTCTAAGACTTGTTTGAGCTACATGCAGCAGCTTCTAGGCAGCTCCTTTTCTCCGTCGTTAGAGTGAAATTGCAATTAGAAAGCGTCGCCAAAGAAGATGCTGCTGTCATGGTGCATCGATTTCCATGCAATTAGAAAGCGTCGCCAAGGAAGATGCTTGTGTCATGGTATATCAATTTCCATGCAGGAAAAAAGCGAATCCAAAAAGGATGCTGCTGTCATGGTGCATCAATTTCCATGCAATTAGAAAGCGTCGCCAAGGAAGATGCTTGTGTTATGGTGTATCAATTTCCATGCAGGAAAAAAGCGACGCCAAAAAGGATGCTGCTGTCATGGTGTATCAATTTCCATGCAATTATAAAGCGTCGCCAAAGAAGATGCTTTTATCATAGTGTATCAATTTCCATGCAGGAAAAAAGCGACGCCAAAGAGGATGCTGCTGTCATGGTGCATCAATTTCCATACAATTATAAAGCTTTGCCAAAGAGGATGCTGCTGTCATGGTGTACACCACATGTGCGCTCAATGACCAAGTGTTAGGGTTTAGGGTTTGGGGATTATTTTAAAGATGATGCTTCTGTCATGGTGTATCAATTTCCATGCAGGAAGAAAGCGTTGCCAAAGAGGATGCTGCTGTGATGGTGTACACCACGTGTGCTCTGAGTGACAATCCACTTCAGCCGCCTGTCGTGGCTGACTACTTGGGATGTCTGTTCTACCGATCCGCTGTGCTTGAGTATCAATTTCCAATCCTCAATTCCATGCAGGAAGAAAGCGTCGCCAAAGAGGATGCTGCTGTGATGGTGTACACCACGTGTGCTCTCAGTGACGAGCCACTTCAGCCGCCTGTCGTGGCCGACTACTTAGGGCGTCTGTTCAACCGATCTGCTGTGCTTGAGTTCTTATTGGCAAAGAAGAAAGACCACTTTGTCGATGGTGCCGCAGGTATGTGGATAGTGCTTCAGGTTTGGCCCAAGGGGGCAAGGATTTTTTCCACTATATATAGCGGTAGCTACTTTTGACGAGCCACTTCAGCCGTCTGTTGTGGCCGACTACTTAGGGCGTCTGTTCAACCGATCTGCTGTGCTTGAGTTCTTATTGGCAAAGAAGGAAGACCACTTTTTCGATGGTGCCGCAGGTATGTGGATAGTGCTTCAGGTTTGGCTCAAGGGGGCAAGGATTTTTTCCATTATATATAGCGGTAGCTACTATTGACGAGCCTCTTCAGACGCCTGTTGTGGGCGACTACTTAGGGCGTCTGTTCAACCGATCTGCTGTGCTTGAGTTCTTATTGGCAAAGAAGAAAGACCACTTTGTGGACGGTGCCGCAGGTATTTGGATAGCCCTTCAGGATTGGCTCAAGGGCAGGGATTTTGTGTCCACTATATATAACGATAGCTGCTTTATTTTGACCCCCGTTTTAGCCCATATTATCGCTATGAAATAAATAAATAAATGTCGAAAATGGCCTTAAAAAGCTATAGAAGCTATAGAACCTATGAACAGCTACAAACACGCTGTCCCTGGAGAAGGCCTAAAACCATCAAGCTAGAAAAAGAACTACTTTCAGATTTGAAACAAAAATCCCTGCTCAAGGGGACAATGCTTCGGGTTTGAAACAAATTTGAAACAAATTTGAAATTTGAAACAAATTTGAAACAGATTTGAAACAAAAATCCCTGCTCAAGGGGACAGTGCTTCGGGTTTGACTCAAGGCCCTTGAGTCAAGGGGACAGTGCTGCAGGTTGCCTGGGTCATGATGAGTGATCAAGGGACGGTGCCGCAGGTCATTTTTATTTATAAGTTCCTGTTGGTCAGGTTGGGTGACGGTAGTTCTTGATGGGATAGCTGAGGCAGGGGTTGCCAACCCCAGTGGCGTCGTCATATGGGCCGGACCCACCCAGGGAGTCAAAGAGGGATGAGAGATGGCTGATTGCGCCATCAGCACCTTCAGGAGAGGCAAAATGTGCTGTCGTGATTTGTTGATGGTTCCACCTGATCGTGACCTTGTCAAAGAGGGATGAGAGAGGGCTGATTGCGCCATCTACACATTGAGGAGAGGCAAAATGTGCTGTTGTGATTTGTTGATAGTCCCACCTGATCGTGACCTTGTCAAAGAGGGATGAGAGATGGCTGATTGCGCAATCAGCACCTTGATGAGAGGCAAAATGTGCTGTTGTGATTCCAGGATGGTGCTGCAGATACGAGGATAGGGGAAGGGGATAGGGGAACAAGCAGCAAAAGGTGCTGGCATAATTCCAGGATGGTATTATCCACTGACGTTAGCCTCCACTGATGTTAGCCTCCACTTTAGTTAGCCTCCACTCAAGCAAACCCTAAAATGTGCTGTCATAACTCCTAGACGGTGCAGCAGATATGGGGGTAGGGGAAGAGGATAGGGGAACAAGCATCAAATGAGCTGTCATCATTCCAGG
Source organism: Chlamydomonas sp. ICE-L (assembly GCA_013435795.1). Lineage (NCBI taxonomy): Eukaryota > Viridiplantae > Chlorophyta > Chlorophyceae > Chlamydomonadales > Chlamydomonadaceae > Chlamydomonas > Chlamydomonas sp. ICE-L. The sequence continues at coordinate 15,885,901 of JACBWV010000610.1, read as the reverse complement.
ATGGTATTATCCAATGAAGTTAGCCTCCAGTGAAGTTAGCCTCCACTGAAGTTAGCCTCCACTGATGTTAGCCTCCACTGATGTTAGCCTCCACTGATGTTAGCCTCCACTTAAGCAAACCCTAAAATGAGCTGTCATAATTCCAGGACAGTGCTGCAGATACGGGGAAGATAGCCTCCGCTTTAGTTAGCCTCCACTAAAGTTAGCCTTCACTTAAGGTAGCCTCCACTTAACTCAGCCTCCACTTAAGGAAACCCTAAAATGTGCTGTCATAATTCCAGGGCAGTACAGCAGATAGGAGAAAAGGGATCGAGGAGGATAGCCTCCACTTAAGTTAGCCTCCACTCAAGTTAGCCTCCACTTAAGTAAACCCTAAACCCTTGTAGATCCTGAACCCTAAACCCACCTAAACCATAAACCGTTGAATCAAACCCTAAACCACTGAACCCTAAACCCTAAACCCTAAACCCCCTAGACTTAAGTGGATGCTAACTCACCCAGGGCGGTGCCGCAGGTGTGCATCGACTGGCGAACACGTTGAGGGCTGCAGCAGGGGGGTCGGACCACCTGGAGTCCATGAAGGATGTGTTTGCGATCAAATTAGAGAATGTAGAGGCTGCAGGTAAGAAATCAGATTGTTTCAACACGGTTTCATCACATACAAAGGCAAACAACCACTATGATCCTAATATCCACTTGGATCCTAATCATGCAGCAGGTGAATAACCACTAGGGTCCTAATAACCACAAGGATCCTAACCAAGCAGCAGGTGAACAACCACTATGATCCTAATAACTATTACGATCCGAATAACCACTAGGATCCTAATCAAGCAGCAGGTGAACATCCACTAGGATCCTAATAGCCACTAGGATCCTAATCAAGCAGCAGGTGAACATCCACTAGGATCCTAATAACCACTAGGATCCTAATCAAGCAGCAGGTGAACATCCACTAGGATCCTAATCAAGCAGCAGGTGAGCATCCTCTAGGATCATAATAGCCACTAGGATCCTAATAACCACCATGATCGTAACCAAGCAGCAGGTGAACAACCACTATGATCCTAATCACTACTATGATCCTAATCACCACTATGATCCTCATAACCACTATGATCGTAACCAAGCAGCAGGTGAACAACCACTATGATCCTAATCACTACTATGATCCTAATCACCACTATGATCCTCATAACCACTATGATCGTAACCAAGCAGGAGGTGAACAACCACTGTGATCCTAATGACACTCAATTATCGCCCTTCTAACCAACTCCCAGCAGGGGATCAACCACTAGGATCCTAATGACACTCAATTATCGCCCTTCTACCCAACTCCTAGCAGGGGATCAACCACTAGGATCCTAATGACACTCAATTATCGCCCTTCTACCCAACTCCTAGCAGGGGATCAACCACTAGGATCCTAATGACACTCAATTATCGCCTTTCTACCCAACTCCTAGCAGGGGAACAACCACTAGGATCCTAATGACACTCAATTATCGCCCTTCTAACCAACTCCCAGGAGGGGAACAACCACTAGGATCCTAATGACACTCAATTATCGCCCTTCTAACCAACTCCCAGCAGGGGAACGACCACTAGGATCGTAATGACACTCAATTATCGCCCTTCTACCCAACTCCTACCAGGGGAACAACCACTAGGATCCTAATGACACTCAATTATTGCACTTCTACTTAACTCCCAGCAGGTGGTCCAAGTAAATCCTCACAGAACGAGACCAGCAAAACAGCAATGGAGGCACCTACCTCTCTTGTGCCCTACTCCTGCCCCATCACGATGCTACCATGTACTAGGTGCGGCAACAAATCCTTTTTGTAATGGCGGAGCACCCCCTTCTGGTGGGCAGGATCCCCCAGGGGCACTCCGTTGTCTGTGTGTGTTTGTTTGTTTGTTTGTGCGACCGATGTGCTGAGACGAAGCCTGACACGTCAGCCAAAGGTCTTGTAACTAACTGGCTTTGGTCTGCTCGATTCTGTAGCCAACAGTCTCCTCCAATTTTTCGCGTCGCTTGTGACGCTGCCTAGGACTTGTAGTGAAACCCCTTTGTTTTGATTTAACTATTTCCATTCTGTGTCCCACCTTGTTGATTTAATTATTTTCATCCTTAACCACCTTGTTGATTTAATTATTTCCATCCTTAACCACGTGGTTGATTTAATTATTTCCATCCTTAACCACCATGTTTACTTTATTTCCATCCTTAACCACCATGTCTATTTTATTTCCATCCGAAACCTCCTTGTCTATTTAATTATTTATATCCTAAATCTCCTTGTTTATTTAAGTATTTCCATTCTTAACCACCATGTTTATTTTATTTCCATCCAAAACCTCCTTGTTTATTTAAGTATTTCCATCCTACATCTCCTTGTTTATTTAATTATTACCGTTATGAGCCACCTAGTTTATTTCCATTCCTGACCACCTTATCTTGTTAATAATTTCCATTATGATCCACCTTGTTTATTTAATTATTTCCATCCTAAACTTCCTTGTTTATTCAATTATCACCGTTATTAGCCACCTAGTTTATTTACATTCCTGACCACCTTGTCTAGTTGATAATTTCCATTATGATCCACCTTGTTTATTTAATTAGTTCCATTCTGATCCACCTTGTTGATTTAATTAGTTCCATCCTAAACCTCCTTGTTTATTTAATTATTTCCATTAAAAACCACCTTGTGTGTTTAATTGTTTTTTTTGCATTATGTGAAACCACCTTGTTTATTTAATTATTTCCATTATAAACCACCTTGTTTATTTAATTATTTCCATTATGAACCACCTTGTGTGTTTAATTGTTTTTTTGCATTATGTGAAACCACCTTGTTTATTTAATTATTTCCATTATGAACCACCTTGTTTTTTCAATTGTATTTTTCATTATGTGAAACCAACCGGTTGTATTTAATTAGTTCCATCCAAAACCACCTTGCTTATTTAATTATTTATATTCCTAACCACCCTATGCCGAGAATGCCCTCAGCTCTCCTCTCTCCTTCGTATTATTTCCATTCTGTAAAACCACCTTATATATATCCATTATGAAACACAAGTTATTTGTATTTACATTCTGAACCACCACTTGCCCATATTGCCCTCAGCTCTTCTTGTTTATTGAAGTATGTCCAATCTGTGGAACAGCCTTGTTTATTTCCATAATGAACCACTATGTTTTTTGTATTTACATTCTGAACCACCACGAGCCCATATTGCCCTCAGCTCTCCTTGTTCCCTCTTATTTCATTCCCAGGTATCTGTTTTCAGCCCTCCCAAGATGCGGCCACGTGTTGAGCAACCGAGCGCTTACGAATATCAAAGAGCAAGTGTGCCCGCTTTGTTCAGAACCGTATTCTGAGTGCATTCCAATTCATCCAAGCAAAGAGCAGGTAATCACTCATATGACTAATATGACTCATATGCTTTGTTCAGAACCGTATTCTGAGTGCATTCCAATTCATCCAAGCAAAGAGCAGGTAATCACTCATAGGACTATATGGACTCATATGCTTTGTTCAGAACCGTATTCTGAGTGCATTCCAATTCATCCAAGCAAAGAGCAGGTAATCACTCATATGACTAATATGACTCATATGCTTTGTTCAGAACCGTATTCTGAGTGCATTCCAATTCATCCAAGCAAAGAGCAGGTAATCACTCATATGACTAATATGACTCATATGCTTTGTTCAGAGCCGTATTTAGAGTGCATTCCAATTCATCCAAGCAAAGAGCAGGTAATCACTCATATGACTAATATGACTCATATGCTTTGTTCAGAGCCGTATTTAGAGTGCATTCCAATTCATCCAAGCAAAGAGCAGGTAATCACTCATATGAGTCATATTAGTCCTATTAGTCATATGATATGACTAATATGACTCATATGCTTTGTTCAGAGCCGTATTTAGAGTGCATTCCAATTCATCCAAGCAAAGAGCAGGTAATCACTCATATGACTAATATGACTAATATGCTTTGTTCAGAGCCATATTCAAAGTGCATTCCAATTTATCCAAGCAAAGAGCAGGTAATTAAGTTGTCATATGACTGATATGACTAACTAATGGCGGAGAGGGTTGGCTACCAGAGCGCCAGGTGGCAACAGAATCGAGTGCAGCGAACCGAAGCCAGGGTCTACAAGACAGTTAGGGCCAGGGTTTCTCGTTTCTTGTGGTCAATTGGACAACGCGGTGACCCTGGAGGCTCCCCCCCCCCCCCCCCCCCCCCCCCCCCCCCCCCAGAAGGGAGGGGGCCGCCAAAAATGTTGAACACCCGCCGTCTATTTCCTGGTCATGTTTTATGATTCTATATAGGGCTGAGCGTGCTCAGCAGAGTACTACTAAGCAGTGCTGCGCTGCCTTTTTGAGCCCCTCTGCGCATTTCGCACAGCTTTCAACCCCCTGTGGGCGCAGCGCGCAGTTTTTGCGTTTTTTCCACTAAAAAGCGCTGACCAATTTGACGCTTGTGCGCTTTAAGCGCTGACCAATTTGGCAAGAAGTAGTACCCTGGTGGTCAGTAGGGTTGGGTTTTGGGGTAGGGTACAAGCACCCCTTTATCTCCTTACATCTTATATATCCCAACATCTCCTATCTCCTAGTTGGGTTGGCATAGTGCATCAGATAAATAAATAAATAGTACGTCTTATTACAAGGCATGACGTTGACGGGGCCAGCCCGTTTTCTTACACTGGGGCCAACCACCGAAAAGTGCATGAGATATGTATGTAACGGTGCCAGGGACTGAGAAGGGGGGGGGGGGGGGGGGTCACTACTTGTACTGTGAACCCTAAACCCTAAACCCTGACTAATATTTGTCTATATCATTCATAAAATGAGGATACAATTACGAAAAGGACTGGAGTGTTTCTAAAGAGGCAATCATACAACACACAGTTTTTTTTGCGATGCGTCGCAAATTGAGCGACTCGGTGCGGCGGCAGGTGCGGCGCTCAGGTGTGAAAGTTTCCCCGGGAATGGGCCTTGCTTCGGGTGGGGGGAAGCTAGTCCCCACAAAGCCAGACCCCAAAAAGCCAGATCTCCTCGGGTTTAGAGGTTTAGGGTTTAGGGTATAGGTTTCTGATTCACTGGGGACTGGCTTTGTGGGGACTAGCATCCCCCCTCTCTTGCGTCGCGACGTTTTTGACGCCAGTGAAGTGATTTGAGCCCTCCCTCGCACCTTAGTTGCCTGGCAAGTCTCTTTAGCCTATTTGGCCTACCCCTGGACTGTAACATACATACATACATACATACATACATACATACATACATACATATATACATACATACATACATACATATATACTTACATGCATACATACATACATACATACATACATACATACATACATACATACATACATGCATACATACGTACATACATACATACATGCATACATACATACATACATACATACATACATACATACATACGTACATACACACATACATACATACATACATACCTGGGTTAGGCCTGGGCTAGCAAGCCCAGGGCTACCCTAGGTGGAAGTCAGAAACGAACACTACAATTGCTGCCAGACACGCGGCAGCTGGACAACCTAAAGGCGCCAGACACCCTACTGACTGCCAAACACCCTGCTGACTGACTAAAACCCTGCTGACTGCCAAACACACGGCAGCTGGACGACCTAAAGGCGCAAAACACCCTGCTGTCTGTCTAACACCCTGCTGACTGCCAAACACCCTGCTGACTGACTAAAACCCTGCTGACTGCCAAACACACGGCAGCTGGACGAGCTAAAGGCGCAAAACACCCTGCTGTCTGTCTAACACCCTGCTGACTGCCAAACACCCTGCAGCTGGAAGACCTGAAGGCGCGACTTGCTGACAGGTCAATAGCACAGAGAGCTGCAAAGCGGCGGAAGACTAAGGAGACTAAGGGGGCAGCTTCCCTTCCCCTTTCGAATGCCCCGGTGTCATCTGTACTGCTTCTGGAAGCCCCCTCAGACAAGTCACCTGTGCTGTTGCCAGAGGCCTCCTCAGAGATCCTCTGATCAACCTGTACTGCTGCTCGATCCCCCCTCAGAGATCCTCTGATCAACCTGTACTGCTGCTGGAGGTTCCCTCAGAGATCCTCTGATCAACCTGTACTGCTGCTCGATCCCCCCTCAGAGATCCTCTGATCAACCTGTACTGCTGCTGGAGGTTCCCTCAGAGATCCTCTGATCAGCCTGTACTGCTGCTGGAGGTTCCCTCAGAGATCCTCTGATAAACCTGTACTGCTGCTGGAGGTCCCCTCAGAGATCCTCTGATAAACCTGTACTGCTGCTGGAGGTCCCCTCAGGGATCCTCTGATAAACCTGTACTGTTGCTGGAGGCCCCCTCAGAGAACTCACATGTACTGCTGTTGGAGTCCTCCTCAGAGAAGCTACCAGTACTGCTGCTGGAGGACTCCAAAGAGAACCTCTGTTTAAACTTGTACTGCTGCAGGAGGACTCCTAAGAGAACCTTTGCTCAACCTGTACTGCAGCTGGAGGACTTCTTAGATAAGCCTCCTGTACTGCTGGAGGACTCATCAGAGAAGGGAGCCTCTGATCAAATGGTTCCAACGTCTCCTAGCGAAACCTACAGTAATATAGAAGTAATTATAACGCCTGTTGGGGCGTGGTATTAAGGGAACCCGTCTTCCGGCGGTAGAGAATGGGCTGCTACTTTACATGGACAAAGCTACCATGGCAGTTGACAGCGACCGTGAACACTAAAGCACACTCATACAGATTTGAACCCCACACCTTGTTTCTTCGAGCTCTACCATTGAGCCCTTTGCCGAAACAGGATAATAATAATATCATTTTTCTGATGACCTTTGCATTGCAGTGTCATCTACAGGCCATTGTTGACGTTAAGTTGCACTTCTCAAACGCAGAATTTGGAAGCCCCACAACGTTGAACACGTAGATTTTGGCTCATGAATCCCCCACCGCCCCTAAGTGCACCTTTACTTTTGTTGGAGTGGCAACGCCATTCGACTTGAACCCTCGTTGCTGCTCTTTATAATAGGTGATGTCCAAGAAAATTAGCATGTGAGTGCATCCTGGCTCCTGGGTGTGCTGGGTGTCCTAGGTGCTGACCACTGTGCAATAGATTAGCATGTGAGTGCATCCTGGCTCCTGGGTGTGCTGGGTGTCCTAGGTGCTGACCACTGTACAAGAGATTAGCATGTGAGTGCATCCTGGCTCCTGGGTGTGGTGGGTGTCCTAGGTGCTGATCACTGTACAAGAGATTAGCATGTGAGTGCATCCTGGCTCCTGGGTGTGCTGGGTCCCAGGTGCTGTGTGTCCTGGGTATCGATTCGACTTGAACCCTCGTTGCTGCTCTTAATAATAGGGAGACCCACCTCCTGGGGTGGCCAAATCTGAAGCTAGCTGGTGTGTCTGAAAGCTAGCATGACAGGCATTCCAATGCAGCTGTTATCTTTGGGCTCGACTTAATTGTTGGAGGGGCAACGCCATTCAAACTGAATCCTCCGGGTCGCTGGTTTGTGTCGGGAGACCCACCTCCTGGGGTGAAATACCTTTCACAACTAAAAAACAAAAATGAAACCCAGCTTATGATACCCGTATATTCTAGGTGTTTATCAGTTACATATGCCAATATGGGGCTAGTCACATGCTGGCTGGCTATATGAACCCAACCTCTACTGGCATGTGTATTAATCGGCATAACCTTTTAATACAGAAAGCAGTGCCCAAAGGAGATCAAAGGGGGGAACTCATATGGAAGCCCTGGACTGCTTAGTGGCACCGTAATTTTTTTATCCCTTTTTTGTAACTTCTCATTTGTTAGCTTCTTACCTCCGCCACTGTAAGTGGTTGAGATCTGGGTCCTGCTCTATGGGGATTAATACCTACGCCACCAAAACGGTGGTTGGTTTGTTTGTCGTCGACACACCCCTGATGTAATTGGGTTTTTTTGCTTTGTGGGTGCTTTTTCTCTTTGTTTAAAGCACAGAGTCTCATACACCCTCGCGGTGTCAAGTAGACTTAAATATGTAATGTAATAAATAAATAGGAATCTGGGTGATAACCAAGGAATCGGTATTAAAACTATTACGTATGCGAATTGGATGATGTCAGAGGATAGAAACCATAGTTCAGCGTACACTAACTTATTAAACAATAGGGATCATATTACATGCATAGCAAGACTACGTCTTCGAGCCCACAACTTAAATGTCGAATCAGAAAGGAGGACCTCTCGTTCTGGTAGAATTTGCAGGTGCTGCGATATGGTGGTTGACGGTAGAAGAGTAGTCGAAGATGAAATGCATTTCATATTAGAATGTCCATTATACGCTGAGGACAGAAAAATATTTTTTGGAAAAATGAACATTGAACCTGAATTGGTAGATAAAAACTCCAGTATAAAGCTGGTCATGAATCCTGATTCCTTTGAAGGATGAAAATACTTAATTCAATTTATAAAAAAATGCGATAATAATCGCACAATTAAATTATCATCCCAGCTGAGATGATGATTTAATAATATTGCAGAATTAAATTATCACTATAGCACGAACTCAGGGCCCCCGTTGGTTAAACGATTATTTGGGGCTCAGTTCATCAGTCCTTTTTCTTTTTAAGCCCTTCCTATAAGGCTCAATTCATCAGTGCTTTTTTTTAGGCCCTTCCTATACGGTTGGGCAAGTCCCTTTAGCCTATTTGGCCTACCCCTGGACTGTAACATACATACATATATAGACGCTGGAAAACTGGAGGGCCTCGCCAGTGGGGTACTGGGAAACAGGCCGCCCTCGTGGCTGACCCCCCCTGACAAGGCCCAACACACCTGGGACAAACTCAGATGACTTCCTGTTGACCCTGGATCAACACACATGCTTGGGGAACGGTAATATGATATCATATGATGCCTGCAGTAAGACTAGGCTACAGCTACCATGTATGTACAGTATCATACGATTCAATTTGTCTGATATCATATGATATCATGCCCGCTTTTTATCAAAATTATATGATAACCCGGTCCCTAGACATGCTCCAATCCCACCTCATGTCCTCCCATCCACATAGCTGAAGTTGGCCACTGCTCTGACACCAACCACTCTTGAATATGTGCAAAAGGAATCAGCACAAGACCCTATCACAGGCCCTGGCAGATCAGGGATATAAAGTGATATACTTAGTTGTTACACTGGGTACCACAGGGACCATACCCATAAATGCACTTCCCAACCTCACCCGTCTAGGTATCTCTAAAGCAGCCGCCCTCAAGCTCTTCACCAAACTTTACACCCATGCCACTGTCAGTCTATCACCTTCCAGTGGAAAATGAAAATGCTCGGAAAGACGGAAACCTTGCTAAGAATGGAGTGGGGGTGGGTGGAGCAGAGCAGAGCGTGTGTGTGGAATTCATATCCAAATGCCACTGTCACCTTCCAGTCCATTTTCGCGTGCAGATGACACATGGTGACATGGAACAGGCCCACAGCCCTCCTCCAGGTGGATGACATTCACGAAAAGGAGCTCAGGTTGGGCCAAATAGCTACAATTAACGGTTAACAATGTGATTTCAGGGTGTTTTGAGCCAACATTTCAAATTTAAACCACTTTACCATGTGCGCATACATAGGTTTGGGAGCATAATTGTCGTCAACAATTGGAGGCGAAACATGTAAGCATCACAATGTACGAAACATTCCCCTAGGGCACTTGTGCTATAATTAGCCCACGGACCCCACCTCAGGGCCGTGCGTGGGGCAGGGTTGGTGGCCATCGGGCGGGGGCGGGGTTGGTGGCCATCGGGCGGGGGCGGGGGCGGGGGCGGGGGCGGGGGCGAGGGCGGGGGCGGGGGCGGGGGCGAGGGCGGGGGCGAGGGCGGGGGCGGGGGCGGGGGCAGGGGCAAGCCACGCCACCTGCCGCTGGCCAAAAACCCGTTCAGGAGGACGGGACATACCGTTCATGTCTGGGCTGGGCCGAAACATGCGATACCTTGTACAAATTCCGAAAAATCAACCAGACACCTTCTTGGCCTCATTTTTCTTGCATCAAATTCTTTAAAAAAAGTCTATCTACATGCATGCCTTTCATTACATTACAGAAGCGTTTAATACAGCTTACCAATCAACAACCCTTCAAAAACTATATTTTTCGTCACATTATAGTTAACAATGCTAAATCATCAATCGATTCATTGGAATTCAATTCATTTAAAGCCTCCAGGCGCCCTTCGAATTTAATCCAATTCGAATTGATACAATTTAAAGCTATTACATGCATTCAAATCACGGTAATTAAATGAAATGGAAAGGAATAAATCGAATTAAAATAACACAACATTAATTACAATTCAATTAAATTCATTAAAATACATTGAATTAAGGATCCGAATCATTTCATTCGGGACGCGCCTCCAGGCGCCCTTAATCAGGAAGAGTCTGGTACTTGTAGTATTCGTTTACTTCACGCAGACTGGACTGAACATATACTCAACTTACCGGACCCCTATCTGCTCTTAACTTGTACTGCAACAGCAAGAACGTCAAGATGGCCCTTGGCCAGGTGCCCTGGCCACCACAGTAAAATATCTACCCGCTAGGTATTGATGGATGTACCGTAATAATGTGGAAAGTACCGGTAGTTGCAAGCAATCGCCTGTGACACATCAACATCAGGAGTCAAAACTTGTACTCGTACTTCTTCGATCATCGATTTACGGTATTCAGGATTTATTTGATTTATTTTGCAATGAGTTTAGCTCATCCTGAGCATCAGCGATAGTTTCCTACAAGTCCATTGTTTAATCAGTCACACCTATTGTTTTTGGAACCTGAAAAATTTACGACAGCATACAGAATCCTGGAAATTTATGACAACGGCAAAGTACGACAACGGCAAATTAACATTCACCATGCAAGCTCATCGTCATCAAGGGCAAGAGCAGGGTAGATAACACTGTTTCTTTATTTTGCTACGAGTAGCAGATTATAGGCAGCTCCGTTAGTCCTTTCCCCTGCCCTCGGGTCAAACCTGAAGCTAGCCAGTGCGTCTGAAAGCTGACATGATGAGCATTCTGATGCAGCTCATTTATTTGCGCTTGACACTGGGGTCAGCTTATGGAGCTGATTGGAAGCTGCCAATAGTAGCCCCCAAAATAAACAGTGGTAGATACGGTTAACGAAGTGCAGGGTAGAGAAATAAACGAGGGGCCCTCTCCTTGTTCACCATCTCCAATGTGAGGCCGGCCACCCTCAGCCTGGTGACTATGTGCATGCCAACAGCTTTTTTATTTTTTAGTTATGAATGGAATTTCACCCCACTACCACAGGGAGTCACTCTAAGATTTACTTGTCCACCACCTCAGATGGTGAGGCCAGCCACCCTCAGCCTGGTGACCAAACTGACCATGTGCATGCCTACAGCTTTTTACTTTTTTAGTTATGATAGGAATTTTACTTGTCCACCATCTCGGAAGGTGAGGCCAGCCACCCTCAGCCTGGTGACCAAACTGACCATGTGCATGCCTACAGCTTTTTTCTTTTTAGTTATGATAGGAATTTTACTTGTCCACCATCTCGGAAGGTGAGGCCAGCCACCCTCAGCCTGGTGACCAAACTGACCATGTGCATGCCTACAGCTTTTTTCTTTTTTAGTTATGATAGGAATTTTACCTGTCCACCATCTCGGAAGGTGAGGCCAGCCACCCTCAGGCTGGTGACCAAACTGACCATGTGCATGCCTGCAGCTTTTTTCTTTTTAGTTATGATAGGAATTTCACCCCTGGGAGTCACCCTAAGATTTATTTGTCCACCATCTCGGAAGGTGAGGCCAGCCACCCTCAGCCTGGTGACCAAACTGACCATGTGCATGCCTACAGCTTTTTTCTTTTTTAGTTATGATAGGAATTTTACCCCTGGGAGTCACCCTAAGATTTACTTGTCTACCACGTCAAAGTTCAGGCCAGCCGCCCTCAGCCTCGCCACCATGTGCATGCCTACAGCTTTTTTTCTTTTTTAGGTATGAAATGAAGCCCGGGGAGTCATCCTAAGATATACTTGCCCACCACGTCAAAGGGCAGGCCAGCCGCCCTCAGCCTGGCCACCATGTGCATGCCTATAGCCTTTTTTATTTTTTAGTTATGAAATGAATTTCACCACGGGGAGTCATCTTAAGATTTTCTAGCCCACCACATCGAAGATCAGGCCAGCCGCCCTCAGCCTGGCCACCATGTGCATGCCTGCAGCTGTTGCAGACGTGAGCACTCCTCCTGGGAGTGATTGTGTCTGCTCGACCTCAGTATCATCCATGGCAAGAGCCAGACCTGTTTCCAGTAGCCTGGGTCGCGCCTGTCAGGGATAAGGGTGGTTTGGTTTGGAATGGGGTAGGGTGGGTTGTGGGTTGTGGGTGGGGAGTGGGGTGGGGTGGGGTGAGGTAGGGAGATTGAGAGGCACGGGTGGAACTTGGGGCTCCAGCCCCGGGACTCTGGGGTCCAGAATGCGCTAAACGAGAAGTCGAGAATGCGCTAAACGAGAAGTCCTACGCAGCGTCGCAAGCGACGCTGAAAATTGGCGGAGAGCGTTATCGGAGCGACAGGTGGCAACGGAATCGAGCGGACCGAAGCCAGTTAGTTGACGAGTACGGTTGGGCGCACGCACAAACGGACGACGGGGTGACCCTGGGGGCTCCCGCCCCCGCTCCTGCCCCCCAGAAGGGGGGGGACTCCGCCAAAAAACTTGCGATCGATAGGAGGATTGAATCCATTTTATGCATACGGGGTTCCTGCGGAGTTCGTATGACAATAATATGCGCGTTTAGAAACTTCATTAAACTGACGCGATAGGAACACTCAGTGTACGGTATCACACGTAAACTTGGAATTAGGGTTTCAGAACCAACGCCACTTGACTGCCGTACCGTGCTTACTCATTCTTGCATGAGCAAGAAAGTGGCTCGCGCGCGTAGCGCGAAGTACACTGCTTAACCAGCTCAACCCCTGCCCCCCCGACCTGCCCCTGCCCCATCTGCTTACTGCTCCGCTCCGCTCACTCGATGCCCTATTTCTAATACCCCACATATCACAAGGCTTTCACTTCGGAACAACATTCTGACTAGGCAATGCGGCTCCCATCCGAAAGCTCTACCATGCGGTCTCCTTTTGTCCTTATCTCCAATCTTTAGTCTTGATCGTGCAATTACCTCCCAAGCACACCAAATTGAACCATGCCCGATTCGAATTTACCGAGAGGGACCTCTCGAAAACTGAAGGCCCGGACTGATTTGAGGGCCTCGAATAGCAATGTGGTCCAGCAAGCCAAGCTTATGGACTCTGCCGGCACAGCTTGGCACGCTGTAAAATATGGCAACCTGGAGGCGAGTATATCGTTCTCGAGACATCGCCGCAGTAGTTGGCTCTATAGCTCGTCCCCACTCACGCTGCCTTCCATTAGGTGCTGACTTTCAACAAATTGATGCGCAGTTGATCACGAAGCTCTTCCCCTCCCAGTGCGACGTCTACAACAAAGGACCAGTGGGAGAGAATGTGTTCCATGTCGCCATGCTTCTCAACACCCCTTCAACACTGGCCATTGCTAAGTACCTGGTCAAGCTCTATGGCACAACCCTGGTCAATACACCTTACCAGGTCAGTGGAGCTGGTTGGGAGATGCGCATGATACAGCACACCTGGAAGGGCGGCTCCTGGGGCATGTAGTTGATGCCATTTGTTTGCAGAAGAAGCCATTCTTAGAAAGAAAATGGGGTGTTGATCGGCAAAGGACAAGTAGGTGCAACAACAAGGGGCATGTAGTTGATACCATTTTGTTTGCAGAAGAAGCCATTCTTAGAAGGAAACTAGGGTGTTGATCGGCGAAGGACAAGTAGGTGCAACAACAAGGGGCATGTAGTTGATACCATTTTGTTTGCAGAAGAAGCCATTCTTAGAAGGAACATGGGGTGTTGATCGGCGAAGGACAAGTAGGTGCAACAACAAATCAAGCTGGCTGGTTCATTGGGTGGAAAGTGAGGGCGATGGTGAGCTATAAATATCAGTACAGAACGTGGAGGTGTGTGCAGCTGTGTGTGGCTGGCTGTGTGTGTGTGCAGCTGGGTGTGGCTGGCTGTGTGTGTGCGGGGGTTGGGAACTGATTTCGTGCATAAGGGGACTAAGTGGCCGGGCAGGAAGCAGTTTCTGAAGCATGGCTTGGCTGATGGGTATGAGATGAGCAAGCAACTAGTGAGAGCGGTTTACTAGTTGGACAGAAGTTGTAATTTTGAAGGGGAGGGGTGGTGGATGGGTGTGTGTGTGTGGTGGATGGTGTGTGTGTGTTGGATGGGTGTGTGTGTTGTGGATGGTGTGTGTGGGGGGTGGTGATGTGTGTGTGTGGTGGATGTGTGTGTGTGGTGGATGGGTGCGTGTGTGTGGTGGACGGTGTGTGTGTGTGGTGGATGGGTGTGCGGGGGTGGGTGTGGGGTGGGTGTGGGGGTGTGTGGGGGGGGTAGTCCTGCTACTAGGTGCCACGGGCCCAAGCCCAATTTGACACATGCCATTGTCCATACATGAACAAGCACCAGGGATTTTTTCCGCTACCTATTGCAATCTCTACCTGAGACTCCATTTGGGACGAAATGTCCGCTACCTGACACCCGATTTGACTCCAGCATCCAGCATGCAACATCAGGGATATTTTTTCCCGTAATATATTACGATCGTAATACGAGACCCCGTCTTGGCCCAAATTATAGTAATACAAGACCCAATTTGAGATCCCAGCTTTCAGACCCAAATCGCAACCCAGAACCCAAATCGACACGACAACCCGACCAGACACTAACCGACAGAATGTTCCATTGCAGCAACTTCTACTTGAACTTGAACTTGCTTACCTGGCGCCAGCTCACCGTCATTGGCAGCAACATAATCAATCAATCAATCAATCAATCAATCAATCAATCAATCAATCAATCAATCAATCAATCAATCAATCAATTAAGCAATCAATCAATCAATCAATCAATCAATCAATCAATCAATCAATCAATCAATCAATCAATCAATCAATCAACCAACCAACCAACCAACCAACCAACCAACCAACCAACCAACCAACCAACCAACCAACCAACCAACCAACCAACCAACCAACCAATCAATCAATCAATCAAACAACCAACCAACCAACCAACCAACCAACCAACCAACCAACCAACCAACCAATACATACATACATACATACATACATACATACATACATACATACATACATACATACATACATACATAAATAGTACCCCTTATTACAAGGCGAGAGGTTGAGGGGGCCAGCCTGTTGGTTTGAACTGGGGCCAACCACCAATAGGGTGTTGTTGTTGTTGTTGTTGTTGTTGTTGTTGTTGTTGTTTGTGGGTGGGTGGGTGGGGTGGGGGGTGGGCTGTCCTCCCCAGAAGCATTATCAATTCAAATCAAGGCATTCTTATCAACATACATTTTGTATCCCATCTCTTCACACAACTATTGGTAACCAAAAGAAACTTTTGAAAAATAAGATGGAGTCCAAGATCCCCTTTTCGACGAATGCCTTAATAGCTGTGCTCCTTGAACGAAGAACTTGCCGGGTCCGAACCCCCACGGGTGCGCTGAAGTGTTCGCGGTCGCTGTTAACCGCCATGGTAGCTTCGTCCAGGTAAAGTAGCAGCCCGTTCCCTACCACCGTAAGATGGGGCTCCCTTAAAACCACGCCCCACTAGGCGTTATCATAACTTTTTATGGAGTCTAAGGAGTAAAGCTCAGTTCCTCTCTCTTTCTTGGGGAACGGCAACTTATATTAGTGTTTGGAAAACTAATATTAACTCATATTATTACAGTGTCACAATAATATTTGTTTTTCAAATAAATTCGAAATTCAGGTGAGACGGCTTGTCCGACTAGTATTATGTAATATTATATAATATTATTTATTCACTAATATTATATAACATAGCCGACCCCTACTCTTTCCTATTGCAGGAGCGCAAGCATGAGGGAGATACAGCAGGGCAGTATGAGGGTGAAACTGCCATTCATATTGCCATCGTCAACAGGGACTTCGACATGGTGGGTGCTCCTTTTATCAGGGGTGGGGGGTTGGGGTTGGGTGATGGAGGGATATATATATATATATATATATATATATATATATGGTTAAATAATTAAGGGTAAACAAATATAACTATAACTATATATATAAACAAAGTTAAAAAGGTTTATGGTTAGGGCAGGTGGGTGGGTGGGGTGGGGGGGCTCTACCAGAGGAATGACAAGTAGCTGTGACCCTCAATTTGAATTTGAATTTGAATTTGAATTTTACTTGGTTTTCCAGCCAACTCTGGGCTACTCTTCCAATTCCAAGTCCCCTAGTGCGATATCCACAGAGATCAGGGACAGAGGAAGCATGTTAAGCAGGTTAGACAGTTTAGAGACTTGTCCAGGACTTGGCCCAGACTTGGCCAGGATTTGGCCCAAACCTGTCCAGGACTTGGCCCAGACCTGGCCAGGACTTGGCCCAAACCTGTCCAGGACTTGGCCCAGACTTGGCCAGGACTTGGCCCAAACCTGTCCAGGACTTGGCCCAAACCTGTCCAGGACTTGGCCCAGACTTTTCCAGGACTTGGCTCAAACCTGTCCAGGACTTGGCCCAGACTTGTCCAGGACTTGGCCCAGACTTTTCCAGGACTTGGCTCAAACCTGTCCAGTACTTGGCCCAGACTCGTCCAGGACTTGGCCCAGACTTTTCCAGGACTTGGCTCAAACCTGTCCAGGACTTGGCCCAGACTTGTCCAGGACTTGGCCCAGACTGTTCCAGGACTTGGCTCAAACCTGTCCAGGACTTGGCCCAGACTTGTCCAGGACTTGGCCCAGACTGTTCCAGGACTTGGCTCAAACCTGTCCAGGACTTGGCCCAGACTTGTCCAGGACTTGGCCCAGACTGTTCCAGGACTTGGCTCAAACCTGTCCAGGACTTGGCCCAGACTTGGCCAGGACTTGGCCAGGACTTGGCCCAGACTTGTCCAGGACTTGCAGAGATAAGCAGATGTTAAGCTGGTTACAAGCAGATTATAAGCTGGTTATAAGCAGATTATATACAGGTTATAAGCAGATGACACACAATTCATCACTGCCGTCATGTGCAGGTCAAGTTCCTTATTCAGAATAGTGTGTACGTGCGTGTCTGCATATGGTGGTTTCTTATAATTCTTCCCCACCCCACCCCACCCATGTCAAGTTCCTTATTCAGAATACTGTGTACGTGCTTGTCTGCATATGGTGGTTTTTTGTAATTCCCCCCACACCCTCCACCCATGTCAAGTTCCTTATTCAGAATAGTGTGAACGTGCGTGTACGGGCATCATGGTGCGTTCTCTTATCAAGTCCCCCCCCCCCCACCCACCCTACCACTCCCCCCCCCCCCCCCCCCCCCCCCCCCCCCCCCCCACCCCCCCCCCCCCCCGCCCCCCCCCCCCCCCACCCCCCCCCCCCCCCCCCCCAACCCCCCCCCCCCCCCCCCCCCCCCCCCCCCCCCCACCCCCCCCCCCCCCCCCCCCCCCCCCCCCCCCCCCCCCCCCCCCCCCCCCCCCCCCCCCCCCCCCCCCCCCCCCCCCCCCCCCCCCCCCCCCCCCCCCCCCCCTCCCCCCCCCCCCCCCCCCCCCCCCCCCCCCCCCCCCCCCCCCCCCCCCCCCCCCCCCCCCCCCCCACCCGATTTCACGTCCTGCTTCGATAAGTGCGGACGTGCGGTTTTGGACATATGATGGTTCTTCTTAATTCATCACCCCATGCCACAGGTCCAAGTTCTGATTCATAATAGTGCGGCCTTGCGTGTAGGGCATTTATGGGCGGATTTTTATAATTCATCCCCACCCCCACCCCTTGTAAGTTCCTGATTCTGAATAGTGCGGACGTGCGTGTACGGGCATATGGCGGATTCTTATAATTCATCCCACCCCCCACCCCCCACCCCACCCCACCCCATGTAAAGTTCCTGATTCAGAATAGTGCGGAAGTCCGTGCTCAGGCATGTGTAGGATTCTTATAATTCATCACCGCCATCATGCGCAGGTCAAGTTCCTCATTCAGAATGGTGCTGACGTACGTGCACGGGCGTATGGCGAACTCTTCCAAGAGGGCTCTATCATGTACTACGGGGAGTTCCCTTTTAGTTTTGCAGCGTGCACAGGCCACCCCCACCCCCACCCCCACCCACTAACTCCCACCCACTAACCCCCACCCACTAACCCCAGGTCAAGTTCCTGATTCAGAATGGTGCTGACGTGCGTGCACGGGCGTATGGCGGATTCTTCCAAGAGGGGTCTATCATGTACTACGGGGAGTTCCCTTTTAGTTTTGCAGCGTGCACGGGCCAGAAGGATATTGTATCGTACTTGAAGCGCCATGGAGCGCGGGTGAACGGGGATCGTGACACCAGGTAGGTTTGGGTTAGTTTGGTTTGATTTGGATTTCATTTACTTTTGTTTGGTTTGATTTGATTTGGTTTGGTTTAATTGCATGGTCCAAGTACTTGAAGCTCCATGGTGCGCGCGTGGACGGGGATCGTGACACGAGGTAGGATTGGTTTTGCTTTGGTTTGGTTTGATTTTTTTACTTATGTTTGGTTTGATTTGGTTTCGATTGATTTTGTTTGGGTTTGTTTAATCGCATGGTCCAAATACTTGAAGTGCCACGGGGTGCGCGTGAACGGGGATCGTGACACCAGGTAGGTTTGGTTTGGATTGGTTTGATTTAGTTTTGCAGCGTGCACAGGCCAGACAGATATTGTTTCGTACTTAAAGCGCCATGGGGCGCGGGTGGACGGGGATCGTGACACCAGGTATGTTTGATTTTGTTTGGTTTGATTTGGTTCGGTTTATTTTGATTTACCTTGATTTGGTTTGACTTGATTTTGATTTCCGGTATTTTGATTTAGCCTGATTTGGTTTATTTTGATTAAGTTTTGTTTTGTTTGAATTTGTTTGGTTTGATTTGATTTAATTGCATGGTCCAAGTGGGGATATAAAATGTAAATAATTGTGTAGGGTTTGTAGTTGAAGCTGTCCTGTAGCACCACTAACACCTCTCCCTACCACCCCCTTTCCTCATGTCTTCCATCAGTGGTAAGAGCGACCTGTGCATGTGTGTGTACCATGAGCAGCAACACATGTTAGAGCACCTAGTGTAGCACCACTAACACCTCTCCCTACCACCCCCTTCCCTCATGTCTTCCATGAGTGGCAACAGCGCCCTGAGCATGTGTGTACCATGAGCAGCAACACATGCACGAGCACCCAGTGTAGCACCACTAACACCGCTCCCTTCCACCCCCTTCCCTCGTGCCCTCCATCAAGGGCAACAGCGCCCTGTGCATGTGTGTGTACCATGAGCAGCAGCACATGCACGAGCACCGAGTGTAGCACCACTGACACCTCTCCCTTCCACCCCCTTCCCGCGTGCCCTCCATCAGTGGCAACAGCGCCCTGTACATGTGTTTGTACCATGAGCAGCAAGAAATGTACGACCACATGTAGCACCACTAACTTTTTTTTTACTTTTTTTTTCTTTCAGCACCACTAACACCTCTCCCTTCCTCTCCCTTCCCGCGTGCCCTCCATCAGTGGCAACAGCGCACTGCACATGTGTGTGTACCATGAGCAGCAAGACATGTACGACCACATGTAGCACCACTAACTTTTTTTTTTACTTTTTTTTACTTTTTTCAGCACCACTAACTCCTCTCCCTTCCACTCCCTTCCCGCGTGCCCTCCATCAGTGGCAACAGCGCACTGCACATGTGCGT
Source organism: Chlamydomonas sp. ICE-L (assembly GCA_013435795.1). Lineage (NCBI taxonomy): Eukaryota > Viridiplantae > Chlorophyta > Chlorophyceae > Chlamydomonadales > Chlamydomonadaceae > Chlamydomonas > Chlamydomonas sp. ICE-L. The sequence continues at coordinate 15,866,068 of JACBWV010000610.1, read as the reverse complement.
GTACCATGAGCAGCAAGACATGTACGACCACCTAGTGGAGTACTGCGGTGCCTCAGAGCATGTGCGCAACAACCGGGGTCAGACGCCTTTGCTACTGGCAGGTAGGGGGTGGCAATGGTGTGGTTTTTCAAGGTTGGGGGTTGCTATGGTGGTTTTTTCAAGGTTGGCCTCGGAGCATGTGCGCAACAACCGAGGGCAGACGCCTCTGCTTCTGGCAGGTAGGGCGCCCACTTCCTTGGGTGAGCATCCATCTTGTGTGTGCTGTGCCAGGGCGATACCTGAGCCAGGGTACTACATTTTGTTAAATTGGTCAGCGCTTAGTAGTGCGCTTTGTAGTGCAATTGGTCAGCGGTTTGTAGTGCAAAAAGTGTAGTGTGCTTTGTAGTGCAATTGGTCAGCGCTTTGTAGTGCAAAAAGCGGAAAAACTGCGCGCTTAGTAGTATCGTGACCTGAGCACTTAATGATGGCAAGATAGAAAGGTGGTCTTCTGTCTGTTGTTTCAGAAAGGTGGTTGCAATCAGGGGTGGCGTGTTTTTTAAGGTTGTCGTCATAGCATGTGCGTAATAACCGGGGGCAGACGCCTCTGCTCCTGGTAGGCAGGGCTCCCGCCTCCTGATGTGAAAATCAAATTTTTGGGTGCTGTTCCAGGACAATACCTGAGCACCCGATGATGGCAAGATAGAAAGGAGGCCTTCTGTCTGTTGTTTCAGAAAGGAGGTTGCAATCAGGGATTTAGTGTTTTCAAGGTTGGCCTCAGAGCATGTTCGCAAAAACCGGGGTCAGACGCCTCTGCTACTGGTAGGTAGGGGGGGGGCTATGTTATATAATATTAGTGAATAAATAATATTATATAATATTAGTCGGGCGAGAACCAGAATTTCAAATTTATTTGAAAAACTAATACTATTGTGACACTACAATAATAGTAGTTAATATTAGTTTTTCAAACACTAGTATTAATTGCCGTTCCCTACTAGCAGGTAGGGCTCCCACTTCCTGGGGTGAACATCCTTTTGTGTGTGAGCTGTACCAATATAGGCTTTGCTGGAGGGGGCCTCGACCAGACACGGGGAGGAGAGCTCAGTGCTGGTTTGGCCCTCCGAAACCATGCTCAACTGCTTCGAGACCATACTTCCACTTGCGTGTGCGGTGGCATTCCTGTTGATGGGTTTGACCTGGTGGAGGGGAGGGTGGTGGCGGTTGAGGTGGTTGATGTGGTGGTGGTTGACAGGTCAACCCCATATTGCCCTGCTGTACCAGGTCAATATCTGTACATCCTTTTGTGTGTGTGCTGTACCAGGTCAATATCTGTACATCCTTTTGTGTGTGTGTTGTACCAGGTCAATATCTGTACATCCTTTTGTGTGTGTGCTGTACCAGGTCAATATCTGTACATCCTTTTGTGTGTGTGCTGTACCAGGTCAATATCTGTACATCCTTTTGTGTTTGTGCTGTACCAGGTCAATATCTGTACATCCTTTTGTGTGTGTGTGCTGTACCAGGTCAATATCTGTACATCCTTTTTTGTGTATGCTGTACCAGGGCAATACCTGAGCAGGGGGTACTGCATTTTGTCAAATTGGTCAGCGCTTAAAGCGCACAAACGTCAAATTGGTCAGCGCTTTGTAGTGCAAAAAGCGCAAAAACTGCGCGCTGCGCCCACAGAGGGTTTAAAAAACTGCACGAAACGCGCAGTGGGGCTCAAAAAGCGTGCGTGAAATCGCGCTGCCGCGCGCGCTTTGTAGTACCCTGACCTGAGCACTCGATGATGGCAAGATAGAAAGGGGGTCTTCTGCCTTTCGTTTCAGAAAGGAGGTGGCAATCAGGGATGTAGTGTTTTTTGGCGGAGCCCCCTCTGCAAGGGGGTGGGAGCCCCCAGGGTTATCCATTTGTCCGTTTGTCCGGCCCGAAAAACTTGAAGCCCGACACGTCAGCCAACGGTCGTGTAACAAACTCGCTTCGGTCAGCTCCATCGTTGCCACCTTTCGTTCCGTTGCCAACACACTCCGCCAATTTTCCGTGTCGCTTGCTACGCTGCATAGGACTTGTCAAGCTTGGCCTCAGAGCATGTTCGCAACAACTGGAGTCAGACGCCTTAGCTACTTGCAAGTAGGGCTCCAACTTCCTGGGGTGAACATCCTCAAGCAAAAAAATGCTGCACCAGGGCAAAACCTTAAATTAGCGGAGAGTGATTGCTATCGGAACGACAGGTGGCAATGGAGTGGACCGAAGCCAGTTAGTTATGAAACAGTTAGCTGACGTGTCAGGCTGTGTCTTGGTCGTCGGTCGGACGGTCGGACAAACGGACTAAGGGTTCAGAAAGGGGGTAAACTGTCTTCTGTTTCTGAAAGGGAGTCTTCCGTCTTCCCTTTCAGAAAGGGGTTCTTCTGTCATGCGTTCCGCACCCTCACCCCCACCCACTTACCCCCACCCTCACCCCTACCCCCACCTACTTACCCCCAGCCTCACCCCCACCTCCACCCTCTCCCCCACCCACTTACCCCCACCCTCACCCTCACCCTTTCCCCCACCCACTAAAACCCCCACTCTCCCACCCTCTCACCCACCCACGTACCTCCACCCTCAACCCCACCCACTTACCCCCACCCTCCTCCTCGACCCTCTCCCCCACCCACTACCCCCCTTTCACCCTTTCCCCCCCCCACGAACCTCCACCCTCTCCCCACCCCCTTACTACCCCCACCCTCCACCACCCTCTCCCCCACCCACTTACTCCAACCTCAACCCCACCCCACCCTCACCCCTTACCTTACCCCCTACCCTCACCCCTCTCCCACCCTCACCCTCTCCGCTCCTCCCCCACCACTTACCCCCAACCCCCACCCTCACCCTCTCCCCACCCACTTACTCAACCTCACCCCCCCTCACCCACTTACCCCCACCCTCACCCTCTCTCCCCCACCCACTTACCCCCACCCCCACCCTCAACCCTCGTCCTCTCCCCGCACCCACTTATACTCCACCCTCATCACCCCTACCCCCACCCCCACTTACCCCCCCCCCCTCACCCTCTCCCCCCACCACACTACCACACCCACCGCACCCCCCACCCTCTCCTTCACACACTTACCATCCACCCTCACACCCCCCACCCCCACTACTTACACCCTTACCCCCACGCCTCACCCTCTCCCCCACCACTTACCCCCCACTCTCACACCCTCTCCCCCACCACGTACCTCCACCCCTCAAACCCACCCACTTACCCCCACCCTCACCCTCTCCTCCCCCCCACCCCACTTACCTCCACCCTCAACCCCCACCCTCACCCACTTCCACCCCCACCTACCCCCACCCTCACCCTCGCCCCCACCCACTTACCTATCTTACCCCCACCCCCACCCTCTACCCTCTCCCCCCACCCACTTACCACCCCTCCCCCCTCAAACCCCCCACCCCCACCCACTTATCCCACCCTCAACCCTCTCCCCCTCTCCCCCACCCACTTACCCCTCACCCACACCCTCTCTCCGTCACGACACTTACCACCTCCACCGCACCCCCCACCCCCACCTACTTACCCCCACCCCCACCCAGTTACCCCCACCCATTTACCCCACCCCACCTACCCCCACCGCACTTATCCCCACCCCACCACCACCCGACTGCAGCCTCCTTGGGGAAGCAGGATTTGTTCCAGCACATTTACTCCCCACCCCACTCCACCCACTTACCCCCCCACCCGCACCCACTATATCCCCACCCCCACACCCACCCCCACCCGACTGCACCTCCTTGGGGAAGCAGGATATGTTCCAGCACATTTACTCCCCACCCCCACCCCCACCCACCCACTTACCCCCACCGCCCACCCCCACCCACCACTTACCCCCAACACCCCCCCACCCTCACCGCTTCTCCCCCACCCACTTACCTCCACCCTCACCCCCACCCCCACCCACTTATCCCCACCCTCACCCTCTCCCCACCGCACTTCCCCACCCCCCTTACCCTCACCCCACCCTCTCCTTCACACCCACTTACCCTCACCCTCACACCCCCCACCCCCCCACCCCCCTTAAACCCCACCCCCCACCCATTAACCACCCCCACCCATTTACCCCCCCCCACCTACCCCCACCCCTTATCCCCAACACCCCCCCCCCCCCCCCGACTGCAAGCCTCCTTGTTTAAGCAGATATGTTCCAGCACATTTACTCCCACCCCCACCCACCCCACTTATACCCCCAACCCCCACCCACTTATCCCCCACACCCACACCCACACCCACCTCTGCAGCAGCTTCCTTTGGAAGGAGGAATATGTTCCAGCACATTTACTTTACTACTACTCCCCACAAACGGACCCGACCCACTTACCCCCCACCCCCACCCCACTTTCCCCACCCCCACACCCACACCACACGACTGCAGTCTCTCCTTGGGGAAGTAGGATATGTTCCAGCACATTTACTTTTACTACTTCCCCCACCCCCACCCACCCCTTTAACTTACCCCCACCCACTTAACCCACCCCCCCCACAGCCCACCCCCCACACCCCCCCCCGACTGCAGCCTCCTTTGGGAAGCAGATATGTTCCAACACATTTACTCCCCACCCCCCCCCACCCCACTACCCCCACCCCCTTAGCCCACCCCCCACACCCCACCCGACTGCAGCCTTCCTTTTGGAAGCAGGATATGTTCCAGCACATTTACAACAGACGTAGGAGGGTGGCTTGGGCGTACGGACCTGTCACAAGTTACTCCCTCTCTTTGCACGAGATCGACACGGTGCAGAACAGGAATATCTTTGTTCCTTCCGCACTAGAAGAGATCGTTCGCAAGGTAAGGCTGTGCAGGACATTGGAAATATTTGCATGAGATTGACACGGTACAGAACAGGAACATCTTCGTTCCTTCCGCACTGGAAGAGATTGTTGCCAAGGTAAGGCTGAGCAGGACATAATAAATATTTGCATGGGATCAACACTTTGCAGAACAGGAACATCTTTGATTCTTCCGCACTAAATGAGATTGTTCGCAAGGTAAGGCTGAGCAGGAAATTTGAAATATTTACATGGGATCAACACGGTACAGAACAGGAACATCTTTGTCCCTATCGCACTAAATGAGATCGTTCGCAAGGTAAGGCTGAGCAGGACTTTGGAAATATTTGCATGAGATTGACACTGTCCAGAACAAAGACACCGTTGTTCTTTCTGCACTAGAAGGGATTGTTTGCAAGGTAAGGCTGTGCAGGAAATTAGTCTTTACATGGGATCAACACAGTGCAGAACAGGAACATCTTTGTTCCTTCCGCACTAAATGAGATTGTTTGCAAGGGAAGGTTGGGCAGGAAATTGAATATCTTTACATGAGATTGACACTGTCCAGAACAAAAACACCGTTGTTCCTTCCGCACTGGAAGGGATTGTTCGCAAGGTAAGGCTGTGCAGGAAATAGGAAATCTTTACATGGGATCAACACAGAGCAGAACAGGAACATCTTTGTTCCTTCAGCACTAAATGAGATTGTTCGCAAGGGAAAGTTGTGCAGGACATTGGAAAGTTGGCTCTGTATGATGATAACGCCTGGTGGGGCGTGGTGTTATTGGAGCCCGTCGTACGCGGGTGGGGAGCGGTCTCCTACCTCAACTGGACAAGCTACCATCGCGGTTGACGATTTGCAAGGGAAGTTTGTGCAGGACATTGGAAAGCTTTACATTTGATTGGCTCTGTATGATGATAACGCCTGGTGGGGCGTGGTGTTAATGGAGCCCGTCGTACGCGGGTGGGGAGCGGTCTCCTACCTCAACTGGACAATCTACCATCGCGGTTGACGATTTGCAAGGGAAGGTTGTGCAGGACACTGGAAAGCTTTACATTTGATTGGCTCTGTATGATGATAACGCCTGGTGGGGCGTGGTGTTAATGGAGCCCGTCGTACGCGGGTGGGGAGCGGTCTCCTACCTCAACTGGACAATCTACCATCGCGGTTGACGATTTGCAAGGGAAGGTTGTGCAGGACATTAGAAAGCTTTACATTTGATTGACACTGTACAGCTTTACATTTGATTGACACTGTACAGCAGGGTAATTCAAAGCGCGCGCTTTTGCGCTTTTGAGCGCTGACTTTTTGATCCCCTCTGCGCTTTAAGCGCTGTTTTTTGCAACCCCCTGTGGGCGCAGCAAGCAATTTTTGCGCTTTTTGCACTACAAAGCGCAGTTTTTTTGTTTTCAAGTGCGCTAAAGCGCTGGCCCATTTGGCCATTTGAAGTACCCTGCTGTACAGAACAGGGATATCTGTGTTCTTTCCGCACTAGAAGAGATTGTTCTCAAGGTAAGGCTGTAGAAGACAGGACACTTGCCAGCTTCATTTTTGGCGGAGCCCCCCCTTTTGGTGGGCGGGAGCCCCCATGTTTACCCATTTGTCCGTCTGTCCGACTGACCGACCGACCGACCGACCATCCATCCGACCGTCTGACCGCGATGAAGCCTGACACGTCAGCCAACCGTCTCGTAGCTAACTTGCTTCCGTTGCCACCTGTCGCTGTCGCTCCATCGCGATCACTCTCCGCCAATTTGTAGCGTCGCAGGCGGCGCTGCATATAACTTGTTTGAGGGGGGGCTGGTGGGTAGCTGGCATCCCTCAATCAGTGTGTGGACAAGTATGTCAAGCCCATTGGTGGTTGGCTTTAGTGCAAGCAAACAGGCTGGTCCCCTTCACCTCACACCTCGTAATAAGGCGTACTATTTACTTATTTATTTATTAATCTCTCCATTGGTGGTTGGCCCCAGTGCAAGAAAATGGGCTGGCCCCATTCACTTCACACCTCGTAATAAGGCGTAATATTTACTTATTTATTTATTAATCTCCCCATTGGTGGTTGGCCCCAGTGCAAGCAAACAGGCTGGTCCCCTTAACCTCACACCGAATTATAAGGCGTACTATTTATTTACTTATTTATTTATTAATCTCCCCACTGGTGGTTGGCCCCAGTGCAAGCAAACAGGCTGGTCCCCTTAACCTCACACCGAATTATAAGGCGTACTATTTATTTACTTATTTATTAATCTCCCCATTGGTGGTCGGCCCCAGTGCAAGCAAACAGGCTGGTCCCCTTAACCTCACAACTAATTATAAGGCGTACTATTTATTTACTTATTTATTGATCTCCCCATTGGTGGTTGGCCCCAGTGCAAGAAAATGGGCTGGCCCCCTTCACCTCACACCTCGTAATAAGGCGCACTATTTACTTATTTATTTATTAATCTCCCCATTGGTGGTTGGCCCCAGTGCAAGAAAACGGGCGGGCCCCCTTCACCCAACACCTCGTAATAAGGCGTACTATTTACTTGTTTATAGATTGAATTATGAGTGACCCCCCCACACACACCCCACACTCCCACACCCATCCACAGCACCCTCTAAAGCCCTGCATGCAGGCTCATGTGCACAGCCTGAGTGACCTCCCCCCCACCCCCCACCCCCTACACCCCCACACACCACACACACCCCACACTCCCACACCCATCCACACACCCTCTAAAGCCCTGCATGCAGGCTCATGTGCACAGCCTGAGTGACCCCCCCCCCCCCCCCCCCCCCCCCCCCCCCCCCCCCTACAACCCCACACCCCCGACACACACACACCTCCCACACCCATCACAGCACCCTCTAAACAGCTTTTGAAACATCTCCTGATCTGCATACACGCTCATGTGGACAGCCTGAGTGACCCCCCACCCCCCCAACCCCCAACCCCCCACCCCCCCACCCCCCTAAACATGACTGAGCTGCATGCATGGCTCACGTGGGACAGCCTGTGTGACCCTCTAATCAAAACTCTCATCAAGACCCCCCCCCCCCCCTCCACCCCCCCCCCCCCCCACACACACACACACACACACCACACACAGCACCCCCTAAACAGCACTGAACTGCATGCAGGCTCACATGGACAGCCTGAATGACCCCCTCATCAAAACTCTCCTCGAGACCAAATGGGACCGTTTTGCTAGGAACTGCTTTGCCATCCAGATGGCGTTGTACTTGATCTTTGTAGTGCTGCAAACCTTCCTAATCTGGCTACACGGGGATGCCCTGCTGTGGAACACTTACAGTAGGCAGGCCCTCGAGGTAGTTGCTGTCATCTTTGCTGGCGTCTTCTTTTTACTGGAATGCCTGGACCTGCACACGTGGACAGGGGGTGTGCATAACCGAAGCCGTTTCATGAAGAGCAACGCAACACACAGGCCTCCCCTGTACCACATTCCAGGTGCGGCACGAGTGCAATAATTAATAAGTTTCCTTATTACGAGATGTGACGGCAAGCAGGGTCCTTGTTGTAGTCGCTGTCATCTTTGATGGTGTCTTCTTTTTTCCCGGAATGCCTGGACCTGCACATGTGGACGTGTGTGTGTGCACAATCGAAGCCGTTTCATGAAGAGCAACGCAACGCAACACACAGGCCACCCCTGTACCCCATCACCATCATCACCACCACCATCATCCCACCCCCATCATCACCAACACCATCAGCAACCACAACCACTCACCACACCATCATCCACCATCACCATCCCACACATCACCACTACCACACCATTATCATACAAACCACCACATCCACCCACCCCACCATCATCACCATCACACACCATCATCAACCATACCATCACACCATCACCACCATCACCACCACCACCATTATCATCACCACCACCATCACCACCACCACCACCACCATCACCACCATCACCAACACCATCATCACCAACACCAACACCATCATCACCACCACCACCACCACCAACACCAACACCATCACCACCACCACCACCACCACCACCATCATCACCACCACCATCACCACCATCACCACCACCATCATCACCACCATCATTACCAACACCATCACCACCATCACCACCATCACCACCACCATTATCATCACCACCACCATCACCACCACCACCATGTTCACCATCATCACCACCACCATCACCACCACCATCACCACCATCACCACCACCACCATCATCACCAACACCATCACCACCATCACCACCACCACCATTATCATCACCAACACCAACACCAACACCATCATCACCAACACCACAATCACCACCATCATCATCATCATCACCAACACCATCACCATCATCACCAACACCATCACCACCATCACCACCATTATCATCACCAACACCAACACCACCACCATCATCACCAACACCATCATCACCAACACCACAACCACCACCATCAGCATCATCCCCCCCCCCCCCCCCCCCCCCCCCCCCACGCCCCCCCGCAGTGACTTGCAGAGAAGCACCCTCCAAGGGCAAGAGAGGTGGCATCACCTCTCGAATGATTGAGAGGGATCACCAACATCACCATAATCATCATCATCATCACCACCACCACCATTATCATCATCACCACCACTACCACCATCCTCCTCAGCTACATATGCTTCTCTCTTCTCATCCCCCCCCCGCCCTTCCCCCCCCCCCCCCCCCGCCCCGCCCCGCCCCCCTGCAGGTTGACATGGCAGAGGATCCGCACCAAGGTTCATCGTATGCGGGCATCTTCTCCTCGCTGATCAAGGTGCGGCCACTCAGAATGCTTTCACCACCCCCGCAGCCCCACTCCCGATCCTGCAAGACTCCCTCTAAGCCCTCTCTATACCTCCTCCCCCTCTCGGGAGTTCATGGTCCTCCCTGGGGCCACCATTACGTACCCGGAGATGGAGAGGCTGTACACGCACAAGCAGATGAAGAAGCAGTACAAGTACAAGGAGAGGGAGATGATGCACAATGAGGAGGAGGAGAATGAACTCCGTGGGCCCTTGTCGCATGTCACTCTAGCAACCGCTGGTCCTGCTGCTGAAGGGGTGGAGACGGATCGTGGTTCAACTCCTAGTCCTAGGGCTATCAAGATTTCTCCAAGCTCAAAAGCAAGCTCAAACAGCTTGTCCAGCCAAGTCCAGCCTAGCCAAGCCAAGACGACAGGGGGGTCGAGTTCACGTGAGAATTCATGTTGTTACAGTCACTCTCTTCCCCTTCAGCCACACATCAAAACAATCCATGTACCGCTCAACCTCCCTCCCCCTCTCCCTCCCTCTTTCCCTCTCCCTCCCTCTTTCCCTTTCCCTCCACCCCTCCACCTCCCCCTCCACCTCCCCCTCCCCTTTCCTCACCATCTCTCTCCCCTCAGACACAGGAGAAAATCCATGTACCCGCTCAACCTTCCTCCTCTTCCCCCCCTCTCCCCCCTCTCCCCCCTCTCCCGCCACCCCTCACCTCTCCCCCGCCATCTTCCTCACATCGCTCGCTTCCCCTCCACTCCTGTCCACCCGTCTGTGCGAGTGAATCTACTTGGCCCCAAAACTATATGCACCGCTCAACCGCCCCCCCCGCTCCCTCTCTCTCCCGCCCTCCGCACCTCTCTCTCCCCTCTCCCTCTCCCGTCCCTCCCCCTTCTTCCTACTCCTTCTAACTCCACCTTCTCCCGCGCTCCCCCCTCTCCCTCTCCCCTCAATCCCCCCCTCTCGGCTCCCTCCCTCCCTTAACCCTCCTCCGGAGACCAGACTCTAGGCAAACTACACCCAGAAAATGAGACTCCACCCGTCCAATCACCCGCCCTGATACTTTACTACTCCCTCTCTCCCTCGCAATCACCTCATCACCTCCTCCCCTTCCCCTACTCCCTTCTCTAAAACCCATCACCCTCATCCCCTCTCCCTCGTCCCTGCGTGCCCCTCTCACACTCTCCCCTCTCCCATCTCACTCTCTCCTCTCCCCTTACATCACCCACCTTCCCTCCACCATCTCTCTTCCCCTTCAGCCACACAACAAAACAATCCATGTGCCGCTCTGTGCTATGTATCTATTTGCCAAAATAATCCATGTACCCCTCAACCTCCTTCAGCCACACATCAAAACAATCCATGTGCTATTCAACCTCCTTCAGCCACACATCAAATCAATCCATGAACCGCTCTGTGCTATTTATCTCTTTGCAAAAAAAAAACATGTGCCGTTTAACCCCTTCAGCCACACATCAAACCAATCCATGTGCCGCTCTGTGCTATGTATCAACTTGCCAAAACAGTATATGTACCGCTCAGCCACCTTCAGCCACACATCAAAACAATCCATGTACCGCTCAACCTCCCTCCCCCTCTCCCTCTCCCTCCCCCTCCCCCCCTCCACCTCCATCTCCACCTTCCTCACCATCTCTCTTCCCCTTTAGCCACACACCAAAACAATCCATGTACCGCTCAAACCCTTCAGGTGGCATCTCTACCGCGGCAGGGCCAGGTCCATTGGCTGAGGGGGCTGAGGCAGGGGATGTGAATCTACGGAGGGCACTCAGCCACCAGGAGATGGTTGTTCCACCCGATGGTGTTGTCTCTTTTCATGAGCATAACATACCGCTTGATGCACACCTGGTGAGAAGATGCGGGAGGGGGGGAGGGAGAGGGGAGTAGCGGGGGGGGGGGGGGGGGGGGAGAAGAGAGGAAGGGAGGAGGAGGGCGGGAGGGGAACCTCCACCCTCACCCACCTCAACCTCACCATCCTCACCCACCTCAACCCTCACCTCCTTGACCCTCACCCCCTCACCCTCACCCCCCGCCACCCTCACACCCTCCCCGCACCCACCTCACCCAACCTCACCCTCCAGCCACCTCACCCTCACCCACCTCATCCTCACCCGCCTCACCCACCTCACCCTCACCCACCTCACCCTCACCCACCTCACCCACCTCACCCTCACCCACCTCACCCACCTCACCCTCACCCACCTCAAACCCTCACCCACCTCACGCCACCTCACCCTCACCACCCCCTCACCCACCTCCACCCTCACCCACCCACTCACCACCTCACCTCACACACCTCACCCCCTCACCTCACCCAACCTCACCCACCTCACCCTCACACCACCTCACCCTCTCCCCACCCCACCCTCACCCTCCCGCTCACCCCCCCCCTCACCCTCACCGACCCGCCCCCTCCCCCTCCCTCCCTCCTCACCCCCCTCCCCCTCCGCCACCTCGCCACCCCCCTCCCCCTCCCCCCCCTCCCCCTCCCCACCCTCCCCCCGCCTCCCCCCTCACCCCCCTCCCACCCTCACCCCTCCCCCCCCTCCCCCTCCCCCCCTCCTCACCCCCCCTCCACCCTCCCCCCCTCACCCCTCCCACTCCCCCTCTACCCCCCCTCCCCCCCCTCCCCCCCTCCGCGCCCACCTCCACCCACCTTCCCCCTCCCCCCCCTCACCTCACCCCCCTCCCCCCCCATCCCCCCCTCCCCCCCCCTCCCCCCCCTCACCCTCACCCACTCCCAGCCCACCGTCCCAGGTGCAACTTAGTCCAAAGAAAATACGCCCAGGCGAGCATTCACTCAAGCTACTCTCAAGTGAGTTTTGTGTGTGTGTGTGTGTGGGGGGGGGGTCGTAGTAGCTACTAGGCAGCTCCCCGAGCCCAGGCAAACATCCACGCTAGCTACTCTCAGGTGAATTTTTTGTGTGTGTGCGTGTGTTTGTGGGGGGGTGGGGGGGTGTGGGGGGAGAGTTCCTATTAACTACTAGGCTTGCTCCCCCAGGCCAGGCGACACTTTCACAGTCCAGCTACTCCTCCATGTGAGGTTGTGTGTTGTGTGCGTGTGTGTGTGTGTTGCGTGTGTTTGTGTGTGTGGGGGGGTCGTAGTAGCTACTAGGCAGCTCCCCGAGCCCAGGCAAACATCCAAGCTAGCCACTCTCAGGTGAGGTTTGTGTGGTGTGGTTGGTGTGTGTGTGTGTGTTGTGTGGGTGTGTGTGTGGGGGGGGGGGGGGGTCGTAGTAACTACTAGGGCAGCTCCCCAAGGCCGGCTAACGTTCACTCTAGCTACTCTCAGGTTGAGGTTTTGGGTGTTGGTTGTGTGCGCGTGTTTTGGTGTTTGCGTGTGTTTTGTGTGTGTGTGGGGTTCGTAGTACTACTATCAGCTCCCCGAGCACAGGCAAACATCCAAGTAGCCATCTCAGGTGAGGTTGTGTGTGTGTGTGTGTGTGTGTGGTGTGGGGGGTGGGGGGTGGGGGGGGGTCGTAGAAGCTACTAGGCAGCACCCCAAGGCCAGGCGAACGTTCACTCTAGCTACTCTCAGGTGAGGTTTGTGTGGGTGCGTGCGTGTGTTTGTGTGTGTGTGGGGTCATAGTAGCTACTAGGCAGCTCCCCGAGCCCAGGCAAACATTCACTCAAGCTTCTTGCAGGTAAGGTTTGTGTGTGTGTGTGGGGGGGGTCGTAGTAGCTACTAGGCAGCTCCCCTAGCCCAGGCAAACATCCACGCTAGCTACTCTCAGGTGAGGTTTGTGTGTGGGTGTGGGTGTGGGTGTGGGTGTGTGTGTGTGTGTGTGGGGGGGTCGTAGTAGCTACTAAGCAGCTCCCCAAGGCCAGGCGAACGTTCACTCTAGCTACTCTTAGGTGAGGTTTGTGTGGGTGGGTGTGTTTGTGTGTGCGTGCGTGTGTTTGTGTGTGTGGGGGGGTCGTAGTAGCTACTAGGCAGCTCCCCAAGCCCAGGTAAACATCCAAGCTAGCTACTCTCATGTGAGTTTTGTGTGCGTGTGTGTTTGTGTGTGTGGGGAGGGGGGTCGTAGCGGCTACTAGGCAGCCAAATACTGCCCACCAGCTCTCAAGCTGCTTCACTCTCACACCTCATGCTTTCTCATGCTTCACACCCACACCCTATGCTGTTTTTCATGCTTTCTAATGCTTCGCACCCATACCCCGTGCTGTTTCTCATATTTTATCATGCTTTCTCACACTTTCTCATGCTTCACACCCACACCTTATGCTTTCTCATGCTTTCTCATGCTTTCTCATGCTTCACACCCACACCTCATGCTTTCTCATGCTTCACACCCACACCTCATGCTTTCTCATGCTTTCTCATGCTTCACACCCACACCTCATGCTTTCTCATGCTTTCTCATTCTTTCTCATGCTTTCTCATGCTTTCTCATGCTTCACACCCACACCTCATGCTTTCTCATGCTTTCTCATGCTTCACACCCACACCTCATGCTTTCTCATGCTTTCTCATGCTTCACACCCACTCCTCATGCTTTCTCATGCTTTCTCATGCTCCACACTCACACCTCATTCTGTTTATTATGCTTTCTCATGCTTTCTCATGCTCCACACTCACACCTCATTCTGTCTATTATGCTTTCTCATGCTTTCTCATGCTCCACACTCACACCTCATTCTGTTTATTATGCTTTCTCATGCTTTCTCATGCTTTCTCATGCTCCACACTCACACCTCATTCTGTTTATTATGCTTTCTCATGCTTTCTCATGCTTCACACCCACACCTCATGCTTTCTCATGCTTTCTCATGCTTCACACCCACACCTCATGCTTTCTCATGCTTTCTCGTGCTTTCTCATGCTTTCTCATGCTTTCTCATGCTTCACACACCCACACCTCATGCTTTCTCATGCTTTCTCTGCGGTCCACCCACACCCTCATCTTTCTCATGCTTTTCTCCATGCTTCACACCCACTCCTCATTCCTTTCCTCATGCTTTCTCATGCTCCACACTCACACCTCATTCTTTTCATTATGCTTTCCTGCGTTCTCATGCTCCCACACTCACACCTCATTCTGTCTATTATGCTTTCTCATGCTTTCTCATGCTCCACACTCACACCTCATTCTGTTTATTACTGCTTTCCATTCTTTCTCATGCTTTCCCTCATCTCCGACACTCACACCTCATTGGCTGGTTTATTATGCTTTCTTTCTCATCCTGCATACACGGCCACGCCCCATCTGTCTCATGCTTTCTCATGCTTCTCATGCTCAACACCGGCACCCATTCTGTTTCTCATCTTTCTCAATTCTTTCTCTGCTCAACAAACAACACACCACGCCCCATGCTGTTCTCATCTTTCCATGCTTTCTCATGCTCAACAAAACAGGGCACCCAGCGCCCCATGCTGTTCTCATGCTTTCTCATGCTTTCTCATGCTCAACACCCACGCCCCATGCTGTTCTCATGCTTTCTTATGCTTTCTCATGCTTTCTCATGCTCAACACCCACGCCCCATGCTGTTCTCATGCTTTCTCATGCTTTCTCATGCTCAACACCCACGCCCCATGCTGTTCTCATGCTTTCTCATGCTTTCTCATGCTCAACACCCACGCCCCATGCTGTTCTCATGCTTTCTCATGCTTTCTCATGCTCAACACCCACACCCCATGCTGTTCTCATGCTTTCTCATGCTTTCTCATGCTCAACACCCACACCCCATGCTGTCCTCATGCTTTCTCATGCTTTCTCATGCTCAACACCCACACCCCATGCTGTTCTTATGCTTTCTCATGCTGTTCTCATGCTCAACACCCATGCCCCATGCTGTTCTCATGCTTTCTCATGCTCAACACCCATGCCCCATGCTGTTCTCATGCTTTCTCATACTTCACACCCACACCCCATGCTGTTCTCATGCCCAGGGCGCCCATACAGTGGACATAGTGAGCGTGGGACTGGCCAGCCTCCCAGGCGACCACACCTGCCCATTCGGCTTCTTGCAGCCCCCAGTGACCAGCATGTTGGGGGGGGCGCCCAAGAGCAATGCAAAAGAGGTTGGTCACTTCAGGGTCCAGGCCACACCACATCCCACACCACCCAACTACACACCAAAAACCCCTGCAACACACACCAGACACCCACACACCACTGACCACACCACCCCACACCCACATACCACACCAACACCACATACACACACCACAAACACCCACCACCAACACCTAACACCACACACCACACACACCAAACCAGCAAACCCACACCAGACAACACCCCACAGGGAAACACAGCAAAATACACACCAATCAGCCACCACACCACACCCAACAGGACAACACTACCACACACCACCGACCACACACCACACACCACACACAAGAACCCGGCACACAAACCAGACACCACACACCACAGACACAACCACCACCTAAAGACAACGACAAAACACCATAAGTACACACACCCACCACACACACCACACACCGAAAACCACACACCTACCCCACAAACCAGGCCCCACACACCAGACACCCACCACACAAAGACCAAACCAGTCCAACACACAAGACCCCACACCACACACCACAGCCCACACACAAAAGTCACACCACATACCACACACAACACATCCCACACCACACACCAAGACCTGCAACACACCCCAGACCACCACACCCCCCACCAACACCACCACACACCAATACCAAAACCATTGCAAAAACACACCAACACCACATTACCACACACCAATACACGCACCACCACACCACACACCACATACCACACACCACACACCACAAACCACAAACCATTGCAACACACACCCGAACACCCACCACCGCCCCCACACCCACACCCCACATACCCCACCCCACACACCCAAACCACCAACCCAGACCACACACCACACACCACCCACCACATACCACACACCACCTCCAACGCCCACATACCACCAACAATAACAAACACCCACACCCAGTAACCTACCACACCCAACCACCACAACCCACACACCGCATACCACACACCACATAACGCCACAACACATAACACCACCATCCACACACAACATTTACGCATAACCACACACCCACACAAGCAATACCACACCCACCTAAGCCATACCACACACGCCAGCCACAACCACAGAAGACACAAACAAAAGACGCACCACACACCACTGAACGACGACAACACCGGCATAACACACACCACACACCACATAACACACACCACACACCGCACAGAGAACAAACCCACACACCACATAACACACACCACACACCACCATAAACCACACACACACCGCACAGAGCACAACCACACACACAAACACACCAACACAACGATATCACACACCACACACCACATAACACACACCACACACCGCATAACACACACCACACACCGCAGCACTTCCAAGGCCCTTGTATGTTGTTCTTACAGAATGTTCCAGCCCCCCAAGCCTACCCAGAGACCGGCAGCCTGCTTGGTGTCCAACTCACATACCACACACCACATAACACACACCACACTCCGCAAATCACACACCCCACACCACAGCACACCCAACGCCCTTATACCTTGTTCTTACAGAATGTTCCAGCCCCAAGCTACCCCAGTAATGGCAGTGCTGGTCTGTCAACTCGCACGGGCTAGTGGCCCCAACACCGCCGGCCCAAAACGAGAGCCTTGGTGAAAATTTACCTTTGCTGGCAATAGTGAGATCAAGAACAGACTGCGCGGTGGTGGTAGGGGAGACATCGGCACCAAAACTGTCGAGCTGAATCGGAAGCCGGCGGACAACCAGAAAGATGAGGTTGACCCAGCCGAGGAAGGCAAGCGCCAGCTGCAAGATAAAGGCTGCATGGACACCATGAAGTAAGTTGAAGGCTGGGTGGGGGGAGGTGTAGAACGGATTGTGCGGGGGTGGCGGGATGACATCAGCACCAGAAGTTTTGAGGTGGGTTGAAGCCGGCAGCAGCACAAAACAGAAAGACGAGGTGACAGCCGAGTAGGCACGCGCCAGCTGCAAGGGTAATAAAAGGCTTCATTCACTCCCCTGAAGTAAGTCAGGTGGGTGTGGGGGGGGGGTGAGACCAGGTGCTGCGAAGGTTGGCGGGGGGATATCGGCAGCAAAAGAAAAACGTCGAGCTGCATCGGAAACGCTGGCAACACCATAAAAGAACGAGATGATCCAGCTGAGGACAGCAAGCGCCAGCTGCAAGATAAAGCCTTCATGGACACCATGAAGTAAGTTGAAGGCTGGGTGGGGGGAGGTTGTAGGACGATTTGCGGGGGTGTGGGGTGGGTGGGGGGGTGGACATCGGGGACCGGGACGGTTTTGAGGCGGATCGAACGCCAGGAGAAAACCAGAAAAGACTAGAGATCCAGCCGAGAGACAGCAAAGCGCCAGCGCAGATAAAGCCTCATGGGCACCATGAGTAAGTGCCCGGTGGGTTGGGGAGGGCGGGGGTGTGGGGGGGTCGGGGGGGGTTAGTGGGTGTAGAAACACAGGAGTGTGCGGGGGATCGGGCGTGCGGTGGGTGGGGGGGGCATCGGTGTTGAAGACATCCAAAGTAAGGTTAAGGATGGGAGGTCCCCGTTTGAACGGGATGGCTATAAGTAGGACGATATCAGCAGACGAACGGAGAAAAAGCAGGTGCGGGGGTCTTATCACGTTGTTGTCGAACACCAGCGAGGTCAAACCGGCCCACCCGGAGAGTGGTCGAGCAGGCATGGTAACTGGATCTAGGTGTTGATGTAAGACCCGTCCACGAATACTTAACAGCCGGTTCCCTTCACCCAGTCTCTAGAAGAGATCATTGTGAAGATCTTGGAAAGTAAGTTTTTTTTTCTTTCAGGCTGGGATGGGTATGAGGGGTGGAGGGTGGGACCCCCCGCCCCCCCCCACCACAACAACACACCACACCACCACCAAACTCACCCTTGTCCACCCCAACACTGTTACCCAACCACACCCCCAACTTACCCACAACAGAACGAATAGGGTGTATTGCTGTGGAAAGATGGAATAGTCGCACTTACCATTGATTTGGGTGCCCTCCCCATCCCCACCCCCCCACACACACACAAAAACCACCACAACCTCACCCCTGTCCCCCACCCTGTACACACCACCCCTTTGTTCCCCCCCCCCCCACCCCCCCCCACACACACAACAACACCACCACACCCTCACCTTGGTCCACCCCCACCCTTGTCCACCTTACCCCCACAGCACCCAACCCACCCCCCACCTCCCAGCCCACCCCACCCTACCCCACAGCCCACCCCACCCCCACCCTACCATTTGCCCACCAACCCACCACACAGAAACGATGTGGTATGCGTGGTCGCTACTACGCGACAGATGGCCACTACCATTGACTGTGGCTGCAAAACCTGCTGCCAACCCCCAACAACACCACACCACCACACCCCACCCCCACCACCCCCCAACCCACACACACACCCCAACCCACACACCACCTCACCTTGTCCGCCCCACCCCTGTCCACTTTACCCCAACAAAAACCCCCCACCCCCAACACCAACACCACCTAACCCTTTGCCACCCCCCCCCTTGTCCACCTACCCCCACAACACAACACAACAACCCCACACACCCTACCTTGTCAACCCCTCACCAACCTCCCCAACACAGAAAGTGGGTGGTATGATGTGCGTCGCTACACGAAACTGAGAGAGGACCGGACCCATCAAATTAGATGAAGCACCTCCAGTGTTTCTGCTCACCTTCATTCACTCATACGTGGCGTCCACATACGGGGGTGTTGGGTGGGCAGCGGGCCAACTAGTGAGGTGAGCCGTGTAGGTGAAAGGGTGGGGTTGGTTGGGGAGTTGAGTGTGGGGGGGGGCAGGGGGTGGGGGGGCATGGATGATCCCATTACGTACATAATGCACCTCCTGTGTGCTCACATTATCACTTCATTTGGGGGCTGCCACATAATGGTGGAGTGAGGTGGGCAGTGGGCGCCTGGGTGCTGAGCTGTGTGGTGGCGTGGTGGGGGAGTTGGGGGGTATGGCGGGGGGGGCAGGGGTGGGGGTGGCAAAAATGGCACCCCTTAAGTACACTGATGAACCTCCCGGTTTTTTGCTTCTCACCTTCATCTACTTCATTACGTGGGCTGCCACATATGGAGGAGTGGGTGGCAGTGGGCGCCCTGTGTGCTGAGCTATTGTGGTGACAGTGGTGGGGGAGTTGGGGGTGTATGGCCAGGGGGGGGCAGGGGGTGGGGGGGGCATGGACGACCCCATCAAGTACATGATGCACCTCCCTGTGCTGCTCACCTTCATCCACTTCATCACGTGGGCGTCCACATACGGTGGTGTGGGTGGCAGCGGGCCATCTAGTGAGGTGAGCTATTGTGGTGGTCGGCTGGGGGAATGTGTGTGTGTGTGTGTGTGTGGGGGGGGGGGGGGGGGGGGGAGGGGGAGGATGGCGTGGGCAGGGGTGGTGGTGGTGGTGGTGTTGTAGTGAGGGCGGTGAGGGTGGCAGCGGGCTATCCAGTGAGATATGCTATTGATGGTGCCGGTGTGGGGGGGGGGGGGGGGGGGGTGGGGGGGGGTGAGGGGGGGGTAGGGCGTGCCTGTGTTGTTTGCAGCGGGCCATCCAGTGAGATATGCTATTGTGGTGACGGTGGTGTGGTGGTGGTGGTGGGGTATGATAGGGGGCAAGGGGGGGGGCATGGACGACCCCATCAAGTACATGATGGACCTCCATGTGCTGCTCACCTTCATCCACTTCATCACGTGGGCTGCCACATACGGAGGAGAGGGTGGCAGCGGGCCGTCTAGTGAGGTGAGCTATTGTGTGTGTGTGGGTGGGGTGTGTGTGTGGGGTGGGTGGCAGTGGGCCATCTAGTGAGGTGAGCTATTGTGTGTGTGTGTGTGGGGGGGGGGGGATGTGGGTGTAGAGGGTGTGTGGAGGGGGGAGGCGGGGGTAATGAGTGGTTAGTGAAGGACCCCCAGGGTTTTTGTTGTTGAATGCAGATAGAATGTTGAAATTCCAGTGTGGTAAATTTGCTGCAGCACATCATGAAAACCCTACCCCATCACACTTTCCAGGACACCCTTGCTGCAGCACATTGTCGTGAAAACTTGACCCCATCACACTTCCCAACATGGTTGTGATGATAACATTGGTGGTGTTGATGGGGATGAGCCATTTCTTAATGGGTGGTCATGATGGGCACCCTTGCTGCAGCACATTGTCATGAAAACCCTACCCCATCACACTGCCCAACACGGTTGTGGTGATAACATAGGTGGTGCTGATGGGGATGTCCCATTTCTTAATGGGTGGTAATGATGGGCACCCCTGCCGCAGCACATCATTAAAACAATAAAAACCTACCCCATCACACTGCCCAACATGGTTGGGGTGATAACATTGGTGGTGCTGATGGGAATGATGGGGATGAACTATTTCTTAATGGGTGGTCATGATGGGCACCCTTGCTGCAGCACATCATGAAAACCCTACCCCATCAAACTTTCCAGGACACCCTTGCTGCAGCACATCATGAAAACCCTACCCCATCAAACTTTCCAGGGCACCCTTGCTGCAGCACATCATGAAAACCCTACCCCATCAAACTTTCCAGGGCACCCTTGCTGCAGCACATCATGAAAACCTTACCCCATCAAACTTTCCAGGGCACCAAGCAATTCGATGACATTATTCTATCACTGGTCGGCCTCACTGGATGGCTCTCCATACTGTACTTCACGCGGGGCCAGAAGGTAAGGGCACACTATTGGTTGGTACTTCATGCGGGGCCAGAAGGTAAGGGCACACTATTGGTTTGTACTTCATGCGGGGCCAGAAGGTAAGAGCATATTGTTGGTTTGTACTTCATGAGAGTTTGTTTGTACTTCAATCGGGTTTGTTGGTACTTCATGCGGGGCCAGAAGGTGAGGGCATATTGTTGGTTTGTACTTCATGAGAGTTTGTTTGTATTTCAAGCGGGTTTGTTTGTACTTCATGCGGGGCCAGAAGGTAAGAGCATATTGTTGGTTTGTACTTCATGCGGGTTTGTTTGTACTTCATGCGGGTTTGTTTGTACTTCATGCGGGTGTGTTTGTACTTCATGCAGGGCCAGAAGGTAAGGGCACACTGTTGGTTTGTACTTCATGCGGGTTTGTTTGTACTTCATGCGGGTGTGTTTGTACTTCATGCAGGGCCAAATGGTAAGGGCACACTGTTGGTTTGTACTTCATGCGGGTTTGTTTGTACTTCATGCGGGGCCAGAAGGTAAGTGCACATTGTTGGTTTGTACTTCATGCGGGTTTGTTTGTACTTCAAGCGGGTTTGTTTGTACTTCATGCGGGGCCAGAAGGTAAGAGCACATTGTTGGTTTGTACTTCATGCGGGTTTGTTTGTACTTCATGCGTGTTTGTTTGTACTTCATGCGGGTGTGTTTGTACTTCATGCAGGGCCAGAAGGTAAGGGCACTCTGTTGGTTTGCACTTCATGCAAGTTTGTTTGTTCTTCGTGCGGGTGTGTTTGTACTTCATGTGGGTGTGTTTGTACTTCATGCGGGTTTGTTTGTACTTCTTGCGGGGCCAGAAGGTAAGGGCACACTGTTTGTTTGTACTTGATGCAAGTTTGTTTGGGGGGGACTTTAATCTCCCCCCCCCCCT
>JACBWV010000610.1:15824731-15843350 GCA_013435795.1 Chlamydomonas sp. ICE-L | reverse complement strand
TGATGGGGTGAATACAGGGTGGGGTGATGGGGTGGGGTACAGGGGTGGGGTTGGAATACGGGGTTACAGGGGTGGTGGTGATGGGGTGGGTAAGGGGGTGGGAGTGGTGGACAGGGTTGAATACAGGGGTGGGGTGGGTGATGGGGTGAATCAGGGGGTGGGGTGATGGGGTGAATGACAGGGTGGGTGTGGGGTGATGGGGTGGGTACAGGGGGGTAGGGGTGGGGTGAATACAGGGGTGGGGTGATGGGGTGGGTACAGGGGTGGGGTGATGGGGTTGAATGACAGGGTGGTGGGGTGGGGTGATGGGGAATACAGGGTGGGTGGGGTGATCAGGGGTGGGTGCAAATAGGGGTGGGTGGTGATACAGGGGTGAGGGTGGTGGGGGGTGGGGTGATGGGGTGTGGGGTACAGGGGTGGGGTGATGGGGGGTGGGTACGGGGTGGGGTGGATACAGGGTACAGGGGGTACAGGGGGGGGTGTGATGGGGTGGATGGGGTGGGTAAGGGGGGGGTGAGGGGGGGGGTACAGGGGTGGGGTGAGGGGGGGGTGGGTACAGGGGTGGGGTGTGAATACATGGGTACAGGGGTTGGTTGATGGGGTGGGTACAGGGGTGGGGTGATGGGGTGGGTACAGGGGTGGGGGTGATGGGGTGGGTACAGGGGTGGGGGTGAATACAGGGGTACAGGGGTGGGGTGATGGGGTGGGTACAGGGGTACAGGGGTGGGGTGAGGGGGTGGGTACAGGGGTGGGTGATGGGGTGATGGGTGGGTACAGGGGGTGGGGTGTGAAATACAGGGGTGGGGTGATGGGGTGGGTACAGGGAAGGGGTGAATACAGGGGTGGGTACAGGGGTGGGTTACGGGGTGGGGTGAAACAGGGGTGGGGTGATGATGGGGGGTGGGTTACGGGGTGGGATGATGGGGTGAATACAGGGTGGGGTGATGGGGTGAATACAGGGGTGGGGTGATGGGGTGGGTACAGGGGATGGGGTGAATACAGGGGTACAGGGGTGGGGTGATGGGGTGGGTACAGGGGTGGGGTTGATGGGTGATGGTGTGGATACAGGGTGGGGTGTGGGGGTGAATACAGGGGTGGGGTGATGGGGTGGGTACAGGGGTGGGGTGAATACAGGGGTGGGGTGATGGGGTGGGTACAGGGGTGGGGTGATGGGGTGAATACAGGGGTGGGGTGATGGGGGGTGAATAGGGGTGGGGTGATGGGGTGGGTACAGGGGTGGGGTGAATACAGGGGTACAGGGGGGGGGTGATGGGGTGGGTACAGGGGTGGGGTGATGGGGTGGATACAGGGGTGGGGGATGGGGTGAATACAGGGGTGGGGTGATGGGGTGAATACAGGGGTGGGTGATGGGGTGGGTACAGGGGGGTGGGGTGAATACAGGGGTACAGGGGTGGGGTGATGGGGTGATGGGGTGATGGGGTGGGTACAGGGGTGGGGTGATGGGGTGGGTACAGGGGTGGGGTGAATACAGGGGTACAGGGGGGGGTGATGGGGTGGGTACAGGGGTGGGGTGAATACAGGGGTGGGGTGGGTTCAGGGCAGGGTACATGGGACAGTGGCGGGTATACAGGGGTGGGTACAGGGTTGGGTAGGCTGCTCAGGCCCCCCCCCCCCCCCCCCCCCCTCCCACACACACACCACCACACCCCCTTGCTAAAAATAAAATAAAAATAAATAAAATGCAATGGCGTGTCCCAACCAACCCAGTGAATCTGCATCATATCTCCATAAGTGCCTAAGTCCGACCCTGAGTGGTACGGATGTTTTTCACCTATTACCTTAAGTCGAAAGAAAACTCTTTTTTGCCAATAAGTTGCCTAACCACATCAGTTCAACATATAAATACTGAGTTGGGTTCTATCAGGTGGGGGGGAACCAGGCAAAGCAAAACATGTGATTTTTTTACTATTGGGCTCCTAAGTCGGTTACGGATTTTTCTTAGAAGTGGAACGGAGGCCTATCGCTATCAAAAACAAGTTTTCGTAAATCAGAAGTAGGTAGCCTATTGTGCACATATTTCATCATAAAAAAAATGTTCCATCAGGTTTGGATTGGCCAGTACATAGGAAGTACAGGTGAATATGGACCACAAAAATACTGATTATTTACATATTGTGGGTGCCCTAAGAGTGGTACAACGCTGCACAAGCTGAATTGTTTCATTTTGGGTCTTAGCTTTGCTTTGTAGCACGAAGACTAACTTTTTTTATTTATTTCAAAATTCAAAATTCAAATTCATTTTCAAAATATATTCAAAAAATCAATTTTTTCCAACTTTGTTTCGAACCTCCACATCTGAAGTTAGTTTTTGATTTGGGAAAGGGGGTGAAATCTCAAGTTGGGAGGTGGGATTGGGAGGTGATCAGGTGAATTTTCGAGTTGTACTGCTATCTCAGTAAATTCCGAGGCCTAAGCTGAAGCGCAGCCTCCGACCTTGTGGTAGGGGTTTGATAAGCCTTTCGTCCCGTGGTAACATGATTCAGAATAGCTCGCGCGGCCTCGTGTCTGGAGCGATCTGGATTTGTACCACAATTTATCGCACATCTGATGTACTGCCACCAGCCTTCCGTACAAGGCTGCTTGCGACCGCATGCGACCGGAAATACATGTGCGCGTAGCTGACACAATTGCGCGACAGGTGGGCCAGACAGAATTCGATTCCGAGCATTTTGGGGCCTGTACGGCTCTGTACCACAATCTTGTACCAACTTAGGGCGTTTTTGGACTTAGGCACCTAAGGAGATAAATAGACTCCTGGCTGAAACCAGGAAAAAAAAAAGTAAATAAATATAAATAAAATACTATGACGTAGCCCACCTGACCCAGTAAATCTGCATTATAGCTAGACTCTCGGCTTCAAATAAAATAAATACATAAATAAAAATAACATAAACAAATATCTCCATAAGTGCCTAATTATTGGCCTTTTGGGACAGACGGTTTAGACCCATGGACTACAATCCGGCGAAAACGAAAAGATGCTACAAAGTTGTTTAACCACATCAGCTCAACATAGAAATACTTGGATTTGGGTATGCTCAGGGTTTGGGAACCAAATGATGTCAAACCTTTTATTTTTTTCACTATGGGGGTCATGATGGGGGGACCCCAATTCAGGACAGGTTTTACACAAATGTGGGACGGAGCCAAACGCAGTCAATTTTTATTTTATTGAAAATCAAATTAGGTTGGCCTGTTTTTACATCTCCCCTTACAAGTCATTGTCACAGCAGGTTGTGGAAGATACAGTGCAGGCAGTACAGTCTGTACAAACCATTTTTTTAAAGCCAATTTAGGAGTCCCTAATTATGTTACAAGCTGCAAAGCCGCAACAGTATCGTTTTGTGTCTTCGTACTTTCAGCAAAGGGTGCGGAACCATTATTCGAACATTTCGAAATTTCAAATTTCAAATTTAAATCCCACTTTTTAAAAAATAATAAAAAAACAAACTTTTTTTCTGTTTGCATTGATCATCCACATCTGAAGTTAGATTTTGATTTGGGATTTTCCAGGTATAGGCCGAAATGACAGGTAGAATTGCAAAATAAAATGGCATGTCTTACCTGACCCAGTCCATCCGAATCATATCCTCCTGGGCTATTAATAAAAATAAAAATAAAAGAAGTACAAATACAATACATAAATGGCAATGTCTTACCTGACCCAGTCCATCCGAATCATATCTTGTCTGCCAGGAGGGGGAGTCCGCCGCTGCCCCTGCCTGCGAGGCCTGGCGAGTGAGTGAAGAGGCTGCTTTAATTCCGCACACTACCTGCGAGGTGTGGGTGGATGGGTGGGTGTGTATGTGGGTGTGAGTGTGGGTGTGGGTGTGGGTGGGTGGGTGGGTGTGGGTGGGGTGGGGGCATGGTGTGGTGGTGGTAGTGTCCTTGGTGTGGTGGTGTGTGTGGTGTGGAGTCCGCCCCTGCCCCTGCCTGCGAGGCCTGGAGAGAGAGTGAAGAGGCTGCTTTAATTCCGCACACTACCTGCGAGGTGAGGGTGGATGGGTGGGTGTGTATGTAGGTGTGGGTGTGGGTGTGGGTGTGGGTGTGGGGGGGGGGGGGGGGGAGGGGGGGGCATGGTGTGGTGGTGGTAGTGTCCTTGGTGTGGTGGTGTGTGTGGTGTGGAGTCTGCCGCTGCCCCTGCTTTTGAGGCCTGGCGAGAGAGTGAAGAGGCTGCTTTAATTATGCACACTACCTGCGAGCTGTGTGTGTGGGGATGTGTACGCGTGTGTGGGGTGTGTGTGGGTGTGTGTGGGGGGGGTAGGGGATGTCAAACCTAAACCACCAAACCACACACACAACCACCACCATACCACACACACCACCTTGCCAAAACCACCACGCACCACACCACTCACCTCCACCACAATGGTCACGTCAGCCTCACAGAGATTGAGCTCCTCTTGCATGTTCTAAGGAGGGTGGTGGAAGACTCCCCCCCCCACCCCCCCCCACCCCCCCCCCACCACCACTACACACACCACCACTACACACACCACCACACTACTCACCTCCACCACAATGGTCACGTCAGCTTCACAGAGATTGAGCTCCTCTTGCATGTTCTAAGGTGGGTGGTGGAAGACTCCCCCCCCCCCCCCCCCCCCCCCCCCCCCCCCCCCCCCCCCAACCACCACCACCACCACCACCCACCACCACCACCACCCATCCACCACCACTACACACACCACCATGCCACAATCACCACACCACTCACCTCCACCACAATGGTCACGTCAGCCTCACAGAGATTGACCTCCTCTTGCATGTTGTAAGGTGGGTGGTGGAAGAGCATGCGAGCATGGGGCTGGAGCCTGTTGTTGCTGCGCTTGGTGGCGACAACATGTGTGCTCAGGCTGTTCTGTTCAACCTGGAAGTGGTGTTGGGGTAGGGTTGGCATTGCAAGGGTGGGTGGGGGATGGTGGGGTGGGGGGTGGAGATGGTGTTGGTTTGGTTTGGTTTGGTTTGATTTGGGTTAGCATTGTAGGGGGGGGATGGTGTGGTGGGGTTGGGTTGGGTTGGGTTGGGTTGGGTTGGGTTGGGTTGGGTTGGGTTGGGGGTTGGTTTGGAGGGGGGGGGGGGAGGGGGGGGGGGGGGGGGGGGGGGGGGAGAGCATTTGAGCATGGTGCTGTGGCCTGTCATTGCTGCGCTTGGTGGCAACAACATGTGTGCTCAGGCTGTTCTGTTTGACCTGAAAGTGGTGTTGGTGTTGGTGTTGGTGTTGGTGTTGGTGTTGGTGTTGGTATTGGTGCTGGTGTTGGGTTGGTGTTGGTGTTGGTGTTGGTGTTGGTGTTGGTGTTGGTGTTGGTGTTGGTGTTGGTATTGGGTTGGTGTTGGTGTTGGTGTTGGTGTTGGTGTTGGTGTTGGTGTTGGTGTTGGTGTTGGTGTTGGTGTTGGTGTTGGTGTTGGTGTTGGTGTTGGTGTTGGTGCTGGTGTTGATGTTGGTATTGGTGTTGGGTTGGTGTTGGTGTTGGTTTTTGGTGTTGGTGTTGGTGTTGTGTTTGTGTTTGTGTAGGTATGGGAGATGGTATTGGTGTTGAGGGGGAAAAGGATGGTGTTGCTGTTGGTGTTGTGGGGTTGAGTTGGGTTGGGGTTGGGGGTTGGGGGGTTGGGGGGTTGGGGGGTTGGGGGGATGTCGATGTTGATGTTAGTGTTGAGGGGGCTGGGATGGTGTTGCTGTTGGTGTTGTGGGGGTTGAGGGGGTGTGTGTGTGGTGGTGGTGGTGGTGGTGGTGGTGTGTGTGTGTGGGGGGGGGGGGGGGGGGATGTTGGGTTGTGTGTGTGTGGTGTGTGTGTGTGTGGGGGGGGGGGGGGGGGGGGGGGGGGGGGGGGGGGGGGGTGGTAGTGTTGGTGTTGGTCGGCATGGGGATGGTTTGCTGTTGGTGTTGGGAAGGTTGGGGAGGTTGGGGGGGTTGATGTTGGGAGGGGTTGGGGATGGTGTTGGTGCCGGGAGGCGTGGGGGTGGTGTTGCTGTTGGTGTTGGAAAGGTTGGGGGGGTTGGTGCTGGTGTTGGGGGTTGGGGTTAGTGTTGGGGAGGAGGGAGGGGGGAGGGGGGGGAGGGGCGTGGCAGAAGAGCAAGCGCACATGTGGTAGTTCAACAGGCATCGTGGCATCAGGAAACAACCCTGTTGGCATCGTCCACACCCAACACAAAGTAGAAAAGATATAATGCTTACCCTCAGCCCTAAGAGCATCTGACACCTCCTGTAGGTGGTGAGGGATGTCAGCCTTTTCCAAACAAAACAAGTTCTATGCAGCGTCGCCTGCGACGCTAAAAATGGCGGAGAGTGATCACGAGGGAGCGACAGGTGGCAACGGAAGCGAGTTAGTTATGAGACCGTTGGCTGACGTGTCGGGCTTCATCGCGTTCAGACGGATGGATGGATGGATGGATGGACAAACGGACAAATGGGTAACACTGGGGGCTCCCGCCCCCCAGAAGGGGGGGCTCCGCCAAAAACACTTATATAAAAGCATAACAGGTATGTAAGGTGCCGATGCTTACCTCAGCCCTGAGAGCATCTGACACCTCCCATAGGTGGTAAGGGATGTCGGCCTTGTCCAAACTAACAACCGTTTTTCTAATATTAACGGTCAGTAAGGTGCCGATGCTTACCCTCAGCCCTGAGAGCATCCGACACCTCCCGTAGGTGGTGAGGGATGTCGGCCTCGGCCACATCCAACACACACTTTTATAATATGATTATAAATTAAAATTATTATATTATAAAATTATAAAATTAAAATTCTAATATTATAAAAGGTCACTAAGGTGCCGATGCTCACCTCAGCCCTGAGAGCATCTGACACCTCACGTAGGTGGCGAGGGATGTCGGCCTCGTCCACATCCAATACGCACTTCACTATGGCGGACGCATCTACTGGCGGGTTCTTTCCAGTGCTCTCGGAGTGCCTGGCTTTGCCCATTGTCAGGGGACCATTCTCGATGTCTAGGGCACCTACAAACCAGGGGGGGGGTTGGAGGTTGGGGTTGGGGTTGGGGTTAGGTTGGGTTCTTCCAGTACTCTCTGAGTGCCTGGCTTTGCCCATTGTTAGGGGACCATTCTCCATGTCTAGGGCACCTACAAACCAGGGGGGGGGGGGGGGGGGGGAGGTTTGGGTTTGGGTTGGGGTTGTGTCGGGTTCTTCCAGTGCTCTCTGAGTGCCTGGCTTTGCCCATTGTCTGGGGACCATTCTCGATGTCTAGGGCACCTACAAACCAGGGGGGGGGGGGGGGGGGGGTTGGTTTGGTTTGGTTTGGTTTGGTTTGGTTTGGTTTGGTTTATGTACTTTTGAGTCCTCTTAGTGTCTGGCTCGGCCCATCGTCAGGAGACCATTCTATATGTCTAGGGCTTGTACATATTGTGGGTGGTTTGGGTTGGTGTGGTGTGGTGTAGGTGTGGGGTAGGGGTAGGGTAGGTGTGTGGTGTAGTGTGGTGTGGATTTCCAGTGCGCTCGGAGTGCCTGGCTTGGCCCATCTTCTGGGGACCATTCTCTATGTCTAGGGGCCCTACACACCAGGGGGTGGTTATGGTGTGGTGTGGTGTGTTGGGCTGGCTTGGGTATTTGCAGTGGTCTCTTAGTGAGTCCCGGTATCTAGAGCGCCTGGAACAGTGGGGGGAAGAGCTGATGGTGGTGGTGATGGTGGAATTGGTGGTGGTGGTGGTGGTGATGGTGATGGTGGTGGTGGTGGTGATGGTGGTGGTGGTGATGGTGGTTATGGTGGTGGCAGTGGTGGTGGTGGTAGTGGTGGTAGTGGTGATGATGGCAGTGGTGGTGTAAGTGGTGGTGATGGTGGTGGTGGTAGTAATGGTCGTGGTGGTAGTGGTGATGATGGTAGTAGCGTTGGTAGTGGTGGTGGTGGTGATGATAGTGGTGGTGATGGTGGTGGTGGTAGCGGTGGTTGTGGTGGTGATGGTGGTGGTAGTGGTGGTGTTGGTGGTGAATGTGTAGGTGGTGGTGGTGGTGGTGGAGGTGGACAGGACTGTAATGTGTAACAACAAAATCTATAATGATAATGAAGACAACAACTGAAACTGAAACCAGCTGAAACTAAAAAAGCTAAAAAGGAAATTGAAAATAGAATGAGGACAAAAATGGAATTAGGCATGTCTCTCATTAACTGCAAGTCAAAGTTCAAAAATTAAAAACAATATTAAAAGTATAATGTTAAAATAACTGGAACCTTAACTAACACTAAACTAAAACCTAAATTAAAAATTAAACTAAACTAAAACTGAACTAAAACTGAACTATAACTTATAACCTTAACTAAAACTAAATTAAAACAAGTTCTATGCAGCGTCGCAAGTGCCGCTACAAAATGGCGGAGAGTGTTCACAACGGAGTGACAGGTGGCAACGAAAGCGAGTTAGTAACGAGAATGTTGGCTGACATGTCAGCCTTCGTCTCGGTCATCCGGTCATCCAGTCACACACACAGGCGGACAACGGGGTGACCCTTAATCTGCCGCCCCCTTGGAGAGAAGGCTCCGCCAACTAAAACTAAAATTAAAACTGAAACTAGAAGTATACAAAAAACTATTAAATTATTAAAGCGGTACCTAGGACAGCTGGCACCGACAGGTGAGGGATGAGGTCAGGCACTTGGAGCACCCATGACAGGTCAGCATCTGCTGGAGGGGTCAAATTCTTGCCAGCTGCCACTGCTGCTGCCTTGGCGATCTCCCATGCTCCGAGCACAGCCCAGCTTGGCGGGTCGTAGGAATGGGACTGGTAGTGGGAGGGGGTGAGTGGAGGGGTGTGGGGGGGGGAGGTATAGTGGTGAGGAGGGGGGCTGATAGTGTTAGTGTGTGTGTTAGTGTGTTAGTGTGTGTGTGTGTGTGTGTGTGTGTGTGTGTGTGTGTGTGTGTGTGTGTGTGGTGGTGTGTGTGTGTTTTGTGTGGGGGGGGGGCGGTGGTACGGGGTGGTGGTGTGTTGTGTAGGGGAGGAAGTATGGTGGTGATTTTGTGGTGTCGTGTGGGGGTGGGGGGGGTGGGGGGGAGGGGGAGGGGGGAGGGTGTCAGGGGGTAGGTGGGGGTAATGGGGTAGAGTTTAGGTTGCTGGGTTGAGGTTAAGATGGTGAGTGAGGAAGAGGGGATTGTATGGTGAGGAGTTGGGTTAAAAGGGGAGGCATTGGGGGGGAGGGGGGGGAATGGATGGGTTGGTAAGTAGGAGGGGAGGTGGGGGGGGGGGGCAGTGATAACATTGTCGACACAGATCTCACCCATAAGAGCCAGGAAATCGTCACGGCCACCGTAACTCCAATAAAAAAGACATAAATAAATAATAATAAGTCAACATACATAAAACAACAAATCAATATCTCAAATGTTCCTAATCCCCCAACGACCTAATTCGGGACAAGATGGTGGGACAGCCGTACACACCCCCAAATGCGCCTGGGGAAAAAGTAGGGGGGATGGGGAGGTGAGAGGAGGGGAAGAGACAGGGGAAAAACGAAATGCGAAGGGAAAAACGGGTAGGGTGGGGAGTGGGGGAGGAGGTAGGGAGAAGGGAGGGGAGGGTGAAAGTAAGAGGGGGAGAGAAGGTGGAAAGTGGAATAAAGGGTTGGGAGGGGAAGGCAAGAAGGGTGAGTACGGATAAGGATAGGGTTTCTAAGGGGGGGGAGGCCGGGGGTTGGGAGATAGTAAGGGAAAGAAGGGGGTGTGTTAAGGCGGAAGGAAGGGGATGGAGACAAGGGGGAAAGAGAGCAATGGGGGGGTGTGAATAGAGGATGTGAAAGGACAACAGAGGTTTGGTAGGGGGAGGAAAAGGGAGGAAAGAAAAGGAAACAACAGGGTGGAGATAAGTGAAAGGGAGGGGAGTGTGGATCGAGGGGAATAAGAAAAAAAGCGGAGTAGGAAAAGGACGCAAGATGTGGGAAAATGGTGCCTAATCCCCAAAACGACCTAATTCGGGACAAGAGTGTGGGACAGCCGTACACACCCCAAAATGCTCGGAATCGGATTCTGACTGGATAGCGTTTCTCATCAGTGTTTCAGCTAGACGCGCAGCTATTTTTTGTTCCGATGGGCATTCGGTCGCGAGCAGCCCAGGCCGGCAGGCAGTTGGCAGTACACGGGATGTGGGAAATAGTTGTGGACAAATCCAATATGCGTCAAATACGAGGTCGCGCAAGATATCGCGAATCAAGTTTCCGCGGGACGAAAGGCATATCTAGCCCCTAAAGCAAGGTCGGAGGCTGCGCTTCAGCCTCAGCTTCTGAGTGAACTGCAATAGCAATTCCACCTGCCATTTCGGCCGATACCAGCGTTCCACCTGCCAGTTGGGTCTATACCTGGAAATTTTCCAAATCAAAATCTAACTTCAGATGTGGATGTTTTATGAGAAAAGAAAAAACAAATTGTTTTTTGAATATTGTTTGAAATTGGGATTTGAAATTTCAAGTTTTAAAATTCAAATTTGTTTGAAAAGTGAAGACGAAGACACAAAACGATGCAGTTGCACCTGTGCAGCTTGTAACATAATTAGGGACTCCTAAATTGGCCCAAAATGTGCAAATACTCAGTGATTTTTGGCTTTGTACAGCCCGTACTGCCTGCACAGTATCTTCCATAACCCTGCTGTGACAATGACTTGAAAGGGAAGATGTGAAAGGCCTACCTAATTCAATTTTCAAAAAAATAAAAATTGACTGCGATTGGCTCCGTCCCACATTTGTGTAAAATCTGTCCTGAATTAGGGACCCCCATAGTGAAGAAAAAAAAGGGTTTACTTCATCTGGTTCACAAACCCTGCGCATACCCCAATCCAAGTATTTATATGTTGAGGTGATGTGGTTAAGCAACTTCGTAGCATTTTTTTTGTTTTCACTGGACTGGAGTCCATGGGTCAAAACCGTCTGTCCCAAAAGGCCAATAATTAGGCACCTATGGAGATACATAAACAAATAAATAAATAAACAAATAAATAATGAGTACACCTTATTATGAGGCGTGAGGTTTCCCTACCGTCCAATTGTATAACAGGAGGTTTTGATGGGTGGGTCGTCATCACTCTGCAACGCATGGCTAGGTGATGACGTAGCCAAGGGACTTTTTTCCGTCAGGTGTTGTCATCACTCTGCAACGCATGGCTGGGGGATGTAATATGCAATGTCCAATTTCTGTTCTGTTCTGTTTCATTTTATTTTGATGGGTGTGTCGTCATCATTCTGCAACGCATGGCTAGGGGATGTCATAGGCCATGTACTGTTCCTGATTTGTCTTGTTTTGTTCTCTTTTTTATTGTTTTGTTTTGTTTTGTTTTGTTTTGATGGGTGTGTTGTGATCACTCTGCAACACATGGCTAGGGGATGCTGTAGGCAATGCACTGTTTCTGTATTGTTTTCGTGTTTTCTTCTGAGTGTCGTCATCACACTGCAATGCATGGCTGGGGGATGCTGTAGGCAATGCATTGTTTCTGTTTCTGTTTTGTTTTGTTCTGTTTTATGTGTCGTCATCACTTTGCAACGCATGACTAGGGGATGTCTTAGGCAATGTACTGTTTCTGCTTTGTTTTGTCTTGTTTCGTTCTGTTTTGTTTTGTTTTGACTTGATTTGTTTTGTGTGTCGTCATCACTCTGCAATGCATGGCCAGGGGATGCTGTAGTCAATGTACTGTTTCTGTTTCCAGGCGACGCGACTAAGAATCCAGTGAAAATTTGCGTGACACACACGTGACACAGAGGCACTCCAAGAGACACACATTTCCATTTGTACAAAGTGTGAATGGCAAACACGCACCGGGGTGTGTGTGTGGGGGGGGGGGGGGGGGGGGGGGGGGGGGGGGCGTGCAACAATCACTAGGGGGTCTGGGAATTAGAATTATAATAAGAATTATAGCGAATTTCAGTCAGATTAAAGTTTCCTGCTGATTGTCCTAGTATAAGTTGGTATTGAGAGGGTATTCCAATATGGTGGGATTATTTGATGGCTACCCTGAATAGGGATGTGAGTGATTTCACACACATCCCAGTTGCAGTGTGCTACACTGTACTGCCCTGCTGAACTCTCCAATGGAGTAGAGTGGAATAAGATGCAGAACGCACTGTCAAAATCCCACTGTGATTTCATGCACATCCAAGTTGCAGTGTGCTACACTGTTCTACCCTGCTGAACTCTCCAAAGGAGTGGAGTGGAATAAGATAGATATATAGAAAGCACTGTCAAATCCCACTGTGATTTCACGTACATCCCAGTTGCAGTGCGCTACCCTGTAATGATAACGCCTGGTGGGGCGTGGTGTTAAGGGAGCCCGTAATACGCGGGTGGGGAGCGGTCTCCTACCTCAGCTGGACAAGCTACCCTCGCGGTTGATAACGACCTGCAACGCCAAGAGCGACCGAGGGGGAGTCGAACCCCCGACTCTTCATCCTCAAGCGATCTGGTCTACCACTAGACGCTATCCTGTATTACAGTGCTGAACTGAAAATTGAAAATTAGCACACCATGCCACAGGCATGAGATTGAGGGAACCCTCCCGTTTGCATGCAGGTGTACAAACTGGAAAAAGCTACCATGTTGGGTTTTTTTGGTTTCGCAGACCCTCTGCGTCTGAGCTTGAACTATCGCGCTACAGCACGGAGGGAAGTTGCCCTGCTGATCTCTCCAATGGAGTAGAGTGGAATAAGGTGCAAAACGCAATATGAAATCCCAATGTGATTTGACGTACATCCCAGTTGCAGTGTGCATGATTTCACTATGATTTCACTATGATTCTGCTATGATTTCACTATGATTTCACTATGCTTTCACTATGATTTCACTTTGATTTCACTTTGATTTCACTATGATTTCACTATGATTTCACTTTGATGTCACTATGACTTCACTATGATATCACTTTGATTTCACTTTGATTTCACCATGATTTCACTTTGATTTCACTATGACTTCACTATGACATCACTTTGATTTCAATTTGATTTCAATTTGATTTCACTATGATTTCACTATGATTTCACTATGAGTTCACTATGCAACGCATGGCTAGGAGATGCATCAGGCAAAGGGGACACAGAGGGGGGCAGGGGGAGGTTAGTTCCGTCCAACCAGTCCCTCCTTCCTCTGTGTCCCCCTGCCTAATGCATCTCCTAGCAATGCGTTGCACAGTGATGACAGCACACACACCATCATAACCAATGGGGTTGGTTAGGACAGCCAACCACCCCCACCTTCCTCTGTGTCCCCCTGCCTAATGCATCTCCTAGCAATGCGTTGCACAGTGATGGCAGCGCGCACACCATCATAACCAATGGGGTTGGTTAGGACAGCCAACCACCCCCTCCTTCCTCACCCACCCATCCACCCACCTTCCCCCATCCAGCCACTTCAACTCTACCCCCATGCCCCCCCGTAACCCTTACCCCCCAAACCCAAACCCTATCCCCTACCCCAAAACCCTCACCACCATACCCAGCCCCAGCCCCCCTTACCATAAGCCCTACCCTACCCCCAAACTCAAACCCTACCCCCATACCCAAACCCTATCCCCAAACTCAAACCCTACCCCCAAACTCAAACCCTACCCCCAAACCCAAAACCTACCCCCAAACCCAAAACCTACCCCCAAACTCAAACCCTACCCCCAAACTCAAACCCTACCCCCAAACCCAAAACCTACGCCAAAACCTAAACCCAGCCCCCAAAATCAAACCCAAACCCAGCCCCTCAAACCAAAAACCAGCCCCCCTAACCCAAACCCCAAAACCAGCCCCCAGTACCCTACCCCAAAACCCAAACGCAGCCCCCCAAACCCAGCCCCCCTTACCTCAAGCACTTCATCAGCATTGGTTATGATGGGTTTGCCGTCATCTCTTAGCAACACATGGCTAGGTATGTATGTATGTATGTATGTATGTATGTATGCTACACTCCAGGGGTAGGCCAAATAGGCTAGAGGGACTTGCCCGACTGTGTAGGAAGGGCTTAAAAAAAGCACTGATGAACCGAGCCCCAAACAATCGTTTAACCGACGGGGGCCCTGAGCTCGTGCTACAGTGATAATTTAATTCTACAATAGTATTCAATCATCATCTCAGCTGGGATGATAATTTAATTGTGCGATTATTATCGCATTTTTTTATAAATTGAATCAAGTATTTCCATCCTTCAAAGGAATCAGGATTCATGACCAGCTTCCAACTGGAGTTTGTATCCACCAATTCACATGGCTAGGTAATATATTTGGCAGAGGGGAGGCAGTGGGAAGCAGGGGGAGGTGAGGACCGCCCAATCATCCCCTCCTCACCCACCCACCCACCCACCCACCCCCCTTCCCCCATCCAGCCACCTAAGCCCACAAGCCCCCATGTACCCTTTACCCCTACAACCAAACCCTCACCACCATACCCAGCCCCAGCCCCGCTTACCCCAAGCCCTACCCTACCCGAAAACTCAAAACCTACCCCCAAACCCAAAACAAGCCCCCCAAACTCAAAACATATCCCAAAATTCAAACCCAGCCTCCCCTCAAGCACATCATCAGCATTGGTTATGATGGGTTAGTCGTCATCGCTTAGCAACACATGGCTAGGCAATGCATTCGGCAGAGGGGGGGCAGGGGGGGGTGAGACCGCCCAATCATCCCCTCTTTCCTCACCCTCCCACCAACTTTACCCCATCCAGCCACCTAAACCCTAACCCCATTCCCCCCTGTACCCCCTTCTCCCCAAACCCTACCCCCTACCCAAAACCCCAAACCTCCCCTAAAACCTAAACCCAGCCACCCAAGCGCAAACCCTACCCCCAACCCCCAAACCTACCCCAAAACCCAAACCCCCTTACCTCAAGCGCATCATCAGCATTGGTTATGATGGGTGTGTCGTCATCGCTAAGCAACACATGGCTAGGTAATACATTCGGCGGAGGGGAGGCAGTGGGAGGCAGGGGGAGATGAGGACTGTCCAAACTCCCTGCCAGCGGATGAGGGGTGCTTTTGGCAACAAAATCTGGAAAGAAGCAACAGGAGTTAATGAGTCAGTCAGCCACTTAGAGGCATGCATGCAGGCAGGCAGGCAGGGAGGGAGGGAGGCAGGCAGGGAGGCAGGGGGGGAGGCAGGGAGGCAGGCGGGCAGGGAGGCAGGGAGGAAAGCAGGGAGGCAGGCAGGCAGGCAGGCAGGCAGGCAGGCAGGCAGGGAGGCAGGCAGGCAGGCAGGCAGGTAGGGAGGAAATCAGGGAGGCAGGCAGGGAGGCAGGCAGGCAGGAGGGGAGGCAGGCAGGCAGGCAGGCAGGCAGGCAGGCAGGCAGGCAGGCAGGCTGGGAGGCAGGGAGGCAGGGAGGCAGGCAGGAAGGCAGGGAGGCATGCAGGCAGGCTGGGAGGCAGGGAGGCAGGGAGGCAGGCAGGAAGGCAGGGAGGCATGCAGGCAGGCTGGGAGGCATGCAGGCAGGCTGGGGGGCAGGGAGGCAGTGGTGGTGGTGGGGGGGCTACAAAGGAGGGATGTAACGGAGGGAAGTGACAAGGGGGTGTAGCTTTGTTACTGAGCTACATAAGAGTGTGAGCAGCCTACAGTGGTTGGTCAATAAGACAAAGAAGCAATCCTCACACCAAGAGGTGTGTCGGGGTGTGTGTGGGGGGGGGGTCGGGGGGGGGGGGGTAATCAAGGAGGGGGTGTAACGGAGGGAAGTGACAAGGGGGTGTGGATTTGGTATAAAAAAGATAAAGCCTGTAGGGGCGTGGTGTTAAGGGGACCCTCCCGTACACCGCTGCTGGGGAAATCACCATTATATATATACATTTGGTACAATCCCCGTTCAACGAATGGCTCAATGGCAGAGCTCCTTGAACAACAAAGGTGCCGGGTTTGAATCCCCACTAGTGCGCGTTAGGGTTATAAGACATGATTATCCCTCCGTCAGGTAAGAACATCAAATGATATCATATTGCTGCTCCCTACGTTAACTGCCGTTTACTGGTCATCTGGGCTGAGTACCAGCACTGTTTCTTTATTTAGCTACACGCAGCAGCTTCCAGGCAGCTCCATTCCCCTGTCTTCAGGCCAAGCTAGCTAGTGCGTCTGAAAGCCGCCCCACCAGGCGTATTCATTACTTCGGTATTCATGCTGCATGGTGGTGGTCATCTGGGCTG
Source organism: Chlamydomonas sp. ICE-L (assembly GCA_013435795.1). Taxonomy (NCBI): domain Eukaryota; kingdom Viridiplantae; phylum Chlorophyta; class Chlorophyceae; order Chlamydomonadales; family Chlamydomonadaceae; genus Chlamydomonas; species Chlamydomonas sp. ICE-L. Next base: position 15,827,242 of record JACBWV010000610.1, on the reverse strand, counting down.
AGTGCCAGCACTGTTTCTTTATTTAGCTACACGCAGCAGCTTCCAGGCAGCTCCCTTCCCCTGTCTTGAGGCCAAGCTAGCTAGTGCGTCTGAAAGCCGCCCCACCAGGGGTTATCATTACTTGTTTAGATTTGGTACTGACCTGCAGAAGAGCGATGAGCAGTAGCAGCCACTGGTGGTTCATCTCTCATCGCACTGAGAGACCTGCAACACAACGGGTGGGAGAGTGGTGGGATTGGCTGGGTGGATGAGTGTGTTGTGGTTGAGTGGGTTGGGTTGGGTTGGGTTGGGTTGGGTTGGGTTGGGTTGGGTTGGGTTGGGTTGGGTTGGGTTGGGTTGGGTTGGGTTGGGTTGGGTTGGGTTGGGTTGGGTTGGGTTAGGTTGGGTTGAGTTCATCTCTTACCACACTGAGAGACCTGCAACACAACTGGTGGGAGAGTGGTGGGATTGGCTGGGTGGATGAGTGTGGTGGGATTGGCTGGGTGGATGAGTGTGGTGGGATTGGCTGGGTGGATGAGTGTGGTGGGATTGGCTGGATGGATGAGTATGGTGGGATTGGCTGGGTGGATGAGTGTGGTGTCGTTCATCAGAATGATAGACAGCATGATAGACAGCATGATAGGCAGCATGATAGGCAGCATGATAGGCAGCATGATAGGCAGCATGATAGACAGCAAAATCCACACCTCTTTGGAGCATTACTGGTCACTGCATCAAGCTTGCCCAACTTCTTCACACAAGCTCTGATGTACTGCAGAGCTTTTGTACCTGCAAAATAAATGAACAAGCAAACAATGAATGATGCACTGCAGACCCTATGTACCTACAAAATAAATAAATCGGCAGACAATAAATGATTTACTGCAGAGGTTTTGTCCTCGCAAAATAAAGAAAGAAAGAAAGAAAGAAGCAGACCATGAATGCTGTGCAGCAGAGCGTTTGTCCCCGCGAAAGAAACGAATAAATAAATAAATAAATAAGGAAACAATAAATGATGTACTGAAGAGCTTGCTTCCCCGCAAAATAAATTAATAAATAAATAAACAAACAAACAATAAATGGTGCACTGCAGAGCTTTTGTTCCCGCAAAATAAATGAATAAATAAACAAGCAGCGAAATGATGTACTGCATAGCCTTTGCTCCCGAAAAATAAATACATACATAAGTATAAATAAATAAATAGACTATAAATGATGTACTGCAGAGCTTTTGCCCCCGAAAAAAATAAATAAATAAGCAGACAATGAATCCTGTATAGCCTAGCGTTTGTCCCTGCAAAAGAAATGAACAAATAAATAAGTAAACAATAAATGATGTACTGCAAGGCTTTTGTCCTCGCAAAATAAATAAATAAGCAAAAAATAAATGATATACTGCAGAGCTTTTGTCCTCGCAAAATAAATAAATAAGCAAACAATAAATGATGTACTGCAGAGCTTTTGTCCACGCAAAATTAATAAATAAGCAAACAATAAATGATATACTGCAGAGCTTTTGTCCTCGCAAAATAAATAAATAAATAAGCAAACAATAAATGATGTACTGCAGAGCTTTTGTCCACTCAAAATTAATAAATAAGCAAACAATAAATGATATACTGCAGAGCTTTTGTACCTGCAAAATAAATAAAAGAGCAAACAATAAATGATATACTGCAGAGCTTTTGTACCTGCAAAATAAATAAATGAGCAAGGACTGATTCTTGTGTACAGCAGGCTGTGAACAAATATCCAGTCTACCCCCTACTTGCGGGGGAAAAACAAACGCAATAAACGCGGGAAAAAGACAGTTTTTAAAAGGCAGTTGCGTGGCGCAGATTATTTAAGGAAGCTGTGCTTTTGAGGAAACAAAATATGGCAGTTGCGCTTTTGAGGCAACATACAAATGGCAGTTGTGCTGTTGAGGCAACATACAAACGTCAGTTGCGCTTTTGAGCCAAGATACAAATGGCAGAAGCGTTGTTGAGGCAACATAGAAATGGCAGTTGCGCTTTTGAGGCAACATACAAATGGCAGTTGTGCTGTTGAGGCAACATACAAACGTCAGTTGCGCTTTTGAGCCAAGATACAAATGGCAGAAGCGTTGTTGAGGCAACATAGAAATGGCAGTTGCGCTTTTGAGGCAACATACAAATGGCAGTTGTGCTGTTGAGGCAACATAGAAATGGCAGTTGCGCTTTTGAGCCAAGATACAAATGGCAGAAGCGTTGTTGAGGCAACATAGAAATGGCAGTTGCGCTTTTGAGGCAACATACAAATGGCAGTTGTGCTGTTGAGGCAACATAGAAATGGCAGTTGCGCTTTTGAGCCAAGATACAAATGGCAGAAGCGTTGTTGAGGCAACATAGAAATGGCAGTTGCGCTTTTGAGGCAACATACAAATGGCAGTTGTGCTGTTGAGGCAACATACAAACGTCAGTTGCGCTTTTGAGCCAAGATACAAATGGCAGAAGCGTTGTTGAGGCAACATAGAAATGGCAGTTGTGCTTCTGAGGAACCATACAAATGGCA